>OY804577.1:111774772-112447555 GCA_963680875.1 Bathymodiolus brooksi
AAACTGATAGAAAACGTTTTCACATTTCAGCTCAATTATCTGTATCTAATACATGTGGTTTCTTACAAATATACCAATTTTTTTTTTTTTTTTTTGACAACAATATTATTTTATTTAAATGCTTGTTACAACCAGCTTCATAAGCCCAACCTTCTTATGAAGCAATATATATATATATATATATATACGTCTGAAAATTAAACCAAACAGTGTTAGAATTAGATTTTAGAGCTGTATATATATATATATATATATATTATAAATATAAAGACATTTGCGACACAATTATATTAAAATAATTCATATTCAAATATTTTACAAATAATTCTTTAATCTTTTAAGAAATGACCTTGTCTGAATTATTTCATTTCCACCACATATTTGTAAGTATTCCCTAACAAACAATGCATCAACCTCAACCATTTTAGTTTTTTGTTCTGATATGTAATATGCCTTAAAAATTGAAAATCCAACGATTGTTAAAATTTGATTGAAGTCATAATAGCTTTTATCGAATATTTTATATCCGAATACAAGATGATATAAAGTTATATAATTTTCTATTCCACATTTTTTTAAACTTCTTTTATTTTACCCCAAAACTCTTTGAAAAAATACAAGTTATAAAGTAGTGAATATATATATTCTTCTCTATTACATGAATTGCATGAACTATTTTTCATGATTTTCCATTTTAAAAGTAATTTTTTGGGTAGGAACAATGAAATGTAATAATTTCCATCTGAAAACCTTCAACTTATTTTCTTTTAAATAATTAAATATAAAATAGCATAACAATTATTTTTCTTAATACATTTAAGAGAGGACGACACGCTTTCATTACCGCAAGTGACCTGCAATCTACTATTCCGTCAAATCCCGCGTTCATCGAGAAGTATATGTGGTTACCACCATGGTAAAACATATTTGTTTTCAATTTTCTAATCGTAAACTTTCCATTCATAGGTAGCAAAATTGCAGTAATATATCTGTCAGTTGAGACAAAACCATGTCATGATTATACAACGGTTATGGTTAGGCTTAGGTTTATGGTGTTTAACGCCACTTTCAACAATATTACAGTTATATCATGGTGGTCAGTTTTATTGGTAGAGGAAACCGAAGTACCCGAAAGAAAACCACCGACCTGTCGCAAGTCACTGACAAATTGTATCACATAATGTTGTATCTAGTACATCTCGCCAAGAACGGGGTTCGAACTCACAATTTTAGTGGTGATAGGCACTGATTGTATATTTAGTTGTACATGATTATATAATATACTCACTATGAGAGGAAGATTTAGAGTTGTAAATGTCTCGTTCTCGTCTCCGGCAGATAGATGACGTTGGAAAACAAACATTTCTCTTTCACTATAACTCACTGTGAAATTATCATAATGCGTTAGGTTTTCTTTTGTATCAATTAATCTACAAAATGATAAACAGGTTTAGACTTGGGTTTATGGTGTTCAATGTCACTTTCAACAATATTTCAGTTATATCATGGTGTGTCAGTTTTATTGGTGGAGGAAACCGGAGTACCGGAAAAACCCACCGACCTGTCGCAAGTCACTGACAATCTTTATCACTTGATATTGTATCGAGTACACCTCGCCATGTACGGGATTTGAACTCGCAACTTTAGTGGTGATAGGCACTGATTGCACAGGTAGTTGTAAATCTAACTACCATACGATCACGACCACGACGGTCCAATATGATAAATACTATGATATGAATTGAACATACGGACATATAAACATAGATAACTGTAGCTGATATTGACTATACTGCTTAACACCCTTGGTTTACTTGCTCCCGCAGACTTGCATTATTTGGCGTTCAAATCTTTTAAATTATGTGCGTATATGATGAAGGTTAAACCAGAAACACGTCCTGTGCACTAACGTTAGATATCTACGCTTTATTGCCTAATATACGTTTATGCAATCGTATTGACTAGTCGATGCAAAAGCTCACTAGAGCTTATGTTATGTGTTATAGATATTTCGACTTTAAATAAAGCTTATTTGATTTGATTTGATTTGATTTGATTGACTGATTTTTGGTAGTATTTCTGCTATATTCTCAACGAGAACAATCCCACAAACTATAATTCACATAGGTCAAAAGGTGACACTGAAATGGTCCAAGAAAATAACGAAATATGTTCTTTCTTCAAGTTCATATTGTAAAATAATTTAGAATATTCCGCTCTTAAACCGGGTCAGACATGAAAAGCAAAGCTTTGACGTGATAATTAAAGGGATATTTTCTACCAGCTGCGTAATTTGTTCATACCCAAAATTATTGTCGATTTCCGTACTGACCTTCATAAAATGAAGATTAACGCCGAGTTATGCTGCAAAAGATACGATTTTTTGGACAAAAAAGACCCAAAACTATCGTTATCAGAATTATTGTCTGGATGACAATATTCAAATCTATTCATATGGCCTTCTATGTGAACACGTCTTGAGCATGCGCACTGTTTAGAAACAATAAACAACATGTGGTTCTTGGGCAAAAGAGAAACTGTCAACGCGTGGAAGAAAGCGGACTTTGACAGATTCAGAGAGAAAGATGAATAGAAGTGAAGTATCTTCCAAATGGAACAAATGCAGGATATATGTAGGGGATCAGTTGGACCGTTGCCGTTGGATGGAGCGAACTCAAAGAAGTGCTACGCGTCAAATCTCACGCTGAAGTGGCAAAGATTTTGCTTGATTATTGTTGATAGGTAAGCCGAGCATGTTGCCTTCTTTTCTCAATCGTTTTTCATATTTTATGAATTTATGATGATGCCTATGATCATTTTCGGTAGATATTAATCATATGTAATTTTGCACCTGGCAATAGCAAATTCTTGTCAATGAGTAGCATAAAACGGCCGTATTTGCGAGGTAAGCAAACACAAATTTTAAGAGGCCAGCAAATGGGAAATGGGAGTGCAAAAATGATATCAATGGCAATGCAGTTTATTATTATCAATTTAGAAAAAAATATCGAATCAATTCATTTTTAATGCAAGAATTAAAACTGTACATGGCTTAATGAAAACCCTATAAAGTTCTTTTTATTCAAGCAAATTTATTTCTTTGATATACAACATATAATTAGGCTTTTAATTTTATCAAATTTCAACAACTTGGACATGAAACTTAGTTTTGGGAACCAAAAGTATATACCTTACTATCTGCGAATTATCACTATAATGGAAAATCAGTATGTATTTTTCAAATAAAAGCTTTCTATTTAAAGAAGCTTCATTTCAATTGCACTTTTAGTTTGGATCCTGAAATTATAATATGCAATTATAAACAAGGGCAAAGCAAAGCGTGGCATATCCCCTCGCCTAAAAATTAGACCCTGTGACCTTGACCTTTGACCTTGAAAATCAATAGGGTTCCAGATTCTCTTAAGGTCTAAGTATGTACCAAGTTTGGTCAAAATCCATTGAAGGATGTTGATTCTAGTGTTCACAAGGATGTTACGCGGTAAAAATTTGATCCGGTGACATTGACCTTTGACCTATGACCTTGAAAATCAATAGAGTTCCAGACTCTCCTAAGGACTACGTATGTACCAAGTTTGATCAAAATCCATTGAAGGATCTTGATTCTAGAGTGTTCACAAGGATGTTATGCGGTAAAAATTTGACCCTGTGACCTTGACCTTTGACCTTGAAAATCAATAGTGTTCCAGACTCTCGTAAGGACTAAGTGTGTACCAAGTTTGGTCAAAATCCATTGAAGGATGTTGATTCTAGAGTGTTCGCAAGGATGTTACGCGGTAAAAATTTGACCCGGTGACATTGACCTTTGACCTATGACCTTGAAAATCCATAGGGTTCCAGATTCTCCTAAGGACTAAGTATGTTCCAAGTTTTTTCAAAATCCATTGAAGGATGTTGATTCTAGAGTGTTCACAAGGATGTTATGCGGTAAAAATTTGACCCTGTGACCTTGACCTTTGACCTATGACCTTTTATTCAGATGGTCGTTGTGCCATTTTTACGAAATAATCCGTCTGCTGTTATGTTTTTTCAGCGGTTTATATTTCCCGCCAAAACATTATGGGAAAAATATTCGGAGCGCATCTGGGTTTTTCATGGCAGGTAATCCATTCGTAAAAATCCCAGGGTTCCCGTTCTTGCACTTCCGTCTCATATGATGTAGTTTGACCTAGAAACGAAGCTGCCTCGCTATTCTCGGCGAGATTTCTTGGAAAAGATCGACGTACAGACTGAAATTCGAAAATGGGCAATTAGGTAAGTGTCTTAGAAACAGTTTGATACGACAGTACCATATGTAGACAAGGTAAAAAGTGTAAAAAACACGGGGGTTTCCCAACCGAGGTGAGCGTTATGGCGCGAAATATGAAAATGAAGTTGCATACCTTCTCTCTTATACTGTATCAGTCGAAAAACTGTGGACACAGAATACACGTATTATTCATGATGTATGACGTCTACTGATATTGTCAAATGAAGAAAAAACGAATGATTATGAAAATTTTGAAAAAGGAATGATTTATATGAAAATTTTGAAAAAAGGGGGGGTAGTAGAGAAAAGGGGGGAGGAGGAAACGAAATCCATGCCCCATGCGCCTGTGGTTACGTAGTAAAAATTTGACCAGATGACCTTGACCTTTTAATTTTTTTTATCAATTTACCCCTCAAGCTATTCAATTTTAATTTTATATTATTTTTTCCTAAAAAAATATTCTGAATCTTGAAGAAAAAAATTTGGCTGGACAGGAGAAAAAAATATATTCCGACTTGACATTTTCACAGTATAATCATATACTTGCCATTTTCACAGTATAATCATATACTTGCCATTTTCACAGTATAATCATATACAAAATTTTGAAGAAAAAAAATTATTCCAGCACTTCGCCAATCTAATTAAAATTAGATCTACGCACTTGCTCCCTATTTTAGATCTAATTATACCCCCGCTCCCCGAAGGGGGAGAGGGGTATATTGTTTTACCTCTGTCCGTCCGTCCTTCCAAAATATTTTTCTCAGAAACTATTGGTGGCAGAAATCTGATATTTGGTCACAAGCTTCACATAGGTATGCCATATCGTGGGAAGCGTTTTTGGAACCATCAGATTCCTACTTTCTGTTTGCCTACTTAGTTGGTTTTTATACACATTGAACATATATGCACATTTTTCTCAACAACTATTGATGGCAGAAATCTGGTATTTGGTCACAAGCTTCATATAGGTACCCCATATCATGGGAAGTGGCAGGGGTATCATAAGTGAGCATTAGATCACAGTTCACCTTGTTTTAATTAGATTGGCACTTCGCCGGAAAATAAGAAAATATGATTTCTGTGGCGTCTGAAAAAAAAAATTCTACGGCGAATAAATGTGACATAGCCCCCTTCAAGGTAAATGGTCAGTCCCATATTATTTTGCAGCAACTGTCTTGTGGAACTAGAAGTAAGGTCTCTTTTGTTTCTAATCCAGCCCAAATTTCTCTGAAACATTCCGGTCAATTAACACAGGAGCATGGGGCATGGATTTCGTTTCCTCCTCCCCCCTTTTCTCTACTACCCCCCCTTTTTTCAAAATTTTCATATAAATCATTCCTTTTTCAAAATTTTCATAATCATTCGTTTTTTCTTCATTTGACAATATCAGTAGACGTCATACATCATGAATAATACGTGTATTCTGTGTCCACAGTTTTTCGACTGTTACAGTATAAGATAGAAGGTAAGCAACTCCATTTTCATATTTCGCGCCATATCGCTCACCTCGGTTGGGAAACCCCCGTGTTTTTTACACTTTTTACCTTGTCTACATATGGCACTGTCGTATCAAACTGTTTCTAAGACACTTACCTAATTGCCCATGTTCTAATTTCAGTCTGTACGTCAATCTTTTCCAAGAAATCTCGGCTCCCTTACACATTTTTGTCAGTTGGGAGCCCTTTTATTGAGGAAGGGGGTAAAATGCCATTGTCCCATTCAATAGCTGTTCTCAGCTTCTTCTTCCTTTGTTTTTTTTTTTATTTATTTTTTTTTTTTTTTTTTTAGTTGTATATGTATTTGTTTGGGTATGATTTTAATAATTTGAAGTGGAGGCAAGCTGAATATTTTTTGTTCATTGAAATTTTGACTTCAGTTCTAACCATTCAATCATCTATTTCTCAGTTTGAATTTCTTTTTGAACAGTTATCTGCCATCAAATTATTTCAATGTTTCCATATTCAGATGGTCGTTGTGCCATTTTTACGAAATAATCCGTCTGCTGTTATGTTTTTTCAGCGGTTTATATTTCCCGCCAAAACATTATGGGAAAAATATTCGGAGCGCATCTGGGTTTTTCATTGCAGGTAATCCATTCGTAAAAATCCCAGGGTTCCCGTTCTTGCACTTCCGTCTCAAATGATGTAGTTTGACCTAGAAACGAAGCTGCCTCGTTATTCTCGGCGAGATTTCTTGGAAAAGATCGACGTACAGACTGAAATTCGAACATGGGCAATTAGGTAAGTGTCTTAGAAACAGTTTGATACGACAGTGACATATGTAGACAAGGTAAAAAGTGTAAAAAACACGGGGGTTTCCCAACCGAGGTGAGCGATATGGCGCGAAACATGAAAATGGAGTTGCATACCTTCTCTCTTATACTGTATCAGTCGAAAAACTGTGGACACAGAATACACGTATTATTCATGATGTATGACGTCTACTGATATTGTCAAATGAAGAAAAAACGAATGATTATGAAAATTTTGAAAAAGGAATGATTTATATGAAAATTTTGAAAAAAAGGGGGGGGGGTAGTAGAGAAAAGGGGGGAGGAGGAAACGAAATCCATGCCCCATGTGCCTGTGTCAATTAACAAATAAAACAACACTGGCTACGTCATTCGTTTTCATCAGACATGTATTTCACTGTGTTCTACATGTATGTCTCTGTTTTCATATTGTCGGTAAAACTGGCTAAAATAAATTAATTTAACACGTATCAAAATCTCGGGGAACAACTTCATAACTTGTAAGAAGAAAAAAAACTAATTTAGTTATTTTTAACGCCGGCAAAAAGTTTCGATCGAAAATACGTAGTTGAGCTTGTCCCCATGGGGTGCCTCCTGGCACGTTTTCAATGGTTATCGTGGAAATATCGGCTGAATCTGTTAAGCCATGTAGTTTTCATTAAAGAAAATCTATTCCTGATACAGAAATTATTTATTCTACGTCTTTTAGATACAATCGGTTCGCAAATAGCTTTTTTCCTCAACTTTTATAGAAACTTACCTCAATATCCATGCTGCAGCATCCGGGCTACTGACATAAAAATAGATAAATAAATAGAGTTGGCCTCGCCCAGGTCAGTGCATAATTAATTAGCTTCCGGTAACGATGGTCAGCTTTTTTAGTCGAAAAAACAACGTTTCGGAGCGTATTCGTCAATAATTCGGTGTTGAATCTTCATTTTATGAAGATCAGTACGGAAATCGACAATAATTTTGGGTATGAAAAAATTACGCAGCTGGTAAACAATATCCCTTTAAATAACATGTCTACTACATGTAATATATATTTACCTATATGTGTATGGTCCCCTCTCTTCAAGTACGGGTTTAGCTCCATTTTGTACCACTTCTTTTGCATTTACAACATGGAAAATGTGAAACTGGAAATCAATAGGTATTGGTGGATCTAGCCAATAACTGTAGGTCTTTGTTCCTTTAGTCAATGGCATCATCTTTAATTAGGATTATTAAAATAAAACAGTGATAGTGGTCACCAATATCAACAAAATGAACAATCACCTCTCATATTAACTCATTGAATCTCAGACAAGACCACGACACATGATGTTGGAAATCCGGGTCATGGTTTGGACAGGCACAAATATGTGGCGGTGTTTAATGCAAAACATTGAGTATCAATTCAAACAAGATGTGATTATGAAGTCTCCCAAACCGGCCACAGACAACCGGTTTAAAAAATAAATTAAAAGCTACCTTTGAAATCGAACAATGTTGAATTTTTGCGTTATTGTGGCGGCCATTTTGAAAATGGAGACCAGTAGAAATTTTTCAATGTTGGGAATCAATTCAGGACGTTGAAATCGAACAATGTTGAATTTGTGCGGTATTGTGGTGGCCATTTTGAAAATGGCCATCGGTAGAAATATTTCGATGTCAGGAATCATTTCGGGACATCATAATCTACCCACATATGAAATGTTGTTGAAATCGGACAATGTTGAATTTGTGCGGTATTGTGGCGGCCATTTTTAAAAAGGGCGACCAGTAGAAATTTTTCGATGTCAGGAATCATTTCGGGACATCATAATCTACCCATCTATGAAATGTTGTTGAAATCGGACAATGTTGAATTTGTGCGGTATTGTGGTGGCCATTTTAAAAATGGCGACCTTTAGAAATTTTTCGATGTCAGCAATCAATTCGGAACATCATAATCTACCCACATATGAAATAGCGTTGAAATCGGACATTGTTGAATTTGTGCAGTATTGTGGCAGCCATTTTGAAAATGGCGACCGGTAGAAATTTTTCAATGTCGGGAATCAATTCGGGACATCATTATCTACCAACATATCAAATTTTGATGATATCGGACAATGTTGAATATTTGCGGTATTGTGGCGGCCATTTTGAAAATGGGGACCGGTAGAAATTTTTCAATGTCGGCAATCAATTCGGGAAATCATTATCTACCCACATATCAAATTTTGATGATATCGGACAATGTTGAATTTTTGAGGTATTGTGGCGGCCATTTTGAAAACGGCGACCGGTAGAAATTTTTCAATGTTGGGAATCAATTCGGGAGATCATTATCTACCCACATATCAAATTTTGATGATATCGGGCAATGTTGAATTTTTACCGCCCATTTTTTATACCGTGTTTTGGCAGCCATTTTGAAAATGGCAGACATCTCGAAAATTTTCAAAATGCAGAACTGCTCCTCTAATGGTGACCTATCACTATGTCAAATTTTATGTCTATCATTATTAAGTCTCCCAAACAACGTTTGGAGACTTATTGTTTTTGCTCCGTTTCTAATTATTATCAAGTCTCCCAAACAAAGTTTGAGAGACTTATTGTTTTTGCTCCGTTTCTTATTATTATTCTCTTTCTCTTTCTCCTTTCTTTCCGCGGACCATGAACTTGTCCACAGCAGATCTCAGGAACTAACAGAATTTCATGAAACTTTGTGGAGTTATAGATATATGTTTCTAGTTGGTCCTAAAGTTTTCAGCTTTGTGGTAAAGGGGGTCAAAGTCATATTTTGAGGGGTTCAAAGGGGGTGGGTATTACTATAGAATCCTATGGGAAAGTTGAAATTTCGTACATTAATGTTGATAACTTCTAAATGAATAATGATAGAGACATACAATTTGACATAGTGATAGGTCACCATTAGAGGAGCAATTCTGCCTTTTCAAAATGGCCGCCACAATACCGCAAAAATTCAACATTGTGCGATATCATCAAAATTTGATATGTGGGTAGATAATGATGTCCCGAATTGATTGCCGACATTGAAAAATTTCTACCGGTCGCCATTTTGGAGAATGGCCGCCACAATACCGCAAATATTCAACATTGTCCGATATCATCAAAATTTGATAAGTGGGTAGTTATGGATGTCCCAAATTGATTCCCGACATTGAAAAATTTCTACCGGTCGCCATTTTCAAAATGGCTGCCACAATACTGCACAAATTCAACATTGTCCGATTTCAACGCCATTTCATTTGTGGGTAGATTATGATGTCCCGAATTGATTCCTGACATCGAACAATTTCTACCGGTCGCCATTTTCAAAATGGCCACCACAATACCGCACAAATTCAACATTGTCCGATTTCAACGACATTTCATATGTGAGTAGATTATGATGTCCCGAAATGATTCCTGACATCGAAAAATTTCTACCAGTCGCCATTTTCAAAATGGCCGCCACAATACCGCACAAATTCAACATTGTCCGATTTCAACGACATTTCATATGTGGGTAGACTATGATGTCCCGAATTTATTCCCGACATTGAAAAATTTCTAGCGGTCGCCATTTTCAAAATGGCCGCAAAAATTCAACATTGTCCGATATCATCAAAATTTGATATGTTGGTAGATAATGTGTCCCGAATTGATTCCCGGCATTGAAACATTTCTACCGGTCGCCATTTTTCAAAATGGCCACCACAATAATGCCCAAATTCAACAATGTTCAATTTCAACGACATTTCATATGTAGGTAGATTATGATGTCCCGAATTGATTCCTGGCATCGAAAAATTTCTACCGGTCGCCATTTTCAAAATGGCCACCACAATGCCGCACAAATTCAACATTGTTCGATTTCAACGAAATTTCATATGTAGGTAGATTATGATGACCTGAATTGATTCCTGACATTGAAAAATTTATAACGGTCTCCATTTTCAAAATGGCCGCCACAATACCGCACAGATTCAACATTGTCCGATTTCAACGACATTTCATATGTGGGTAGACTATGATGTCCCGAATTTATTCCCGACATTGAAAAATATCTAGCGGTCGCCATTTTCAAAATGGCCGCAAAAATTCAACATTGTCTGATATAATCAAAATTTGATATGTTGGTAGATAATGTGTCCCGAATTGATTCCCGGCATTGAAAAATTTCTACCGGTCGCCATTTTTCAAAATGGCCACCACAATAATGCCCAAATTCAACAATGTTCAATTTCAACGACATTTCATATGTAGTTAGATTATGATGTCCCGAATTGATTCCTGACATCGAAAAATTTCTACCGGTCGCCATTTTCAAAATGGCCACCACAATGCCGCACAAATTCAACATTGTTCGATTTCAACGAAATTTCATATGTAGGTAGATTATGATGACCTGAATTGATTCCTGACATTGAAAAATTTATAACGGTCTCCATTTTCAAAATGGCCACCACAATCCCGCACAAATTCAACATTGTCCCATTTCAACGCCATTTCATATGTGGGTAGATTATGATGTCCCGAATTGATTCCTGACATCGATAAATTTCTACCGGTCGCCATTTTCAAAATGGTCGCCACAATACCGCACAAATTCAACATTGTTCGATTTCAACGTCCTGAATTGATTCCTGACATCGAAAAATTTCTACCGGTCTCCATTTCCAAAATGGCCACCACAATACCGCAACATTGTTCAATTTCAAAGGTAGCTTTTAATTTATTTTTTAAACCGGTTGTCAGTTGCCGGTTTGGGAGACTTCATAATCGTTAGATTATAATCATATCTTGTTTTTATTATTATTATTATTATTCTCCTTTCTTTCCGTGGACCATGAACTTGTCCACGGCAGATCTCAGGAACTACAGGACAGAATTTCATGAAACTTGGTGGAGTTATAGATATATGTTTCTAGTTGATCCTAAAGTTTTCAGATTTGTGATCAAGGGGGTCAAAGCCATATGTTTGGGGGTTCAAAGGGGGTGGGGGTTACAATAGAATCCTATGGGAAACTTGGGAGACTTAATTAGATGAACGCAGGGTACTAAAATTAGAAAAGATTATCGACCAAACGAACTCTTCGGATTCAATAATACACAAACAACAGTAATTGTAACCAATGTCCGTGGGCTTCAATGCTCAACTGAAAAATATAGCCATAACAAAAGTTTGACCCCTACCGCATCCCTCTCATTTGTGTCTATATCTTAAAACAAATTAGATTTTTTGCAACGATGTGATAATAAAATCTTTATTCATATGTTTTCATCATTTTACCTACATGTGAGTAAATACGGCTGTCATCTTGGATTTTAAACTCCTCAGAAAAGTTATAGCACCTCACTTTAGGACCCCTAGATGAACATGTGCGGTATGTTCCGTAATTGGGCATTCGTTTGTCGAAAATGTGAAAAGGTTATGACATACGGACTGACGGACACCAGACACATTTCGATCAGAAAGCGATGACTTCCGTTAAGGCTTCTAGAAATCTCCGTATAGGTAATTTGTCAGAAATTAATATGCCTTAGAAAAATTATTGAGAACGGGTTCTACAAATTAAAAGTAAAAATAACAATTATAGTTAATTTCCGGCGCCATGCATAGGTAACCTTTAAATTTCACAATTTTAATTATCCTGTTTACGCTCTTTTGATTACTTGCTCTCAAAATCTTAAATTATTTGGCTTTCTAATCATTTGACTGAGCGTACTAGACGAATATTATTCCAGAAACGCTTAAGTGCTCACTGAATCAGAGATGAATTATGCGGGGTTGTTTTTTTTTATGAAAATCAATTCTTTATGTTGAATTTCTATATTTATTCCAAAACATGAGCGTCATTTTTACATAGTTTAAGGTGCTTGTAAAATGTTGCTCAAAACGAACACAGAGAGCTTCAATATAACAGAGCCATCTAGGCGTTTATTCCACTAACGAAACCAATTTAATTATTAGTAAAACATAGACCTTACTCGAGAATTTAATGTGGTGTGCTTGTTCTTGATCCATAATCTAACCATGTCAATATATATTTTATTTCAGTTTGTAAGCTGAATATTGAAAAACGCTATAATCATATGCAAAAAAAAAGTTTTGACCATAAAATGTTTGAACGTCTGTGCATATCAACACGCAACCGATTGAGCCAGCCAATATTTACTATAATAGAGTATAAATTATGCATTATTTTATTTTATTTATTTATTTTATTTTCATTTTTTGCTGCTAAGAACATTACGAACCAATTCAATGTTTTAACATGTATTTGCATAGAAAATTGGAACAAAGAAACCCAAGATTTCTTTCAGTTCTAGTTGTCCTTTTTTGGGGGTCCCCGTTTTAAGGGCAACACAAAGAAGCAAAAAACAACAAATTACATTTTTCGAGACTGTGTCGACCGCTAAGTCTATTTTGTTGACCTAACAACTTCATGATACATTTATCAGAAATTATTTTTACTCTACAACTTTTCGTTAGTCATGGCATTGTCATGTATTTTCAAACTGTCCCTCTTGCCAAAAATCAATCAGGGTCTCCGTCTTTCTTTCTGAAGATTTAGATCGTTATGCTGCGGCTACATATACAGTCAAACCTGTATTTAGAGGTCACATTTGGGACAGAGGAAAGTGATCTTTTAAGACAGGTGACCTCTTAAAAGAGGTTCAATTCATATGGAACTTTCTATGACAGGACAAGAAAAGATGACCTTTTAATACAGGTGACTGCTTAATAAACATCACCTCATGGACAGGTTTGAATGTATTTGTAGTATGAAACATTAAAAAGAGGAGTTATTTTGCCATTACCTTCTTCAGTTTTTTATCCACTTCAGAGTTCACCTCTGGACCCAGTATTATCCCACATACTAATGTAAATATGCCTAATGTTCCAACTGCTAGGCATATCTTGTGTTGTCTGAGCAAGCCTGGTGTACATGCCATTCTGGTTTAAGTTATAGCTGTGGGCGTAATATGTGTGAACTACAATAAATATATATACATTTGTATACCCGTTATTTAACATTTTATATCACTCATCTAGATTACGTATTTATTATTATTTGAATACTGTCATTGGTTTAGATGCTGTCAGCTGATATTATTTGCGTAAGCATATTATTTTATATAATTATAGGCCTACATTTTGAATATTCATGAGGTTGTATATATTTTGCTGTGTTTCCAAAAAATATTGTTCAGAAATATTGCAAGGAAATTACTGACTATTGTTTTTCATTTATATACTATATCTTTTCAGAGGCGTAGAAGTGAACCGAAAAATGTGTGTGGGGAGTGACTTTAGGAGTGGCCGGAAAGTCGTGAGCAATCTGATGGGCGGAGGGGGATGAGGTGGTTGGGGAAAACTTTTAAAGTGGACCGAAAAGTGTGGGGGGGGGGGGTCAACTTAAGGAGAGGACCGAAATGTGGAATGGGGATAAGTTTCCATATCGACTAGCAAAAAATCATAAACAAATGTTGTTTGTCTTCAAAGCGTACGCTTATACTTCTTATTGAACATTTTTTGCTTCTGTGCTAAAAATTCAGCTTTCCATCAATTTTCGCCTCTGCTTTTATAGCAATATCAAAAATTATTGTACAATCGCGTGATTTCGAGTATTCTAGTTGTATGCGCCCAAAACTCTACTCTAAGTGAAATGATGCGCTAATGGAAGTGTTTTCCACATGTGAGTAAAATGACCACTCTCACAATACTTGAGTGAGCAGAGTTGTAAATAGACGCCCCGAGTTCTAATCTTGAACTTTGCACATATTTGATAAAATCTTCAAAAGTTGTCAACAAAGGCTCGCTTTTCTATCCATTTCGTAGGCTCATATAAATAAATTATAGGGGTTAGGGATATGGTGTTTCATGTTGTATAGAATACACCTCATCTGAGCGGGATTCGAACTCAAAACGTTAGTGGTGATAGGCACTGATTGCATAGGTAGTTATAAATCCTACTACCGTACGATCATGACCACGACAGCCCTCATATATATATATATATATATATATATATATATATATATATATATATTATATATATATTTTTCGACAATAAACATATATTGTATACGTAATATTTTTGTCAGATAGCATCTCATGGAATGTAACTTGTTCTCGCCAGACATAAAAAATGGTTCATTTGGCGCTAAACAACAATTACTCACTCTTAAATGTTTGGCCGATTTATGAAAGTTACACTCGCTTGGCGATATACTATTGAAATTTTAATTTGTAGGTCCAGAAAATGTCATACCATTAATTTGCTTATTTAATAATAATTTTAGTGTAGAAGTAAGATATATTATTTTTGAAACAAAAGAAACCGCCCGTATTTTACATGACGAGTTTCTTTTTCCGCATTTGTACTCATTGTATCCAATACTGGTCGCTAGTACTTTAAAATTTATCTAATCACATATAAGTGACAACCATACAATATATATACCCCCATTTGATATCGAAAGGTTACCGTGTAGTACATTTAACCCAACAGTATTGATAGTCATTTTTTGCATTTTTATTCTTCCCTCGATGGGATTCTTTGGTCCCCAGTGGGTCTAAAGCGGCCTGGTGGAATACGAAGTCTTCTGTAAACTCATTATAAGTAGACATTATAAGGCGTAAATTGTTCTAAAGTAAATAGTATTGTCTTATTAAACAATTGATCCTCTGTCGATTTTTTAGGGAGAGTCGTGTTAGAAAGTCCCCATCTTAATATGCAAATGTCTGAGATTAAATGAAACTTACGGTCATTGCGACACTATCTAACATTACAAATACATGTATAAAGGTATATACAGTATATAATAGATAATTTAAATGGTAATTGATCAAAATATGTTTTAAAAAGGTTAAATATTATACCATGTCTCTCAAAGCTTGAAAAAAATATTAAAAACGTTACGGGTTTCTTACCGGTATGCCTTCCTGCTGAATGTGATAATGTTACATGCTGTATTTCAAGAAAACTAGGTCAAATAGTGTTACATATACAGAGGAATGTGTTATCCATATGATTGATATATTCCGTTCTGGGTGAATGATTTCACTATTAAAACAAACTCGATCCACTGTATGACCTTCATTCGATAACTATAGGCTTGAGTGAATTTGGTCAAACATTGTCACAATGAGTTTAAAATCTATTTTTAAATATATATTCATTGTACAGTAAGATGTAATATTTAATTTACCAGTTACTAAATCTGAAATTTTCAATATCACTCGTATATATAACAACATTATACTAACAGGTATATATAATTTACACAAATGGACGTTCTATGTTTTTCTCCTGATCCAGATTTTGTCTTAATTTGGGTGTGGGGACATGAACAATCAGCATTTTTTTTTAATTTAGACAATATTTCTCCCTGAAAATTGCAGGGTGAGATGATATTTGCATCTTTTATGTCAAGTTGTTTTTGTTTTTCGATAGTCCTAAAAGTAAAATTGTCGTTCCCTAAAGCTAAACATCCGTCACTTTCAAAAACTTGGTTTGCCTATATGCTATATGTGAAAGGAGGACTTGCTTAATCTTCTCAAAATATTTGTCACCACAATAGAACTTCCAAGTCTTCGCATTTTAGTTAGATTAGTAAACTTGATTTCAATATTGAGGTCAAATCCGATGATCAGTCAGAAATTGGTCCAGCTTTGCTGATGTTATGAAATTGAAAATGTAATCTTTAGTAGCTTCAAGTTGTATAAGGCGTTAACTGTGTCGGTCTAAGCCAGGTCAATATTTGTGTCGTTCATTCTGGAGTAATAAATTGACATGTGACAAAAGTAACCAATTAAATATTATTTATATTTGTGCATGTGTTATTTTTGTTGACATTATTATATGTATATTATTTGTAGGGAGAGGACAGTCCATAAGTTGTGATAACTTTTTGTCCAATCCCATTGCTGTTTTATTTGACTCTCGTTATCTCGAATTCGATGGGACCATGGAAAAAATTCGAGTCAACCGTAGTTCGACTCAAGAGGAGCTATGAAAATACCGGAAGTGTAGGTTGTTTAACGACGAAAGGGAGACAACTCGAGCAAAATTTTGAAGAGCTAAAACCAGCATCGCATGTCTCGATTCTCGGAACGATTTAAAACTTATTCGATGTTTTTGTTGCTGTTTTTTTTCTGTTAAATTCTTTGAATCTTGTGGAATGACTGATAACTGCTAGATATCTTTTTTTTTGTGTGTATGATTATGTTTATCTGTTGTGTTGCATTGATTCAATAAAGTGTAAAAGAAAACTTTTCTCGACCGAAAATAACGCCAATTCTGAGAAATAGCGTGATTTCCCCTTTTATTACAACAGTTAATTAAGAGTAACATTTTTTTTCAAATCTCTCAAAATTGAGAAATTATACATCTTTAATGAAAATTAATTTCCGACAAATAAATCAATAGATAAACGCTTCCGTTGTGTACTTTTCACAATCATTGATGTATGCCGACCCAAGCGCACTTATTATAAATTGATAATTTGTTATTGTACACATTTAACCTGTGTTATATAATAGATTATATCAAGCCAATTCAAATATTATCACTAATTAATTTAACAGGTTGTTAAAATAAACATGTGAAATAGCATAAGGTAAAAATGTCAAAGTTAATGACCGGATGTTTCACCTATAAGATAAGATAAGAAAACTTTATTTTGATTCGGCACATAATAAAACAGTACAACATAAGCTCTAATGAGCTTTTTACCGCATATACATTAACAATAAAACAACACAAGTCACATGCAAAGTTACAAACTAAAATAAGCTAAGACATACAGGCATAAAAAGGAGGACTGTGTATAGATCTGAACAAGAACCCACGTGGCAAGTGCCTCTTTGGACTCTTGTTCAAGATCCACACACAGATGCTCCAACATAAAGCAGCATTTAAAAAGAAGCAGCAGGTAAAAAAAATAATGAAATAATAATACTGAATATTTAAAACTGGTACCAACATAATCAGTAAAAGTAGCACTGTCTAACTAAAAAATCAAAGAATATAAAATTTTCAAGCCAAACTAAAAAAAAATAATAATCAAAAAAATTAAAAATTAAAATTAAGCAAACCAGAAGCAAAATTTGAATCATCTACATGCAGAACAGCAACATTTGGACCCATTCCAGGACTGCAAAAGACTCTTGAATTGAGAGAAACTATTTCAGTCCTGAAATGATCTGGGAGGCTGTTCCACAATGTAGATGCAGCAAATCTGAAAGAGTTTTTACTGTACCGTGCATACTGCATATAGATGCCTGCCGGGGACCAGGTGGCAATGCCTCGCTGGGTTCCCATCGGCATCCACATGCATCATGACATCACAACCTGTGATCCGATTTTAATCCCAAGGTAATACACATGTTTTGACAGATAAATTTGACTTAACGAATGTAAATAATATGGTTTTCTACATCTCCGAACCAAAACTTTTATTCGAGAAAACCGAAATTTCTACTCATCCGAATTCGCCTCAACAGGAGTCAAATTATATATATTTATACACAACGAAGTTCGGGACTTCGATAAAAATTCGACTCAACCGGAAATTCGAGTCAACCGAGTTCGAGACAACGAGAGTCAACTGTAATATTAAACTAACCAATTAAAATGAATCGATCCTCCAATGTTTTCAGCACCTCAGTTCATCACCATTTCTTAGTTGGGTTCACGTTGGTCAATCTCTAGCTTTATGTATAGTGATTTGTAGATCATTATGTTTTTTTTCTTTTGGTCATTGTATTGTCTCTCCTTTGATTTACGGCTTTTGATGTCCCCTTTGATATCTTCCAACTTTTCTTCGATTGCTCATTCCTGAGAAATGTGTTACAATTAACTACATTGTATATTATATTAACTTCATTGAAGGCACAAATGGTTGACCTGTATACTCATAATAACGTCTTTAAATTATTTGGCTTTCCAATCTTTCCATTTTGAACGTACCTGATGAAGATTATTCCAGAAACGCGTCAGTGCGTGCGCGCTAATTGTGTTATCTACGTTTGTATTACTAATAACGTATATGTTACAGTACAAATTGGAATCTAGTAGGATCCAGAATCCTACTAGTAGAAATTGGAACTAGGAGGATCCAGGATCCTACTGAAATAAAAGATTGAAAAAAGGAGAAACATGAAAAAATAAATATGAACACTTTTTTTAATACAAATCTTCTGTTTTTATGTCCTTTAGGTAAAGTCAGTAAAAGCTTAATAAATATACTTGTATGATCAATGATCACACCAGGCTCAAGCTAGCGAGCAATTTCTAGCGAGCATTAATCTAGTGAGCAATAAGGCGATATGTCTCAAAACCAAAAAAATAAATAAGAGCAACATGTACTTTTAAAGATTTCTAGCGTCCAATAACAAATATATTACTGTAAATGCATAGCCAACACAATAAATCGTCATCGGGGCATACAGTAAATATATCTAGAAATTCCGGGAATGACGTTATTATTTGTAGAGTAGGGAATATCCCAGAGCATGGTACTTCACTGCATATCAAAGTTGATATTCGACACCCTGCTGTGGGTTTGAGGTGCGGAAACCCATACAGGCATTTCAATAAGTTAAAGACCTGGGCAATATCTTTGATTTAAACCCCAAGTGGCAAGAACTTTGCCGTCCTTGATATATTTTTCATGAGATATTTATAGAGATCCCCCCCCCCCCCACTCCACAAAACAAAATTCAAATATCAAAGTTTTATATTTGACACCCTGCTGTGGGCTTGAGGTGCAGAAACCCACCCAGGCACTTAAGTCAGTTAAAGACCCGGGCAATACCTTTGACTTAAACCCCAAGTTGTCAGGAACTTTGCCGTCCTTAATATATTTTTCATGGGATATTTATAGAGACCCCCCTCCATAAAAAAAAATCAAATATCAAAGTTGATATTTGACACCCAGCTGTGGGCTTGAGGTGCAGAAACCCACCCAGGCACTAAGGTCAGTTAAAGGCCCGGGTAATACCTGTGATTGACACCCCAAGTGGGCAAGAACTTTGCCGTCCTTAATATATTTTTCATGGGATATTTATAGAGACCCCCCTCCATAAAAAAAATTCAAATATTAAAGTTGATATTTGACACTCTACTGTGGGCTTGAGGTGCAGAAACCCACCCAGGCACTTAAGTCTGTTAAAGACCCGGACAATACCTTTGACATAAACCCCAAGTGGTCAAGAACTTTGCCGTCCTTAATATGTTTTTCATGGGATATTTATAGAGACCCCCCTCCATATAACAAAATTCAAATATCAAAGTTGATATTTGACACCCTACTGTGGGCTTGAGGTGCAGAAACCCACCCAGGCACTTAAGTCTGTTAAAGGCCCGAGCAATACCTTTGACCTAAGCTCCAAGTGGTTAAGAACTTTGCCGTCCTTAATATATTTTTCATGGGATATTTATAGAGACCCCCCCCCCCCCCTCCATAAAAAAAAATCAAATATCAAAGTTGATATTTGACACCCTACTGTGGGCTTGAGGTGCAGAAACCCACCCAGGCACTTAAGTCAATTAAAGGCCCGGGTAATACCTTTGATTGAAGCACCAAGTGGGCAAGAACTTTGCCGTCCTTCGATATTTTTTCATGGGTTATCTATAGGGAACCCCCCAAATCCAAATATCAAAGTAGTATTTCGGGACAGCTCAAGGCATATTTCGGGGGGAGCAAAGGGGAGCAGGCTATTACGCATGGGTTACTGGAAGTGACGTCACCGGAAGCGGCCCTGACCGGAAATGACGTCACATGAAGTCACGTGACCGGAAGTTACGTCATAACCGGAAGTATGTTCTGCGTATTCCCGCGCTTTTTTCTTACCATAGTAGTAGTACAAAATTTACCATTGCGTATGACCGTAAGTAGCATGGCTACCGGATGTGACGTGTCCGAAAGTGACGTCACAGGAAGTGACGTCACAGGAATTAACGTCATAAGACCGAAAGTGGTTGATTACCCTTGGGGGTGTGATCTTAATTGTTCGAAGTGTTGTGTGGTACTCCAATGGTGTTTTTTCTATCACGTTCGCGTTCTCACTGTGATATTTCTACTTAATAACCTAAGAGCCGCTGACCGAGGGCTATGCGCAGCCGCCGCCGCTGACACAGGGATATACACCGCCGCTTCCTCCGCTGACAGATGGATATGTGCCGTCGTAGCCGCAGCAGCAGCAATACTCACAGAGTAATGAAGGAGAACCCTATTATATATTGAAAACCAATAATCCGGTTTTTTTGGGGTTCCAGACGGATACGATCCCGATCATTTCATGCCATGGGTACATCCGTTTACCAGTGTGATTGCCAGACCTACAGGCAGTGGATAATCGATGTTTGTCCGATGGTTCGTTCACAATATCAAACACATGATGACTCCCAAGCCAGATCGGATCTTAAGGTGTTATGGTGAATATCAGACGTTGTATGGAACCGTAAAAGGGATAGAATTTCAACAAGGTTTACCGGATATGGATAATTTAGATCCAAGAGAAAAACATTTGATCATTTTGGACGATCTCATGGACGAAACGGATCAAAGGGTGGCTTCACTGTTTACGAAAAAGAGTCACCACAGAAACATCAGCGTCATGTACATCGTTCAGAATCTGTTTCACCATAGAACCATAAGTCTCAATGCCCATTACATGGTTCTATTCCAAAACCTGACAGACGTATCGCAGATCATGGCGCTAGCACACCAAATGTATCCCAGGAGAACGGAATTTTTCCTGGAAACTTTTGCCCGAGCTACAGCCAGACCTCATGGCTACATGGTGATCGATATGAAACAAAACACGCCGGATATCCTGAGATTAAGAACCTTCATCTTTCCCTGTGAAGAACAGAAAGCGTATATCGAGTCATAAAAATGATGTTGCATCCCGTTTCTTGTCACTCTTGCATGAGAATCTGAGGGAATAACATGGTCTCTCAGCGCTTGAAAATGCACGGCAGTGATATATCATATTTACAAAGACGAAACCGTGCATTCGTAAACACATCATAACAAAAGCGGATGGCAGTCTCGTCGACTGTCTGTGTGAGTGTGCCGATAATATTTTAACTAAACTGCAGAAGGAAAAACTCAAGAGAAATAAGGCCGGATTGAGAGCACCGACGAAAAAGTCGTTCTCTCTCAAACAGAAGAAAGCGATCTTACAGAAATGTGGATTTTTGGGATCCCTACTAGCACCGATTGCATCTATAGTAGCACCGTTGCTCTCTACATTATTTAAATGAAGGAACTAACCTTAATAAATAGATACCACCAGACTCAAGAGCGCCCAAAACCTCCAGTGGAACAACGCGTGAAAGTCATGGACACCTTGGATAAGAAGATGCAAACCATACTAGAAAGAGAAGACCTGTCGGCAGACGAACGCCTCAAGCTATACGACCAATCGTTCACTCGATATTTGAAAGTCTACGACGATTACAGACCCAGACCCGTGGCAGTCGCACCTGAACCCGTGAAACAGGACCTGATCGACAACGAAATTGTGGAAAGCGTACCAAAAACAATGAAGGCCAAGGTACAACTCTTGTTGAAAAAAACGAAGAGCAGTCCCGACATTAGCTGGAACGAGAAAGGGGAACTGAAATACAAGGGAGAAACCGTTTAAGGAAGCAACGTGGTGGATTTAGTCAACGACGTGCTGAGCAAAAAGAAATATTTCAACCCACAAGGATGGGAACCATTTGGAGAAGCCTTACGAGAAGCAAATGTTTCACAAGATTTGATTGGTCACGAGGACCGCTGGAGATACATCACTCAGACCAAAAAAACACCGAGATCTCGCAAACGACAACAGGGTCCATCCCCTATTAGACCGTACTCCTCAAAAACACCAAGAAACAGAAGGAAAGAAGTCCAGAACTGGGTCGACTTTTAGACCACGAAGAGGCAGTTGTAAACATGGAATCGACCTATTACAGCCTTTTAGCTCCCGCCAGTTATGGAGGATTGAATAAATTTAAGCCGAAAGGTTATACGAAGAAACAAATCAGAGAATGGTTACAGTCTCAGGACACGCACACTTTGCATAAACCAACTAGACGACGATTTCCCAGAAGACGCGTTGTAGTCTATGGAATTGACCACCAGTGGCAGGCGGATTTAGTGGATCTCGCAAAATTGTCTTCTTACAACAAAGGATTCAAGTACTTGTTGACATGTATAGACGTGTTATCCCGATATGCCTGGGTCGTTCCATTGACAGACAAGACGGGGAAGACTTTAAAATATGCGTTTCAGGTCATTTTTAAATCTGGGCGGCGGTAGTGAAATGCATCGAAACCAGACCCCCGGTATACTTAGTCAAAGACGACCACGGTGAAATTCGGGAAGGAACATTCTATGTCGAAGAATTACAGAAAGTCATTAAGACAGACGACGTATACAAGATTGAACCCATTTTTAAAAAGAGAAAAATGGGACAAAGAGTTCAGTATTTAGTCAAGTGTCTCGGATATCCAGAGTCCTTCAGCAGCTGGATCCTTTAACAGGACCTACAAAAGCACACAACACCTACTTGAAGTGTCAGTCTTGCGAATGGCACCGAGTGACACGGACAGTGTATCGTCTTGTGTGACTTGTGGAAAGAAGACTCCACGTTCGGAGGTAAAATCGGAGAACAGTACCTTGTGGACGGCCTTGTTGAGCAGTTGTCTGGGATACCAGTTACCTATCCCCACGATCAAGACGAAGCATGTTTTACCTGACTCTGCCTAGTAACAGTTCCATGAATTACTGTCCGAACAATACGTTGACTCATTACACGACGAAATTGCCGAAAATAACGGATCTGGACAGAGCATGGAAAATCGGATTGGCAGAGATACAGTATACTCACAGTTGGTATATCGTCATGAATAACGAAGCCTGGTTGAAGGTCCACTTTTACAAGGAGTCAGAACTACTCAAGCATTTGGTCTTGTTACCGGATGGGTACTATTCCTCGGCCAAAAGGATTCCCCATCGAGGGGAAAAAGCACATAAAGGAACTCAAGAATAAATTCGACATGGGTTTCAACAAAATCAATCATAAAATCGATATGAAAGTGAAAAAAGATTGTCAAGTCATCATCAGTCCTTTAATACAATCCATGTTAGGATTCAGACAAGCTATATTCCCGGCGGGGGAGTATGTTTCAGATTGGGTAGTGGACGTCAAGAAAGGATTAAATTCTCTGTACGTGTATTGTCCCTTGGTGGAATCGAGAATGGTGGGAGATGCCCAAGTACCGTTATTGAGAATCGTACCGGTGGAAGGAAGAGACGGAGAAATGATCACCCGAGTGTTTGATCCGATACAGTACTGTCCCCTGTTACAAAAACTATTTCAGACCGTGGAAATAGATTTAAGGGACGACACGGGCTCTATAGTGCCATTCGAAAGAGGACGAGTGGTGGTGACACTTCACTGTAGAAAACGAAAAGAATTCTCTCTAGAATGAAACCAACTCATCGTTACGATACGAAAGCTTACCACGATAATTACATACACCAAGCAGGAAAAGGATATCCGGTATTTGCGGGAAGACGATATCAAAGAGGACATGGACTTGGCAGTATCTTTGGAGGACTCTTTAAAGCAGCCATGCCTTTGTTGAAAAAGGAAACAAAGACCCTAGAACGCGAGGCTTTAAAAACGGGATTAAATATTGCCGGAGATGTCGTACAAGGAATAAATATCAAACAGGCAGCAACATCACGATTGAAATCAACAGGAGAAAACTTACTCCAAAAGGCTATGGACACGGTAGGACCCCCAGGACAACGAGTTCTAAAATGACATGCCAAGCCAAAAAAGACCAGACGTCAGCAGACCAAGCAACGGAACACTTCGAATGACATTTCGGATAAAAATGGCACTTGTACATCCCAACTCATGCGAATGCACGAAATCAGAACTGAATTTATTTGAAGTTCCACCTACACAGACCAGTGTGGCTTATGGGTATTGGGAGCAGAAAGGATTGACATCGGCTCTGAAGGATCAAGGACCTTACGAATTTGCCGTCAGTGGGGCGGGGGACGACTACATCGACTTGGCTAATACTTACCCGTTTGTGGAAGCACAGATCATGGATGACGACGATACTGCATTGGATGGCGGAGCGAACGTTGGATCTGTCAACTTATGGATGCATTCCCTCTTTAGTGATGTCAGTGTTAGCCTCAACGAAAATCTGGTTTCACCACCGACCAGCTTGTACCCTTACAGAGCTTACATAGAAATATTACTCAGCTATGGCCCAGCTGCCAAAGAATCTCAATTAACGGGAGTCATGTGGTACAAGGATACACCGGGACATCAGGATAAGAGAACAACCGATAGCAAAGGATTCACGTCCCGGAAAGCATTGACGGCCCAAAGCAAGTCTGTACAGATGATTGGAAAACTACACTTGGATTTATTTTGTCAAGAGAAATATTTACTGAATCACGTCGATCTGAAAATCAAATTACGACGAAGTCGAGACGTGTTCGCTCTAATGGCCGATACCGACAACTATAAGATTATAATCAAGGATCTCGCTCTATTTGTGAGAAATGCACAGTTAAGTCCTGCCGTAAGAATGGGTCACGTCAAAGCTTTGGAAAAGACCAGCTGTAGATACCCCATCCGACGCGTAGAAGTCAAAGTAGATACGGTTCCCCGTGGCAACATGAATTACGTCCAGGACAACATGTTTTTGGGACAGTTGCCGAAAAGACTGGTGATTGGTTGCGTGGACAGTGATACCTTAAATGAGACTATTACGAAAATCCCTTTCGATTTTAAACACTACAAGATCAATTTTGTGGCACTGAACGTGGACGGACGACATATTCCCGCCAAACCGTTACAACCCGACTTTGAAAACGCAGATTATATTCGCAGTTATATGGTACTCTATGCCAGTACGGGAAAGATGCATGAAAACGAAGGAAATACCATCTCCAGAGATGAATACGCTAACGGATATGACCCTGGAAAGGGCAATTTACGTGTGGAGATTCATTTCGACGAAGCTCTGGCAGGGACCATCAACGTCGTGCTGTATGCAGAATTTGACAACGTGATCGAAATCGGTAGAAACAGACAAGTCTTGTTTGACTACATTGCATAATGAATACGCTAGAGATTGACACTCTATTGAAAAAACATCCCCACTCCAGACCTGTGTTTAATTGGGTCTATGCCAGAAACAGATTATACAGATTATTAAATGTACCTTCGGCCCTTGTTGGAAATACGGATCCAGACCATCCAATGGGACAACACTGGATCGCTATATACATCGACGCCAACTCACGAGGGGAATGCTACGATCCAACCGGACGTCCACCGCACGAATCCGCTTATGTCAATTTCATGAACAAACATTGCCTTCATTGGACTTACAATACCGTTCGAGTACAAGAAGAAGGATCTACCGTGTGCGGATTTCATTGCATTTCTTAACTCATTCATCGATGTGCAGGACATAGCATGACAGACGTCACCAGGCTCTTAGAAAATGCCGTGGAAGCGACGGGTATTGTACAGAGATTTGTGTTGTTACTTGTTAAACATGTGCTATGAAAAAAAAGAAAAGAAAAAAAAGAAGGTTAATGCAACCTCTATATAGAGCCAGTCACAAGCATGGATAAATGCAGAGTGACCTTCTACTGGGTGACTTAGGGGATCAAATGTACCATTTCATTCATTTGACTCTTAGGTTATTTAGTAGAAATATCACAGTGAGAACGCAGACGTGATAGAAAACACCCTTGGAGTACTACACAACACCTCGAACAAATCAGAACACACCCCAAGGGGAATCATCCACTTTCGGTCTTATGACGTCACTTCCTGTGACATCACGTCAAATCCGTTAGCCATACTACTTCCGGTCATGCGCAATGATACATTTTATACTAATACTATAGTAAGAAAAAAGCGCGGGGGGAAATTACATCACTTCCGGTCACGTGACTTCCGTTCATGTCACATCCATTAGCCATGCTACTTCCGGTCATGCACAATTGTACATTTCGTACTACTGCTATGGTAAGAAAAAAAGCGCGGGGAAGCCCTTCCGGACATGTGCAGAACATACTTCCGGTTATGACGTCACTTCCTGTCACGTGACTTCATGTGACGTCATTTCCGGTCAGGGCCGCTTCCGGTGACGTCACTTCCAGTAACGTATTCGCAATGGCACGCTCCCCTTTGCTCCCCCGGAAATATTCCTTGAGCTGTTACGATACACTACTTTGATATTTGGATTGGGGGGGACCCTATAGATAATCCATCAAAAAATATCGAAGGACGGCATAGTTCTTTCCCACTTGGGGTTTAACTCAAAGGTATAGCCAAGGCCTTTAACTGACTGAAGCGCCTGGGTGGGTTTCTGCACCTCAAGCCCAGAGTAGGGTGTCAAATATCAACTTTGATATTTGAAAAAAAAATATGGAGGGGTGTCTCTATAAATATTCCATGAAAAATATATTAAGGACGGCAAAGTTTTTGCCCACTTGGGGTTTCAATCAAAGGTATTGCCCGGGCCTTTAACTGACTTAAGTGCCTGGGTGGGTTTCTGCACCTCAAGCCCACAGCAGGGTGTCAAATATCAACATTGATATTTTATATTTTTTTATGGAGGGGGATCTCTATAAATATCCCATGAAAAATATATTAAGGACGGCAAAGTTCTTGACCACTTGGGAATTAAGTCAAAGGTATTGCCCGGGCCGTTAACTGACTTAAGTGCCTGGGTGGGTTTCTGCACCTCAAGCCCACAGTAGGGTGTCAAATATCAACTTTGATATTTGAATTTTTTTTTTATGGATGGGGGTCTCTATAAATATTCCATGAAAAATATATTAAGGACGGCAAAGTTCTTGACCACTTGGGGTTTCAATCAAAGGTATTTCCTGGGCCTTTAACTGACTTAAGTGCCTGGGTGGGTTTCTGCACCTCAAGCCCACAGCAGGGTGTCAAATATCAACATTGATATTTGATTTTTTTTTATGGAGGGGGGGTCTCTTTAAATATCCCATGAAAAATATAATAAGGACGGCAAAGTTCTTGCCCACTTGGGGTCACAATCACAGGTATTACTCGGGCCTTTAACAGACTGAAGTGCCTGGGTGGGTTTCTGCACCTCAAGCCCACAGCAGGGTGTCAAATATCAACATTGATATTTGATTTTTTTTTATGGAGGGGGGCTCTATTAATATCCCATGAAAAATATATTAAGGACGGTAAAGTTCTTGCCCACTTGTGGTTTATGTCAAAGGTATTGCCCGGGCCTTTAACTGACTTAAGTGCCTGGGTGGGTTTCTGCACCTCAAGCCCACAGTAGAGTGTCAAATATCAACTTTGATATTTGATTTTTTTTTATGGAGGGGGTCTCTCTATAAATATTCCATGAAAAATATATTAAGGACGGCAAAGTTCTTGACCACTTGGGGTGTCAATCAAAGGTATTTCCCGGGCCTTTAACTGACTGAAGTGTCTGGGTGGGTTTCTGCACCTCAAGCCCACAGCAGGATGTCAAATATCAGCTTTGATATTTGATTTTTTTTTATGGAGGGGGATCTCTATAAATATCCCATGAAAAATATATTAAGGACGGCAAAATTCTTGACCACTTGGGATTTAAGTCAAAGGTATTGCCCGGGCCGTTAACTGACTGAAGTGCCTGGGTGGGTTTCTGCACCTCAAGCCCACAGCAGGGTGTCAAATATCAACATTGATATTGGTTTTTTTTTTATGGAGGGGGGCTCTATTAATATCCCATGAAAAATATATTAAGGACGGTAAAGTTCTTGCCCACTTGTGGTTTATGTCAAAGGTATTGCCCGGGCCTTTAACTGACTTAAGTGCCTGGGTGGGTTTCTGCACCTCAAGCCCACAGTAGGGTGTCAAATATCAACTTTGATATTTGATTTTTTTTTTATGGAGGGGGGGTCTCTTTAAATATCCCATGAAAAATATATTAAGGACGGCAAAGTTCTTGACCACTTGGGATTTCAATCAAAGATATTTCCTGGGCCTTTAACTGACTTAAATGCCTGGGTGGGTTTCTGCACCTCAAGCCCACAGCAGGGTGTCAAATATCAACATTGATATTTGATTTTTTTTTATGGAGGGGGGGTCTCTTTAAATATCCCATGAAAAATATATTAAGGACGGCAAAGTTCTTGACCAATTGGGGCTTAAGTCAAAGGTATTGCCCGGGCCTTTAATTGACTTAAGTGCCTGGTTGGGTTTCTGCACCTCAAGCCCACAGCAGGGTGTCAAATATCAACTTTGATATTTGATGTTTTTTTATGGAGGGGGTCTCTATAAATATCCCATGAAAATATATTAAAGACGGCAAAGTTCTTGACCACTTAGGGCTTAAGTCAAAGGTATTTCCCGGGTCTTTAACTGACTTAAGTGCCTGGATGGGTTTCTGCACCTCAAGCCCGCAGCTGGGTGTCAAATATCAACTTTGATATTTGATTTTTTTTTATGGAGGGAGGTCTCTATAAATATCCCATGAAAAATATATTAAGGACGGCAAAGTTCTTGACCACTTGGGGTTTAAGTCAAAGGTATTGCCCGGGTCTTTAACTGACTTAAGTGCCTGGATGGGTTTCTGCACCTCAAGCCCAAAACAGTGTGTCAAATATCAACTTTGATATTTCATTTTTTTTATGGAAGGGGGGTCTCTATTAATATCCCATGAAAAATATATTAAGGACGGCAAAGTTCTTGCCCACTTGTGGTTTATGTCAAAGGTATTGCCCGGGCCTTTAACTGACTTAAGTGCCTGGGTGGGTTTCTGCACCTCAAGCCCACAGTAGAGTGTCAAATATCAACTTTGATATTTGATTTTTTTTTATGGAGGGGGGGTCTCTATAAATATTCCATGAAAAATATATTAAGGACGGAAAAGTTCTTGACCACTTGGGGTGTCAATCAAAGGTATGTCCCGGGCCTTTAACTGACTGAAGTGCCTGGGTGGGTTTCTGCACCTCAAGCCCACAGCAGGATGTCAAATATCAGCTTTGATATTTGATTTGTTTTTATGGAGGGGGGTCTCTATAAATATCCCATGAAAAATATATTAAGGACGGCAAAGTTCTTGACCACTTGGGGATTAAGTCAAAGGTATTGCCCGGGCCTTTAACTGACTTAGTGCCTGGGTGGGTTTCTGCACCTCAAGCCCTCAGCTGGGTGTCAAATATCAACTTTGATATTTGATTTTTTTTATGGAGGGAGGTCTCTATAAATATCCCATGAAAAATATATTAAGGACGGCAAAGTTCTTGACCACTTGGGGTTTAAGTCAAAGGTATTGCCCGGGTCTTTAACTGACTTAAGTGCCTGGGTGGGTTTCTGCACCTCAAGTCCACAACAGTGTGTCAAATATCAACTTTGATATTTGATTTTTTTTATGGAAGGGGGGTCTCTTTAAATATCTCATGAAAAATATATCAAGGACGGCAAAGTTCTTGCCACTTGGGGTTTAAATCAAAGATATTGCCCAGGTCTTTAACTGATTTAAATGCCTGGGTGGGCTTCCGCACCTTAAACTCACAGCAGGGTGTCAAATATCAACTTTGATATGCAGTGAAGTACCATGCTCTGGGATATTCCCTACTCTACAAATAATAACGTCATTCCCGGAATTTCCGTATTGGTGGGTCATTCATGAAGACCTCCATAAAGGATTCCAATACAACTAAATGTAACCAAATTTGGGTTCCAAATAATCCTTACATATTTACCTGCAACTACCATTGTTTATACCTTTCCATTTAGATTTTGTTTATTTTTTCAGAAAACTTACTGTTATATTTTTCTAATGTTCTATAATTACACTATTTTTAGATTGATGAGATGTCTTCATGTGAACCGGAATCTTATGACTTTATATTGCTTGACAAAACGCTGTCCAAATTATCTACCGGTTTAAAACATTAAAGTAAATGATTTTTTATTCTGTGTTTAATTAAAGTGGTAAGCTCGCCATCCGAAAAATATTTCTGTCTTCGTTATTTTGTATTGTGTGGGCGGGGGGGGGGGGGGGGGGGGGGGCTCTAGATATATTTACTGTATGCCCCGATGTCGATTTATTGTGTTGGCTATGCATTTACAGTAATATATTTGTTATTGGACGCTAGAAATCTTTAAAAGTACATGTTGCTCTTATTTATTTTTTTGGTTTTGAGACTTATCACCTTATTGCTCGCTAGATTAATGCTCGCTAGAAATTGCTCGCTAGCTTGAGCCTGGTAATGATCACTGACCTTTAATTAATACTTAATCCCCCCTAAAGGCTGTCCTGACAGGACAGTCACATAAATTTTTAACTCGCCTCATGAATTGTAATCATTTCTAAATTCCTTGTAAGTGAAAGTATTAAAATGTATTTTTCTCACTATCTGTAATTAAATTATCGCACAAGACTTATTTTATATTTCACAAATTTTACATATTTTTATGTTTTTCAATTCAGTAATATCCAGAATCGTACTAAGCTTTAAATTCAGTAATATTCTGAATCCTACTGAAAGCTTAGTAGGATCCAGGATCCTCCTAGTACAAATCTGGATATCCTGATTTGTCCTAGTAGATATTGGAATTCTGATTTATACTGGTTTAAATTCAGTACAAATCAGAATTCCAATTTCTACTAGTACGATTCCGGATCCTACTGGATTCCAATTTGTACTGTAACATATACATTTTATTCCTTGCAAATCCTTTCAATATGCATTTATAATTCAAGTAAGTCAAAGAATAGTGAAACTTGTTGGTCACTTCCACAACACGTTGACCACAGTAAATCATATCTGATTTTTGACAATGCTCTGTATATAATATATTATGTTGTGTATATATAAGGCGAGACCCAGATGATATAAAACAAACGTTTGTCTATTTTACATGTTTGTGTTTCTATATTTCCGTTGGAGATCCAATGATATAACGGACATATTGTTGAAAGTGGCGTTAAACACATAAACCAAGCAACCAACCGTTGGAGATCCAAGTATCAAGAGCGGACGGTTGGGTTCTGATTCACTGGCTTAATCCCGCCACATTTTTTTGTCTGTCCCGAGTCAGAGCCTGGATTTGTAACGTCATATGTAGTGTAGTGATTGCTTATGTGGTGATAGGTAATCTTTCGTTTTGTTGATATTGGTGGAATTGTTGACTATCGCTCTTTAAACTTTCTTTTCATATACATCTGAGTCCGAACAATAAGTTGATTTGGCTTCTTAGTAGTGAAGACACTCTGTTATTAAATAAACTTGCTGTCTTCCTAAACAAAAGTTTTGAAATACGGAAGAACCATACATTGCAAATTTAACCTTACTTAAAGATAAAATAGTATTCGTGATATGAACACCATGCTATATCTGCATCATATTATATTTGTATAATATATATTTTTTATGTATATCATAATATTATCTATAAACTGCCATAGTTTGTTCTGCCTACGGGTGGTTTCCCCCCTGCAGTGTCGATCATCTCCCCTTTTTTCTATTCTTTTTATATATGTCATATATGTTACTAATCATCAAAATCATTGTAAGTGTAAAATGCAAATGTCTGTAATTCTGTGCTCTCACGGGCTTCTTGATTGATTTAATAAATCTATTCTATTCTATTCTATACAGGATATCTGGTATCTAATTTTAGAATTTCTCCACTGCAATCCAAGTATGAATTATCGTTTCTAGTATTTTATAATGATATATTTTGTAGCTCCGTGTTGTACTGTCACTATTGTTGATATTCTACTATCGTTGTTTGTTTTTTTACTCCACCAATGAAGTAACAATTGTATTAGAATCAAAGCCTCTATTGCAAGTGCATATTAAACGTGACATGGTATATGACATATATATATACTACTACAGTATGTTGTTTGAGTTTATACATATATTTGTATATTGATAGATATCTCATTCTACACGATATTCCTGAGGCATTATGTTAAATGTGTGGGAAATATAAACAGATGTTCAATTCCCAACGAGAAAGGCAAATTAGAATGAAAGACTACGTGGATCCATAATTATAAAGGTGTTATAGATGAGCAAGCCAGTCACCATAATTTTATCGCTCTAGCAGACATACATGTAGTATCGAGTGATTGAGTGAGTGACTGTTGTTTAACGCCAAGTGAGGAATTTCTCACCTGTATCACGACGATAGCAAGTTACATGTTGATCAGATGGTGATGTTACTGTTACTGTTACTGGTATTTTCCTCCTATCTCAGGAGCACACCCAACGGGATCAAATTTATGTATTTAAAATTTAAAATTTTGTTTAACTGTACAGTCACACCTTCACCAAATTCAGTATGTACATATGGCACACGGTTTTCCTCCACCATTTTGTACAGGTAAAAAGTTTATACAGGATGAAAATGGTAAAATAGTTTGTCCTTTTTTCTTTTACTGATAAATGTCATAGCACTTATTTTGCACTGAGCCTGGTTCTTTTCACATGCAGACAGTAGCAAAGTGTCCTTGTTATTTGTTCAATGTCAATATGGTTTCTTTTTGTCAGAGTGACAATGCCTTTTAGTATGTCCATAGAAGAGTCAAGGATGAGTTGTATTAGTTGTTTGTTTTCACATATAGCTTCATAAACTCCTTCCTGGATGTTGTTTAGGTAGCATTTGAGCGTATATAGGTGTTCTTCTCTTATGTCATTGAGAGTAGGACAAATCAGTAAGAAGTGCTTAACGTCTTCTGTTTCTTCACAACATAGTTCACAGAGTGGAGTATCCGTATTCCTACTAAATTTCGCTTTTGTCTCTTTAAGCATATACGTTCCTGTCAGTAATCTCACTTTTACTTCCGTTTTCTTTACTTCCATGCTGGGGTTTTTTTGGCACTGTTTTCCAGACTTGGTGCGAGTTTCCAAAAAGTGGGTGTTGTAAGTTTAGGAATTTCAAAGTTGACTTTGTTTGTTTTTCTTCTATCCAAGCTTATTCCCAGTAGATCTCTATTTGTTGTTTGATTAGTTTTTTCCATATTTGTTTTTCTATTGGATTTTCCATCAGGTCCATTAAATCTGGAAGTTTGTAATTTCTGAGCTTGTCATAAACTAATGATGCAAAACTTTTGCCATTTGGTTTGTCCATACTGATCTGTCTCTCTATAATTCTATATTCTATAGTGTCTTTGTTTTGTAGGAGGTCCGCTTTGTACTGGACCAACACGTTGAGTTGGATTTTTATAGGGCTATCTCACTGAAACAACAGTCCATAGACAATTCGTTCCAGACGGATACATTATCCAGATTCCTAGCCAGCCAGTCTTGTTCTTACTTCCTAATATTGAGTGCCTAATTTAAATGCAGCAAATACCAATGTTATAGTCTTTAGTTTGATCCGACCGTCAACTATTACACCACTCATGCGGTATACTATCTTTCATAAATTATACATCATTGCTGTTTTTCTTCGAAATATAGACCAAGCACATATGTAGTATTTCAATGAAGGAAAAATATTTAGTTTTTTTACTCAAGAAGTACATTGCATTTCATAGAATTGTTCATGAAGTGTATGCTACCAAATCAAACAGAAGATACCAAGAGGAGTAGCTGCTGAACCGTATTTTTTTTATGTATGGCGACCATGGAGGTACATTTCTACGCTGATGCCAAGGTGTGATAAAAAATCATCAATGGATTTAGAAAGACGAACACGTGGGAAAAAATAATTAATTGACAAAGATTAACATTAACCAGATTAAAACAAACTCATAAAACTCAAGACGAGCAACACAAACCACATAAGAAATCGAGGTGAACTCATGTAATAAGGGAGGGTAAATAGTTCCTCATCCACATTTGGTGTGGTTTCCATCATGCTACTCAGAGGAATAATCCAAGTCCGGTAATTTATATGGGAAAGGGAGGATGGAAAGAGATGTTTTGACAGTGCTAACAGATCCTGTGTCATCTGTGAGAAATAACATCGATACAAAATTTATTGGTATTTCGTAACTAGTGATATAATATGCACATGACTAATTTATGGACTCTTTTAATGAAGTATTTACACAATGACTTTTCAAAGACAATGATATGAAACTTTAAGTCCGAACCTCTTATGTCTGTAGGATAAAAGGAATTATTTTAAAAACATTAAATTAGATAATTCTGTTGTAAAGTGTTTGCTTACGCTATTAATAACTTCAATATATATTTTCCGATTAATAAATCTGCTTCGATCAAAGAGGGCACACCCGTATATATTCCACCATTGACTTACATTGTAAATAAAAAAAACATAAAAAATCCAAATGAATTTTCTGGATAACAAGACAACTATTTCCTATTACATTTTTGTATCTTGGTCCAAGGTCCACATTCTGATCCACTTTGAAAGAAACATTGTATGTCAAATAAGAAAATAATCAGCTGTTTTCAATATCCGGTCAATACAACAGTATTTACAGTATCCAGGAAATCCTTCCACACAGGGTGTAGTAATTTGACATCCATGTTTTTATATGTGGTTATATTTCAACAAATGAGGTGTTTTGCTTTTTCGCAGTTAAAACCTCACCAAATATGATAGGATTAACTGTAAAAAATATCATAATCAAGAAACAATTGAAAAAAAATTCAAAGTTCCTGGTGTTCTATTTTGTACTATTTTTGAGGACTGTCTCAATGCGGATTGGCTGGTTTACTGATGTGCCCCTATAAGTGAACCGCAAATATTGTCTACTGCTAAAACATGACTTTTTTTCTGATACCTTGTTGTCTTACAAATAAAACATGACCATCACACAAAAAAAACTTGCCCCTAAAAAGGGGAGATAATTTGAAAATACAAAAAGTGTCAAACAGTGAGAAAATTCAAAAGGTTGGTTTAAATGTAGAAAAAGACTGCAAACAAATAATGTTTTGTTTAAAAAAAAGAAAGAAATGAAATGAGACATTAACAGGTTAAACAACTAAACAAGAGCTTACTCAACACAAATAAAGATAAGAAATGGCCTGGGATGAAAATATGGAATTTTACCAATTTTTTTTAATGAAGATGTAAAAAAAAAAATCATATTTTCCCACAATTTTTTGGTTATATTGCTATTTATTTGGTTCCAGTTGGAGGTCAATTATGTGTATTAGGAGAGTACAATTTATTGGTCTCTTGATTACATAAAACTTTCAAGTAATTAGTTTGTCATGTGCTTGGGTGAGAAGGATATTAAAATGATGGTCAGATCTAAGATAAATATAAGAATGTTTATTACCTTTGAAATTAAAAGCCAATTACACAATAAAATCATTTCAAAGTCAATATCAATACAAGAGAATGCACAAGTCTAAATTTAAAAAATGTCGAAACGAGGTAGATCCACTATAAGGAGAAGATTCTTTCAAACGGTACATCCAAGATTCAGAAAAAAAGTCAGCTTCAGAGTGCCTGGAGTCAACAATATCATCGAAAAGATTACCTGTATCTACATTCAAAGATGCTGTTCACCTGTCGCCTAATGATGACTACTACCTGGTTACAGATTCTGAGGGTAATATTGGCAATATGCATTTCTTGCGTCCAATACCAGAGCCACAAGTGACTAAACCGGAGCTCCTGCAAGAAAATAAGAATGACATTGTAGGGAACAAAAACTTACATTGTAGAAAATTAATGGACATGTTCAAGAAATTTTACAAGGAACATGGTCAAAATGAACCCAGATGTGAACTTTTATGCAACTGGAATACAAACAATTGTCAAAAGTGGGGATTGTCATGGCGTCTCAGATTAAAATGTGATAACTGTAACTTTTGTGGCGAGAAAACTAAAGTGTACACTGAAGCCTGGAATTATTTACACGTGGCGGTTCTAAACTTAGATGTAAAATATTAACACAAGTTTTTGAGTGACATAAATGAGACACATGATCATTTTCTGGATTCAGTTGAATACAACGTGTATGAATCATGTATCTTAGTCTATGTACATGCATTAGTACAAAACGTGAGTGTCCTGGCAATCGAACATCAATAACAGTGTAACCAGATTTTGTTTTTCTATCCTGTATATAAAGTACATGTATTATTTAAACTTTTTTCTGTTTTCTTCATGATTCTGTCTAAATAATCGTTAGCAAAAGCATCAGACATACTGAAATCAGCTGCCTCGGCCATATTTTAGCTATATTCAAGACAAATTTTAAAATATTTTTAAAAAATTCCCCTAAATGTGCATCAATATTCTAAAAGAATGGCTGACAAAGATGAATCCACATTGGATGCAGTAACCATAGATGCAAACCCGGGAAATTTGCTTGCACACCCCCACCCCCTTTAAGTGAACCGCAAATATTGTCTACTGCTAAAACATGACTTTTTTCTGATACGTTGTTGTCTTACAAATAAAACATAACCATCACAAAAAAAAAGTTGCCCCTAAAAAGGGGAGATAATTTGAAAATACTAAAAGTGTCAAACAGTGAGAAAATTCAAAAGGTTGGTTTGTATGTAGAAAAAGACTGCAAACAAAAAAATGTTTTGTTTTAAGAAAAAAGAAATGAAATGAGACATTAACAGGTTAAACAACTAAACAAGAGCTTACTCAACACAAATAAAGATAAGAAATGGCCTGGGATGAATATATGGAATTTTGCCAATTTTTTTACTGTAGATGTAAAAAAAAATCATATTTTTCCACAAATTTTTGGTTATATTGCTATTTATTTGGTTCCAGTTGGAGGTCAATTATGTGTATTAGGAGAGTACATTTTATTGGTCTCTTGATTACATAAAACTTTCAAGTCATTAGTTTGTCATGTGCTTGGGTGAGAAGGATATTAAAATGATGGTCAGATCAGTGTTCTCCATTTTTGCTCAGTGATAGGTGGTTGTTTATTGTTGCTGACTTTTATAGTGTGCTTTCATTTTTTTCGCCGTTGCGCTTACGTACGCGTAATCGCGACAAAAATAATACAAAGAATACTTTATATTTCCAATTTTATGCTACTACTTGCTACAGCAATTTTATTTTATTTTCAACATGTCTCTCTTAATTCTTTCTCTTGTAATTTTCCTTAACAAAAGAGATTTCATCACAATTTTTTTCAAAAGTTTTGATTTTTCTGTTGATTCCTTTGCTTTTTCAACCAAGATATGTCTCTTTCTAAGTTTCCCCCAAATGGTCATGGCTCTCCTGAAATCAAATTCTGACTCGAAACCATCATTAATCCTTGTAATATGGTATTAGTCAGCCTGTTTGTTCCTCAATGTTGACTTGTCTTCACTCTGGACATACAACTGAATCCCCTTTCACATTCAATACATTAGACAAACGAACCGTATAAGTATGTAATCAGAAGTGGAACGTGGATATTACTAGTAACCTGTTCATTTTCTCATTATGACAGGTTGTACTTGTAAAATTACTTCAGCATCTTTCATTACCCTGGTCTCCGATTGAAACCACTCGTATCGTCATGGTATGTGTTTTCGTGCGTCATCTGTTTTCGTTTTATCCATTTTATTTTGATTTCCACAGTGCACGCATTATTTTTTACTAAATGTGATCATCAATATTCTAAAAGAATGGCTAACAAAGATGAATCCACATCGGATGCAGTAACCATAGATACAAACCCGGGAAATTTGCTTGGCAACATGCACCCCCCCCCCCCCCCCCCCCCTTAAGAGGGCACACCAGCAAGGCAGTATATATTTCACCATTGACTTACATTGTAAATAAAATAATCATAAAAAATCCAAATGAATTTTTTGGATAACAAGACAACTATTTCCTATTATTTTGGTCCAAGGTCCACATTCTGATCCACTTTGAAAGAAACATTGTATGTCAAATAAGGAAATAATCAGCTGTTTTCAATATCCGGTCAAAACAACAGTATTGATATGCCCCCCAAAGTTGTACTCTACACAAGTATCATCGGGAAGCTTAACTATAAAGACTTTATTACTAGTAGAGAGAAGATTTTAAATGACGTGGATTAATGGTAGCGTCCAATTACATGGAATCATCCTTAACGGAGTATAAGATAAGATATATACAATATTGGTCTGTTGACGGTAAATATAGAATTTATTTGACAAGGTTGAGAAACGGGGTGAAAGACGAGCTTTTAGCGAGTCTTTCTCCCCGTTTCGCGCCGAGTCAAATAAATTCTATAGTTACCGTCAACAGACCAATATTGTATTTATCCTGCAATCCACGATGTCCTAAAAAAATAATCTTAACTCGTAAAAATGCATTTTTTAATGCAACGGAATCCTCACTATTTGGCGTAATAAAATACCAGATTTTTTTTGCCGACAAAAATTCGCGAACAAATAGTTCTCAAAAGGAAGTTAAATAACTTTATTTAAATGGAGATTTATTGATTAAGATGAAAATCTATATAGAAAATTGATAGTTTAGAACCTGAAATATATATATTTAATATGTTTTTCATAGATATGAAAACACATTAATTTATCGATCATACGTCACATGCGGTCATACTTAAATACGCCTGCAGTAGTAACCTGGTAAATATATACGCTTGTGTGAAAAGGTATACGCCTGCAACTATATGGTTCACTTTTATTTTTATTTTTTTATATCAAATAATAAACATCCGATATATTCCTTTTACTAGTTTATATTAAAAAAAATTAAATAAAAAAGAACCATATAGTTGCAGGCGTCCACCTTTGTATGACACACAGGCGTATATATTTACCTGGTTACTACTACTGCAGGCGTATTTAAGTATGACCCACACAGTTTGTAAACATGCGAAAGCAACACACACATACATGTATCGACGATTCGAGCATGTTTTAAGTAAACTAGGTAGAGTAGAGAAAACAGAAAGATTAAACATTTATCTCAACAAACTGAACGGATTCACGGAAATGTATTTAACAACGATGTCAAACACTCAAATGCTCAGTTATTGGGATATAAGTCATTTGTGAAAATTGTGTACACATTCACCATTTGTTATGGATGACCACGCCGTAAAACATAGAACTAATTTGACTTGACATATTTGTATTGGAACTGTAAGAAGGAACATCGGGATTGCTTCGACACGAAACATCAGAAGTGCTACTCACAGGGACTAGATGCGTCCGAAAAAAAAAAAAATAAAAAAAATACTATATAATACTACAAGGGGGCGAACTCACTTGCTTCCATCTTTAGCTCACCTGACCCAAAGGGTCAGGTGAGCTATTGCCATCACTTGGCGTCCGTCGTCGTCGTCCGTCGTTCGTCGTACGTCGTAAACTTTTTCAAAAATCTTCTCCTTTGAAAGTACAAGACCAATGGAAACCAAACTTGGTCTGAATCATCACTAGGGTGTCTAGTTTCAAAATTGTGTCCGGTGATGCCGTGCACCAACCAACATGGCTGCTGTTACTAAAAATAGAACATATGGTAAAATTGCAGGTTTTGGGTAATAACTCAAAAACCGTTAATAATATCAAAAATCTGACATGGGATAAAAATGATCAGCACATCAAGATCTACCTACCCTGCAATTTTGAAGTAAATCTGATTACCCATCTTGGAGTTATTGCCCTTTTTTCATCAAATTTGTAAAATTTTAATACTTTTCGTCTTATATTTCAAAAACTATAAGAGATGAAGGTTAACTTTAAATTGCAAAAATGTGCGGCATATCAAGATCTACCCTACTCTGCAATTTTGAAGTAAATTCCATTACCCATTTTGGAGTTATTTCCCTTTTTTCATCAAATTTTCAAAATTTTAATACTTTTCGTCCTTTATTTCAAAAACTATAAGAGACATGTTGTAAGTTGAAACTGCAAACATGTTCAGCATTTCAATATCTACCTACCCTGCAATTTTGAAGTAAATCCCTTTACTCATTTTGACCGATTATGCAAATTAGAAAAAAGGGGGGATGAAATTAAAAAAAATTCTTCTCCTCTGAAACTAAATAGCCAATCTCAAGCAAACTTTGCTGAAATGATCGTTGGGTGGTCCCCTTTCAAAATTGTGTCCGTCAGCGCCGTCCTGTATCCAAGATAGCCGCCATTACTAAAAATAGAAATTTCTTCAAATGGCCAAAACTGGTCTATTTTAAGCCAGAAAGTGCCCAAATTTGAACTGTATAAGCATAATGATGAGCTTTTTAACATATATTACTGGATTTTTTATGAACTTTGAACTTTTGCCTATTTTGACCGATTATGCAAATTAAAAAAAAAGGGGGGATGAAATTAAAAAAAATTCTTCTCCTCTGAAACTAAAGAGCCAATCTCAACCAAACTTTGCTGAAATGATCGTTGAGTGGTTCCCTTTCAAAATTGTGTCCGTTAGCACCGTCTTGTATCCAAGATGGCCGCCATTACTAAAAATAGAAATTTCTTCAAATGGCCAAAATTGCTCTATTTTAAGCCAGAAAGTGCCCAAATTTGAACTGTATAAGCATAATGATGAGCTTTTTAACATATATTACGGGATTTTTTATGAACTTTGAACTTTTGCCTATATTAACCGATTATCCAAATTTGAAAAAAGGGGGGATGAAATTAATTTTTTTTCTTCTCCTCTGAAACTAAAGAGCCTATCTCAACCAAACTTTGCTGAAATGATCGTTGGGTGGTCCCCTTTCAAAATTGTGTCCATCAGCGCCGTCCTGTATCCAAGATGGCCGCCATTACTAAAAATAGAAATTTCTTCAAATGGCCAAAACTGCTCTATTTTAAGCCAGAAAGTGCCCAAATTTGAACTGTATAAGCATAATGATGAGCTTTTTAACATATATTATGGGATTTTTTATGAAATTTGAACTTTTGCCTATTTTGACCGATTATGCAAATTAGAAAAAAGGGGGGATGAAATTTAAAAAATTCTTCTCCTCTGAAACTATTGAGCCAATCTCAACCATACTTTGCTGAAATAATCCTTGGGTCGTCCCCTTTCAAAATTGTGTTCGTCAGTACCGTCTTGTATCCAAGATGGCCGCCATTACTAAAAATAGAAATTTCTTCAAATGGCCAAAACTGCTCTATTTTAAGCCAGAAAGTACCCAAATTTGAACTGTATAAGCATAATGATGAGCTTTTTAACATATATTACGGGATTTTTTATGAACTTTGAACTTTTGCCTATTTTGACCGATTATGCAAATTAAAAAAAAGAGGGGGGATGAAATTAAAAAAAAATCTTCTCCTCTGAAACTAAAGAGCCAATCTCAACCAAACTTTGCTGAAATGATCGTTGGGCGGTCCCCTTTCAAAATTGTGTCCGTCAGCGCCGTCCTGTATCCAAGATGGCCGCCATTACTAAAAATAGAAATTTCTTCAAATGGTCAAAACTGCTCTATTTTAAGCCAGAAAGTGCCCAAATTTGAACTGTATAAGCATAATGATGAGCTTTTTAATATATTACGGGATTTTTTATGAACTTTGAACTTTTGCCTATTTTGACCGATTATGCAAATTAGAAAAAAGGGGGGATGACATTTAAAAAAAGTCTTCTCCTCTGAAACTACTGAGCCAATCTCAACCAAACTTTGCTGAAATGATCGTTGAGTGGTTCCCTTTCAAAATTGTGTCCGTTAGCACCGTCTTGTATCCAAGATGGCCGCCATTACTAAAAATAGAAATTTCTTCAAATGGCCAAAATTGCTCTATTTTAAGCCAGAAAGTGCCCAAATTTGAACTGTATAAGCATAATGATGAGCTTTTTAACATATATTACGGGATTTTTTATGAACTTTGAACTTTTGCCTATATTAACCGATTATCCAAATTTGAAAAAAGGGGGGATGAAATTAATTTTTTTTCTTCTCCTCTGAAACTAAAGAGCCTATCTCAACCAAACTTTGCTGAAATGATCGTTGGGTGGTCCCCTTTCAAAATTGTGTCCATCAGCGCCGTCCTGTATCCAAGATGGCCGCCATTACTAAAAATAGAAATTTCTTCAAATGGCCAAAACTGCTCTATTTTAAGCCAGAAAGTGCCCAAATTTGAACTGTATAAGCATAATGATGAGCTTTTTAACATATATTATGGGATTTTTTATGAAATTTGAACTTTTGCCTATTTTGACCGATTATGCAAATTAGAAAAAAGGGGGGATGAAATTTAAAAAATTCTTCTCCTCTGAAACTATTGAGCCAATCTCAACCAAACTTTGCTGAAATAATCCTTGGGTCGTCCCCTTTCAAAATTGTGTTCGTCAGTACCGTCTTGTATCCAAGATGGCCGCCATTACTAAAAATAGAAATTTCTTCAAATGGCCAAAACTGCTCTATTTTAAGCCAGAAAGTACCCAAATTTGAACTGTATAAGCATAATGATGAGCTTTTTAACATATATTACGGGATTTTTTATGAACTTTGAACTTTTGCCTATTTTGACCGATTATGCAAATTAGAAAAAAGGGGGGATGAAATTAAAAAAAATTCTTCTCCTCTGAAACTACTGAGCCAATCTCAACCAAACTTTGCTGAAATGATCGTTGGGTGGTCCCCTTTCAAAATTATGTCCGTCAGTGCCGTCCTGTATCCAAGATGGCCGCCATTACTAAAAATAGAAATTTCTTCAAATGGCCAAAACTGCTCTATTTTAAGCCAGAAAGTGCCCAAATTTGAACTGTATAAGCATAATGATGAGCTTTTTAACATATATTACGGGATTTTTTATGAAATTTGAACTTTTGCCTATTTTGACCGATTATGCAAATTAGAAAAAAGGGGGGATGAAATTTTAAAAAAATATTCTCCTCTGAAACTACTGAGCCAATCTCAACCAAACTTTGCTGAAATGATCGTTGGGTGGTCCCCTTTCAAAATTGTGTCCGTCAGCGCCGTCCTGTATCCAAGATGGCCGCCATTACTAAAATAGAAATTTCTTCAAATGGTCAATACTGCTCTATTTTAAGCCAGAAAGTGCCCAAATTTGAACTGTATAAGCATAATGATGAGCTTTTTAACATATATTACGGGATTTTTTTATGAACTTTGAACTTTTGCCTATATTAACCGATTATGCAAATTTGAAAAAAGGGGGGATGAAATTAAAATATTTTCTTCTCCTCTGAAACTAAAGAGCCAATCTCAACCAAACTTTGCTGAAATGATCGTTGTGTGGTCCCCTTTCAAAATTGTGTCCGTCAGCGCCGTCCTGTATCCAAGATGGCCGCCATTACTAAAAATAGAAATTTCTTCAAATGGCCAAAACTGGTCTATTTTAAGCCAGAAAGTGCCCAAATTTGAACTGTATAAGCATAATGATGAGCTTTTTAACATTTATTACTAGATTTTTTATGAACTTTGAACTTTTGCCTATTTTGACCGATTATCCAAATTAGAAAAAAGGGGGGATGAAATTAAAAAAAATTCTTCTCCTCTGAAACTAAAGAGCCAATCTCAACCAAACTTTGCTGAAATGATCGTTGGGTGGTCCCCTTTCAAAATTGTGTCCGTCAGCGCCGTCCTGTATCCAAGATGGCCGCCATTACTAAAAATAGAAATTTCTTCAAATGGCCAAAACTGCTCTATTTTAAGCCAGAAAGTGCCCAAATTTGAACTGTATAAGCATAATGATGAGCTTTTTAACATATATTACGGGATTTTTTATGAAATTTGAACTTTTGCCTATTTTGACCGATTATGCAAATTAGAAAAAAGGGGGGATGAAATTTAAAAAAATTATTCTCCTCTGAAACTAAAGAGCCAATCTCAACCAAACTTTGCTGAAATGATCGTTGGGTGGTCCCCTTTCAAAATTGTGTCCGTCAGCGCCGTCCTGTATCCAAGATGGCCGCCATTACTAAAATAGAAATTTCTTCAAATGGCCAATACTGCTCTATTTTAAGCCAGAAAGTGCCCAAATTTGAACTGTATAAGCATAATGATGAGCTTTTTAACATATATTACGGGATTTTTTATGAACTTTGAACTTTTGCCTATATTAACCGATTATGCAAATTTGAAAAAAGGGGGGATGAAATTAAAATATTTTCTTCTCATCTGAAACTAAAGAGCCAATCTCAACCAAACTTTGCTGAAATGATCGTTGGGTGGTCCCCTTTCAAAATTGTGTCCGTCAGCGCCGTCCTGTATCCAAGATGGCCGCCATTACTAAAAATAGAAATTTCTTCAAATGGCCAAAACTGGTCTATTTTAAGCCAGAAAGTGCCCAAATTTGAACTGTATAAGCATAATGATGAGCTTTTTAACATTTATTACTGGATTTTTTATGAACTTTGAACTTTTGCCTATTTTGACCGATTATCCAAATTAGAAAAAAGGGGGGATGAAATTAAAAAAAATTCTTCTCCTCTGAAACTAAAGAGCCAATCTCAACCAAACTTTCCTGAAATGATCGTTGGGTGGTCCCCTTTCAAAATTGTGTCCGTCAGCGCCGTCCTGTATCCAAGATGGCCGCAATTACTAAAAATAGAAATTTGCTCAAATGGCAAAAACTGGTCTATTTTAAGCCAGAAAGTGCCCAAATGTGAACTGTATAAGCATAATGATGAGCTTTTTCAACATATATTACGGATTTTTTATGAAATTTGAACTTTTGCCTATTTTGACCGATTATGCAAATTAGAAAAAAGAGGGGATGAAATTTTAAAAAATTCTTCTCCTCTGAAACTACTGAGCCAATCTCAACCAAACTTTGCTGAAATGATCCTTGGGTGGTCCCCTTTCAAAATTGTGTCCGTCAGCACCGTCTTGTATCCAAGATAGCCGCCATTACTAAAAATAGAAATTTCTTCAAATGACCAAAACTGGTCTATTTTAAGCCAGAAAGGGCCCAAATTTGAACTGTATAAGCATAATGATGAGCTTTTTAACATATATTACGGGATTTTTTATGAACTTTGAACTTTTGCCTATTTTGACCGATTATCCAAATTAGAAAAAAGGGGGGGATGAAATTAAAAAATTTTCTTCTCCTCTGAAACTAAAGAGCCAATCTCAACCAAACTTTGCTGAAATGATCCTTGGGTGGTCCCCTTTCAAAATTGTGTCCGTCAGCACCGTCTTTTATCCAAGATGGCCGCCATTACTAAAGATAGAAATTTCTTCAAATGGACAAAACTGCTCTATTTTAAGCCAGAAAGTGCCCAAATTTGAACTGTATAAGCATAATGATGAGCTTTTTAACATATATTACGGGATTTTTTATGAACTTTGAACTTTTGCCTATTTTGACCGATTATCCAAATTAAAAAAAAGGGGGGATGAAATTAAAAAAAATTCTTCTCCTCTGAAACTAAAGAGCCAATCTCAACCAAACTTTGCTGAAATGATCGTTGGGTGGTCCCCTTTCAAATTTGTGTCCATCAGCACCGTCCTGTATCCAAGATGGCCGCCATTACTAAAAATAGAAATTTCTTCAAATGGCCAAAACTGCTCTATTTTAAGCCAGAAAGTGCCCAAATTTGAACTGTATAAGCATAATGATGAGCTTTTTAACATATATTACGGGATTTTTTATGAAATTTGAACTTTTGCCTATTTTGACCGATTATGCAAATTAGAAAAAAGGGGGGATGAAATTTAAAAAAAATATTCTCCTCTGAAACTACTGAGCCAATCTCAACCAAACTTTGCTGAAATGATCGTTGGGTGGTCCCCTTTCAAAATTGTGTCCGTCAGCGCCGTCCTGTATCCAAGATGGCCGCAATTACTAAAAATAGAAATTTGCTCAAATGGCAAAAACTGGTCTATTTTAAGCCAGAAAGTGCCCAAATGTGAACTGTATAAGCATAATGATGAGCTTTTTCAACATATATTACGGATTTTTTATGAAATTTGAACTTTTGCCTATTTTGACCGATTATGCAAATTAGAAAAAAGAGGGGATGAAATTTTAAAAAATTCTTCTCCTCTGAAACTACTGAGCCAATCTCAACCAAACTTTGCTGAAATGATCCTTGGGTGGTCCCCTTTCAAAATTGTGTCCGTCAGCACCGTCTTGTATCCAAGATAGCCGCCATTACTAAAAATAGAAATTTCTTCAAATGGCCAAAACTGGTCTATTTTAAGCCAGAAAGGGCCCAAATTTGAACTGTATAAGCATAATGATGAGCTTTTTAACATATATTACGGGATTTTTTATGAACTTTGAACTTTTGCCTATTTTGACCGATTATCCAAATTAGAAAAAAGGGGGGGATGAAATTAAAAAATTTTCTTCTCCTCTGAAACTAAAGAGCCAATCTCAACCAAACTTTGCTGAAATGATCCTTGGGTGGTCCCCTTTCAAAATTGTGTCCGTCAGCACCGTCTTTTATCCAAGATGGCCGCCATTACTAAAGATAGAAATTTCTTCAAATGGACAAAACTGCTCTATTTTAAGCCAGAAAGTGCCCAAATTTGAACTGTATAAGCATAATGATGAGCTTTTTAACATATATTACGGGATTTTTTATGAACTTTGAACTTTTGCCTATTTTGACCGATTATCCAAATTAAAAAAAAGGGGGGATGAAATTAAAAAAAATTCTTCTCCTCTGAAACTAAAGAGCCAATCTCAACCAAACTTTGCTGAAATGATCGTAGGGTGGTCCCCTTTCAAATTTGTGTCCATCAGCACCGTCCTGTATCCAAGATGGCCGCCATTACTAAAAATAGAAATTTCTTCAAATGGCCAAAACTGCTCTATTTTAAGCCAGAAAGTGCCCAAATTTGAACTGTATAAGCATAATGATGAGCTTTTTAACATATATTACGGGATTTTTTATGAAATTTGAACTTTTGCCTATTTTGACCGATTATGCAAATTAGAAAAAAGGGGGGATGAAATTTAAAAAAAATATTCTCCTCTGAAACTACTGAGCCAATCTCAACCAAACTTTGCTGAAATGATCGTTGGGTGGTCCCCTTTCAAAATTGTGTCCGTCAGCGCCGTCCTGTATCCAAGATGGCCGCCATTACTAAAATAGAAATTTCTTCAAATGGTCAATACTGCTCTATTTTAAGCCAGAAAGTGCCCAAATTTGAACTGTATAAGCATAATGATGAGCTTTTTAACATATATTACGGGATTTTTTTATGAACTTTGAACTTTTGCCTATATTAACCGATTATGCAAATTTGAAAAAAGGGGGGATGAAATTAAAATATTTTCTTCTCCTCTGAAACTAAAGAGCCAATCTCAACCAAACTTTGCTGAAATGATCGTTGGGTGGTCCCCTTTCAAAATTGTGTCCGTCAGCGCCGTCCTGTATCCAAGATGGCTGCCATTACTAAAAATAGAAATTTCTTCAAATGGCCAAAACTGCTCTATTTTAAGCCAGAAAGTGCCCAAATTTGAACTGTATAAGCATAATGATGAGCTTTTTAACATTTATTACTGGATTTTTTATGAACTTTGAACTTTTGCCTATTTTGACCGATTATCCAAATTAGAAAAAAGGGGGGATGAAATTAAAAAAAATTCTTCTCCTCTGAAACTAAAGAGCCAATCTCAACCAAACTTTGCTGAAATGATCGTTGGGTGGTCCCCTTTCAAAATTGTGTCCGTCAGCGCCGTCCTGTATCCAAGATGGCCGCAATTACTAAAAATAGAAATTTGCTCAAATGGCAAAAACTGGTCTATTTTAAGCCAGAAAGTGCCCATATTTGAACTGTATAAGCATAATGATGAGCTTTTTAAACATATATTACGGGATTTTTTATGAACTTTGAACTTTTGCCTATTTTGATCGATTATGCAAATTAGAAAAAAGAGGGGATGAAATTAAAAAAATTTCTTCTCCTCTGAAACTAAAGAGCCAATCTCAACCAAACTTTGCTGAAATGATCGTTGGGTGGTCCCCTTTCAAAATTGTGTCCGTCAGCGCCGTCCTGTATCCAAGATGGCCGCCATTACTAAAAATAGAAATTTCTTCAAATGGCCAAAACTGGTCTATTTTAAGCCAGAAAGTGCCCAAATTTGAACTGTATAAGCATAATGATGAGCTTTTTCAACATATATTACGGATTTTTTATGAAATTTGAACTTTTGCCTATTTTGACCGATTATGCAAATTAGAAAAAAGAGGGGATGAAATTTTAAAAAATTCTTCTCCTCTGAAACTACTGAGCCAATCTCAACCAAACTTTGCTGAAATGATCCTTGGGTGGTCCCCTTTCAAAATTGTGTCCGTCAGCACCGTCTTGTATCCAAGATGGCCGCCATTACTAAAAATAGAAATTTCTTCAAATGGCCAAAACTGGTCTATTTTAAGCCAGAAAGGGCCCAAATTTGAACTGTATAAGCATAATGATGAGCTTTTTAACATATATTACGGGATTTTTTATGAACTTTGAACTTTTGCCTATTTTGACCGATTATCCAAATTAGAAAAAAGGGGGGATGAAATTAAAATTTTTTCTTCTCCTCTGAAACTAAAGAGCCAATCTCAACCAAACTTTGCTGAAATGATCCTTGGGTGGTCCCCTTTCAAAATTGTGTCCGTCAGCACCGTCTTTTATCCAAGATGGCCGCCATTACTAAAGATAGAAATTTCTTCAAATGGACAAAACTGCTCTATTTTAAGCCAGAAAGGGCCCAAATTTGAACTGTATAAGCATAATGATGAGCTTTTTAACATATATTACGGGATTTTTTATGAACTTTGAACTTTTGCCTATTTTGACCGATTATCCAAATTAAAAAAAAGGGGGGATGAAATTAAAAAAAATTCTTCTCCTCTGAAACTAAAGAGCCAATCTCAACCAAACTTTGCTGAAATGATCGTTGGGTGGTCCCCTTTCAAAATTGTGTCCGTCAGCGCCGTCCTGTATCCAAGATGGCCGCCATTACTAAAAATAGAAATTTCTTCAAATGGCCAAAACTGGTCTATTTTAAGCCAGAAAGTGCCCAAATTTGAACTGTATAAGCATAATGATGAGCTTTTTAAACATATATTACGGGATTTTTTATGAACTTTGAACTTTTGCCTATTTTGACCGATTATGCAAATTAGAAAAAAGGGGGGATGAAATTAAATTTTTTTCTTCTCCTCTGAAACTAAAGAGCCAATCTCAACCAAACTTTGCTGAAATGATCCTTGGGTGGTCCCCTTTCAAAATTGTGTCCGTCAGCACCGTCTTTTATCCAAGATGGCCGCCATTACTAAAAATAGAAATTTCTTCAAATGGCCAAAACTACTCTATTTTAAACAAGAAAGTGCCCAAATTTGAACTGTATAAGCATAATGATGAGCTTTTTAACATATATTATGGGATTTTTTATGAGCTTTGAAATTTTGCCTATTTTGACCGATTATGCAAATTAGAAAAAAGGGGGGATGAAATTAAAAAAATTTCTTCTCCTCTGAAACTAAAGAGCCAATTTCAACCAAACTTTGCTGAAATGATCGTTGGGTGGTCCCCTTTCAAAATTGTGTCCGTTAGCGCCGTCCTGTATCCAAGATGGCCGCCATTACTAAAAATAGAAATTTCTTCAAATGGCCAAAACTGCTCTATTTTAAGCCAGAAAGTGCCCAAATTTGAACTGTATAAGCATAATGATGAGCTTTTTAAACATATATTACGGGATTTTTTATGAACTTTGAACTTTTGCCTATTTTGACCGATTATGCAAATTAGAAAAAAGGGGGGGATGAAATTAAAAAAAATTCTTCTCCTCTGAAACTAAAGAGCCAATCTCAACCAAACTTTGCTGAAATGATCGTTGGGTGGTCCCCTTTCAAAATTGTGTCCGTCAGCGCCGTTCTGTATCCAAGATGGCCGCCATTACTAAAAATAGAAATTTCTTCAAATGGCCAAAACTGCTCTATTTTAAGCCAGAAAGTGCCCAAATTTGAACTGTATAAGCATAATGATGAGCTTTTTAACATATATTACGGCATTTTTTATGAAATTTGAACTTTTGCCTATTTTGACTGATTATGCAAATTAGAAAAAAGGGGTGATGAAATTAAAAAAATTCTTCTCCTCTGAAACTAAAGAGCCAATCTCAACCAAACTTTGCTGAAATGATCGTTGGGTGGTCCCCTTTCAAAATTGTGTCCGTTAGCGCCGTCCTGTATCCAAGATGGCCGCCATTACTAAAAATAGAAATTTCTTCAAATGGCCAAAACTGCTCTATTTTAAGCCAGAAAGTGCCCAAATTTGAACTGTATAAGCATAATGATGAGCTTTTTAAACATATATTACGGGATTTTTTATGAACTTTGAACTTTTGCCTATTTTGACCGATTATGCAAATTAGAAAAAAGGGGGATGAAATTAAAAAATATTCTTCTCCTCTGAAACTAAAGAGCCAATCTCAACCAAACTTTGCTGAAATGATCCTTGGGTGGTCCCCTTTCAAAATAGTGTCCGTCAGCACCGTCTTGTATCCAAGATGGCCGCCATTACTAAAAATAGAAATTTCTTCAAATGGCCAAAAACTGTTCTATTTTAAGCCAGAAAGTACCCAAATTTGAACTGTATAAGCATAATGATGAGCTTTTTAACATATATTACGGGATTTTTTATGAACTTTGAACTTTTGCCTATTTTGACCGATTATGCAAATTAGAAAAAAGGGGTGATGAAATTTAAAAAATTTCTTCTCCTCTGAAACTAAAGAGCCAATCTCAACCAAACTTTGCTGAAATGATCGTTGGGTGGTCCCCTTTCAAAATTGTGTCCGTCAGCGCCGTCCTGTATCCAAGATGGCCGCCATTACTAAAAATAGAAATTTCTTCAAATGGCCAAAACTGCTCTATTTTAAGCCAGAAAGTGCCCAAATTTGAACTGTATAAGCATAATGATGAGCTTTTTAAACATATATTACGGGATTTTTTATGAACTTTGAACTTTTGCCTATTTTGACCGATTATGCAAATTAGAAAAAAGGGGGGATGAAATTAAAAAAAATTCTTCTCCTCTGAAACTAAAGAGCCAATCTCAACCAAACTTTGCTGAAATGATCGTTGGGTGGTCCCCTTTCAAAATTGTGTCCGTCAGCGCCGTTCTGTATCCAAGATGGCCGCCATTACTAAAAATAGAAATTTCTTCAAATGGCCAAAACTGCTCTATTTTAAGCCAGAAAGTGCCCAAATTTGAACTGTATAAGCATAATGATGAGCTTTTTAACATATATTACGGCATTTTTTATGAAATTTGAACTTTTGCCTATTTTGACTGATTATGCAAATTAGAAAAAAGGGGTGATGAAATTAAAAAAATTCTTCTCCTCTGAAACTAAAGAGCCAATCTCAACCAAACTTTGCTGAAATGATCGTTGGGTGGTCCCCTTTCAAAATTGTGTCCGTTAGCGCCGTCCTGTATCCAAGATGGCCGCCATTACTAAAAATAGAAATTTCTTCAAATGGCCAAAACTGCTCTATTTTAAGCCAGAAAGTGCCCAAATTTGAACTGTATAAGCATAATGATGAGCTTTTTGAACATATATTACGGGATTTTTTATGAACTTTGAACTTTTGCCTATTTTGACCGATTATGCAAATTAGAAAAAAGGGGATGAAATTAAAAAAAATTCTTCTCCTCTGAAACTAAAGAGCCAATCTCAACCAAACTTTGCTGAAATGATCCTTGGGTGGTCCCCTTTCAAAATAGTGTCCGTCAGCACCGTCTTGTATCCAAGATGGCCGCCATTACTAAAAATAGAAATTGCTTCAAATGGCCAAAAACTGCTCTATTTTAAGCCAGAAAGTACCCAAATTTGAACTGTATAAGCATAATGATGAGCTTTTTAACATATATTACGGGATTTTTTATGAACTTTGAACTTTTGCCTATTTTGACCGATTATGCAAATTAGAAAAAAGGGGGGATGAAATTAAAAAAATTCTTCTCCTCTGAAACTAAAGAGCCAATCTCAACCAAACTTTGCTGAAATGATCGTTGGGTGGTCCCCTTTCAAAATTGTGTCCGTTAGCGCCGTCCTGTATCCAAGATGGCCGCCATTACTAAAAATAGAAATTTCTTCAAATGGCCAAAACTGCTCTATTTTAAGCCAGAAAGTGCCCAAATTTGAACTGTATAAGCATAATGATGAGCTTTTTAACATATATTACTGGATTTTTTATGAACTTTGAACTTTTGCCTATTTTGACCGATTATGCAATTTAGAAAAAAGGGGGGATGAAATTAAAAAAAATTCTTCTCCTCTGAAACTAAAGAGCCAATCTCAAGCAAAATTTGCTGAAATGATCGTTGGGTGGTCCCCTTTCAAAATTGTGTCCGTCAGCGCCGTCCTGTATCCAAGGTGGCCGCCATTACTAAAAATAGAAATTTCTTCAAATGGTCAAAACTGCTCTATTTTAAGCCAGAAAGTGCCCAAATTTGAACTGTATAAGCATAATGATGAGCTTTTTAACATATATTACGGGATTTTTTATGAACTTTGAACTTTTGCCTATTTTGACCGATTATGCAAATTAGAAAAAAGGGGGGATGAAATTAAAAAAAATTCTTCTCCTCTGAAACTACTGAGCCAATCTCAACCAAACTTTGCTGAAATGATCCTTGGGTGGTCCCCTTTCAAAATAGTGTCCGTCAGCGCCGTCCTGTATTCAAGATGGCTGCCATTACTAAAAATAGAAATTTCTTCAAATGGTCAAAATTGCTCTATTTTAAGCCAGAAAGTGCCCAAATTTGAACTGTATAAGCATAATGATGAGCTTTTTAACATATATTACGGGATTTTTTATGAACTTTGAACTTTTGCCTATTTTGACCGATTATGCAAATTAGAAAAAAAGGGGGATGAAATTAAAAAAAATTCTTCTCCTCTGAAACTAAAGAGCCAATCTCAACCAAACTTTGCTGAAATGATCGTTGGGTGGTCCCCTTTCAAAATTATGTCCGTCAGCGCCGTCCTGTATCCAAGGTGGCCGCCATTACTAAAAATAGAAATTTCTTCAAATGGTCAAAACTGCTCTATTTTAAGCCAGAAAGTGCCCAAATTTGAACTGTATAAGCATAATGATGAGCTTTTTAACATATATTACGGGATTTTTTATGAACTTTGATCTTTTGCCTATTTTGACCGATTATGCAAATTAGAAAAAAGGGGGGATGAAATTAAAAAAAATTCTTCTCCTCTGAAACTACTGAGCCAATCTCAACCAAACTTTGCTGAAATGATCCTTGGGTGGTCCCCTTTCAAAATAGTGTCCGTCAGCGCCGTCCTGTATCCAAGATGGCTGCCATTACTAAAAATACAAATTTCTTCAAATGGTCAAAATTGCTCTATTTTAAGCCAGAAAGTGCCCAAATTTGAACTGTATAAGCATAATGATGAGCTTTTTAACATATATTACGGGATTTTTTATGAACTTTGAACTTTTGCCTATTTTGACCGATTATGCAAATTAGAAAAAAGGGGGGATGAAATTAAAAAAAAATATTCTCCTCTGAAACTACTGAGCCAATCTCAATCAAACTTTGTTGAAATGATCCTTGGGTGGTCCCCTTTCAAAATTGTGTGGGTCAGCACCGTCTTGTATCCAAGATGGCCGCCATTACTAAAAATAGAAATTTCTTCAAATGGCCAAAACTGCTCTATTTTAAGCCAGAAAGTGCCCAAATTTGAACTGTATAAGCATAATGATGAGCTTTTTAAAATATATTACGAGGATTTTTTATGAACTTTGAACTTTTACCTATTTTGACCGATTATGCAAATTAGAAAAAAAGGGGGATGAAATTAAAAAAAATTCTTCTCCTCTGAAACTAAAGAGCCAATCTCAACCAAACTTTGCTGAAATGATCCTTGGGTGGTCCCCTTTCAAAATTGTGTCCGTCAGCACCGTCTTGTATCCAAGATAACCGCAATTACTAAAAATAGAAATTTCTTCAAAGGGCCAAAACTGCTCTATTTTAAGCCAGAAAGTGCCCAAATTTGAACTGTATAAGCATAATGATGAGCTTTTTAACATATATTACGGGATTTTTTATGAACTTTGAACTTTTGCCTATTTTGACCGATTATGCAAATTAGAAAAAAGGGGGATGAAATTAAAAAAAATTCTTCTCCTCTGAAACTAAATAGCCAATCTCAAGCAAACTTTGCTGAAATGATCGTTGGGTGGTCCCCTTTCAAAATTGTGTCCGTCAGCGCCGTCCTGTATCCAAGGTGGCCGCCATTACTAAAAATAGAAATTTCTTCAAATGGTCAAAACTTCTCTATTTTAAGCCAGAAAGTGCCCAAATTTGAACTGTATAAGCATAATGATGAGCTTTTTAACAAATATTACGAGATTTTTTATGAACTTTGAACTTTTGCCTATTTTGACCGATTATGCAAATTAGAAAAAAGGGGGGATGAAATTTAAAAAAATTCTTCTCCTCTGAAACTACTGAGCCAATCTCAACCAAACTTTGCTGAAATGATCCTTGGGTGGTCCCCTTTCAAAATTGTGTCCGTCAGCACCGTCTTGTATCCAAGATGACCGCCATTACTAAAAATAGAAATTTCATCAAATGGCCAAAACTGCTCTATTTTAAGCCAGAAAGTGCCCAAATTTGAACTGTATAAGCATAATGATGAGCTTTTTAACATATATTACGGGATTTTTTATGAACTTTGAACTTTTGCCTATTTTGACCGATTATGCAAATTAGAAAAAAGGGGGGATGAAATTAAAAAAAAATATTCTCCTCTGAAACTACTGAGCCAATCTCAACCAAACTTTGTTGAAATGATCCTTGGGTGGTCCCCTTTCAAAATTGTGTGGGTCAGCACCGTCTTTTATCCAAGATGGCCGCCATTACTAAAAATAGAAATTTCTTCAAATGGCCAAAACTGGTCTATTTTAAGCCAGAAAGTGCCCAAATTTGAACTGTATAAGCATAATGATGAGCTTTTTAACATATATTACGGGATTTTTTATGAACTTTGAACTTTTGCCTATTTTGACCGATTATGCAAATTAGAAAAAAAGGGGGATGAAATTAAAAAAAATTCTTCTCCTCTGAAACTAAAGAGCCAATCTCAACCAAACTTTGCTGAAATGATCCTTGGGTGGTCCCCTTTCAAAATTGTGTCCGTCAGCACCGTCTTGTATCCAAGATGACCGCAATTACTAAAAATAGAAATTTCTTCAAAGGGCCAAAACTGCTTTATTTTAAGCCAGAAAGTGCCCAAATTTGAACTGTATAAGCATAATGATGAGCTTTTTAACATATATTACGGGATTTTTTATGAACTTTGAACTTTTGCCTATTTTGACCGATTATGCAAATTAGAAAAAAGGGGGATGAAATTAAAAAAAATTCTTCTCCTCTGAAACTAAATAGCCAATCTCAAGCAAACTTTGCTGAAATGATCGTTGGGTGGTCCCCTTTCAAAATTGTGTCCGTCAGCGCCGTCCTGTATCCAAGGTGGCCGCCATTACTAAAAATAGAAATTTCTTCAAATGGTCAAAACTTCTCTATTTTAAGCCAGAAAGTGCCCAAATTTGAACTGTATAAGCATAATGATGAGCTTTTTAACAAATATTACGAGATTTTTTATGAACTTTGAACTTTTGCCTATTTTGACCGATTATGCAAATTAGAAAAAAGGGGGGATGAAATTTAAAAAAATTCTTCTCCTCTGAAACTACTGAGCCAATCTCAACCAAACTTTGCTGAAATGATCCTTGGGTGGTCCCCTTTCAAAATTGTGTCCGTCAGCACCGTCTTGTATCCAAGATGACCGCCATTACTAAAAATAGAAATTTCATCAAATGGCCAAAACTGCTCTATTTTAAGCCAGAAAGTGCCCAAATTTGAACTGTATAAGCATAATGATGAGCTTTTTAACATATATTACGGGATTTTTTATGAACTTTGAACTTTTGCCTATTTTGACCGATTATGCAAATTAGAAAAAAGGGGGGATGAAATTAAAAAAAAATATTCTCCTCTGAAACTACTGAGCCAATCTCAACCAAACTTTGTTGAAATGATCCTTGGGTGGTCCCCTTTCAAAATTGTGTGGGTCAGCACCGTCTTTTATCCAAGATGGCCGCCATTACTAAAAATAGAAATTTCTTCAAATGGCCAAAACTGGTCTATTTTAAGCCAGAAAGTGCCCAAATTTGAACTGTATAAGCATAATGATGAGCTTTTTAACATATATTACGGGATTTTTTATGAACTTTGAACTTTTGCCTATTTTGACCGATTATGCAAATTAGAAAAAAGGGGGGATGAAATTAAAAAAAATTCTTCTCCTCTGAAACTAAAGAGCCAATCTCAACCAAACTTTGCTGAAATGATCGTTGGGTGGTCCCCTTTCAAAATTGTGTCCGTCAGCGCCGTCCTGTATCCAAGATGGCCGCCATTACTAAAAATAGAAATTTCTTCAAATGGCCAAAACTGGTCTATTTTAAGCCAGAAAGTGCCCAAATTTGAACTGTGTAAGCATAATGATGAGCTTTTTAAACATATATTACGGGATTTTTTATGAACTTTGAACTTTTGCTTATTTTGACCGATTATGCAAATTAGAAAAAAGGGGGGATGAAATTTAAAAACAATCTTCTCCTCTGAAACTACTGAACCAATCTCAACCAAACTTTGTTGAAATGATCCTTGGGTGGTCCCCTTTCAAAATTGTGTCCGTCAGCGCCGTCTTGTATCAAAGATGGCCGCCATTACTAAAAATACAAATTTCTTCAAATGGCCAAAACTGCTCTATTTTAAGCCAGAAAGTGCCCAAATTTGAACTGTATAAGCATAATGATGAGCTTTTTAACATATATTACGGGATTTTTTATGAACTTTGAACTTTTGCCTATTTTGACCGATTATGCAAATTAGAAAAAAAGGGGGATGAAATTAAAAAAAATTCTTCTCCTCTGAAACTAAAGAGCCAATCTCAACCAAACTTTGTTGAAATGATCCTTGGGTGGTCCCCTTTCAAAATTGTGTGGGTCAGCACCGACTTGTATCCAAGATGGCCGCCATTACTAAAAATAGAAATTTCTTCAAATGGCCAAAACTGGTCTATTTTAAGCCAGAAAGTGCCCAAATTTGAACTGTATAAGCATAATGATGAGCTTTTTAACATATATTACGAGGATTTTTTATGAACTTTGAACTTTTACCTATTTTGACCGATTATGCAAATTAGAAAAAAAGGGGGATGAAATTAAAAAAAATTCTTCTCCTCTGAAACTAAAGAGCCAATCTCAACCAAACTTTGCTGAAATGATCCTTGGGTGGTCCCCTTTCAAAATTGTGTCCGTCAGCACCGTCTTGTATCCAAGATGGCCGCCATTACTAAAAATAGAAATTTCTTCAAATGGCCAAAACTGGTCTATTTTAAGCCAGAAAGTGCCCAAATTTGAACTGTATAAGCATAATGATGAGCTTTTTAACATATATTACGAGGATTTTTTATGAACTTTGAACTTTTGCCTATTTTGACCGATTATGCAAATTAGAAAAAAGGGGGGATGAAATTAAAAAAAATTCTTCTCCTCTGAAACTAAATAGCCAATCTCAAGCAAACTTTGCTGAAATGATCGTTGGGTGGTCCCCTTTCAAAATTGTGTCCGTCAGCGCCGTCCTGTATCCAAGGTGGCCGCCATTACTAAAAATAGAAATTTCTTCAAATGGTCAAAACTGCTCTATTTTAAGCCAGAAAGTGCCCAAATTTGAACTGTATAAGCATAATGATGAGCTTTTTAACATATATTACGGGATTTTTTATGAACTTTGAACTTTTGCCTATTTTGACCGATTATGCAAATTAGAAAAAAGGGGGGATGAAATTTAAAAAAATTCTTCTCCTCTGAAACTACTGAGCCAATCTCAACCAAACTTTGCTGAAATGATCCTTGGGTGGTCCCCTTTCAAAATAGTGTCCGTCAGCACCGTCTTGTATCCAAGATGGCCGCCATTACTAAAAATAGAAATTTCTTCAAATGGCCAAAACTGGTCTATTTTAAGCCAGAAAGTGCCCAAATTTGAACTGTATAAGCATATTGATGAGCTTTTTAACATATATTACGGGATTTTTTATGAACTTTGAACTTTTGCCTATTTTGACCGATTATGCAAATTAGAAAAAAAGGGGGATGAAATTAAAAAAAATTCTTCTCCTCTGAAACTAAAGAGCCAATCTCAACCAAACTTTGCTGAAATGATCCTTGGGTGGTCCCCTTTCAAAATTGTGTCCGTCAGCACCGTCTTGTATCCAAGATGACCGCCATTACTAAAAATAGAAATTTCTTCAAATGGCCAAAACTGCTCTATTTTAAGCCAGAAAGTGCCCAAATTTGAACTGTATAAGCATAATGTTGAGCTTTTTAACATATATTACTGGATTTTTTATGAACTTTGAACTTTTGCCTATTTTGACCGATTATGCAATTTAGAAAAAAGGGGGGATGAAATTAAAAAAATTTCTTCTCCTCTGAAACTAAATAGCCAATCTCAAGCAAACTTTGCTGAAATGATCGTTGGGTGGTCCCCTTTCAAAATTGTGTCCGTCAGCGCCGTCCTGTATCCAAGGTGGCCGCCATTACTAAAAATAGAAATTTCTTCAAATGGTCAAAACTGCTCTATTTTAAGCCAGAAAGTGCCCAAATTTGAACTGTATAAGCATAATGATGAGCTTTTTAACATATATTACGGGATTTTTTATGAACTTTGAACTTTTGCCTATTTTGACCGATTATGCAAATTAGAAAAAAGGGGGGATGAAATTAAAAAAAATTCTTCTCCTCTGAAACTACTGAGCCAATCTCAACCAAACTTTGCTGAAATGATCCTTGGGTGGTCCCCTTTCAAAATAGTGACCGTCAGCGCCGTCCTGTATCCAAGATGGCTGCCATTACTAAAAATAGAAATTTCTTCAAATGGTCAAAACTGCTCTATTTTAAGCCAGAAAGTGCCCAAATTTGAACTGTATAAGCATAATGATGAGCTTTTTAACATATATTACGGGATTTTTTATGAACTTTGAACTTTTGCCTATTTTGACCGATTATGCAAATTAGAAAAAAGGATGGATGAAATTTAAAAAAATTCTTCTCCTCTGAAACTACTGAGCCAATCTCAACCAAACTTTGCTGAAATGATCGTTGGGTGGTCCCCTTTCAAAATTGTGTCCGTCAGCGCCGTCCTGTAACCAAGCTGGCGGCCATTACTAAAAATAGACATTTCTTCAAATGGCCAAAACTGGTCTATTTTAAGCCAGAAAGTGCCCAAATTTGAACTGTGTAAGCATAATGATGAGCTTTTTAAACATATATTACGGGATTTTTTATGAACTTTGAACTTTTGCTTATTTTGACCGATTATGCAAATTAGACAAAAGGGGGGATGAAATTTAAAAACAATCTTCTCCTCTGAAAATACTGAACCAATCTCAACCAAACTTTGTTGAAATGATCCTTGGGTGGTCCCCTTTCAAAATTGTGTCCGTCAGCGCCGTCTTGTATCAAAGATGGCCGCCATTACTAAAAATAGAAATTTCTTCAAATGGCCAAAACTGCTCTATTTTAAGCCAGAAAGTGCCCAAATTTGAACTGTATAAGCATAATGATGAGCTTTTTAACATATATTACTGAATTTTTTATGAAATTTGAACTTTTGCCTATTTTGACCGATTATGCAAATTAGAAAAAAGGGGGGATGAAATTTAAAAAAATTCTTCTCCTCTGAAACTACTGAGCCAATCTCAACCAAACTTTGCTGAAATGATCCTTGGGTGGTCCCCTTTCAAAATTGTGTCCGTCAGCACCGTCTTGTATCCAAGATGACCGCAATTACTAAAAATAGAAATTTCTTCAAATGGCCAAAACTGCTCTATTTTAAGCCAGAAAGTGCCCAAATTTGAACTGTATAAGCATAATGATGAGCTTTTTAACATATATTACGGGATTTTTTATGAACTTTGAACTTTTGCCTATTTTGACCGATTATGCAAATTAGAAAAAAGGGGGGATGAAATTAAAAAAAAATATTCTCCTCTGAAACTACTGAGCCAATCTCAACCAAACTTTGTTGAAATGATCCTTGGGTGGTCTTTCTTTCAAAATTGTGTGGGTCAGCACCGTCTTTTATCCAAGATGGCCGCCATTACTAAAAATAGAAATTTCTTCAAATGGCCAAAACTGGTCTATTTTAAGCCAGAAAGTGCCCAAATTTGAACTGTATAAGCATAATGATGAGCTTTTTAACATATATTACGGGATTTTTTATGAACTTTGAACTTTTGCCTATTTTGACCGATTATGCAAATTAGAAAAAAGGGGGGATGAAATTAAAATTTTTTCTTCTCCTCTGAAACTAAAGAGCCAATCTCATCCAAATTTTGCTGAAATGATCGTTGGGTGGTCCCCTTTCAAAATTGTGTCCGTCAGCGCCGTCCTGTTTCCAAGATAGCCGCCATTACTAAAAATAGAAATTTCTTCAAATGGTCAAAACTGCTCTATTTTAAGCCAGAAAGTGCCCAAATTTGAACTGTATAAGCATAATGATGAGCTTTTTAACATATATTACGGGATTTTTTATGAACTTTGAACTTTTGCCTATTTTGATCGATTATGCAAATTAGAAAAAAGGGGGGATGACATTTAAAAAAAGTCTTCTCCTCTGAAACTACTGAGCCAATATCAACCAAACTTTGCTGAAATGATCGTTGGGTGGTCCTCTTTCAAAATTGTGTCCGTTAGCACCGTCTTGTATCCAAGAAGGCCGCCATTACTAAAAATAGAAATTTCTTCAAATGGCCAAAATTGCTCTATTTTAAGCCAGAAAGTGCCCAAATTTGAACTGTATAAGCATAATGATGAGCTTTTTAACATATATTACGGGATTTTTTATGAACTTTGAACTTTTGCCTATTTTGACCGATTATGCAAATTAGAAAAAAGGGGGATGAAATTAAAAAAAATTCTTCTCCTCTGAAACTAAAGAGCCAATCTCAACCAAACTTTGCTGAAATGATCGTTGGGTGGTCCCTTTTCAAAATTGTGTCCGTCAGCGCCGTCCTGTATCCAAGATGGCCGCCATTACTAAAAATAGAAATTTCTTCAAATGGCCAAAACTGGTCTATTTTAAGCCAGAAAGTGCCCAAATTTGAACTGTGTAAGCATAATGATGAGCTTTTTAAACATATATTACGGGATTTTTTATGAACTTTGAACTTTTGCTTATTTTGACCGATTATGCAAATTAGACAAAAGGGGGGATGAAATTTAAAAACAATCTTCTCCTCTGAAACTACTGAACCAATCTCAACCAAACTTTGTTGAAATGATCCTTGGGTGGTCCCCTTTCAAAATTGTGTCCGTCAGCGCCGTCTTGTATCAAAGATGGCCGCCATTACTAAAAATAGAAATTTCTTCAAATGGCCAAAACTGCTCTATTTTAAGCCAGAAAGTGCCCAAATTTGAACTGTATAAGCATAATGATCAGCTTTTTAACATATATTACGGGATTTTTTATGAACTTTGAACTTTTGCCTATTTTGACCGATTATGCAAATTAGAAAAAAAGGGGGATGAAATTAAAAAAAATTCTTCTCCTCTGAAACTAAAGAGCCAATCTCAACCAAACTTTGTTGAAATGATCCTTGGGTGGTCCCCTTTCAAAATTGTGTGGGTCAGCACCGACTTGTATCCAAGATGGCCGCCATTACTAAAAATAGAAATTTCTTCAAATGGCCAAAACTGGTCTATTTTAAGCCAGAAAGTGCCCAAATTTGAACTGTATAAGCATAATGATGAGCTTTTTAACATATATTACGAGGATTTTTTATGAACTTTGAACTTTTGCCTATTTTGACCGATTATGCAAATTAGAAAAAAAGGGGGATGAAATTAAAAAAATTCTTCTCCTCTGAAACTAAAGAGCCAATCTCAACCAAACTTTGCTGAAATGATCCTTGGGTGGTCCCCTTTCAAAATTGTGTCCGTCAGCACCGTCTTGTATCCAAGATGGCCGCCATTACTAAAAATAGAAATTTCTTCAAATGGCCAAAACTGGTCTATTTTAAGCCAGAAAGTGCCCAAATTTGAACTGTATAAGCATAATGATGAGCTTTTTAACATATATTACGAGGATTTTTTATGAACTTTGAACTTTTACCTATTTTGACCGATTATGCAAATTAGAAAAAAAGGGGGATGAAATTAAAAAAATTCTTCTCCTCTGAAACTAAAGAGCCAATCTCAACCAAACTTTGCTGAAATGATCCTTGGGTGGTCCCCTTTCAAAATTGTGTCCGTCAGCACCGTCTTGTATCCAAGATGGCCGCCATTACTAAAAATAGAAATTTCTTCAAATGGCCAAAACTGGTCTATTTTAAGCCAGAAAGTGCCCAAATTTGAACTGTATAAGCATAATGATGAGCTTTTTAACATATATTACGAGGATTTTTTATGAACTTTGAACTTTTACCTATTTTGACCGATTATGCAAATTAGAAAAAAGGGGGGATGAAATTAAAAAAAATTCTTCTCCTCTGAAACTAAAGAGCCAATCTCAACCAAACTTTGCTGAAATGATCCTTGGGTGGTCCCCTTTCAAAATTGTGTCCGTCAGCACCGTCTTGTATCCAAGATGACCGCCATTACTAAAAATAGAAATTTCTTCAAATGGCCAAAACTGGTCTATTTTAAGCCAGAAAGTGCCCAAATTTGAACTGTATAAGCATAATGATGAGCTTTTTAACATATATTACGGGATTTTTTATGAACTTTGAACTTTTGCCTATTTTGACCGATTATGCAAATTAGAAAAAAGGGGGGATGAAATTAAAAAAAATTCTTCTCCTCTGAAACTAAATAGCCAATCTCAAGCAAACTTTGCTGAAATGATCGTTGGGTGGTCCCCTTTCAAAATTGTGTCCGTCAGCGCCGTCCTGTATCCAAGGTGGCCGCCATTACTAAAAATAGAAATTTCTTCAAATGGTCAAAACTGCTCTATTTTAAGCCAGAAAGTGCCCAAATTTGAACTGTATAAGCATAATGATGAGCTTTTTAACATATATTACTGGATTTTTTATGAACTTTGAACTTTTGCCTATTTTGACCGATTATGCAAATTAGAAAAAAGGGGGGATGAAATTAAAAAAAATTCTTCTCCTCTGAAACTACTGAGCCAATCTCAACCAAACTTTGCTGAAATGATCCTTGGGTGGTCCCCTTTCAAAATTATGTCCGTCAGCACCGTCTTGTATCCAAGATGACCGCCATTACTAAAAATAGAAATTTTTTCAAATGGCCAAAACTGCTCTATTTTAAGCCAGAAAGTGCCCAAATTTGAACTGTATAAGCATAATGATGAGCTTTTTAACATATATTACTGGATTTTTTATGAACTTTGAACTTTTGCCTATTTTGACCGATTATGCAAATTAGAAAAAAGGGGGGATGAAATTAAAAAAAATTCTTCTCCTCTGAAACTAAAGAGCCAATCTCAAGCAAACTTTGCTGAAATGATCGTTGGGTGGTCCCCTTTCAAAATTGTGTCCCTCAGCGCCGTCCTGTATCCAAGGTGGCCGCCATTACTAAAAATAGAAATTTCTTCAAATGGTCAAAACTGGTCTATTTTAAGCCAGAAAGTGCCCAAATTTGAACTGTATAAGCATAATGATGAGCTTTTTAACATATATTACGGGATTTTTTATGAACTTTGAACTTTTGCCCATTTTGACCGATTATGCAAATTAGAAAAAAGGGGGGATGAAATTAAAAAAAATTCTTCTCCTCTGAAACTACTGAGCCAATCTCAACCAAACTTTGTTGAAATGATCCTTGGGTGGTCCCCTTTCAAAATTGTGTGGGTCAGCACCGTCTTGTATCCAAGATGGCCGCCATTACTAAAAATAGAAATTTCTTCAAATGGCCAAAACTGCTCTATTTTAAGCCAGAAAGTGCCCAAATTTGAACTGTATAAGCATAATGATGAGCTTTTTAACATATATTACTGGATTTTTTATGAACTTTGAACTTTTGCCTATTTTGATCGATTATGCAAATTAGAAAAAAGGGGGGATGACATTTAAAAAAAGTCTTCTCCTCTGAAACTACTGAGCCAATATCAACCAAACTTTGCTGAAATGATCGTTGGGTGGTCCTCTTTCAAAATTATGTCCGTTAGCACCGTCTTGTATCCAAGAAGGCCGCCATTACTAAAAATAGAAATTTCTTCAAATGGCCAAAATTGCTCTATTTTAAGCCAGAAAGTGCCCAAATTTGAACTGTATAAGCATAATGATGAGCTTTTTAACATATATTACGGGATTTTTTATGAACTTTGAACTTTTGCCTATTTTGACCGATTATGCAAATTAGAAAAAAGGGGGGATGAAATTAAAAAAAAATCTTCTCCTCTGAAACTAAAGAGCCAATCTCAACCAAACTTTGCTGAAATGATCGTTGGGTGGTCCCCTTTCAAAATTGTGTCCGTCAGCGCCGTCCTGTAACCAAGATGGCCGCCATTACTAAAAATAGACATTTCTTCAAATGGCCAAAACTGGTCTATTTTAAGCCAGAAAGTGCCCAAATTTGAACTGTGTAAGCATAATGATGAGCTTTTTAAACATATATTACGGGATTTTTTATGAACTTTGAACTTTTGCTTATTTTGACCGATTATGCAAATTAGACAAAAGGGGGGATGAAATTTAAAAACAATCTTCTCCTCTGAAAATACTGAACCAATCTCAACCAAACTTTGTTGAAATGATCCTTGGGTGGTCCCCTTTCAAAATTGTGTCCGTCAGCGCCGTCCTGTATCCAAGGTGGCCGCCATTACTAAAAATAGAAATTTCTTCAAATGGTCAAAACTGCTCTATTTTAAGCCAGAAAGTGCCCAAATTTGAACTGTATAAGCATAATGATGAGCTTTTTAACATATATTACGGGATTTTTTATGAACTTTGAACTTTTGCCTATTTTGACCGATTATGCAAATTAGAAAAAAGGGGGGATGAAATTAAAAAAAATTCTTCTCCTCTGAAACTACTGAGCCAATCTCAACCAAACTTTGCTGAAATGATCCTTGGGTGGTCCCCTATCAAAATAGTGTCCGTCAGCGCCGTCCTGTATCCAAGATGGCTGCCATTACTAAAAATAGAAATTTCTTCAAATGGTCAAAATTGCTCTATTTTAAGCCAGAAAGTGCCCAAATTTGAACTGTATAAGCATAATGATGAGCTTTTTAACATATATTACGGGATTTTTTATGAACTTTGAACTTTTGCCTATTTTGACCGATTATGCAAATTAGAAAAAAAGGGGGATGAAATTAAAAAAAATTCTTCTCCTCTGAAACTAAAGAGCCAATCTCAACCAAACTTTGCTGAAATGATCGTTGGGTGGTCCCCTTTCAAAATTGTGTCCGTCAGCGCCGTCCTGTATCCAAGGTGGCCGCCATTACTAAAAATAGAAATTTCTTCAAATGGTCAAAACTGCTCTATTTTAAGCCAGAAAGTGCCCAAATTTGAACTGTATAAGCATAATGATGAGCTTTTTAACATATATTACATGGATTTTTTATGAACTTTGAACTTTTGCCTATTTTGATCGATTATGCAAATTAGAAAAAAATGGGGGATGAAATTAAAAAAAATTCTTCTCCTCTGAAACTAAAGAGCCAATCTCAACCAAACTTTGCTGAAATGATCCTTGGGTGGTCCCCTTTCAAAATTGTGTCCGTCAGCACCGTCTTGTATCCAAGATGACCGCCATTACTAAAAATAGAAATTTCTTCAAATGGCCAAAACTGGTCTATTTTAAGCCAGAAAGTGCCCAAATTTGAACTGTATAAGCATAATGATGAGCTTTTTAACATATATTACGGGATTTTTTATGAACTTTGAACTTTTGCCTATTTTCACCGATTATGCAAATTAGAAAAAAGGGGGGATGAAATTAAAAAAAAATCTTCTCCTCTGAAACTAAATAGCCAATCTCAAGCAAACTTTGCTGAAATGATCGTTGGGTGGTCCCCTTTCAAAATTGTGTCCGTCAGCGCCGTCCTGTATCCAAGGTGGCCGCCATTACTAAAAATAGAAATTTCTTCAAATGGTCAAAACTGCTCTATTTTAAGCCAGAAAGTGCCCAAATTTGAACTGTATAAGCATAATGATGAGCTTTTTAACATATATTACTGGATTTTTTATGAACTTTGAACTTTTGCCTATTTTGACCGATTATGCAAATTAGAAAAAAGGGGGGATGAAATTAAAAAAAATTCTTCTCCTCTGAAACTACTGAGCCAATCTCAACCAAACTTTGCTGAAATGATCCTTGGGTGGTCCCCTTTCAAAATTATGTCCGTCAGCACCGTCTTGTATCCAAGATGACCGCCATTACTAAAAATAGAAATTTCTTCAAATGGCCAAAACTGCTCTATTTTAAGCCAGAAAGTGCCCAAATTTGAACTGTATAAGCATAATGATGAGCTTTTTAACATATATTACGGGATTTTTTATGAACTTTGAACTTTTGCCTATTTTGACCGATTATGCAAATTAGAAAAAAGGGGGGATGAAATTAAAAAAAATTCTTCTCCTCTGAAACTAAAGAGCCAATCTCAAGCAAACTTTGCTGAAATGATCGTTGGGTGGTCCCCTTTCAAAATTGTGTCCCTCAGCGCCGTCCTGTATCCAAGGTGGCCGCCATTACTAAAAATAGAAATTTCTTCAAATGGTCAAAACTGGTCTATTTTAAGCCAGAAAGTGCCCAAATTTGAACTGTATAAGCATAATGATGAGCTTTTTAACATATATTACGGGATTTTTTATGAACTTTGAACTTTTGCCCATTTTGACCGATTATGCAAATTAGAAAAAAGGGGGGATGAAATTAAAAAAAATTCTTCTCCTCTGAAACTACTGAGCCAATCTCAACCAAACTTTGTTGAAATGATCCTTGGGTGGTCCCCTTTCAAAATTGTGTGGGTCAGCACCGTCTTGTATCCAAGATGGCCGCCATTACTAAAAATAGAAATTTCTTCAAATGGCCAAAACTGCTCTATTTTAAGCCAGAAAGTGCCCAAATTTGAACTGTATAAGCATAATGATGAGCTTTTTAACATATATTACTGGATTTTTTATGAACTTTGAACTTTTGCCTATTTTGATCGATTATGCAAATTAGAAAAAAGGGGGGATGACATTTAAAAAAAGTCTTCTCCTCTGAAACTACTGAGCCAATATCAACCAAACTTTGCTGAAATGATCGTTGGGTGGTCCTCTTTCAAAATTATGTCCGTTAGCACCGTCTTGTATCCAAGAAGGCCGCCATTACTAAAAATAGAAATTTCTTCAAATGGCCAAAATTGCTCTATTTTAAGCCAGAAAGTGCCCAAATTTGAACTGTATAAGCATAATGATGAGCTTTTTAACATATATTACGGGATTTTTTATGAACTTTGAACTTTTGCCTATTTTGACCGATTATGCAAATTAGAAAAAAGGGGGGATGAAATTAAAAAAAAATCTTCTCCTCTGAAACTAAAGAGCCAATCTCAACCAAACTTTGCTGAAATGATCGTTGGGTGGTCCCCTTTCAAAATTGTGTCCGTCAGCGCCGTCCTGTAACCAAGATGGCCGCCATTACTAAAAATAGACATTTCTTCAAATGGCCAAAACTGGTCTATTTTAAGCCAGAAAGTGCCCAAATTTGAACTGTGTAAGCATAATGATGAGCTTTTTAAACATATATTACGGGATTTTTTATGAACTTTGAACTTTTGCTTATTTTGACCGATTATGCAAATTAGACAAAAGGGGGGATGAAATTTAAAAACAATCTTCTCCTCTGAAAATACTGAACCAATCTCAACCAAACTTTGTTGAAATGATCCTTGGGTGGTCCCCTTTCAAAATTGTGTCCGTCAGCGCCGTCCTGTATCCAAGGTGGCCGCCATTACTAAAAATAGAAATTTCTTCAAATGGTCAAAACTGCTCTATTTTAAGCCAGAAAGTGCCCAAATTTGAACTGTATAAGCATAATGATGAGCTTTTTAACATATATTACTTGATTTTTTATGAACTTTGAACTTTTGCCTATTTTGACCGATTATGCAAATTAGAAAAAAGGGGGGATGAAATTAAAAAAAATTCTTCTCCTCTGAAACTACTGAGCCAATCTCAACCAAACTTTGCTGAAATGATCCTTGGGTGGTCCCCTTTCAAAATAGTGTCCGTCAGCGCCGTCCTGTATCCAAGATGGCTGCCATTACTAAAAATAGAAATTTCTTCAAATGGTCAAAACTGCTCTATTTTAAGCCAGAAAGTGCCCAAATTTGAACTGTATAAGCATAATGATGAGCTTTTTAACATATATTACTGGATTTTTTATGAACTTTGAACTTTTGCCTATTTTGACCGATTATGCAAATTAGAAAAAAGGATGGATGAAATTTAAAAAAATTCTTCTCCTCTGAAACTACTGAGCCAATCTCAACCAAACTTTGCTGAAATGATCGTTGGGTGGTCCCCTTTCAAAATTGTGTCCGTCAGCGCCGTCCTGTAACCAAGCTGGCGGCCATTACTAAAAATAGACATTTCTTCAAATGGCCAAAACTGGTCTATTTTAAGCCAGAAAGTGCCCAAATTTGAACTGTGTAAGCATAATGATGAGCTTTTTAAACATATATTACGGGATTTTTTATGAACTTTGAACTTTTGCTTATTTTGACCGATTATGCAAATTAGACAAAAGGGGGGATGAAATTTAAAAACAATCTTCTCCTCTGAAAATACTGAACCAATCTCAACCAAACTTTGTTGAAATGATCCTTGGGTGGTCCCCTTTCAAAATTGTGTCCGTCAGCGCCGTCTTGTATCAAAGATGGCCGCCATTACTAAAAATAGAAATTTCTTCAAATGGCCAAAACTGCTCTATTTTAAGCCAGAAAGTGCCCAAATTTGAACTGTATAAGCATAATGATGAGCTTTTTAACATATATTACTGGATTTTTTATGAAATTTGAACTTTTGCCTATTTTGACCGATTATGCAAATTAGAAAAAAGGGGGGATGAAATTTAAAAAAATTCTTCTCCTCTGAAACTACTGAGCCAATCTCAACCAAACTTTGCTGAAATGATCGTTGGGTGGTCCCCTTTCAAAATTGTGTCCGTCAACGCCGTCCTGTATCCAAGGTGGCCGCCATTACTAAAAATAGAAATTTCTTCAAATGGTCAAAACTGCTCTATTTTAAGCCAGAAAGTGCCCAAATTTGAACTGTATAAGCATAATGATGAGCTTTTTAACATATATTACGGGATTTTTTATGAACTTTGAACTTTTGCCTATTTTGACCGATTATGCAAATTAGAAAAAAGGGGGGATGAAATTAAAAAAAATTCTTCTCCTCTGAAACTACTGAGCCAATCTCAACCAAACTTTGCTGAAATGATCCTTGGGTGGTCCCCTATCAAAATAGTGTCCGTCAGCGCCGTCCTGTATCCAAGATGGCTGCCATTACTAAAAATAGAAATTTCTTCAAATGGTCAAAATTGCTCTATTTTAAGCCAGAAAGTGCCCAAATTTGAACTGTATAAGCATAATGATGAGCTTTTTAACATATATTACGGGATTTTTTATGAACTTTCAACTTTTGCCTATTTTGACCGATTATGCAAATTAGAAAAAAAGGGGGATGAAATTAAAAAAAATTCTTCTCCTCTGAAACTAAAGAGCCAATCTCAACCAAACTTTGCTGAAATGATCGTTGGGTGGTCCCCTTTCAAAATTGTGTCCGTCAGCGCCGTCCTGTATCCAAGGTGGCCGCCATTACTAAAAATAGAAATTTCTTCAAATGGTCAAAACTGCTCTATTTTAAGCCAGAAAGTGCCCAAATTTGAACTGTATAAGCATAATGATGAGCTTTTTAACATATATTACGGGATTTTTTATGAACTTTGAACTTTTGCCTATTTTGACCGATTATGCAAATTAGAAAAAAGGGGGGATGAAATTAAAAAAAATTCTTCTCCTCTGAAACTACTGAGCCAATCTCAACCAAACTTTGCTGAAATGATCCTTGGGTGGTCCCCTTTCAAAATAGTGTCCGTCAGCGCCGTCCTGTATCCAAGATGGCTGCCATTACTAAAAATAGAAATTTCTTCAAATGGTCAAAACTGCTCTATTTTAAGCCAGAAAGTGCCCAAATTTGAACTGTATAAGCATAATGATGAGCTTTTTAACATATATTACGGGATTTTTTATGAACTTTGAACTTTTGCCTATTTTGACCGATTATGCAAATTAGAAAAAAGGGGGATGAAATTTAAAAAAATTCTTCTCCTCTGAAACTACTGAGCCAATCTCAACCAAACTTTGCTGAAATGATCCTTGGGTGGTCCCCTTTGAAAATTGTGTCCGTCAGCACCGTCTTGTATCCAAGATGACCGCCATTACTAAAAATAGAAATTTCTTCAAATGGCCAAAACTGCTCTATTTTAAGCCAGAAAGTGCCCAAATTTGAACTGTATAAGCATAATGATGAGCTTTTTAACATATATTACGGGATTTTTTATGAACTTTGAACTTTTGCCTATTTTGACCGATTATGCAAATTAGAAAAAAGGGGGGATGAAATTAAAAAATATTCTTCTCCTCTGAAACTAAATAGCCAATCTCAAGCAAACTTTGCTGAAATGATCGTTGGGTGGTCCCCTTTCAAAATTGTGTCCGTCAGCACCGTCCTGTATCCAAGATGGCTGCCATTACTAAAAATAGAAATTTCTTCAAATGGTCAAAATTGCTCTATTTTAAGCCAGAAAGTGCCCAAATTTGAACTGTATAAGCATAATGATGAGCTTTTTAACATATATTACGGGATTTTTTATGAACTTTGAACTTTTGCCTATTTTGACCGATTATGCAAATTAGAAAAAAGGGGGGATGAAATTAAAAAATTTTCTTCTCCTCTGAAACTAAAGAGCCAATCTCATCCAAATTTTGCTGAAATGATCGTTGGGTGGTCCCCTTTCAAAATAGTGTCCGTCAGCGCCGTCCTGTATCCAAGATAGCCGCCATTACTAAAAATAGAAATTTCTTCAAATGGTCAAAACTGCTCTATTTTAAGCCAGAAAGTGCCCAAATTTGAACTGTATAAGCATAATGATGAGCTTTTTAACATATATTACTGGATTTTTTATGAACTTTGAACTTTTGCCTATTTTGATCGATTATGCAAATTAGAAAAAAGGGGGGATGACATTTAAAAAAAGTCTTCTCCTTTGAAACTACTGAGCCAATATCAACCAAACTTTGCTGAAATGATCGTTGGGTGGTCCTCTTTCAAAATTGTGTCCGTTAGCACCGTCTTGTATCCAAGAAGGCCGCCATTACTAAAAATAGAAATTTCTTCAAATGGCCAAAATTGCTCTATTTTAAGCCAGAAAGTGCCCAAATTTGAACTGTATAAGCATAATGATGAGCTTTTTAACATATATTACGGGATTTTTTATGAACTTTGAACTTTTGCCTATTTTGACCGATTATGCAAATTAGAAAAAAGGATGGATGAAATTTAAAAAAATTCTTCTCCTCTGAAACTACTGAGCCAATCTCAACCAAACTTTGCTGAAATGATCGTTGGGTGGTCCCCTTTCAAAATTGTGTCCGTCAGCGCCGTCCTGTAACCAAGCTGGCGGCCATTACTAAAAATAGACATTTCTTCAAATGGCCAAAACTGGTCTATTTTAAGCCAGAAAGTGCCCAAATTTGAACTGTGTAAGCATAATGATGAGCTTTTTAAACATATATTACGGGATTTTTTATGAACTTTGAACTTTTGCTTATTTTGACCGATTATGCAAATTAGACAAAAGGGGGGATGAAATTTAAAAACAATCTTCTCCTCTGAAAATACTGAACCAATCTCAACCAAACTTTGTTGAAATGATCCTTGGGTGGTCCCCTTTCAAAATTGTGTCCGTCAGCGCCGTCTTGTATCAAAGATGGCCGCCATTACTAAAAATAGAAATTTCTTCAAATGGCCAAAACTGCTCTATTTTAAGCCAGAAAGTGCCCAAATTTGAACTGTATAAGCATAATGATGAGCTTTTTAACATATATTACTGGATTTTTTATGAAATTTGAACTTTTGCCTATTTTGACCGATTATGCAAATTAGAAAAAAGGGGGGATGAAATTTAAAAAAATTCTTCTCCTCTGAAACTACTGAGCCAATCTCAACCAAACTTTGCTGAAATGATCGTTGGGTGGTCCCCTTTCAAAATTGTGTCCGTCAGCGCCGTCCTGTATCCAAGGTGGCCGCCATTACTAAAAATAGAAATTTCTTCAAATGGTCAAAACTGCTCTATTTTAAGCCAGAAAGTGCCCAAATTTGAACTGTATAAGCATAATGATGAGCTTTTTAACATATATTACGGGATTTTTTATGAACTTTGAACTTTTGCCTATTTTGACCGATTATGCAAATTAGAAAAAAGGGGGGATGAAATTAAAAAAAATTCTTCTCCTCTGAAACTACTGAGCCAATCTCAACCAAACTTTGCTGAAATGATCCTTGGGTGGTCCCCTATCAAAATAGTGTCCGTCAGCGCCGTCCTGTATCCAAGATGGCTGCCATTACTAAAAATAGAAATTTCTTCAAATGGTCAAAATTGCTCTATTTTAAGCCAGAAAGTGCCCAAATTTGAACTGTATAAGCATAATGATGAGCTTTTTAACATATATTACGGGATTTTTTATGAACTTTCAACTTTTGCCTATTTTGACCGATTATGCAAATTAGAAAAAAAGGGGGATGAAATTAAAAAAAATTCTTCTCCTCTGAAACTAAAGAGCCAATCTCAACCAAACTTTGCTGAAATGATCGTTGGGTGGTCCCCTTTCAAAATTGTGTCCGTCAGCGCCGTCCTGTATCCAAGGTGGCCGCCATTACTAAAAATAGAAATTTCTTCAAATGGTCAAAACTGCTCTATTTTAAGCCAGAAAGTGCCCAAATTTGAACTGTATAAGCATAATGATGAGCTTTTTAACATATATTACGGGATTTTTTATGAACTTTGAACTTTTGCCTATTTTGACCGATTATGCAAATTAGAAAAAAGGGGGGATGAAATTAAAAAAAATTCTTCTCCTCTGAAACTACTGAGCCAATCTCAACCAAACTTTGCTGAAATGATCCTTGGGTGGTCCCCTTTCAAAATAGTGTCCGTCAGCGCCGTCCTGTATCCAAGATGGCTGCCATTACTAAAAATAGAAATTTCTTCAAATGGTCAAAACTGCTCTATTTTAAGCCAGAAAGTGCCCAAATTTGAACTGTATAAGCATAATGATGAGCTTTTTAACATATATTACGGGATTTTTTATGAACTTTGAACTTTTGCCTATTTTGACCGATTATGCAAATTAGAAAAAAGGGGGATGAAATTTAAAAAAATTCTTCTCCTCTGAAACTACTGAGCCAATCTCAACCAAACTTTGCTGAAATGATCCTTGGGTGGTCCCCTTTGAAAATTGTGTCCGTCAGCACCGTCTTGTATCCAAGATGACCGCCATTACTAAAAATAGAAATGTCTTCAAATGGCCAAAACTGCTCTATTTTAAGCCAGAAAGTGCCCAAATTTGAACTGTATAAGCATAATGATGAGCTTTTTAACATATATTACGGGATTTTTTATGAACTTTGAACTTTTGCCTATTTTGACCGATTATGCAAATTAGAAAAAAGGGGGGATGAAATTAAAAAATATTCTTCTCCTCTGAAACTAAATAGCCAATCTCAAGCAAACTTTGCTGAAATGATCGTTGGGTGGTCCCCTTTCAAAATTGTGTCCGTCAGCACCGTCCTGTATCCAAGATGGCTGCCATTACTAAAAATAGAAATTTCTTCAAATGGTCAAAATTGCTCTATTTTAAGCCAGAAAGTGCCCAAATTTGAACTGTATAAGCATAATGATGAGCTTTTTAACATATATTACGGGATTTTTTATGAACTTTGAACTTTTGCCTATTTTGACCGATTATGCAAATTAGAAAAAAGGGGGGATGAAATTAAAAATTTTTCTTCTCCTCTGAAACTAAAGAGCCAATCTCATCCAAATTTTGCTGAAATGATCGTTGGGTGGTCCCCTTTCAAAATAGTGTCCGTCAGCGCCGTCCTGTATCCAAGATAGCCGCCATTACTAAAAATAGAAATTTCTTCAAATGGTCAAAACTGCTCTATTTTAAGCCAGAAAGTGCCCAAATTTGAACTGTATAAGCATAATGATGAGCTTTTTAACATATATTACTGGATTTTTTATGAACTTTGAACTTTTGCCTATTTTGATCGATTATGCAAATTAGAAAAAAGGGGGGATGACATTTAAAAAAAGTCTTCTCCTTTGAAACTACTGAGCCAATATCAACCAAACTTTGCTGAAATGATCGCTGGGTGGTCCTCTTTCAAAATTGTGTCCGTTAGCACCGTCTTGTATCCAAGAAGGCCGCCATTACTAAAAATAGAAATTTCTTCAAATGGCCAAAATTGCTCTATTTTAAGCCAGAAAGTGCCCAAATTTGAACTGTATAAGCATAATGATGAGCTTTTTAACATATATTACGGGATTTTTTATGAACTTTGAACTTTTGCCTATTTTGACCGATTATGCAAATTAGAAAAAAGGGGGGATGAAATTAAAAAAATTTCTTCTCCTCTGAAACTAAAGAGCCAATCTCAACCAAACTTTGCTGAAATGATCGTTGGGTGGTCCCCTTTCAAAATTGTGTCCGTCAGCGCCGTCCTGTATCCAAGATGGCCGCCATTACTAAAAATAGAAATTTCTTCAAATGGTCAAAACTGCTCTATTTTAAGCCAGAAAGTGCCCAAATTTGAACTGTATAAGCATAATGATGAGCTTTTTAACATATATTACTGGATTTTTTATGAACTTTGAACTTTTGCCTATTTTGATCGATTATGCAAATTAGAAAAAAGGGGGGATGACATTTAAAAAAAGTCTTCTCCTTTGAAACTACTGAGCCAATATCAACCAAACTTTGCTGAAATGATCGTTGGGTGGTCCTCTTTCAAAATTGTGTCCGTTAGCACCGTCTTGTATCCAAGAAGGCCGCCATTACTAAAAATAGAAATTTCTTCAAATGGCCAAAATTGCTCTATTTTAAGCCAGAAAGTGCCCAAATTTGAACTGTATAAGCATAATGATGAGCTTTTTAACATATATTACGGGATTTTTTATGAACTTTGAACTTTTGCCTATTTTGACCGATTATGCAAATTAGAAAAAAGGGGGGATGAAATTAAAAAAAATTCTTCTCCTCTGAAACTAAAGAGCCAATCTCAACCAAACTTTGCTGAAATGATCGTTGGGTGGTCCCCTTTCAAAATTGTGTCCGTCAGCGCCGTCCTGTATCCAAGATGGCCGCCATTACTAAAAATAGAAATTTCTTCAAATGGCCAAAACTGGTCTATTTTAAGCCAGAAAGTGCCCAAATTTGAACTGTGTAAGCATAATGATGAGCTTTTTAAACATATATTACGGGATTTTTTATGAACTTTAAACTTTTGCCTATTTTGACCGATTATGCAAATTAGAAAAAAGGGGGAATGAAATTTAAAAACAATCTTCTCCTCTGAAACTACTGAACCAATCTCAACCAAACTTTGTTGAAATGATCCTTGGGTGGTCCCCTTTCAAAATTGTGTCCGTCAGCGCCGTCTTGTATCAAAGATGGCCGCCATTACTAAAAATAGAAATTTCTTCAAATGGCCAAAACTGCTCTATTTTAAGCCAGAAAGTGCCCAAATTTGAACTGTATAAGCATAATGATGAGCTTTTTAACATATATTACGGGATTTTTTATGAACTTTGAACTTTTGCCTATTTTGACCGATTATGCAAATTAGAAAAAAAGGGGGATGAAATTAAAAAAAATTCTTCTCCTCTGAAACTACTGAGCCAATCTCAACCAAACTTTGCTGAAATGATCCTTGGGTGGTCCCCTTTCAAAATTGTGTCCGTCAGCACCGTCTTGTATCCAAGATGACCGCCATTACTAAAAATAGAAATTTCTTCAAATGGCCAAAACTGCTCTATTTTAAGCCAGAAAGTGCCCAAATTTGAACTGTATAAACATAATGATGAGCTTTTTAACATATATTACGGGATTTTTTATGAACTTTGAACTTTTGCCTATTTTGACCGATTATGAAAATTAGAAAAAAGGGGGGATGAAATTAAAAAAAATTCTTCTCCTCTGAAACTAAAGAGCCAATCTCAACCAAACTTTGCTGAAATGATCGTTGGGTGGTCCCCTTTCAAAATTGTGTCTGTTAGCGCCGTCCTGTATACAAGGTGGCCGCCATTACTAAAAATAGAAATTTCTTCAAATGGTCAAAACTGCTCTATTTTAAGCCAGAAAGTGCCCAAATTTGAACTGTATAAGCATAATGATGAGCTTTTTAACATATATTACGGGATTTTTTATGAACTTTGAACTTTTGCCTATTTTGACCGATTATGCAAATTAGAAAAAAGGGGGGATGAAATTAAAAAAAATTCTTCTCCTCTGAAACTACTGAGCCAATCTCAACCAAACTTTGCTGAAATGATCCTTGGGTGGTCCCCTTTAAAAATAGTGTCCGTCAGCGCCGTCCTGTATCCAAGATGGCTGCCATTACTAAAAATAGAAATTTCTTCAAATGGTCAAAATTGCTCTATTTTAAGCCAGAAAGTGCCCAAATTTGAACTGTATAAGCATAATGATGAGCTTTTTAACATATATTACGGGATTTTTTATGAACTTTGAACTTTTGCCTATTTTGACCGATTATGCAAATTAGAAAAAAGGGGGGATGAAATTAAAAAAAAATATTCTCCTCTGAAACTACTGAGCCAATCTCAACCAAACTTTGTTGAAATGATCCTTGGGTGGTCCCCTTTCAAAATTGTGTGGGTCAGCACCGACTTGTATCCAAGATGGCCGCCATTACTAAAAATAAAAATTTCTTCAAATGGCCAAAACTGGTCTATTTTAAGCCAGAAAGTGCCCAAATTTGAACTGTATAAGCATAATGATGAGCTTTTTAACATATATTACGAGGATTTTTTATGAACTTTGAACTTTTCCCTATTTTGACCGATTATGCAAATTAGAAAAAAAGGGGGATGAAATTAAAAAAAATTCTTCTCCTCTGAAACTAAATAGCCAATCTCAAGCAAACTTTGCTGAAATGATCGTTGGGTGGTCCCCTTTCAAAATTGTGTCCGTCAGCGCCGTCCTGTATCCAAGGTGGCCGCCATTACTAAAAATAGAAATTTCTTCAAATGGTCAAAACTGCTCTATTTTAAGCCAGAAAGTGCCCAAATTTGAACTGTATAAGCATAATGATGAGCTTGTTAACATATATTACGGGATTTTTTATGAACTTTGAACTTTTGCCTATTTTGACCGATTATGCAAATTAGAAAAAAGGGGGGATGAAATTAAAAAAAATTCTTCTCCTCTGAAACTACTGAGCCAATCTCAACCAAACTTTGCTGAAATGATCCTTGGGTGGTCCCCTTTCAAAATTGTGTGGGTCAGCACCGTCTTGTATCCAAGATGGCCGCCATTACTAAAAATAGAAATTTCTTCAAATGGCCAAAACTAGTCTATTTTAAGCCAGAAAGTGCCCAAATTTGAACTGTATAAGCATAATGATGAGCTTTTTACCATATATTACGGGATTTTTTATGAACTTTGAACTTTTGCCTATATTGACCGATTATGCAAATTAGAAAAAATGGGGGATGAAATTAAAAAAAATTCTTCTCCTCTGAAACTAAAGAGCCAATCTCATCCAAATTTTGCTGAAATGATCGTTGGGTGGTCCCCTTTCAAAATTGTGTCCGTCAGCTCCGTCTTGTATCCAAGATAGCCGCCATTACTAAAAATAGAAATTTCTTCAAATGGTCAAAACTGCTCTATTTTAAGCCAGAAAGTGCCCAAATGTGAACTGTATAAGCATAATGATGAGCTTTTTAACATATATTACGGGATTTTTTTATGAACTTTGAACTTTTTCCTATTTTGATCGATTATGCAAATTAGAAAAAATGGGGGATGACATTTAAAAAAAGTCTTCTCCTCTGAAACTACTGAGCCAATCTCAACCAAACTTTGCTGAAATGATCGTTGTGTGGTCCTCTTTCAAAATTGTGTCCGTTATCACGTCTTGTATCCAAGAAGGCCGCCATTACTAAAAATAGAAATTTCTTCAAATGGCCAAAATTGCTCTATTTTAAGCCAGAAAGTGCCCAAATTTGAACTGTATAAGCATAATGATGAGCTTTTTAACATATATTACGGGATTTTTTATGAACTTTGAACTTTTGCCTATTTTGACCGATTATGCAAATTAGAAAAAAGGGGGGATGAAATTAAAAAAAATTCTTCTCCTCTGAAACTAAAGAGCCAATCTCAACCAAACTTTGCTGAAATGATCGTTGGGTGGTCCCCTTTCAAAATTGTGTCCGTCAGCGCCGTCCTGTAACCAAGATGGCCGCCATTACTAAAAATAGACATTTCTTCAAATGGCCAAAACTGGTCTATTTTAAGCCAGAAAGTGCCCAAATTTGAACTGTGTAAGCATAATCATGAGCTTTTTAAACATATATTACGGGATTTTTTATGAACTTTGAACTTTTGCTTATTTTGACCGATTATGCAAATTAGACAAAAGGGGGGATGAAATTTAAAAACAATCTTCTCCTCTGAAACTACTGAACCAATCTCAACCAAACTTTGTTGAAATGATCCTTGGGTGGTCCCCTTTCAAAATTGTGTCCGTCAGCGCCGTCTTGTATCAAAGATGGCCGCCATTACTAAAAATAGAAATTCCTTCAAATGGCCAAAACTGCTCTATTTTAAGCCAGAAAGTGCCCAAATTTGAACTGTATAAGCATAATGATGAGCTTTTTAACATATATTACTGGATTTTTTATGAAATTTGAACTTTTGCCTATTTTGACCGATTATGCAAATTAGAAAAAAGGGGGGATGAAATTTAAAAAAATTCTTCTCCTCTGAAACTACTGAGCCAATCTCAACCAAACTTTGCTGAAATGATCCTTGGGTGATCCCCTTTCAAAATTGTGTCCGTCAGCACCGTCTTGTATCCAAGATGGCCGCCATTACTAAAAATAAAAATTTCTTCAAATGGCCAAAACTGGTCTATTTTAAGCCAGAAAGTGCCCAAATTTGAAATGTATAAGCATAATGATGAGCTTTTTAACATATATTACTGGATTTTTTATGAACTTTGAACTTTTGCCTATTTTGATCGATTATGCAAATTAGAAAAAAGGGGGGATGAAATTAAAAAAAATTCTTCTCCTCTGAAACTACTGAGCCAATATCAACCAAACTTTGCTGAAATGATCGTTGGGTGGTCCTCTTTCAAAATTGTGTCCGTTAGCACCGTCTTGTATCCAAGAAGGCCGCCATTACTAAAAATAGAAATTTCTTCAAATGGCCAAAATTGCTCTATTTTAAGCCAGAAAGTGCCCAAATTTGAACTGTGTAAGCATAATGATGAGCTTTTTAAACATATATTACGGGATTTTTTATGAACTTTGAACTTTTGCTTATTTTGACCGATTATGCAAATTAGACAAAAGGGGGGATGAAATTTAAAAACAATCTTCTCCTCTGAAACTACTGAACCAATCTCAACCAATCTTTGTTGAAATGATCCTTGGGTGGTCCCCTTTCAAAATTGTGTCCGTCAGGGCCGTCTTGTATCAAAGATGGCCGCCATTACTAAAAATAGAAATTTCTTCAAATGGCCAAAACTGCTCTATTTTAAGCCAGAAAGTGCCCAAATTTGAACTGTATAAGCATAATGATGAGCTTTTTAACATATATTACTGGATTTTTTATGAAATTTGAACTTTTGCCTATTTTGACCGATTATGCAAATTAGAAAAAAGGGGGGATGAAATTTAAAAAAATTCTTCTCCTCTGAAACTGCTGAGCCAATCTCAACCAAACTTTGCTGGAATGATCCTTGGTTGGTCCCCTTTCAAAATTGTGTCCGTCAGCACCGTCTTGCATCCAAGATGGCCGCCATTACTAAAAATAAAAATTTCTTCAAATGGCCAAAACTGGTCTATTTTAAGCCAGAAAGTGCCCAAATTTGAAATGTATAAGCATAATGATGAGCTTTTTAACATATATTACGGGATTTTTTATGAACTTTGAACTTTTGCCTATTTTGACCGATTATGCAAATTAGAAAAAAGGGGGGATGAAATTTAAAAAAATTCTTCTCCTCTGAAACTAAAGAGCCAATCTCAACCAAACTTTGCTGAAATGATCGTTGGGTGGTCCCCTTTCAAAATTGTGTCCCTCAGCGCCGTCCTGTATCCAAGATGGCCGCCATTGCTAAAAATAGAAATTTCTTCAAATGGTCAAAACTGCTCTATTTTAAGCCAGAAAGTGCCCAAATTTGAACTGTATAAGCATAATGATGAGCTTTTTAACATATATTACGGGATTTTTTTATGAACTTTGAACTTTTGCCTATTTTGATCGATTATGCAAATTAGAAAAAAGGGGGGATGACATTTAAAAAAAGTCTTCTCCTCTGAAACTACTGAGCCAATCTCAACCAAACTTTGCTGAAATGATCGTTGGGTGGTCCTCTTTCAAAATTGTGTCCGTTAGCACCGTCTTGTATCCAAGAAGGCCGCCATTACTAAAAATAGAAATTTCTTCAAATGGCCAAAATTGCTCTATTTTAAGCCAGAAAGTGCCCAAATTTGAACTGTATAAGCATAATGATGAGCTTTTTAACATATATTACGGGATTTTTTATGAACTTTGAACTTTTGCCTATTTTGACCGATTATGCAAATTAGAAAAAAGGGGGGATGAAATTAAAAAAAATTCTTCTCCTCTGAAACTAAAGAGCCAATCTCAACCAAACTTTGCTGAAATGATCGTTGGGTGGTCCCCTTTCAAAATTGTGTCCGTCAGCGCCGTCCTGTAACCAAGATGGCCGCCATTACTAAAAATAGACATTTCTTAAAATGGCCAAAACTGGTCTATTTTAAGCCAGAAAGTGCCCAAATTTGAACTGTGTAAGCATAATCATGAGCTTTTTAAACATATATTACGTGATTTTTTATGAACTTTGAACTTTTGCTTATTTTGACCGATTATGCAAATTAGACAAAAGGGGGGATGAAATTTAAAAACAATCTTCTCCTCTGAAACTACTGAACCAATCTCAACCAAACTTTGTTGAAATGATCCTTGGGTGGTCCCCTTTCAAAATTGTGTCCGTCAGCGCCGTCTTGTATCAAAGATGGCCGCCATTACTAAAAATAGAAATTCCTTCAAATGGCCAAAACTGCTCTATTTTAAGCCAGAAAGTGCCCAAATTTGAACTGTATAAGCATAATGATGAGCTTTTTAACATATATTACTGGATTTTTTATGAAATTTGAACTTTTGCCTATTTTGACCGATTATGCAAATTAGAAAAAAGGGGGGATGAAATTTAAAAAAATTCTTCTCCTCTGAAACTACTGAGCCAATCTCAACCAAACTTTGCTGAAATGATCCTTGGGTGATCCCCTTTCAAAATTGTGTCCGTCAGCACCGTCTTGTATCCAAGATGGCCGCCATTACTAAAAATAAAAATTTCTTCAAATGGCCAAAACTGGTCTATTTTAAGCCAGAAAGTGCCCAAATTTGAAATGTATAAGCATAATGATGAGCTTTTTAACATATATTACTGGATTTTTTATGAACTTTGAACTTTTGCCTATTTTGATCGATTATGCAAATTAGAAAAAAGGGGGGATGAAATTAAAAAAAATTCTTCTCCTCTGAAACTACTGAGCCAATATCAACCAAACTTTGCTGAAATGATCGTTGGGTGGTCCTCTTTCAAAATTGTGTCCGTTAGCACCGTCTTGTATCCAAGAAGGCCGCCATTACTAAAAATAGAAATTTCTTCAAATGGCCAAAATTGCTCTATTTTAAGCCAGAAAGTGCCCAAATTTGAACTGTGTAAGCATAATGATGAGCTTTTTAAACATATATTACGGGATTTTTTATGAACTTTGAACTTTTGCTTATTTTGACCGATTATGCAAATTAGAAAAAAGGGGGGATGAAATTTAAAAACAATCTTCTCCTCTGAAACTACTGAACCAATCTCAACCAAACTTTGTTGAAATGATCCTTGGGTGGTCCCCTTTCAAAATTGTGTCCGTCAGGGCCGTCTTGTATCAAAGATGGCCGCCATTACTAAAAATAGAAATTTCTTCAAATGGCCAAAACTGCTCTATTTTAAGCCAGAAAGTGCCCAAATTTGAACTGTATAAGCATAATGATGAGCTTTTTAACATATATTACTGGATTTTTTATGAAATTTGAACTTTTGCCTATTTTGACCGATTATGCAAATTAGAAAAAAGGGGGGATGAAATTTAAAAAAATTCTTCTCCTCTGAAACTGCTGAGCCAATCTCAACCAAACTTTGCTGGAATGATCCTTGGTTGGTCCCCTTTCAAAATTGTGTCCGTCAGCACCGTCTTGCATCCAAGATGGCCGCCATTACTAAAAATAAAAATTTCTTCAAATGGCCAAAACTGGTCTATTTTAAGCCAGAAAGTGCCCAAATTTGAAATGTATAAGCATAATGATGAGCTTTTTAACATATATTACGGGATTTTTTATGAACTTTGAACTTTTGCCTATTTTGACCGATTATGCAAATTAGAAAAAAGGGGGGATGAAATTTAAAAAAATTCTTCTCCTCTGAAACTAAAGAGCCAATCTCAACCAAACTTTGCTGAAATGATCGTTGGGTGGTCCCCTTTCAAAATTGTGTCCCTCAGCGCCGTCCTGTATCCAAGATGGCCGCCATTGCTAAAAATAGAAATTTCTTCAAATGGTCAAAACTGCTCTATTTTAAGCCAGAAAGTGCCCAAATTTGAACTGTATAAGCATAATGATGAGCTTTTTAACATATATTACGGGATTTTTTTGAACTTTTAACTTTTGCCTATTTTGACTGATTATACAAATTAGAAAAAAGGGGGGATGAAATTAAAAAATGTTCTTCTCCTCTGAAACCACTGAGCCAATCTCAACCAATCTTTGCTGAAATGATCCTTGGGTGGTCCCCTTTCAAAATTGTGTCCGTCAGCACCGTCTTGTATCCAAGATGGCCGCCATTACTAAAAATAGAAATTTCTTCAAATGGCCAAAACTGGTCTATTTTAAGCCAGAAAGTGCCCAAATTTGAACTGTATAAGCATAATGATGAGCTTTTTAACATATATTACTGGATTTTTTATGAAATTTGAACTTTTGCCTATTTTGACCGATTATGCAAATTAGAAAAAAGGGGGGATGAAATTTAAAAAAATTCTTCTCCTCTGAAACTGCTGAGCCAATCTCAACCAAACTTTGCTGGAATGATCCTTGGTTGGTCCCCTTTCAAAATTGTGTCCGTCAGCACCGTCTTGCATCCAAGATGGCCGCCATTACTAAAGATAAAAATTTCTTCAAATGGCCAAAACTGGTCTATTTTAAGCCAGAAAGTGCCCAAATTTGAAATGTATAAGCATAATGATGAGCTTTTTAACATATATTACGGGATTTTTTATGAACTTTGAACTTTTGCCTATTTTGACCGATTATGCAAATTAGAAAAAAGGGGGGATGAAATTAAAAAAAATTCTTCTCCTCTGAAACTAAAGAGCCAATCTCAACCAAACTTTGCTGAAATGATCGTTGGGTGGTCCCCTTTCAAAATTGTGTCCCTCAGCGCCGTCCTGTATCCAAGATGGCCGCCATTGCTAAAAATAGAAATTTCTTCAAATGGTCAAAACTGCTCTATTTTAAGCCAGAAAGTCCCCAAATTTGAACTGTATAAGCATAATGATGAGCTTTTTAACATATATTACGGGATTTTTTATGAACTTTTAACTTTTGCCTATTTTGACTGATTATACAAATTAGAAAAAAGGGGGGATGAAATTAAAAAAATTTCTTCTCCTCTGAAACCACTGAGCCAATCTCAACCAATCTTTGCTGAAATGATCCTTGGGTGGTCCCCTTTCAAAATTGTGTCCGTTAGCACCGTCTTGTATCCAAGATGGCCGCCATTACTAAAAATAGAAATTTCTTCAAATGGCCAAAACTGCTCTATTTTAAGCCAGAAAGTGCCCAAATTTGAACTGTATAAGCATAATGATGAGCTTTTTAACATATATTACGGGATTTATTATGAACTTTGAACTTTTGCCTATTTTGACCGATTATGCAAATTAGAAAAAAGGGGGGATGAAATTTAAAAAAATTCTTCTCCTCTGAAACTACTGAGCCAATCTCAACCAAACTTTGCTGAAATGATCCTTGGGTGGTCCCCTTTCAAAATTATGTCCGTCAGCACCGTCTTGTATCCAAGATGGCCGCCATTACTAAAAATAGAAATTTCTTCAAATGGCCAAAATTGCTCTATTTTAAGCCAAAAAGTGCCCAAATTTGAACTGTATAAGCAAAATTATGAGCTTTTTAACATATATTACTGGATTTTTTATGAACTTTGAACTTTTGCCTATTTTGACTGATTATACAAATTAGAAAAAAGGGGGGATGAAATTAAATTTTTTTCTTCTCCTCTGAAACCACTGAGCCAATCTCAACCAAACTTTGCTGAAATGATCCTTGGGTGGTCCCCTTTCAAAATTGTGACGGTTAGCACCGTCTTGTATCCAAGATGGCCGCCACTACTAAAAATAGAAATTTCTTCAAATGGCCAAAACTGCTCTATTTTAAGCCAGAAAGTGCCCAAATTTGAACTGTATAAGCATAATGATGAGCTTTTTAACATATATTACGGGATTTATTATGAACTTTGAACTTTTGCCTATTTTGACCGATTATGCAAATTAGAAAAAAGGGGGGATGAAATTAAAAAAAATTCTTCTCCTCTGAAACTAAAGAGCCAATCTCAACCAAACTTTGCTGAAATGATCGTTGGGTGGTCCCCTTTCAAAATTGTGTCCCTCAGCGCCGTCCTGTATCCAAGATGGCCGCCATTGCTAAAAATAGAAATTTCTTCAAATGGTCAAAACTGCTCTATTTTAAGCCAGAAAGTCCCCAAATTTGAACTGTATAAGCATAATGATGAGCTTTTTAACATATATTACGGGATTTTTTATGAACTTTTAACTTTTGCCTATTTTGACTGATTATACAAATTAGAAAAAAGGGGGGATGAAATTAAAAATTTTTCTTCTCCTCTGAAACCACTGAGCCAATCTCAACCAAACTTTGCTGAAATGATCCTTGGGTGGTCCCCTTTCAAAATTGTGTCCGTCAGCACCGTCTTGTATCCAAGATGGCCGCCATTACTAAAAATAGAAATTTCTTCAAATGGCCAAAATTGCTCTATTTTAAGCCAAAAAGTGCCCAAATTTGAACTGTATAAGCAAAATTATGAGCTTTTTAACATATATTACTGGATTTTTTATGAACTTTGAACTTTTGCCTATTTTGACTGATTATACAAATTAGAAAAAAGGGGGGATGAAATTAAAAATTTTTCTTCTCCTCTGAAACCACTGAGCCAATCTCAACCAAACTTTGCTGAAATGATCCTTGGGTGGTCCCCTTTCAAAATTGTGTCCGTCAGCACCGTCTTTTATCCAAGATGGCCGCCATTACTAAAAATAGAAATTTCTTCAAATGGCCAAAACTGGTCTATTTTAAGCCAGAAAGTGCCCAAATTTGAACTGTATAAGCATAATGATGAGCTTTTTAACATATATTACGGGATTTTTTATGAACTTTGAACTTTTGCCTATTTTGACCGATTATGCAAATTAGAAAAAAGGGGGGATGAAATTAAAAAAAATTCTTCTCCTCTGAAACTAAAGAGCCAATCTCAACCAAACTTTGCTGAAATGATCGTTGGGTGGTCCCCTTTCAAAATTGTGTCCGTCAGCGCCGTCCTGTAACCAAGATGGCCGCCATTACTAAAAATAGACATTTCTTAAAATGGCCAAAACTGGTCTATTTTAAGCCAGAAAGTGCCCAAATTTGAACTGTGTAAGCATAATCATGAGCTTTTTAAACATATATTACGTGATTTTTTATGAACTTTGAACTTTTGCTTATTTTGACCGATTATGCAAATTAGACAAAAGGGGGGATGAAATTTAAAAACAATCTTCTCCTCTGAAACTACTGAACCAATCTCAACCAAACTTTGTTGAAATGATCCTTGGGTGGTCCCCTTTCAAAATTGTGTCCGTCAGCGCCGTCTTGTATCAAAGATGGCCGCCATTACTAAAAATAGAAATTCCTTCAAATGGCCAAAACTGCTCTATTTTAAGCCAGAAAGTGCCCAAATTTGAACTGTATAAGCATAATGATGAGCTTTTTAACATATATTACTGGATTTTTTATGAAATTTGAACTTTTGCCTATTTTGACCGATTATGCAAATTAGAAAAAAGGGGGGATGAAATTTAAAAAAATTCTTCTCCTCTGAAACTACTGAGCCAATCTCAACCAAACTTTGCTGAAATGATCCTTGGGTGATCCCCTTTCAAAATTGTGTCCGTCAGCACCGTCTTGTATCCAAGATGGCCGCCATTACTAAAAATAAAAATTTCTTCAAATGGCCAAAACTGGTCTATTTTAAGCCAGAAAGTGCCCAAATTTGAAATGTATAAGCATAATGATGAGCTTTTTAACATATATTACTGGATTTTTTATGAACTTTGAACTTTTGCCTATTTTGATCGATTATGCAAATTAGAAAAAAGGGGGGATGAAATTAAAAAAAATTCTTCTCCTCTGAAACTACTGAGCCAATATCAACCAAACTTTGCTGAAATGATCGTTGGGTGGTCCTCTTTCAAAATTGTGTCCGTTAGCACCGTCTTGTATCCAAGAAGGCCGCCATTACTAAAAATAGAAATTTCTTCAAATGGCCAAAATTGCTCTATTTTAAGCCAGAAAGTGCCCAAATTTGAACTGTGTAAGCATAATGATGAGCTTTTTAAACATATATTACGGGATTTTTTATGAACTTTGAACTTTTGCTTATTTTGACCGATTATGCAAATTAGAAAAAAGGGGGGATGAAATTTAAAAACAATCTTCTCCTCTGAAACTACTGAACCAATCTCAACCAAACTTTGTTGAAATGATCCTTGGGTGGTCCCCTTTCAAAATTGTGTCCGTCAGGGCCGTCTTGTATCAAAGATGGCCGCCATTACTAAAAATAGAAATTTCTTCAAATGGCCAAAACTGCTCTATTTTAAGCCAGAAAGTGCCCAAATTTGAACTGTATAAGCATAATGATGAGCTTTTTAACATATATTACTGGATTTTTTATGAAATTTGAACTTTTGCCTATTTTGACCGATTATGCAAATTAGAAAAAAGGGGGGATGAAATTTAAAAAAATTCTTCTCCTCTGAAACTGCTGAGCCAATCTCAACCAAACTTTGCTGGAATGATCCTTGGTTGGTCCCCTTTCAAAATTGTGTCCGTCAGCACCGTCTTGCATCCAAGATGGCCGCCATTACTAAAAATAAAAATTTCTTCAAATGGCCAAAACTGGTCTATTTTAAGCCAGAAAGTGCCCAAATTTGAAATGTATAAGCATAATGATGAGCTTTTTAACATATATTACGGGATTTTTTATGAACTTTGAACTTTTGCCTATTTTGACCGATTATGCAAATTAGAAAAAAGGGGGGATGAAATTTAAAAAAATTCTTCTCCTCTGAAACTAAAGAGCCAATCTCAACCAAACTTTGCTGAAATGATCGTTGGGTGGTCCCCTTTCAAAATTGTGTCCCTCAGCGCCGTCCTGTATCCAAGATGGCCGCCATTGCTAAAAATAGAAATTTCTTCAAATGGTCAAAACTGCTCTATTTTAAGCCAGAAAGTGCCCAAATTTGAACTGTATAAGCATAATGATGAGCTTTTTAACATATATTACGGGATTTTTTTGAACTTTTAACTTTTGCCTATTTTGACTGATTATACAAATTAGAAAAAAGGGGGGATGAAATTAAAAAATGTTCTTCTCCTCTGAAACCACTGAGCCAATCTCAACCAATCTTTGCTGAAATGATCCTTGGGTGGTCCCCTTTCAAAATTGTGTCCGTCAGCACCGTCTTGTATCCAAGATGGCCGCCATTACTAAAAATAGAAATTTCTTCAAATGGCCAAAACTGGTCTATTTTAAGCCAGAAAGTGCCCAAATTTGAACTGTATAAGCATAATGATGAGCTTTTTAACATATATTACTGGATTTTTTATGAAATTTGAACTTTTGCCTATTTTGACCGATTATGCAAATTAGAAAAAAGGGGGGATGAAATTTAAAAAAATTCTTCTCCTCTGAAACTGCTGAGCCAATCTCAACCAAACTTTGCTGGAATGATCCTTGGTTGGTCCCCTTTCAAAATTGTGTCCGTCAGCACCGTCTTGCATCCAAGATGGCCGCCATTACTAAAGATAAAAATTTCTTCAAATGGCCAAAACTGGTCTATTTTAAGCCAGAAAGTGCCCAAATTTGAAATGTATAAGCATAATGATGAGCTTTTTAACATATATTACGGGATTTTTTATGAACTTTGAACTTTTGCCTATTTTGACCGATTATGCAAATTAGAAAAAAGGGGGGATGAAATTAAAAAAAATTCTTCTCCTCTGAAACTAAAGAGCCAATCTCAACCAAACTTTGCTGAAATGATCGTTGGGTGGTCCCCTTTCAAAATTGTGTCCCTCAGCGCCGTCCTGTATCCAAGATGGCCGCCATTGCTAAAAATAGAAATTTCTTCAAATGGTCAAAACTGCTCTATTTTAAGCCAGAAAGTGCCCAAATTTGAACTGTATAAGCATAATGATGAGCTTTTTAACATATATTACGGGATTTTTTATGAACTTTTAACTTTTGCCTATTTTGACTGATTATACAAATTAGAAAAAAGGGGGGATGAAATTAAAAAAATTTCTTCTCCTCTGAAACCACTGAGCCAATCTCAACCAATCTTTGCTGAAATGATCCTTGGGTGGTCCCCTTTCAAAATTGTGTCCGTTAGCACCGTCTTGTATCCAAGATGGCCGCCATTACTAAAAATAGAAATTTCTTCAAATGGCCAAAACTGCTCTATTTTAAGCCAGAAAGTGCCCAAATTTGAACTGTATAAGCATAATGATGAGCTTTTTAACATATATTACGGGATTTATTATGAACTTTGAACTTTTGCCTATTTTGACCGATTATGCAAATTAGAAAAAAGGGGGGATGAAATTTAAAAAAATTCTTCTCCTCTGAAACTACTGAGCCAATCTCAACCAAACTTTGCTGAAATGATCCTTGGGTGGTCCCCTTTCAAAATTATGTCCGTCAGCACCGTCTTGTATCCAAGATGGCCGCCATTACTAAAAATAGAAATTTCTTCAAATGGCCAAAATTGCTCTATTTTAAGCCAAAAAGTGCCCAAATTTGAACTGTATAAGCAAAATTATGAGCTTTTTAACATATATTACTGGATTTTTTATGAACTTTGAACTTTTGCCTATTTTGACTGATTATACAAATTAGAAAAAAGGGGGGATGAAATTAAATTTTTTTCTTCTCCTCTGAAACCACTGAGCCAATCTCAACCAAACTTTGCTGAAATGATCCTTGGGTGGTCCCCTTTCAAAATTGTGACGGTTAGCACCGTCTTGTATCCAAGATGGCCGCCACTACTAAAAATAGAAATTTCTTCAAATGGCCAAAACTGCTCTATTTTAAGCCAGAAAGTGCCCAAATTTGAACTGTATAAGCATAATGATGAGCTTTTTAACATATATTACGGGATTTATTATGAACTTTGAACTTTTGCCTATTTTGACCGATTATGCAAATTAGAAAAAAGGGGGGATGAAATTAAAAAAAATTCTTCTCCTCTGAAACTAAAGAGCCAATCTCAACCAAACTTTGCTGAAATGATCGTTGGGTGGTCCCCTTTCAAAATTGTGTCCCTCAGCGCCGTCCTGTATCCAAGATGGCCGCCATTGCTAAAAATAGAAATTTCTTCAAATGGTCAAAACTGCTCTATTTTAAGCCAGAAAGTCCCCAAATTTGAACTGTATAAGCATAATGATGAGCTTTTTAACATATATTACGGGATTTTTTATGAACTTTTAACTTTTGCCTATTTTGACTGATTATACAAATTAGAAAAAAGGGGGGATGAAATTAAAAATTTTTCTTCTCCTCTGAAACCACTGAGCCAATCTCAACCAAACTTTGCTGAAATGATCCTTGGGTGGTCCCCTTTCAAAATTGTGTCCGTCAGCACCGTCTTGTATCCAAGATGGCCGCCATTACTAAAAATAGAAATTTCTTCAAATGGCCAAAATTGCTCTATTTTAAGCCAAAAAGTGCCCAAATTTGAACTGTATAAGCAAAATTATGAGCTTTTTAACATATATTACTGGATTTTTTATGAACTTTGAACTTTTGCCTATTTTGACTGATTATACAAATTAGAAAAAAGGGGGGATGAAATTAAAAAATTTTCTTCTCCTCTGAAACCACTGAGCCAATCTCAACCAAACTTTGCTGAAATGATCCTTGGGTGGTCCCCTTTCAAAATTGTGTCCGTCAGCACCGTCTTTTATCCAAGATGGCCGCCATTACTAAAAATAGAAATTTCTTCAAATGGCCAAAACTGCTCTATTTTAAGCCAGAAAGTGCCCAAATTTGAACTGTATAAGCATAATGATGAGCTTTTTAACATATATTACGGGATTTATTATGAATTTTGAACTTTTGCCTATTTTGACCGATTATGCAAATTAGAAAAAAGGGGGGATGAAATTTAAAAAATTTCTTCTCCTCTGAAACTAAAGAGCCAATCTCAACCAAACTTTGCTGAAATGATCGTTGGGTGGTCCTCTTTCAAAATTGTGTCCCTCAGCGCCGTCCTGTATCCAAGATGGCCGCCATTGCTAAAAATAGAAATTTCTTCAAATGGTCAAAACTGGTCTATTTTAAGCCAGAAAGTGCCCAAATTTGAACTGTATAAGCATAATGATGAGCTTTTTAACATATATTACGGAATTTATTATGAATTTTGAACTTTTGCCTATTTTGACCGATTATGCAAATTAGAAAAAAGGGGGGATGAAATTTAAAAAATTTCTTCTCCTCTGAAACTAAAGAGCCAATCTCAACCAAACTTTGCTGAAATGATCGTTGGGTGGTCCTCTTTCAAAATTGTGTCCCTCAGCGCCGTCCTGTATCCAAGATGGCCGCCATTGCTAAAAATAGAAATTTCTTCAAATGGTCAAAACTGGTCTATTTTAAGCCAGAAAGTGCCCAAATTTGAACTGTATAAGCATAATGATGAGCTTTTTAACATATATTACGGAATTTATTATGAACTTTGAACTTTTGCCTATTTTGACCGATTATGCAAATTAGAAAAAAGGGGGGATGAAATTTAAAAAAATTCTTCTCTGAAATTTCTCAGCCAATCTCAACCAAACTTTGCTGAAATGATCCTTGGGTGGTCCCCTTTCAAAATTGTATCCATCAGCGCCGTCTTGTATCCAAGATGGCCGCCATTACTAAAAATAGAAATTTCTTCAAATGGCCAAAACTGCTCTATTTTAAGCCAGAAAGTGCCCAAATTTGAACTGTATAAGCATAATGATGAGTTTTTTAACATATATTACGGGACTTTTTATGAACTTTGAACTTTTGCCTATTTTGACCGATTATGCAAATTAGAAAAAAGGGGGGATGAAATTAAAAAAAAATATTCTCCTCCGAAACTACTGAGCCAATCTCAACCAAACTTTGCTGAAATGATCCTTGGGTGGTCCCCTTTCAAAATTGTGTCCATCAGCGCCGTCTTGTATCCAAGATGGCCCCCATTACTAAAAATAGAAATTTCTTCAAATGGCCAAAACTGCTCTATTTTAAGCCAGAAAGTGCCCAAATTTGAACTGTATAAGCATAATGATGAGCTTTTTAACATTTATTACTGGATTTTTTATGAACTTTGAACTTTTGCCTATTTTGACTGATTATACAAATTAGAAAAAAGGGGGGATGAAATTAAAATTTTTTCTTCTCCTCTGAAACCACTGAGCCAATCTCAACCAAACTTTGCTGAAATGATCGTTGGGTGGTCCTCTTTCAAAATTGTGTCCGTTAGCACCGTCTTGTATCCAAGAAGGCCGCCATTACTAAAAATAGAAATTTCTTCAAATGGCCAAAATTGCTCTATTTTAAGCCAGAAAGTGCCCAAATTTGAACTGTATAAGCATAATGATGAGCTTTTTAACATATATTACGGGATTTTTTATGAAATTTGAACTTTTGCCTATTTTGACCGATTATGCAAATTAGAAAAAAGGGGGGATGAAATTAAAAAAAATTCTTCTCCTCTGAAACTAAAGAGCCAATCTCAACCAAACTTTGCTGAAATGATCGTTGGGTGGTCCCCTTTCCAAATTGTGTGGGTCAGCACCGTCTTGTATCCAAGATGGCCGCCATTACTAAAAATAGAAATTTCTTCAAATGGCCAAAACTGGTCTATTTTAAGCCAGAAAGTGCCCAAATTTGAACTGTATAAGCATAATGATGAGCTTTTTAACATATATTACGGGATTTTTCATGAACTTTGAACTTTTGCCTATTTTGACCGATTATGCAAATTAGAAAAAAGGGGGGATGAAATTTTAAAAAATTCTTCTCTGAAATTTCTGAGCCAATCTCAACCAAACTTTGCTGAAATGATCCTTGGGTGGTCCCCTTTTAAAATTGTGTCCATCAGCGCCGTCTTGTATCCAAGATGGCCGCCATTACTAAAAATAGAAATTTCTTCAAATTGCCAAAACTGCTCTATTTTAATCCAGAAAGTGCCCAAATTTGAACTGTATAAGCATAATGATGAGTTTTTTAACATATATTACGGGACTTTTTATGAACTTTGAACTTTTGCCTATTTTGACCGATTATGCAAATTAGAAAAAAGGGGGGATGAAATTAAAAAAAAATATTCTCCTCTGAAACTACTGAGCCATTCTCAACCAAACTTTGCTGAAATGATCCTTGGGTGGTCCCCTTTCAAAATTGTGTCCATCAGCGCCGTCTTGTATCCAAGATGGCCGCCATTACTAAAAATAGAAATTTCTTCAAATGGCCAAAACGGCTCTATTTTAAGCAGAAAGTGCCCATATTTGAACTGTATAAGCATAATGATGAGCTTTTTAACATATATTACGGGATTTTTTATGAACTTTGAACTTTTGCCTATTTTGATCGATTATGCAAATTAGAAAAAAGGGGGGATGAAATTAAATTTTTTTCTTCTCCTCTGAAACCACTGAGCCAATCTCAACCAAACTTTGCTGAAATGATCGTTGGGTGGTCCCCTTTCAAAATTGTGTCCCTCAGCGCCGTCCTGTATCCAAGATGGCCGCCATTGCTAAAAATAGAAATTTCTTCAAATGGTCAAAACTGCTCTATTTTAAGCCAGAAAGTGCCCAAATTTGAACTGTATAAGCATAATGATGAGCTTTTTAACATATATTACGGGATTTTTTATGAACTTTGAACTTTTGCCTATTTTGATCGATTATGCAAATTAGAAAAAAGGGGGGATGACATTTAAAAAAAGTCTTCTCCTCTGAAACTAAAGAGCCAATCTCAACCAAACTTTGCTGAAATGATCGTTGGGTGGTCCTCTTTCAAAATTGTGTCCGTTAGCACCGTCTTGTATCCAAGAAGGCCGCCATTACTAAAAATAGAAATTTCTTCAAATGGCCAAAATTGCTCTATTTTAAGCCAGAAAGTGCCCAAATTTGAACTGTATAAGCATAATGATGAGCTTTTTAACATATATTACGGGATTTTTTATGAAATTTGAACTTTTGCCTATTTTGACCGATTATGCAAATTAGAAAAAAGGGGGGATGAAATTAAAAAAATTTCTTCTCCTCTGAAACTAAAGAGCCAATCTCAACCAAACTTTGCTGAAATGATCGTTGGGTGGTCCCCTTTCCAAATTGTGTGGGTCAGCACCGTCTTGTATCCAAGATGGCCGCCATTACTAAAAATAGAAATTTCTTCAAATGGCCAAAACTGGTCTATTTTAAGCCAGAAAGTGCCCAAATTTGAACTGTATAAGCATAATGATGAGCTTTTTAACATATATTACGGGATTTTTCATGAACTTTGAACTTTTGCCTATTTTGACCGATTATGCAAATTAGAAAAAAGGGGGGATGAAATTTTAAAAAATTCTTCTCTGAAATTTCTGAGCCAATCTCAACCAAACTTTGCTGAAATGATCCTTGGGTGGTCCCCTTTTAAAATTGTGTCCATCAGCGCCGTCTTGTATCCAAGATGGCCGCCATTACTAAAAATAGAAATTTCTTCAAATTGCCAAAACTGCTCTATTTTAAGCCAGAAAGTGCCCAAATTTGAACTGTATAAGCATAATGATGAGTTTTTTAACATATATTACGGGACTTTTTATGAACTTTGAACTTTTGCCTATTTTGACCGATTATGCAAATTAGAAAAAAGGGGGGATGAAATTAAAAAAAAATATTCTCCTCTGAAACTACTGAGCCATTCTCAACCAAACTTTGCTGAAATGATCCTTGGGTGGTCCCCTTTCAAAATTGTGTCCATCAGCGCCGTCTTGTATCCAAGATGGCCGCCATTACTAAAAATAGAAATTTCTTCAAATGGCCAAAACGGCTCTATTTTAAGCAGAAAGTGCCCATATTTGAACTGTATAAGCATAATGATGAGCTTTTTAACATATATTACGGGATTTTTTATGAACTTTGAACTTTTGCCTATTTTGATCGATTATGCAAATTAGAAAAAAGGGGGGATGAAATTAAATTTTTTTCTTCTCCTCTGAAACCACTGAGCCAATCTCAACCAAACTTTGCTGAAATGATCCTTGGGTAGTCCCCTTTCTAAATTGTGTCCGTCAGCACCGTCTTGTATCCAAGATGGCCGCCATTACTAAAAATAGAAATTTCTTCAAATGGCCAAAACTGCTCTATTTTAAGCCAGAAAGTGCCCAAATTTGAACTGTATAAGCATAATGATGAGCTTTTTAAAATTATTACGGGATTTATTATGAACTTTGAACTTTTACCGATTTTGACCGATTATGCAATTTAGAAAAAAGGGGGGATGAAATTAAAAAAAAATGTTCTCCTCTGAAACTAAAGAGCCAATCTCAACCAAACTTTGCTGAAATGATCGTTGGGTGGTCCCCTTTCAAAATTGTGTCCTTCAGCGCCGGCCTGTATCCAAGATGGCCGCCATTGCTAAAAATAGAAATTTCTTCAAATGGTCAAAACTGCTCTATTTTAAGCCAGAAAGTGCCCAAATTTGAACTGTATAAGCATAATGATGAGCTTTTTAACATATATTACGGGATTTTTTATGAACTTTGAACTTTTGCCTATTTTGACCGATTATGCAAATTAGAAAAAAGGGGGGATGAAATTAAAAAAAAATATTCTCCTCTGAAACTACTGAGCCGATCTCAACCAAACTTTGCTGAAATGATCCTTGGGTGGTCCCCTTACAAAGTTGTGTCTGTCAGCACCGTCTTGTATCCAAGATGGCCGCCATTACTAAAAATAGAAATTTCTTCAAATGGCCAAAACTGGTCTATTTTAAGCCAGAAAGTGCCCAAATTTGAACTGTATAAGCATAATGATGAGCTTTTTAACATATATTACGGGACTTTTTATGAACTTTGAACTTTTGCCTATTTTGACCGATTATGCAAATTAGAAAAAAGGGGGGATGAAATTAAAAAAAAATATTCTCCTCTGAAACTACTGAGCCAATCTCAACCAAACTTTGCTGAAATGATCCTTGGGTGGTCCCCTTTCAAAATTGTGTCCATCAGCGCCGTCTTGTATCCAAGATGGCCGCCATTACTAAAAATAGAAATTTCTTCAAATGGCCAAAACTGCTCTATTATAAGCCAGAAAGTGCCCAAATTTGAACTGTATAAGCATAATGATGAGCTTTTTAACATATATTACTGGATTTTTTATGAACTTTGAACTTTTGCCTATTTTGATCGATTATGCAAATTAGAAAAAAGGGGGGATGACATTTAAAAAAAGTCTTCTCCTCTGAAACTACTGAGCCAATCTCAACCAAACTTTGCTGAAATGATCGTTGGGTGGTCATCTTTCAAAATTTTGTCCGTTAGCACCATCTTGTATCCAAGAAGGCCGCCATTACTAAAAATAGAAATTTCTTCAAATGGCCAAAATTGCTCTATTTTAAGCCAGAAAGTGCCCAAATTTGAACTGTATAAGCATAATGATGAGCTTTTTAACATATATTACGGGATTTTTTATGAACTTTGAACTTTTGCCTATTTTGACCGATTATGCAAATTAGAAAAAAGGGGGGATGAAATTTAAAAAAATTCTTCTCCTCTGAAACTACTGAGCCAATCTCAACCAAACTTTGCTGAAATGATCCTTGGGTGGTCCCCTTTCAAAATTATTTCCGTCAGCACCGTCTTGTATCCAAGATGGCCGCCATTACTAAAAATAGAAATTTCTTCAAATGGCCAAAATTGCTCTATTTTAAGCCAGAAAGTGCCCAAATTTGAACTGTATAAGCAAAATTATGAGCTTTTTAACATATATTACGGGATTTTTTATGAACTTTGAACTTTTGCCTATTTTGACCGATTATGCAAATTAGAAAAAAGGGGGGATGAAATTAATTTTTTTTATTCTCCTCTGAAACTACTGAGCCAATATCAACCAAACTTTGCTGAAATGATCCTTGGGTGGTCCCCTTTCAAAGTTGTGTCCATCAGCGCCGTCTTGTATCCAAGATGGCCGCCATTACTAAAAATAGAAATTTCTTCAAATGGCCAAAACTGCTCTATTTTAAGCCAGAAAGGTCCCAAATTTGAACTGTATAAGCATAATGATGAGTTTTTTAACATATATTACGGGACTTTTTATGAACTTTGAACTTTTGCCTATTTTGACCGATTATGCAAATTAGAAAAAGGGGGGATGAAATTAAAAAAAAATATTCTCCTCTGAAACTACTGAGCCAATCTCAACCAAACTTTGCTGAAATTATCCTTGGGTGGTCCCCTTTCAAAATTATGTCCGTCAGCACCGTCTTGTATCCAAGATGGCCGCCATTACTAAAAATAGAAATTTCTTCAAATGGCCAAAACTGGTCTATTTTAAGCCAGAAAGTGCCCAAATTTGAACTGTATAAGCATAATGATGAGCTTTTTAACATATATTACGGGACTTTTTATGAACTTTGAACTTTTGCCTATTTTGACCGATTATGCAAATTAGAAAAAAGGGGGGATGAAATTAAAAAAAAATATTCTCCTCTGAAACTACTGAGTCAATCTCAACCAAACTTTGCTGAAATGATCCTTGGGTGGTCCCCTTTCAAAATTGTGTCCATCAGCGCCGTCTTGTATCCAAGATGGCCGCCATTACTAAAAATAGAAATTTCTTCAAATGGCCAAAACTGCTCTATTTTAAGCCAGAAAGTGCCCAAATTTGAACTGTATAAGCATAATGATGAGCTTTTTAACATATATTACTGGATTTTTTATGAACTTTGAACTTTTGCCTATTTTGATCGATTATGCAAATTAGAAAAAAGGGGGGATGACATTTAAAAAAAGTCTTCTCCTCTGAAACTACTGAGCCAATCTCAACCAAACTTTGCTGAAATGATCGTTGGGTGGTCATCTTTCAAAATTTTGTCCGTTAGCACCATCTTGTATCCAAGAAGGCCGCCATTACTAAAAATAGAAATTTCTTCAAATGGCCAAAATTGCTCTATTTTAAGCCAGAAAGTGCCCAAATTTGAACTGTATAAGCATAATGATGAGCTTTTTAACATATATTACGGGATTTTTTATGAACTTTGAACTTTTGCCTATTTTGACCGATTATGCAAATTAGAAAAAAGGGGGGATGAAATTTAAAAAAATTCTTCTCCTCTGAAACTACTGAGCCAATCTCAACCAAACTTTGCTGAAATGATCCTTGGGTGGTCCCCTTTCAAAATTATTTCCGTTAGCACCGTCTTGTATCCAAGATGGCCGCCATTACTAAAAATAGAAATTTCTTCAAATGGCCAAAATTGCTCTATTTTAAGCCAGAAAGTGCCCAAATTTGAACTGTATAAGCAAAATTATGAGCTTTTTAACATATATTACGGGATTTTTTATGAACTTTGAACTTTTGCCTATTTTGACCGATTATGCAAATTAGAAAAAAGGGGGGATGAAATTAATTTTTTTTATTCTCCTCTGAAACTACTGAGCCAATATCAACCAAACTTTGCTGAAATGATCCTTGGGTGGTCCCCTTTCAAAGCTGTGTCCATCAGCGCCGTCTTGTATCCAAGATGGCCGCCATTACTAAAAATAGAAATTTCTTCAAATGGCCAAAACTGCTCTATTTTAAGCCAGAAAGGTCCCAAATTTGAACTGTATAAGCATAATGATGAGTTTTTTAACATATATTACGGGACTTTTTATGAACTTTGAACTTTTGCCTATTTTGACCGATTATGCAAATTAGAAAAAGGGGGGATGAAATTAAAAAAAAATATTCTCCTCTGAAACTACTGAGCCAATCTCAACCAAACTTTGCTGAAATTATCCTTGGGTGGTCCCCTTTCAAAATTGTGTCCATCAGCGCCGTCTTGTATCCAAGATGGCCGCCATTACTAAAAATATAAATTTCTTCAAATGGCCAAAACTGGTCTATTTTAAGCCAGAAAGTGCCCAAATTTGAACTGTATAAGCATAATGATGAGCTTTTTAACATATATTACGGGATTTTTTATGAACTTTGAACTTTTGCCTATTTTGATCGATTATGCAAATTAGAAAAAAGGGGGGATGACATTTAAAAAAAGTCTTCTCCTCTGAAACTACTGAGCCAATCTCAACCAAACTTTGCTGAAATGATCGTTGGGTGGTACTCTTTCAAAATTTTGTCCGTTTGCACCGTCTTGTATCCAAGAAAGCCGCCATTACTAAAAATAGAAATTTCTTCAAATGGCCAAAACTGCTCTATTTTAAGCCAGAAAGTGCCCAAATTTGAACTGTATAAGCATAATGATGAGCTTTTTAACATATATTACTGGATTTTTTATGAAATTTGAACTTTTGCCTATTTTGACCGATTATGCAAATTAGAAAAAAGGGGGGATGAAATTTAAAAAAATTCTTCTCCTCTGAAACTACTGAGCCAATCTCAACCAAGCTTTGCTGAAATGATCCTTGGGTGGTCCCCTTTCAAAATTGTGTCCGTCAGCACCGTCTTGTATCCAAGATGGCCGCCATTACTAAAAATAGAAATGTCTTCAAATGGCCAAAACTGCTCTATTTTAAGCCAGAAAGTGCCCAAATTTCAACTGTATAAGCATAATGATGAGCTTTTTAACATATATTACGGGATTTTTTATGAACTTTGAACTTTTGCCTATTTTGACCGATTATGCAAATTAGAAAAAAGGGGGGATGAAATTAAAAAAAATTCTTCTCCTCTGAAACTAAAGAGCCAATCTCAACCAAACTTTGCTGAAATGATCGTTGGGTGGTCCCCTTTCAAAATTGTGTCCGTCAGCACCGTCTTGTATCCAAGATGGCCGCCATTACTAAAAATAGAAATGTCTTCAAATGGCCAAAACTGCTCTATTTTAAGCCAGAAAGTGCCCAAATTTGAACTGTGTAAGCATAATGATGAGCTTTTTAAACATATATTACGGGATTTTTTATGAACTTTGAACTTTTGCTTATTTTGACCGATTATGCAAATTAGAAAAAAGGGGGGATGAAATTTAAAAACAATCTTCTCCTCTGAAACTACTGAACCAATCTCAACCAAACTTTGTTGAAATGATCCTTGGGTTGTCCCCTTTCAAAATTGTGTCCGTCAGCGCCGTCTTGTATCAAAGATGGCCGCCATTACTAAAAATAAAAATTTCTTCAAATGGCCAAAACTGCTCTATTTTAAGCCAGAAAGTGCCCAAATTTGAACTGTATAAGCATAATGATGAGCTTTTTAACATATATTACGGGATTTTTTATGAACTTTGAACTTTTGCCTATTTTGACCGATTATGCAAATTAGAAAAAAGGGGGGATGAAATTAAAAAAATTTCTTCTCCTCTGAAACTAAAGAGCCAATCTCAACCAAACTTTGCTGAAATGATCGTTGGGTGGTCCCCTTTCAAAATTGTGTCCGTCAGCGCCGTCCTATATCCAAGATGGCCGCCATTACTAAAAATAGAAATTTCTTCAAATGGCCAAAACTGCTCTATTTTAAGCCAGAAAGTGCCCAAATTTGAACTGTGTAAGCATAATGATTAGCTTTTTAAAAATATATTACGGGATTTTTTATGAACTTTGAACTTTTGCTTATTTTGACCGATTATGCAAATTAGAAAAAAGGGGGGATGAAATTTAAAAACAATCTTCTCCTCTGAAACTACTGAACCAATCTCAACCAAACTTTGTTGAGATGATCCTTGGGTTGTCCCCTTTCAAAATTGTGTCCGTCAGCGCCGTCTTGTATCAAAGATGGCCGCCATTACTAAAAATAGAAATTTCTTCAAATGGCCAAAACTGCTCTATTTTAAGCCAGAAAGTGCCCAAATTTGAACTGTATAAGCATAATGATGAGCTTTTTAACATATATTACTGGATTTTTTATGAACTTTGAACTTTTGCCTATTTTGACCGATTATGCAAATTAGAAAAAAGGGGGGATGAAATTAAAAAAAATTCTTCTCCTCTGAAACTAAAGAGCCAATCTCAACCAAACTTTGCTGAAATGATCGTTGGGTGGTCCCCTTTCAAAATTGTGTCCGTCAGCGCCGTCCTGTATCCAAGATGGCCGCCATTGCTAAAAATAGAAATTTCTTCAAATGGTCAAAACTGCTCTATTTTAAGCCAGAAAGTGCCCAAATTTGAACTGTATAAGCATAATGATGAGCTTTTTAACATATATTACGGGATTTTTTATGAACATTGAACTTTTGCCTATTTTGACCGATTATGCAAATTAGAAAAAAGGGGGGGATGAAATTAAAAAAAAATATTCTCCTCTGAAACTACTGAGCCAATCTCAACCAAACTTTGCTGAAATGATCCTTGGGTGGTCCCCTTTCAATATTGTGTCTGTCAGCACCGTCTTGTATCCAAGATGGCCGCCATTACTAAAAATAGAAATTTCTTCAAATGGCCAAAACTAGTCTATTTTAAGCCAGAAAGTGCCCAAATTTGAACTGTATAAGCATAATGATGAGCTTTTTAACATATATTACGGGGTTTTTTATGAACTTTGAACTTTTGCCTATTTTGACCGATTATGCAAATTAGAAAAAAGGGGGGATGAAATTAAAAAAAATTATTCTCCTCTGAAACTACTGAGCCAATCTCAACCAAACTTTGCTGAAATGATCCTTGGGTGGTCCCCTTTCAAAATTGTGTCCGTCAGCACCGTCTTGTATCCAAGATGGCCGCCATTACTAAAAATAGAAATTTCTTCAAATGGCCAAAACTGGTCTATTTTAAGCCAGAAAGTGCCCAAATGTGAACTGTATAAGCATAATGATGAGCTTTTTAACATATATTACGGGATTTTTTATGAACTTTGAACTTTTGCCTATTTTGACCGATTATGCAAATTAGAAAAAAGGGGGATGAAATTAAAAAAAAATATTCTCCTCTGAAACTACTGAGCCAATCTCAACCAAACTTTGCTGAAATGATCCTTGGGTGGTCCCCTTTCAAAATTGTGTGGGTCAGCACCGTCTTGTATCCAAGATGGCCGCCATTACTAAAAATAGAAATTTCTTCAAATGGCCAAAACTGGTCTATTTTAAGCCAGAAAGTGCCCAAATTTGAACTGTATAAGCATAATGATGAGCTTTTTAACATATATTACGGGATTTTTCATGAACTTTGAACTTTTGCCTATTTTGACCGATTATGCAAATTAGAAAAAAGGGGGGATGAAATTTAAAAAAAATATTCTCCTCTGAAACTACTGAGCCAATCTCAACCAAACTTTGCTGAAATGATCCTTGGGTGGTCCCCTTTCAAAATTGTGTCCGTCAGCACCGTCTTGTATCCAAGATGGCCGCCATTACTAAAAATAGAAATTTCTTCAAATGGCCAAAACTGGTCTATTTTAAGCCAGAAAGTGCCCAAATTTGAACTGTATAAGCATAATGATGAGCTTTTTAACATATATTACGGGATATTTTATGAACTTTGAACTTTTGCCGATTTTGACCGATTATGCAAATTAGAAAAAAGGGGGGATGAAATTAAAAAAAATTCTTCTCCTCTGAAACTACTGAGCCAATCTCAACCAAACTTTGCTGAAATGATCGTTGGGTGGTCCCCTTTCAAAATGGTGTCCATCAGCGCCGTCCTGTATCCAAGATGGCCGCCATTACTAAAAATAGAAATTTCTTCAAATGGTCAAAACTGCTCTATTTTAAGCCAGAAAGTGCCCAAATTTGAACTGTATAAGCATAATGATGAGCTTTTTAACATATATTACGGGATTTTTATGAACTTTGAACTTTTGCCTATTTTGACCGATTATGCAAATTAGAAAAAAGGGGGGATGACATTTAAAAAAAGTCTTCTCCTCTGAAACTACTGAGCCAATCTCAACCAAACTTTGCTGAAATGATCGTTAGGTGGTCCCCTTTCAAAATTGTGTCCGTTAGCGCCGTCTTGTATCCAAGATGGCCGCCATTACTAAAAATAGAAATTTCTTCAAATGGCCAAAATTGCTCTATTTTAAGCCAGAAAGTGCCCAAATTTGAACTGTATAAGCATAATGATGAGCCTTTTAACATTTATTACGGGATTTTTTATGAACTTTGAACTTTTGCCTATTTTAACCGATTATGCAAATTAGAAAAAAGGGGGGATGAAATTAAAAATGTTTTCTTCTCCTCTGAAACTAAAGAGCCAATCTCAACCAAACTTTGCTGAAATGATCGTTGGGTGGTCCCCTTTCAAAATTTTGTCCGTCAGCGCCGTCCTGTATCCAAGATGGCCGCCATTACTAAAAATAGAAATTTCTTGAAATGGCCAAAACTGCTCTATTTTAAGCCAGAAAGTGCCCAAATTTGAACTCTATAAGCATAATGATGAGCTTTTTAACATATATTACGGGTTTTTTATGAACTTTGAACTTTTGCCTATTTTGACCGATTATGCAAATTAGAAAAAAGGGGGGATGAAATTAAGAAAAAATCTTCTCCTCTGAAACTATTGAGCCAATCTCAACCAAACTTTGCTGAAATGATTCTTGGGTGGTCCTCTTCCAAAATTGTGTCCCGCATTTCAGAACACCGACCAAGATGGCCGCCAGAGCCGAACTTAATTTAACATAGGACCCTATGGGAAATTCCGATAAACATCTTCTTTTCTGAAACCATTTGCTCAATAAGAACAAAATTTTGATGAAATAGTCATTGGATGGTTCTCTTCCAAAAATGTGTTCGGCGGTTCGGCCCTTGGATCAATTTTTTTTTTTTTTTTTAATACTTTTCGTGTTATATTTCAAAAACTATAAGAGATAGATGTTAAGTTTAAATTGCAAAAATGTGCACCATGTCGATATCTACCTACCCTGCAATTTTGAAGTAAATATGATTACCCATCTAGGAGTTCTTGCCCTTTTTTTCATCAAATTAAAAAAAATAATAATACTTTTCGTCTTATATTTCAAAAACTATAAGAGATAAAGGTTAAGTTTAAATTGCAAAAATTTGCAGCATGTCAAGATCTTCCTACCCTGCAATTTTGAAGTAAATCCCATTACCCATTTTGGAGTTATTGCCCATCAAAATGTTCTCAATTTTAATACTATCATCTTATATCTCAAAAACTATTAGAGATAGAGGGAAAGTTTAAACTGCAAAAATGTTCAGCATGTCAAGATCTAAAAAACATTTCCCACAGTTAAAAATGTGCGACAACTGTGTGAAGAGTTATTCCTCTTGAAATGCATTTTTTTGTTGACTCACTGCTTTTGGTTACTCAAATAATCAAAGGGAAGCAAATCTATTACAAAATGTGAAGTAGGAAAAGCTAAATTTTGAGAATCATTGACATATATGTTTTTTTACAGCAATTTTGATAACTTACATTAAAGGGGGAACCCCTGCCCAAATTTTTTTGTAGAAGGGGTCTGCAATGATGAAGGCTACATTTGTTAATTTTTTTCACCGAAGTTATCAAGTTTTATTGACTGATGTTATTATTATACCCAGGTGAGCTATACAGGCTCCTGGGAGCCTCTAGTTTTAAGTCGTCGTGTTAAATTGATGGAAACATTTTTTGAAAATATTAAGGCGTTCCGAAGTTACGATCAATTTAACACGACGACTTAAAAAAATGGAAGCATGTGAGTTCGCCCCCTTGTAGTATTATATAGTTTTTTTTTTCTTTTTTTTTTTCGGACGCACCTAGCCTCTGTGGTGCTACTGGCTGTAGAATTTGTGGAGGTTTTACGAGGTAAGTTTGCTGAAAAGCGTTTCTGTTAGTTTCACTTTCAGTGTTGCTGAGGATGTTTGATATTTTCTTGTGTCTTTCCTCACTCAATGTTGAGTAATTATTAATAAATGCCACATTTTTATGCCCTGATATTTGCATAATATCTATAGATCCCCTCCAAATTGTTTTCTCTTAACTTCTGGACGGGATAAGATATTTTCTGGCACTGATTGATTAATGTCTAATTTGCAACTTTCCTTCATTTTTTTCATGAGACTGGAAAGTTTTCTTTCATGCACTTTTCTACCTGTTTCTAAAGCTCGTACAAATAAATTATGTATTTTGCGACAATGCAAGTATATAAAGGAGAAGAAGCTAATACCAATCTTCTGTAGCCCTTTTCACAAAAATTCGTAACTATAGTCCTAACTTTTTCACTTAAGATTATCTTACGACAATTCCTAAGTCCTTTTCACAAAGATTATCTTACGACAAATTTTAATCTTACGACTAAAATTACACTTACGATAAAACATTCTTCCTTAGGTGTACTCGATACAACATTATGTGATAAAGTTTGTCAGTGATTTGCGACAGGTCAATGGTTTTCTCCGAGTACTCCAGTTTTCTCCACCAATAAAACTGACCGATATATTGTTGAAAGGGGCGTTAAACACCATAAACCATCTTCCTTAGCAACCTAGTTTCATTTCCATAGCACAATAAACCATTTTTTTTTTTAATAAAATTATTCTATTAAATATCCCCGGCACTAATTTATAAGCAGTTTTTATGCTATGATGTGTTGTATGTTTATATTGAATTTTTATCTAATACAAAAAAATGTATATGAATCGGTCACCAATAACTGCACAAAATATGAACGGGTATGATTATCGTATAGAGGAACATTTCTAATGCATGCAAATTAAAATGATCTATAATAATTATTACTTGGAGTTGTGCGTCATCATCCACGCGTGGTTACTTTTGGTAGAAGTATTTTTTAAGGGAGTGTATCTGGAGTGTGAAAAAAAAACCTATTCATATAATTCATTTTATCAGTTATTTGTCAGCAAAATATTTACCCCTTTTTTCCAATTAATCCCATCCCACATAAAATTAAACGCTTGTTCTTTTACTGATGAAAATTTATCCCGATTTTTCTGAGATAACCCAAATTAAGATGTGTTTATCATCTATCAATCATGACGACGAATAAATATCCCTGTTATATATTAATATTAATATACAGGTAACAGAAGAATGTACACAAGTTTATGTATTGCCAGAGTGTTCGATGATCATCGAAGTTGGCAGAAATTAATAAATTATATTACTAATATAAAGGCAAAATCAAAACGATATCATTGGATCCAGAAAATTCCAGTCCTAAAGCGGCTGTTCATACAAAACTTTTGTAAGCGAAGTAGATGTCTAGAAGAAAATCCCGTATTCCTGTTTTTATCCAAAAAAAAATGAAAAAAAAGAATTCTCCCCAAGTTTGCAAGTAGTCTTTTCGATTGTCGATCGTTCCCAATTTGAAATCTAAAATTAATGAGAATTATTTTGATTTTTTTGGTCATGTAAACGATACACTGCTGCATTGAAAAGGTAAATGTACGGAATGCATCGTTATAGACAGACTCTGGTATTAGTCACGCCAGAAAAAGGGGTAAACAACAATGCCATTTGTAGCGTCTGTTTGTATTAAACCATATTCATTTCAATAAACATTTATCAATATGTGTAAATAGAATAAAATAAAACTTTCATTTATACACGGTAAATTGAAGAAAATCAAAATAGAGATCTGATTTAGTGTCAACAAGCACCAGATATGATTTTAATTACTATATTTAACTTCTGTTTGTATATCATAATCAAATGAATTAATATGCATTGAAGTCTACATGTATATAGAATCCCCACCAACTATTTTCTTCATATCAAATTTGCTATTATTAAACCATAATCCATTGATTGGTAAATTACATAATGCGATGTCACTAAGGAACCAAGAATATTATGGACATAGGTTTATTGCATAAGTGTTGTGACCAGAAAAATATTAGAGTGAAGGATATATTTTTCTGGAATGAACAATATTTACATGATAATGTTGGCTGTTGCCAGTTATGACTAATGTGCAAATATATTTTCTGAGTCTGATCATACAAAAATGCATTATGAAAGCTTGAAGTTTCAAATATTCAAACATTGCTAATTTAGTCTGCATTTTGTTCCTTTTTTTCTTGTTATTTTATTAGTAAATATATAATAACATGTATTTTAATTATAATCAATGCTATATTTATGTCTTTCAGATGAATGGCTGAATTAATGGTCTAACAGTGTACAATGTACATGTGATGTTTGAAATAAGTGCAAAGACTATATATATGAAAGAAATAATTGCATAAAAACCTATGAACGTTTTATAAAGATCTGATTAAACAAAGGACATTTTTCAAGAACTATCACTCAGTTGTTGCATACAGGCCAGGGGTATGTGAATCAGTTTCAAATGGAATTGCACAAAATAAAAAATGTACTGTAATCCTGATCAATAGTGAGTAGAATTCCAGCAGATAAAACACTAGTTTCAACTGACAAATCATACAACTTTGTTGGAATTTTGCAAAAGAAAAAAATGTTTTAAAAAAAGATGCAAAATGATTGGAGGAAGTGACTGAATACAATTATTCCAAATGGTTAAAACAAATTATATAGATATTTTGTGGTATCATAAAGAATTCAGAATATAAATATTTATCTATAATTTTAAAGTGACTTGATGCAATAGCAGGAATATGTGATCTTTTCACCTTTAAGAAATCTACTATCTGATATGTTGAAGTAATTGATGTGAATTAATTGAACATTTAATAAGAAGAAATTTTATAATAAAATATATGTAGTAATCTTAGAGTTTGATGTTCAAACTGTACTGAGTTATTTAACCATATAAGTGTGTTTAGTAAAGATTGTGGTGTGTGACTGCCCAGAACGTTTCTGTTATAAAGGATGTTAATTTCCTCATCTGTTGGAGGGCATGCCCTCTTTGGTTTATTCCCCTTGTCCTGTAGTTTTAGTTGCTTTTGTTTTGTTTTGTTTTCAAAGCTTCCCTGTCAAGTTATAAATGATTCGGATTTGTTTAAGATTTTTGTTTTGTTTTTTATTGACTTCTAGGATTTTTTTTATCGTAAAATATGTATAAAAAATATGAAATTTTAAAATTATTAGTTTCATTTTGTCGGTTTGTAAATTTACAAATAGTGAGAACGAAAACATTTATTAGAAAAAGACGACGTCAATTATTGACATTGGTTACGGTTAATATTGTACCTCCTTCACAGGAGAGCAGAAACATACAAAAAAGTAGTTGCGGAATCTATGGGCGGGGCTTAAAAGTTTATTCGTAGGTTTAAAAGTTTATTCGTAGGCTTCAAAAGTTTATTCCTAGGCTACGAATAAAGCAAAAATTTATTCGTATGGTATATTTGTACAGCAAATGTACTGATTGCAGGATAAAAGATTTTATTGGTCCAAATAAAAGGGCCCACGAAGGGGCATATACACATAATAAAACATAAGGTGATTGCATAAAATATCATATAAATTGTAAATACAAGAATGAGAGACATGACTAGTGTTAAAATATACGATATTAGCTATCCGAAACAGTGACTTTTTAACAGGAAATCACACATGCATATTAAAGTATCTTTTCTTTCCGAGTTTAAAAGCCATATAAATTTATCCCCAAATGATAATTTTTCAAAGTTAGAATGATTAATGTTATTCTTAATTGTTTCAAGAAGCTTGCGCCTGGGAGTATAGTAAAAAGAACATTTTAATAGAAGGTGTTCTTCAGATTCTATTTCATCTGAAAAACATTTTTCGCAAATGCGGTTCTCTAAAGGTGTTATAGGTTTTGAATATCTGCCAGTTTCAATCTTTAATTTATGGTTGCTGATTCTAAATTTGGTGAAAGATTTTCTTTGATTAAAATCTGATAAAATATGAAGATAATTTTCGAATCCGAAATTGCATTTGAGTTTTAGATAGGTTCGCAATTTTCCGTTTTCATCTAGAAGTTTATTTCTTTTAACATACCATTTATTTTTATAAAAGGCTTTTGTATAAACTTTAATTTTTCTTTTAAATGTATTATGCTTATATTTAAGCATATTGTGAATTCCTGTATTGTTATCAAATATTTTAAAAAGTCTCTTTAGACCAGAATACCAAGTGTCACAACCCTGTGAGTGTAGGAATTTATTTTCAATGTATGCACTCTTAAGTAAAAAATTAGTAGAAGAATCTAAACGATACCAATATTTAAAAACTGAAGTAAAGCAATCTAATGCAAATGGTATTCTTCCTAATTCACTCAATATTGCAAAGTTGGTGCTTGTTTTATTAGCACCCAGTATTATTTACAAAAATGAATATGCAATTTATCACAGGGAAGTACAGATGATAGTCTTGAAATAAAGTTAAAGTCAGCTGATTTTGGTAAATAACAACCCCATATTTCTGAACAGTATATTAAAATAGGTTTGACAGTGTGGTCTATATACAGTGTGGTATATATACAGTAGGCAAATGTTTGAATTTCAAACGATACTTCGGTCTGGTTCTTCAACATTCATAGACATGACAAAGTCAACATAAATACAACTACTTGCACTTTACATTCAACATCCTCCTTAGTCGATATACTTTTATTTGTATCACAACCCAGTGTGTTTTCCTTTGATCTTTAGTATTTTCTAAATGAAGATAACCATACAGGAGGTGGAGTCAAGATAGCTATTTTTGGACAAAGCATGTTCTATTTAGTGTGCTTTAACTGTGACCTAATTTTGATAGAACACAGAAATAAACACATTGTAACTTTTTTTTTGACAATTGCCTTGAATTGGTACACATTGTAATTTTTTGACCAAGTGATAGACATTTTGGGTGCAAAGTGGTACTAAGTGCAAGCTTTCCTAAATCTGACACCGGAAAAAACTATAAAACCACAGACGCTCGTGGCACGGACCACCCCCCTTTTTCTAACTTTCTGTTTACAAATTTATTTTAGTATCTGACTATCGATAGGGTCGACACATGCAATTTGATGTTAGCATAAGATTGTATGAATATTGACACGAACAAGTTAAAATAAGGAAAAAAGAGATGAAATAATAAAGAAATAAAGAAATTTTATTGAAAATAAGTTTGTAAACAGAAAGTTAGAAAAAGGGGGGGGGGGGGTCCGTGCCACGGGCGCCTGTGTATAAAACAAGCAAAAAGACTGACAAAGTGATCCCCACGTGTTTGCTCATGCAGATGACATAAAAACACATGAAAAATTCTTTAACTTTACTATTAACCACAGTCACTTGAAGTTTCAAAAATAAAAAAAAAATAAGAAAACTTCGAAAAATTTTGGTCATCTATAATAAATAAGGGAAGTTATGAAATGCGTTTTTTGCGCCAACATGTAAACAATTATTAACTGACGATTGCCGGTGTCAAGGGGTGTGCTTTAACTGCCTTTGTCGACTCATGGCATATTTATTTACTCATCGGTAATGTTTTAACCTACAAGCATCCCCTATCTGCGACGATTCGACAACTTTTTCATCAATTTCGTGCCTATTTTCTATGAAACGGACTCCATGGCGGTAGTGTCCCGCAGTGAATGAAAACTTAGACTAAACGAGGAGTCAAAGTCGGAAAAATTCCGGATTATTCAAGAACGACAACTGATCGTCAGCTGACAATGACGATCTCCAACATTGGCAGAATCATCCCCCGTCATCTACAGTTGGCCATCAGAAACAACGAGGAATTGAACAAACTCCTGTCTGGTGTCACCATTGCCCAGGGTGGTCACAGTGTTTTCTCAAACATCCAGGCCGTTCTGCCAAAAAAGACACAGAAAGCCAAGCAATAAACAAGTGGATTGTAGTGTCTACACAAACAACGGCCCTTTTCAGGGCCACCAATTTTTTTCAAAAAGAGTCTAAATTGTTGTTTTATCAATTGACCAAATTATACAGCTATGAACCCCAACCCCCCTCTCCTTGGTTTATTCTTCACTAAACTGAGGAATATTATAGTAGCTGTTTTGAACAAACTTTACAAAGCATGTAAAAAAATTTAATTAATCATTAAGGAATTGAAAGTGAAATTTTCAGTCAGGTCAAGCTGAGGTCGAGGGTAAGTGTGAACATTTTCTAGACATGTTACAAACTAAATAAAAATGCTATATCGCACCATTGAAACTTGATATAAATTAATCATCATGATGAAAGGTTGCCTTCTGTTGATTTTCAAGGTCATAGGTCAAACTGAGGTCAAAATTAGTGTGAAAATCTTTTCAGTATGAAAATGATGCAGATGAAACAAATATATATATATATATATGCAGAATTGCTAAACCGCGCCTAACACGGTACATATAAGCACAATTGGCAGTCATGTTCCTGACATGTACAAACATTTTCAAATGAAATATAGGATGGATGACCCCTTTTCAAAGTCTTATCTTAATCTTATCAGTGCAGTGTAGACTAAATGACTTGTCTGGACTCAACCAAACTTTGCATGCATAATCATTTTGAAGAAAGTAATACCCCTTTTGATTTTCAAGGGCAAAGGTCTAAACTTGACCATTCACAAGGTGAAACAAGTTGCATGATACAAATACTATCAATCATATTTTATAAACAGTACTTGGATTTATATCTACCTATCCAAACAGTGCATATCACTACCTAACATGATTCACATACATAGTGAGATGTACTCGGTACAAATTTTTGCAATCAAATTTGTCAGTGATTTGCAACAAGTCCATGATTTTCTACATCAATAAAACTGACAGCCTCGATATAACTAAAATAACCCTATCAATTCGTATTAAGACTTAAAATATGATATCTTTTTGGTAAATAGAAACAAATAGTTTGAAATTTAGGAGTGAGTGATTGTTGTTTAACATCAGCTCAGCAATTTTTCAGCTCTATCATGGCAAGAACAAGTTAAATTTCAATGAGATGATGCTGATGTCTGCTTTGTACTAGACCAATATGCCTAGTTGGATTTGTATAATGCCAGCTCACTGAAACAACAGTCTGCGGTTAGACATTTCGCCCCACTCGGACACATTATTGTGATTCCAAGCCAACCAGTCTTTGCTTGCTGTGTGCTTAGCAGAGAAGCAACAAATACCAATTTTGTAGTCATTGGTTTGACCTGATGGGGGCTCGAACCCACGATCTACTGCAATCGAGGCTAGCATGCGAACCATTACACCACCGATGTGAAATATATATAAAATATTGTATTAAATGCCTCTGCTTGGACATTAATTTTTTTCAAAAATTTCACCCCCCCGCCCCTCCAGTAATATAAAATGGTAGGACTAGGTGTTGTGGAGAGCTAGTCCAGGACTTTGTTCATTAAGAAATTGTCCCCACAAGAAAAGAAAACAATTGTTTGCTGTCTTCAAGAGAAAAAAATATTTTGACTGAGGAAGGTTCAGAAAATAAAAAGTTACAAGCACAATGAAAATCCCAGCCCCCCCCCCCCCCCCCCCCCCCCACCTTTCCGATAAGAAAATGGTTGTTGCCTAATAAAATAATTGTCATTGGTCTTGGAACAAAACTTCATCTGGTGGAAGTCATGCCTTTACTGGCCCACCCCCTTTTTATTTCCTTGAATTGCGTTTTATATCAAATACAGTGACAGTTGTTATTTGTGTGTTTGCTGAAACTTGACTGCAAAAAGGCATTATAATGACTATATATTGTATATTCTTTACCAAGATGCTAGTTGTAACTGGTCATCTTCAAATTTTGTATGTCCCGCCATTCTAATGACTATATATAGTATATAATGCTAGTTGTAAATGGTCATCTTCAAATATTTTGTATATCCCGCCATTCTCAACTTTGAAATTATCTCCCTTGTTATTAGAAGTTTTTCAATGATTTCACACATGTAAACGATAACAGTTAAAATCTTTATATTGTTTCAATAATTTTGTTATTTTTATTTATGCGTATTTACCAAAGTTCAATATAGAAAGATGTAGTTTGATATTTATTGAAATTATTACCTGATTCACTGCGGGACACTACCGCCATGGAGTCCGTTTCATAGAAAATAGGCACGAAATTGATGAAAAAGTTGTCGAATCGTCGCAGATAGGGGATGCTTGTAGGTTAAAACATTACCGATGAGTAAATAAATATGCCATGAGTCGACAAAGGCAGTTAAAGCACACCCCTTGACACCGGCAATCGTCAGTTAATAATTGTTTACATGTTGGCGCAAAAAACGCATTTCATAACTTCCCTTATTTATTATAGATGACCAAAATTTTTCGAAGTTTTCTTATTTTTTTTTATTTTTGAAACTTCAAGTGACTGTGTATTAACTAAGCAATTTTTTTTATTCAAACAAGACAAATTATCAGTTTTGCAATAAAAAAAAGTGATCATATTTGAGTCACACCACGTTCAAAAAAAATTTCCGCCTCGCACTTCAAAAATGCTGAAAAACCGCCTCAGATTTTCCATTTTCTTTAAAAAATAAAATGAAAAACTGTTCGCTCTCTTCTAAAATTTTGTAAAAATCAAGAATTTTTTCAGAAAAAGTTGTGTCATGTACCTTCGCCTCTAAAATTTTGAATTTCAATAAAAAAAAAATGAAATGTTCTCTACCACCTGTGAAAGCATAAAATCCATACATCGTTTAAAAGATCGTCCGTCATGTTCGCTGCCATTTAACGGTTTGACGTTAACCACGTGTTCTATTAAAAACGTTTTACCACGTCACTGACTGCTGGCGTACGTGACCAAGATCAGTCTTCTCAAGTGCGACAGACGTCAATCACACATTTGCTTCCGTTTGATTGGTTATGATACAAAACATTTAGAATACTTTTAATTTCTTGTATGCGCAGATAAACTGATCTCGGGCACTTGGTAATTAAATAATTACATTGACCTCAGTCAAAAGGTTACACGGGTGACATTTTATATATAACTGCCCTTATTATAACTAAATTATCAACATCCGATGTGCTATGAAATGTATTTATACGAACTTTGGAAACATTTAGAAAAGCGAACCGAATGCAGATACATTCGTAAAAGAAAACACAATAATCTACTTGGGGAATTCATGGTAAATGTATTTACTAAATTGCCAGACTATTCTTAAACATATATAAGTAGCCTTTATATACACATGGCAACCGAGTTCACCACACGTTTTATAGTGGGGTTCGTGTTGTTCGATCTTTGTTTTTCTGCATAGTGATCATAGATCATTGTGTATCCTCCTTTTGACCTTTTTCTCTTTGGTCATTGTATTGTCTGTCCTTCGATTTATGACTTCTGATTACCCCTTTGGTATCTTTAACTTTGCTTACGCAAGACCTCAAATTCATTTCAATGAAATAAAGAAATAATCATTTTGAGAGATGAATACATATTTATATGTGTCGACAACGTTTCAAGTATAACGCGGGTGTTTTATTTGTAGGTAAGAAGAGTTTGACGATACCAAAGGGGTAATCAGAATCCGTATATCGAAGAAGAACAGACAAAACAATGGCCAAAATGACAAACAACGATCTACCAAGCATACACATAAAACTAAATATCGAGTAACAGGAACCCCACTAAAAAACTGGGGGACAGACAAAACAATGGCCAAAGTGAAATCTGAGTCGAATTGATAAACTTTTATCGCATTTCGTTGTAACTGTCATATCAGGTCATTACTGATACAGCTATAGGTTATCATCAGGTCATTACTGATACAGCTAGGTCATTATCAGGTCATTACTGCACATGATAACATGTATTTCATTAATCGCAAAGATATATATACATTTTAAAGGTAGCTGAATTGTGTTATTGTATTGTGTAAAAGTACATGGGAATGATAACCAGGATCAAACGAGCAATGTTACAATTATTCATTACAGATAATGGTTAAATGTACACCTCTACTTTGTAAAACTATAGGTAATAAATTATTTGTGTATTAAAATTTACCAATATTAACTGCTCACTGTTAGCGAGCACCAGGGTTCATTCAAGGTGTTTTTTTGGTAGGATTTGTGTTGCTCATCTTCAGTGTCGGATTTCCCTATAGGCTTGGTAGGCTGAGGCCTAGGGTCAACATCTAGGGGACCTCTGGCCAAGGTGTATGATATTTTTGTTATTGTCATAGACCTTTCTTACACATGCTGCCATAACCCTTCTGTAATTTTCCTTGCACTCAAGACCAATAAATCGACACTAGCATTGATTTCTGTGTTAACTTTATCCTTCCATAAAAGCAGTGATATAGATAAGTTGACAAAACAAGGTGTTGTCAAACATCAAATTTGTTTCAATGTCGTGGCTAATTTTTTTTAGATGAGGAATTGAGAATTTAAAGCATCCGTCATCATCCTCGGCTTTATTGAATTTTGTGTAAAATACCCTTACATCTTCCTCTATTCACAAAGGTGCTTGCATAATTAAAATAATGTTTGATTTTGGCGACAGAGATTAAAAAAGAAAAGAAAATATACCCTCCCCCCTCTAAAAGTTAAATGGTCATTCCCTTATAGATAAACCATTATCGCATGACATTGCACCACTCGTAACTTGTATTTTCTTAATCACTATGAGTAGTAGGGAGTGAGGTTTTTTAGTCCCCCTAAAAACCTGTGGAGGGATGGAGAGACCCATATATGGGTAGACCCGCCCATATGCCATATAAGGACATAACCCCACCCCGGAACTGACGTCACAAAAAATTTGAATGTTCAAAAATCCATATATGGTCATGATGACGCTCTCGTCGCAGTATGACTCGTGGTAAAAGAATTCCCCGCATCCCGACGAAAGAACGATCAAATATGCCCCCCTCGATGCAATATGATTCATCACATTCCGCCGTCCCGATCGCATGGTGACTCAAAATGGAAGGGTGTCATCCATATTGATATGTTTTCACCAATCAAAAACGACCAACAGGCGTAATAGAGAAATATGATTCAAGATTGATATCATCATCAATTCACATATACCTCCCCCCCCTTTTTCCCCCCACTATTACAGATTCAATGAAAACAAGACCTGTGTTAACCCGCACACAATCAAAAAGCATAAAAATACTGATATTTTTATTCACACCCATTTTTTTTTTAAATCCATGTTTTTTTTTAACCGTTAAAATTCTCAATGTTTGATTTAAAAAAAGACGCTAAATGTTGAATCCATGTCCTTCAAATAGGAAAAGTCAATTACGATTTTGACCTTGATATCACACGCGCTATGGGCATGTGTTTTTAATTCATCAGATGATAACAAGTATTTCGGTTCTATTTAATCTACACACGGACAACAGACATATCAAATATCCATCGCACACACTGACCATTTATCTTGACCCGAAATGATAAATACGCATATATACTAATGGTACAAGGTACATATCTACTAAACTAATAAAATACTTAATCATTTGTTTGTTTTAACACTGATGTGACAACACATTTATTCAATATCAATATCCCTGTCTGGGTCCGGGGTACTACGAATAGGCCCACAGCACCCTCTTGCTTGTCGTAGAAGTCAGACTAAATGAGGCAACACGTTTGCCGTGTGTTGCGACATGTGATGGTGGAGGACGGGATCCTGGTGGTTGAAACCCCCCTCTTTGGCCTTTACCTCACCTAGACGGGAGGTCGAATGAACCCGATTCGATCAATCGGCTGTTCACGTCAAGCCCTTTAACTGATCCTGTAAACACTGTTTATACGTTTTAATTATTCTAACTTGATGAATGATGTTATCTAAATAGCTAAGAGATGGGATTGTTAAAGAAGGCGGTGGTTAATGAGTCAATCGAGTAGTTGATATTTCGAACGGTTGTTTCATTGGGGAAACAGCCCTAATACGAAGCTTGCGTTCATAATAGAAAATCTACTGTTCGAGTATACCATCCTTGGAATTCCTGATACTTTCCGACGGAGATCCTCGGAATTCAAGTATCGCCCATGTTGGCACTCCGTGGTGGGTGGGGACAAGGATGGTGAATTATTATACATGGCACCATGGAGCCCTCTTTGTTGTATCGAAACCAAAACCAAAACCCAACATCTTCTAACATGGACACGATTTATAGTTCTAACATCTAATCAAAAACCTTTAGCTAAAATTTCTCCATTCATCATAGAAAAAACAATTAAAGGATGTGCCGGGGAGGTAAAGAATGTAACCAAGTTGAGATCTGGCAGTTTGATGATTGAATGTTTTAGGAAGCAACAATCGTTAAATTTGCTAGCACTCAAGCATGTTAATGACATCACCGCACAGAACTCTCAACAGCAGTCGTGGAATCATTCGTTATAGAGATGATGATTTGTCCGAATTAACAGATGCTGAAATATGCAAAGAATTAGAGCCTCAGGGTATCATAAATGTCAAACGATTTATTTCTCGGAAAACAGGACAAGAAGTCAAATTAAACACCTTTTTGATCACGTTCAACACACCTAACATACCAACTTCTATCCGCATTGGCCTTTATAACGTCAAGGTAAACCCATATATTCCAAACCCTGCGTGTACGTTGCTTCAAATGTCAGAAATTTGGACATGGACAAGGTCAATGCAAAGGGAAAATCATCTGTTTCAAGTGTTCAGAGGAGGGCCATGATGGCTGCACTTGTGAAAATGATCACAAGTGTGCCAATTGTGGGGAATCTCATATGGCCTCCTCTAAAGACTGTCAATTCTTCATAAAAGAAAAAAACAATTCAGACAATAAAAGTAGAAAGAAATATTTCATACCCCAAGGCACGAAAATTCGTCTCTGTGACGAATGATTCGTCTGCTCAAAAGTCGTACTCCAGCGTGACCAAACCGGTTTTAACTTCGGTGGAAACCCAAACAGACATCACCTGGCTTAACAAAGCAGACAAACCAACACGACTGATGGTTAAGAATACAGAAAAAATTGTAAATTCATCAAAAAAGGTTACAAATTCTTCACAAACTACATCTTCATCACGAACAACTACTACTTCAGATTCTAAATCATCAACTAGTTCAAATTCTTCTTCTCATCAAAATAAAAAAGAACAAAAACCGAAAGCTCAAAAGCGAAGCCTGTCGCAACGACAGAGCAAGGCAGAAAAGGACTCTGTCCAGGTCCATAACAGATATGGTCGTCTTGATGATGCGGAGGAGGAGTCCGTATGGAATCTTCCTCCGGATGATTCACCATCTCCAATGGATGAGTCGCCATCAGAAACGAGGAGATCTCCGAGTACATCTCCAAAGGGAGGACGGCGGAAGGGTTCTCAACGGAAGGAAAGCTTTTCCCCGATCCGACACCCATAATGGTTTCGATCATCCAATGGAATTGTCAAGGTCTAAAGGTTAATTTTATTGAAATCACATTACTAGTCCAAGCACTTCTACCTGTTGCATGTTGTCTTCAAGAAACACATTTAAAAAAAAGTGATAATATAAATCTAAAACATTATTCAGTGTACAGCACCTATGTAGATGAGGATGAGCGAGCTGCAGGCGGCTCAACAATCCTCGTTCGAGATAATATGTTACATAGTTATGTTAATCTCAACACAGATCTGCAGGCTGTTGCTGTATGCATCACTTTAGATAAAACAATAACCTTGTGTTCGGTTTACATACCACCAAATTCATCACTAAGCTTAACTCAACTCAAACATTTAGCTGATCAATTACCTACCCCGTTCATCATCATGGGCGACTTTAATGGACATAACCCCTTGTGGGGCAGTAAAACAACCACCAACAAAGGCAAAAAACTTGAAGACTTTATCTCCCAGGAGGGATTGTGTATCTTTAACGACGGTACTGATACATATTTACATCCTGGGAATGGGTCTTATTCAGCTATTGATCTTACTGTTACTTATCCATCTCTTCTTTTTTTTTCTTCTTTTTTTAATCACAGATTCAGGGATTTCAATAAGGGCCGGTACCCGGCGATATGTCGCCGCTTCAAACGAGTGAAATCGCCGGTTCGACTGTTAGAAACTAAAATATTTGTTCATTAAATAAAAGAAATATACAATATTTATTCACTCTTTCATCTTAAAGATTTTTAAAATCCACAATTATACAAAAAACAATCCATTTCAGGATCGATAGCAATGCATTTGTCAGGGGTTATCTAAAACTAGGGGAATGAAACGAATTTATCTGAATTTATCATTGATCGGTGTCAATTCTACGCTTAACTTATTATCATTTGATGTTCGATTAAACGTTTAAATGATAGAGATATTTCAATTTAAAAATCTAGAGACACATCGAAAAGATAATTATGTTATCGATGGATAACTCATGAGATACAAATGTACGCAAATGGAAAAGTTTGAAGCGCCATTTTTATACGGTGTGACTTTTTACCCAAATACAGCTTCAAATTATATTATTTCTATTATTTTGAGATGTTTTATGAATAATTAATGATTTATTAGCTCCTCTATCGTTATTTTTTCATGAATTTCAACAAAATAGTCAGTTCTTACGGACAATATCAAACTATCCCGATCTCGGTCGATTAAGAATTTCCCTGCTATAGCTATATTAATTTACCTTTTCTAAAGAGAGACAACCCTTACAAAAATGAATCCCGGTTCTTGAAAAGAGGGAATAATAGTAATATAAAGCTTAGTATTCTGTACCTTTGCCTTAATTGTCAAAATATGCAATGAGACAAAACTGTTTATCTTAGGAAGATGTACATCCTCCTCTTTTTTGGTTATCAGACATACCAGTTTTTGTTACCAAAGAATGGGAAATAAATAACTCAACTTCATTTATGTACAGATAAAAAAAATTTACCCATAATGTATTAAAGTTTTTCCAGTTAAATATAAATGAAGCTTTACAGAAAATGACAGACCCATAATTATTTTTTAATTTGTTGTAAGTGGCCAGGTTTTACTCTTTTTTTCTTTTTTTTTTAAACAAAATAAGATAAATAAATAAAATAACTAAAAGAGTGTTGGATGAAATATATTTGTTGTATGTAAGTAACACATACCATATGAATTTTGAGTGTGTTTGGGTACATTTGTATTTGTTGGAAGCGGCCATGTGGGTGTATCGATGTTAATAATTCTCATATCCGAACATCCGGGTATTTAATAATTCATTGGGGTGAGGACAGCAGGAATCCTCTAGATTTTACCTAGATTCCAATGGAAAATTTGAATTTTATTTTCTTAATTTAAAATAAATCCGTCAGATATAAATTGACGAAAATCAAACTAGATATCTGATTTAGTGTCTATCAGGGCCAGAGGTGATTTTAATTAAAATATTTAACTTCTGTTGGAAAATAGCGAATAAATTAATATACATTGGAGTCTATGTAGAATCCCGAGGATTTTGCATGGCTTCACCTCCAGATATTTTCTTCATCTCAAAATTGATAATCATTGATTGGTCAATTATATTGTGTGATGTCACTCCGAAATCGAGAATACTAATCGTTATAAAATTGATCATTTTGATTACTCTTGTGACAAATTTATGAAATTTGAATTTTTTTATGAAAAATAATTCATATAGAACCTTTAACTAATACAATAAATACGATTTTATGGTGTATTTGGGTAAAGTCACACCCATTTTTATATAGGAAAACTCCCAATATCAGTATTAACGCTTTTATTATTATTTTATTTTATGCATTTACATATATAGCTAATTGGGATATTTAGACCCTTTCACAACAACTGCTAGCTGTTATTTTCCAGTGGACTGGATGAAGGGGAAACACACGCTTTCCCACTGAATGACATCAGGAAAAATCAGGCAAAAATGAACTTTTCTACTCCATTCTCGCAAGACATTTAAAGCTCCACGGTCATCTTGAAATGGTCTTATTGCTTGCTAAAATTTAAAAAAAAATCATTTCTATGAAACCTTCTTTTTCATGCACTTGTAAACTACCTTAAAAATGCCTCAGAATGCACCAGTTTGAATGTAAGTGAAAAAAAATTACCCCCCCCCCCCCCATTTTATCATGTAGCCGCTTCAACTTTCAATTCAGCCTGTTCAATACAATCTTATTGAATACCCTGCAGATTTTATTGCACTAATTGCTGTTAACAATTTACTAGATATACAGCTTTTACCTAGTATCCCTAGTTGTTAACCACTAAATAGCAAGGGATTTGCTATTTAGTGAAGCTTAGTTCAAAATAAATGTTGTTAGTACACTATTACAGTTAATATCCAGTATATATTGTAATTCTGACATGTAATAAACATATAATAGCTGTCTATGGTGATTTCACATGCTTTTTATTGACAATATCCGGATATTTGACACTTTCAAACCGATCACGGTCGAAAGGTTAATTGTTCATGCTCGTGGATTACATGCACGATTGCGGAGTTTTTTGTCCTATTTTGATTGTACATGCAGTTCGCTTTATTTTCTAATTGTTAGAATATGATATCTATGAGTGAAAGGATTACTTCTGTCCGCTGTAAAATGTTTTATTTGTGACATGTAAGTATTGAGTTTACTACAATATAAGTGATGAAGGCAAGTTTCATATTATTGATTTTTTTTCTACACATGTGAAATCACGTGACATTACAAAAATTCTGAAGTCATGTGATATATCAGCTGTTTAGGTATACATGTGCTTTGCTTATGAAATTTCCTGTTTTGACTTGTCTAAAAATATTTGTATCGAACACATTATTTACCTCATCCTTAAAAAATTTAAATATATCTACTTTTTTTTGTTTTTGATTTGAAATATAATAGGCTTTATATATAGAAAAAAATATTAAGGTTATAAGCAGGTTAAGATCAAAATATGCTTCAAACTAGAAGTGAGGGATAAAACAATTGATCATTGTAAAAAATTGGCAAATATTAAAAAAAATGAAATTAAAAAACTGGAAAATGAATTAAAATACCTTGAAGAACTAAGTAATACTAGTACATATAAAGAAGATACATCATTAAAACAAAAACTAGAAATAACAATTAGAAGACTAGATAAACTGTATACTGAAAAAACAAAAGGGAGACAAATCAGATCTAGAGTAAAATGGATCGAAGAAGGAGAAAAAAAACCAGCTGTTTTCTTGGGGCTCAAAAAAACAAGACAAACAAAAAAGGCTATAAATGAATTATATGACAAAAATGGTAAATCTACTACTGATCAAAATGAGATAATGGAAATAGAAGTTGACTAGGCCAAAAAAAAATATATGTGTGTTTACTGTCACATGTCAAAAAAATCTAGGGTCGGTCGGTCGGGATTAATTTTTTTTTTTTTTTTTTATTATCGACAAAACCGGAAATAGTCGTTCCCGGTTCCGGAATCCGATTCCGGTATTTAATTTTCGAAAATTCCGGTAAAATGACGAATTATGCAGTTTTGCTTTGCTCTCAATTTCGACAAAAAGCTAGCAGTTGAATAAATAAAACATTGCTGCTGGTTAAACAACAAAAATGGTTATCCGAATTCTGTGTAAAAATGCATAGGGTCGCTAGCAAAAATTAGGGTGGGTCGGGTGACCGTATATACACATATTTTGTTTTTGGCCCTATTATAAAACATTATATAAATCAACAAATCCAGATAATGACAAACTGAAAAAATATATTGAAAATACAAAAGTTCATAATAAACTAAGTAACAATGAAAGCGAGAAATTTGAGGGAGAAATAACTATAGAAGAATGTACAAATGCTATTTTTAAAATGAAACTAAATAAAGCTCCAGCCGTCCAGGACTCGATGGTTTAAGCGTTGAATTCTATAAAAAATTTTGGAATAACTTAAAAAAACTTGTTACAAAAGTATTTAATTTTAACTGTGAGAAGGGACATTTATCAAACTCACAAAAAATTGGGGCCATAACTTTAATTTTCAAAAAAAAATGATCCATTATCTCTGGATAATTATCGTCCAATCACTCTTCTGAATACAGATACAAAAATATTAGCATATACAATAGCCCAAAGACTTAAAGAAGTGTTACCATGCATAATTCACTCGGATCAAAAAGGATATGTTAAAAATAGATACATAGGTTTCAATATACGACAAATTCAAGACGTAATAGATCATTCAGAAAAGTTTAACATATAAGAAGCCATATTATTTCTAGAATTTACAAAAGCATTCGACTCTTTAGAATGGTCTTTTATGACTGAATGTCTTGAAAAATTTGGCTTTAAAAGTTCATTTATAAGATGGATTCAAACAATGTATAACAGTGTACAGATATAAAGGGATGTATTCTAAATAATGAGTGGGTTTCTGCCCCTTTTATGGTTTTTCGAGGGATAAGACAGGAGTGTCCGGCTTTAGCTTTAATCTTCGTTCTAGCAGTAGAAATCATGGCCAATAAAATAAGAGAAACTAAACATATAAGGGGAATAGAAATCAAACTAAATAGTATAACAGACAACTTAAACATTTGTCAACTGGCTTATTTCTAAAGACAAAACACGAAATAACCATAGCTATGAATATAATTGAAGAATTTGGCAACCTTTCAGGCCTTAAATTAAACAAATATAAAACCGAAGGAATTTGGCTAGGAAGATTAAAACATACTAAAGACAAATACGAAAACATTACTTGGACAAATGAACCCATTAAAAGCTTAGGAGTATATTTTGAATACAATAAGACTCAATGTGATCAATTAAATTATGAAAAGCAAATTAATAAATGTAAAGCCATAATAAAAAACTGGAACCAGAGATACATCTCATTAATAGGAAGAATAACAGTGTTCAAATCACTAATACTGCCCAACATAACATTTATAGGTTCCTGCACAATAATACCAAAAGAATATATCCAAACCTTTAAAAATATTGTATATGAATTCTTATGGAAAGGAAACAAAGATCCTGTTAAGCGATCGGTATTATCTAATGACTATTTAGAAGGGGGTTAAAAATGACCAACATAGATACTTATATAAAAACCTTAAAAATAAAATGGATATTAAGATTATTGGAAAATAGTAATGAAAACTGGAAAATTATACCACAAAAGTATTTTGAGAATATAGGAGAAAACTTTCTCATATTTGATATGAATTTAGATAGCTTTATATCTTTGGAAAATGAATTAACAAAAAATATTCCGGCATTTTATAAAGAATTGTTGAAAACATGGATTACCTGTAGAGGGTGGGGGGGTGTAAAAGTCCACACAATTTTAGAGAAATAAGAAAACAAATAATATGGGGAAATAAGTATATAAAATATAAAGGCAATTGTTTAGTAAAAGTTAATTGGATAAAAAGTGGAATGTTTTTTATTAATGATATTTTAGATGAATATGGTCATATTTCAGAATATAAAATTATAGCCAAATTAAGAAACAAACAAAGCTGGATATCTGAACTGAATATTTTGAAAAAAGCAATCCCAAAACTGTGGAAAGAAACTCTGATAACACAAGATTCAATAAAAACTCAAGTAATTCCAAAAAAGTATGTTAAAATAGCTAAAAATCAGATCCAAAATCTACAAATTAAAAACAAAGAGGTGTATAAAATATTATTAGAATCTCAAGTAAAAGAAAAACCCATAGCTTATACTAAATGGGGGAAATGTTTAAAGAAGGACAGAATGCATACTTTAACATGTATAACACAAACTTTATTTTTCACTTTTAATTATTTAGAGTTAAATAAATTAAAAATCTTTAAATGGAAACTTATTCACTTCATATTACCATGCAAATAATTGTTAAAACAATGGAGAATAGTAAATAATAGTGACTGTCTGGTACATGTATGTAAAGAAAAAGAAAATTACAAACATTTTTACTTTGATTGTAAATATAACAAAAAATATTGGCAAGAGGTGAAAAAAATGACAACAAATCTTTATATAGGAGATCATGTTTTTAACCTGGAATCTCTGGTTTTTGATCCATCTCTTCTTCTAGATTTCTCATGGAAAGTCCATGATGATCTCTGTTGCAGTGATCATTTCCCCATTATCCTAGAAAGCTTACATTCTACTGTAGGTGAAAGACCTACACGGTATAAATTTGACAAAGCTGACTGGCCCCGGTACGAACAGATGTGCAGGGGAAATCTTCAAACGGAAATGATCCAAAATTCCACAGATCCAATTTTGAAGTTTAACGAAACAGTAATATCGATAGCTGATGAGACTATACCAAAGACCTCGACACATCCAAAACACCCAGGAAAACCATGGTTTAATGATGAGTGCAAAGATGCCATCAAAAATCGCAAAAATGACGAACGACGGTTCGGAAAACATCCAACATCGGACAACCTCGGCAATTTTCGCATCTTCAGGGCGAAAGCTCGAAGAACATTGAAACAAAATCGGCGCACTTCCTGGTGTAATTTTGTTTCTAAATTAAATTGCCATACACCGATGAATAAGGTTTGGAATATGGTACAAAAAATTAAAGGCAAAAATAATAAAACAAACGTCCATCATTTAAAAGATGGACATGACACATTAACATCTGAACAGGACATTTCAAATAAATTAGGCCAAATATTTTCACAAAACTCTTCTACCCAAAATTACGATCCCAAATTTAAAAAATTTAAAAAGCAAAAGGAAAAAACTAAATTGAATTTTAAATCAAAGAATTTAGAGGAATACAATCGCCCGTTTTCGCTTGATGAATTGAGAAATTCGTTAGATAAGGCGCATGACACTGCATGTGGCCCCGACGATATCCATTACCAGCTTCTCAGACATCTTCCGGAATCGGCACTCCAAGTTCTTTTAGATCTCATGAATGACATTTGGGAAACAGGCGACTTGCCATCAATTTGGAAATTAGCTAATGTCATTCCTATTCCAACACCTGGTAAAGAACCATTCCGAACCGTCGAATTATCGGCCTATTGCACTAACTAGTTGCGTGTGTAAAACATGGAAAGGATGATCAATGCTCGCCTTGTATGGTTTCTTGAATCCAATGGACTCTTGTCCAATATACAGTGTGGATTCCGTCAAGGTAGAAGCACATTAGATCATCTTGTTCGTTTTGAAGCTTTTATTCGAAACCCCTTTGCCAAAAAGGAACATGCTGTGTCTATCTTTTTCGATTTAGAAAAAGCATACGACACAACATGAAAATATGGCATTTTAAAAGACCTCTTTGATATGGGGTTGAAAGGTAAGCTACCTAATTTCATTTCAAATTTTCTATCTGACAGAGAATTTAATGTCAGAGTTAATTCAACCTATTCTGACATTCAGGAACAAGATATGGGAGTTCCCCAGGGAAGCATCCTCTCTGTTACATTATTCAGTATTAAAATAAACAGTCTTGCTAAAGTTTTAAACGATAACATTGAGGATTCTCTCTATGTAGATGACTTCCTGATATGTTATCGGGGCAGGAATATGAACATGAACAACATTGAAAGACAATTACAACTATGTCTAAATAAGACAGAAAAATGGGCAATGGAGAATGGATTTAAATTCTCCAGCTCAAAAACTCTAGGAATGCACTTTTGTAATAAAAGAGGACTCCATCCAGACCCGAAGTTACAATTATATAATTCCCCTATTAAAATAGTTTCAGAAACTAAATTTTTAGGTCTTCCTTTTGATAGTAAACTTACCTTTCTACCCCATATTAAAATGCTTAAAAATAAGAGCCTTAAAGCTCTTAATATTTTAACATTTGTGTCCAGTACCGACTGGGGTGCGGATAGCACGGTTTTATTAAATTTATATAGATCGTTGATTCGATCCAAATTGGATTACGGATGTATCGTTTACGGTTCAGCACGTCCATCGTATATCAAGTTGCTAGATACAGTCCATCATCAAGGATTACGACTCTCACTTGGAGCGTTCAGAACGTCTCCAGTTGAGAGTTTGTATGTTGAAGCAAACGAGCCTTCCCTTGAAAACAGACGTATCAAACTTGGTATGCAGTATGCAGCCAAATTGAAGGCTTATCCTTCAAATCCTGCATATGACTGTTTTAATCCTCTATATGAAAATGTTTACGATAAACAACCCAATACAATTCAACCTTTTGGACTCCGAGTAAATACACATTTTGAAAATTCTTATATAAATTTGGATGACATAGCACCTATTGTAATTCCTGAAAACCCTCCATGGTTAAATCGAAAACCTACTTTTAACTTTGAACTTACACAACACAAAAAATCAGAAACAAACCCTTTACTAATTCAGCAACATTTTGCTGAAATTAGATCGGTAACATCTGAATACTCTGCAATATATACTGATGGTTCAAAGGAAGGTGATAGAGTAGCGTCGGCTGCTGTTTTTGGACAGCAGGTCTACTCTGCTCGAATACCGTCTGCCACTTCGATCTTCAGTGCAGAAGCTAATGCAATACTTCTTGCCTTGAAGTTCGTTGCCTCTTCTGAAAAGAGTAAATTCATGATCTGTTCCGATTCTCTTTCTTGCCTGTTGGCAATTGAGAGTTGTAAAACTCAAAACTCTTTTATTTTAAAAATTGTTGAAATTTATAAAAGCCTTGTTGCTATTGGTAAACATGTAATTTTCACATGGATCCCTAGTCATATATGTATTCATGGGAACACAGTCGTTGACGGGGAAGCCAAGAACGCATTGGATGATCCTGTATCCAATTGTTCTATTCCTTATACAGATATTAAACCTTTTATAGTGAAATATATTTTAAAACGTTGGCAAGATAGCTGGGACCAGCAAATTCATAACAAATTACACGAAATGCATGCCCTAGTTGGCAAGACTCCTTGTTCTTACGGTCAAAATCGGAAGGAACAGGTAGTCTTGACCAGATGTCGTATAGGTCATAGTAGACTTACTCATAGCTATTTGTTAAATAATGAGGAACGACCGGAATGTATTCCGTGTAATTCTAATTTTTCATTAAAACATGTCTTGATTGATTGTGTGGATGTTGCCGATGTTCGGCAGACATTCTACAATGCCAACAGTTTATCTAATTTATTTACAAATGTCGCAGGCGACACAATTTTGCAATTTTTAAAAGAAATTTATTGATATACAAAAATATAGTTATATAACATGTATGCTTTTTATCTTTTTAATGTTTCTTTTATTTGTACAACCTCCCTCGTAGTGGGTGTGCCGGGGGTAGAATAGGCACCAGGTTTCTCCGCCCTAGAGGCACTAGTCCTCTAATAGGGGTCAACCCCGCGGGAACCCCGGGGTATAGAAATGGGACCGAGAGCTTCTTCGGCTTGAAGGGGCGTCCGTCGGTTGTGCGAGATGCATAAATTCACAACCAACCCGCCCTGCGGATGAGACGTAAATAAAACCGAGGTCCCGTTTTGAGAGATTGCCACCCTCTCCGCACGTTAAAGAACCCAGTGTAACAGCTCATTATGAGCATTATGCTCATGATGAGTGGTCCATAAGAGACCTGTTGCACTGGCAAAATTATCCGTCCATACCCATCACCTTTCCTTGTTTCGAGTCCCGTGGGGTTTAAATTTTTAAATGTTCTCGTCCTGAATATAGCTGAAAAACCACTCGCTGGACGTTAAACACCAATCAATCAATATCAATAGCACATGACACAGTATGTTTTGATCAGTTAAACATTAAATATACGGGTCATTATCAAAATACACGCACTTTTCTGTTATTACGCAATTAAAAGACAAATATCAACCAAATTGATTGGAGAAAACATGTTTTGCATGAAGGCACATCAGCTTTCTATAGTTTTACCATCTAAATCCAGATTGGTCCAATTGCGAATTCATACTTGCTACACGAAGACCTGTTTTTTCCTTGATGTTACGTGTTATTTTTCCAAAATACTTACTTCTGGTCAATTGCACTATTCAGATGTAATGATTTTATTCATTCTTTATATTATTTTTGAACTATTCCTAAAACTCTAATAGCACAACATTATGTTTGCTTGATAAACATTGTTTATTTAAATTTAAAAAGAAAATCGGCATAAACCAGCTGTTATAGATTTTCATGTCTGTGGTGTTACTCTTCCTATTAAGGCTGGTAAGAGTTATCTGTCTTGTCATATTTGAAGCAAAATTAGTTTCTCCCTATGCTTATTTCCTGTTTCATGACATGTGCAGACGACAAAAACAAAAGTGATACATAAACTAATATACAGCCGAAAAAGAACGTGCGATTGGTATAGTATATAAATTTTATGTCTGTGGTGTACTTCTCACTACTTCTTTTTGTTAGAATTGAGTAAAATAAAAAAATATACAATACATTACATTTGGTATTCTTCACAGGATATACATATAAAATATAGTCAGGGAGAAATTATTTTCCTTTTATTAGCTCACCTGACCCAAAGGGTCAGGTGAGCTATTGCCATCACTTGGCGTCCGTCGTCGTCGTACGTCGTAAACTTTTTCAAAAATCTTCTCCTCTGAAAGTACTAGACCAATGAAAACCAAACTTGGTCTGAATCATCACTAGGGTGTCTAGTTTCAAAATGTGTCCGGTGATGGCGTGCACCAACCAACATGGCCGCTGTTACTAAAAATAGAACATATGGTAAAATTGCAGGTTTTGGGTAATAACTCAAAAACCGTTAATAATATCAAAAATCTGACATGGGATAAAAATGATCAGCACATCAAGATCTACCTACCCTGCAATTTTGAAGTAAATCTGATTACCCATCTTGGAGTTATTGCCCTTTTTTCATCATTTTATTAGCTCACCTGGCCTTTAGGCCATGTGAGCTATTGTCATCACTTTTCGTCCGTCGTCTGTCGTCCGTCGTCCGTCGTCAACATTTCACATTTTAATCTTCTCCTCAGAAACCACTGGACCAATTGCAACCAAACTTTGGTGGAATGGTCCTTGGATGGCCCCCTTTCAAAATTGTGTCCGGTGATCCCGACTTCCAACCAAGATGACCGCCAAGCTTTAGTGTAAGTCAAAATGAGCTCAAATTTTAACTGCAGCTACATGGCAAGGAGTAGTTTAACATATATTCCGGGTTTTTCTGTGAAATGTTTCTTTCAGCCGATATATACCGATTATGCAAATTAGGCATATTTTGATAAAAGATCGCATTTAAATCTTCTCCTCTGAAACCGCTGAACCAAATTAAACCAAACCTGGCAGGGATGGTCCCTGAGTAGTTCCCTTTCAAATTGTGTCCTACAGCCCCGTCCTCCATTCAAGATGGCTGCTGTTACTAAAAATAGAAATTTCTTCAATTGTCCATTGCTGCTTTAGTATAAGTCAAAATGTCAAAATGAGCTCAAATTTAAACTGCAGCTACATGGCAAGTAGTTTAGCATATGTTCGGGGGGAGGGGGGGTTTGAAATTTTTCTTTCAGCCGATTTATACCGATTATGCAAATTAGGCATATTTTGATAAAAGATCACATTTAAATCTTCTCCTCTGAAATCGCTGAACCAAATTTGTGTCTGGTGGTCCCGCCCTCTGACCAAGATGGCTGCACAGCTGTACTTAGTTTAACATAGGGCCCTATGGGAAATTCACATAAAAACCATCTTGTCTGGAACCAGTAGCTCAATTAAAACCAAACTTTGATGGAATAGTCATTGGATGGTCCTCTTCCAAAATGGTGTCCGGCAGTTGTGCTCTCCCGCCAAGATGGCCGCCACAGTGCAGTTGCGTTGTTATTGAAAGCAGCTTTGATCCAGGTGAGCGATTACAGGCTCCTGGGAGCCTCTGGTTTTTTAATTTTAATACTTTTCGTCTTATATTTCAAAAACAATTTAGAGATAGATGTTAAGTTTATTGCAAAAATGTGTAGCATATCAAGATCTACCTACCCTGCAATTTTGAAGTAAATCCCATTACCCATTTTGACCGATTATGCAAATTAGAAAAAAGGGGGGATGAAATTTAAAAAAAATCTTCTCCACTGAAACTACTGAGCCAATTTCAACCAAACTTTGCTGAAATGATCCTTAGGTGGTCCCCTTTCAAAATTGTGTCCGTCAGCGCCGTCCTGTATGCAAGATGGCCGCCATTACTAAAAATAGAAATTTCTTCAAATGGCCAAAACTGTTCTATTTTAAGCCAGAAAGTGCCCAAAAATTGAACTGTATAAGTATAATGATGAATTTTTTAACATATATTACGGGATTTTTTATGAACTTTTACCGATTTTGACCGATTATGCAAATTAGAAAAAAGGGGGGATGAAATTAAAAAAAAATCTTCTCCTCTGAAACTATTGAGCCAATCTCAACCAAACTTTGCTGAAATGATCCTTAGGTGGTCCCCTTTCAAAATTGTGTGCGTCAGCGCCGTCCTGTATCCAAGATGGCCGCCAGTACTAAAATTAGAATTTTTTTCAAATGGCCAAAACTGCTCTATTTTAAGCCAGAAAGTGCCCAAATTTGAACTGTATCAGCATAATGATGAGCTTTTTAACATATATTACAGGATTTTTTAAGAACTTTGAACTTTTGCCGATTTTGACCGAGTATGCAAATTAGAAAAAAGGGGGGATGAAATTTAAAAAAAATCTTCTCCTCTGAAACTACTGAGCCAATCTCAACCAAACTTTGCTGAGATGATCCTTAGGTGGTCCCCTTTCAAAATTGTGTCAGTCAGCGCCGTCCTGTATCCAAGATGTCCGCCATTACTAAAAATATAAATTTCTTCAAATGGCCAAAACTGCTCTATTTTAAGACCGAAAGTGCCCAAATTTGAACTGTATAAGCATAATGATGAGCTTTTTAACATATATTACGGGATTTATTATGAACTTTGAAATTTTACCGATTTTGACCGAGTATGCAAATTAGAAAAAAGGGGGGATGAAATTTTAAAAAAATCTTCTCCTCTGAAACTACTGAGCCAATCTCAACCAAACTTTGCTGAGATGATCCTTAGGTGGTCCCCTTTCAAAATTGTGTCAGTCAGCGCCGTCCTGTATCCAAGATGTCCGCCATTACTAAAAATATAAATTTCTTCAAATGGCCAAAACTGCTCTATTTTAAGACCGAAAGTGCCCAAATTTGAACTGTATAAGCATAATGATGAGCTTTTTAACATATATTACGGGATTTATTATGAACTTTGAAATTTTACCGATTTTGACCGATTATGCAAATTAGAAAAAAGGGGGGATGAAATTTAAAAAAATTCTTCTCTGAAACTATTGAGCCAATCTCAACCAAACTTTGCTGAAATGATCCTTAGGTGGTACCCTTTCAAAATTGTATCCGTCAGCACCGTCCTGTATCCAAGATGGCAGCCATTACTAAAAATAGAAATTTCTTCAAATGGCCAAAACTGCTCTATTTTAAGCCAGAAAGTGCAAAAATTTGAACTGTATAAGCATAATGATGAGCTTTTTAGCATATATTACGGGATTTTTTATGAACTTTGAACTTTTATCGATTTTGACCGATTATGCAAATTAGAAAAAAGGGGGGATGAAATTAAAAAAAATCTTCTCCTCTGAAACTACTGAGCCAATCTCAACCAAACTTTGATGAAATGATCCTTAGGTGTTCCCCTTTTAAAATTGTGTCCGTCAGCGCCGTCCTATATCCAAGATGGCCGCCATTACTAAAATTAGAAATTTCTTCAAGTGGCCAAAACTGCTCTATTTTAAGCCAGAAAGTGCCCAAATTTGAACTGTATAAGCATAATGACGAGCTTTTTAACATATATTACGAGGATTTTTTATGAACTTTGAACTTTTGCCGATTTTGACCGATTATGCAATTTAGAAAAAAGGGGGGATAAATTAAAAAAAAATCTTCTCCTCTGAAACTACTGAGCCAATCTCAACCAAATTTTGCTGAAATGATCCTTGGATGGTCCCCTTTCAAAATTGTGTCCGTCAGCGCGGTCCTGTATCCAAGATGGCTGCCATTACTAAAAATAGAAATGTCTTCAAATGGCCAAAACTGCTCTATTTTAAGCCAGAAAGTGCCCAAATTTGAACTGTATAAGCATAATGATGAGCTTATTAACATATATTACGGGATTTTTTATGAACTTTGAACTTTTGCCGATTTTGACCGATTATGCAATTTAGAAAAAAGGGGGGATGAAATTTAAAAAAATCTTCTCCTCTGAAACTACTGAGCCAATCTCAACCAAACTTTGCTGAAATGATCCTTAGGTGGTCCCTTTTCAAAATTGTGTTCGTCAGCGCCGTCCTGTATCCAAGATGGCCGCCATTACTAAAAATAGAAATTTCTTCAAATGGCCAAAACTGCTCTATTTTAAGCCAGAAAGTGCCCAAATATGAACTGTATAAGCATAATGATGAGCTTTTTAACATATATTACGGGATTTTTTATGAACTTTGAACTTTTGCCCATTTTGACCGATTATGCAATTTAGAAAAAAGGGGGGATGAAACTTAAAAAAAATCTTCTCCTCTGAAACTACTGAGCCAATCTCAACCAAACTTTGCTGAGATGATCCTTAGGTGGTCCCCTTTCAAAATTGTGTCCGTCAGCGCCGTCCTGTATCCAAGATGGCTGCCATTACTAAAAATAGAAATGTCTTCAAATGGCCAAAACTGCTCTATTTTAAGCCAGAAAGTGCCCAAATTTGAACTGTATAAGTATAATGATGAGCTTATTAACATATATTACGGGATTTTTTATGAACTTTGAACTTTTGCCGATTTTGACCGATTATGCAATTTAGAAAAAAGGGGGGATGAAATTTAAAAAAATCTTCTCCTCTGAAACTACTGAGCCAATCTCAACCAAACTTTGCTGAAATGATCCTTAGGTGGTCCCTTTTCAAAATTGTGTTCGTCAGCGCCGTCCTGTATCCAAGATGGCCGCCATTACTAAAAATAGAAATTTCTTCAAATGGCCAAAACTGCTCTATTTTAAGCCAGAAAGTGCCCAAATATGAACTGTATAAGCATAATGATGAGCTTTTTAACATATATTACGGGATTTTTTATGAACTTTGAACTTTTGCCCATTTTGACCGATTATGCAATTTAGAAAAAAGGGGGGATGAAACTTAAAAAAAATCTTCTCCTCTGAAACTACTGAGCCAATCTCAACCAAACTTTGCTGAGATGATCCTTAGGTGGTCCCCTTTCAAAATTGTGTCCGTCAGCGCCGTCCTGTATCCAAGATGGCCGCCATTACTAAAATTAGAAATTTCTTCAAGTGGCCAAAACTGCTCTATTTTAAGCCAGAAAGTGCCCAAATTTGAACTGTATAAGCATAATGATGAGCTTTTTAACATGTATTACGGGATTTTTTATGAACTTTGAACTTTTGCCTATTTTGACCGATTATGCAATTTAGAAAAAAGGGGAGATAAATTAAAAAAAAATCTTCTCCTCTGAAACTACTGAGCCAATCTCAACCAAACTTTGCTGAGATGATCCTTAGGTGGTCCCCTTTCAAAATTGTGTCCGTCAGCGCGTCCTGTATCCAAGATGGCCGCCATTACTAAAATTAGAAATTTCTTCAAGTGGCCAAAACTGCTCTATTTTAAGCCAGAAAGTGCCCAAATTTGAACTGTATAAGCATAATGATGAGCTTTTTAACATATATTATGGGATTTTTTATGAACTTTGAACTTTTGCCGATTTTGACCGATTATGCAATTTAGAAAAAAGGGGGGATGAAATTTAAAAAAATCTTCTCCTCTGAAACTACTGGGCCAATCTCAACCAAACTTTGCTGAAATGATCCTTGGGTGGTCCCCTTTCAAATTTGTGTCCGTCAGTGCCGTCCTGTATCCAAGATGACCGCCATTACTAAAAATAGACATTTCTTCAAATGGCCAAAACTGCTCTATTTTAAGCCAGAAAGTGCCCAAATTTGAACTGTATAAGCATAATGATGAGCTTATTAACATATATTACGGGATTTTTTATGAACTTTGAACTTTTGCCGATTTTGACCGATTATGCAATTTAGAAAAAAGGGGGGATGAAATTTAAAAAAATCTTCTCCTCTGAAACTACTGAGCCAATCTCAACCAAACTTTGCTGAAATGATCCTTAGGTGGTCCCTTTTCAAAATTGTGTTCGTCAGCGCCGTCCTGTATCCAAGATGGCCGCCATTACTAAAAATAGAAATTTCTTCAAATGGCCAAAACTGCTCTATTTTAAGCCAGAAAGTGCCCAAATTTGAACTGTATAAGGATAATGAGCTTTTTAACATATATTATGGGATTTTTTATGAACTTTGAACTTTTGCCGATTTTGACCGATTATGCATATTAGAAAAAAGGGGGGATGAAATTTAAAAAAAGTCTTCTCCTCTGAAACTACTGAGCCAATCTCAACCAAACTTTGCTGAAATGATCCTTGGGTGGTCCCCTTTCAAATTTGTGTTCGTCAGTGCCGTCCTGTATCCAAGATGACCGCCATTACTAAAAATAGAAATTTCTTCAAATGGCCAAAACTGCTCTATTTTAAGCCAGAAAGTGCCCAAATATGAACTGTATAAGCATAATGATGAGCTTTTTAACATATATTACGGGATTTTTTATGAACTTTGAACTTTTGCCCATTTTGACCGATTATGCAATTTAGAAAAAAGGGGGGATGAAACTTAAAAAAAATCTTCTCCTCTGAAACTACTGAGCCAATCTCAACCAAACTTTGCTGAAATGATCCTTGGGTGGTCCCCTTTCAAAATTGTGTCTGTCAGCGCGGTCCTGTATCCAGGATGGCTGCCATTACTAAAAATAGAAATTTCTTCAAATGACCAAAACTGCTCTATTTTAAGCCAGAAAGTGCCCAAATTTGAACTGTATAAGCATAATGATGAGCTTTTTAACATATATAACGGGAATTTTTATGAACTTTGAACTTTTGCCGATTTTGACCGATTATGCAATTTACAAAAAAGGGGGGATGAAATTTAAAAAAAAATCTTCTCCTCTGAAACTACTGAGCCAATCTCAACCAAACTTTGCTGAAATGATCCTTGGGTGGTCCCCTTTCAAATTGTGTCCGTCAGCGCCGTCCTGTATCCAAGATGGCCGCCATTACTAAAAATAAAAATTTCTTCAAATGGCCAAAACTGGTCTATTTTAAGCCAGAAAGTGCCCAAATTTGAACTGTATAAGCATAATGATGAGCTTTTTAACATATATTATGGGATTTTTTATGAACTTTGAACTTTTGCCGATTATGCAATTTAGAAAAAAGGGGGGATAAATTAAAAAAAATCTTATCCTCTGAAACTACTGTGCCAATCTCAACCAAACTTTGCTGAAATGATCCTTAGGTGGTCCCCTTTCAAAATTGTGTCCGTCAGCGCCGTCCTGTATCCAAGATGGCCGCCATTACTAAAAATAGAAATTTCTTCAAATGGCCAAAACTGCTCTATTTTAAGCCAGAAAGTGTCCAAATTTGAACTGTATAAGCATAATGATGAGCTTTTTAACATTATTACGGGATTTTTTATGAACTTTGAACTTTTACCGATTTTGACCGATTATGCAATTTAGAAAAAATGGGGGATGAAACTTAAAAAAATTCTTCTCCTCTGAAACTACTGAGCCAATCTCAACCAAACTTTGCTGAAATGATCCTTGGGTGGTCCCCTTTCAAAATTGTGTCCGTCAGCGCCGTCCTGTATCCAAGATGACCGCCATTACTAAAAATAGATATTTCTTCAAGTGGCCAAAACTGCTCTATTTTAAGCCAGAAAGTGCCCAAATTTGAACTGTATAAGCATAATGATGAGCTTTTTAACATATATTACGGGATTTTTTATGAACTTTGAACTTTTGCCTATTTTGACCGATTATGCAAATTAGAAAAAAGGGGGGATGAAATTAAAAAAATTTCTTCTCCTCTGAAACTAAAGAGCCAATCTCATCCAAATTTTGCTGAAATGATCGTTGGGTGGTCCCCTTTCAAAATAGTGTCCGTCAGCGCCGTCCTGTATCCAAGATAGCCGCCATTACTAAAAATAGAAATTTCTTCAAATGGTCAAAACTGCTCTATTTTAAGCCAGAAAGTGCCCAAATTTGAACTGTATAAGCATAATGATGAGCTTTTTAACATATATTACTGGATTTTTTATGAACTTTGAACTTTTGCCTATTTTGATCGATTATGCAATTTAGAAAAAAGGGGGATAAATTAAAAAAAAATCTTCTCCTCTGAAACTACTGAGCCAATCTCAACCAATCTTTGCTGAAATGATCCTTGGGTGGTCTCCTTTCAAAATTGTGTCCGTCAGCGCCGTCCTGTATCCAAGATGGCCGCCATTACTAAAAATGAAATTTCTTCAAATGGCCAAAACTGCTCTATTTTAAGCCAGAAAGTGCCCAAATTTGAACTGTATAAGCATAATGATGAGCTTTTTAACATATATTACGGGATTTTTTATGAACTTTGAACTTTTGCCGATTTTGACCGATTATGCAATTTAGAAAAAAGGGGGGATGAAATTTAAAAAAAGTCCTCTCCTCTGAAACTACTGAGCCAATCTCAACCAAACTTTGCTGAAATAATCCTTGGGTGGTCCCCTTTCAAATTTGTGTCCGTCAGTGCCGTCCTGTATCCAAGATGACCGCCATTACTAAAAATAGAAATTTCTTCAAATGGCCAAAACTGCTCTATTTTAAGCCAGAAAGTGCCCAAATTTGAACTGTATAAGCATAATGATGAGCTTATTAACATATATTACGGGATTTTTTATGAACTTTGAACTTTTGCCGATTTTGACCGATTATGCAATTTAGAAAAAAGGGGGGATGAAATTGAAAAAAGTCTTCTCCTCTGAAACTACTGAGCCAATCTCAACCAAACTTTGCTGAAATGATCCTTAGGTGGTCCCCTTTCAAAATTGTGTTCGTCAGCGCCGTCCTGTATCCAAGATGGCCGCCATTACTAAAAATAGAAATTTCTTGAAATGGCCAAAACTGCTCTATTTTAAGCCAGAAAGTGCCCAAATTTGAACTGTATAAGCATAATGATGAGCTTTTTAGCATATATTACTGGATTTTTTATGAACTTAGAACTTTTGCCCATTTTGACCGATTATGCAATTTAGAAAAAAGGGGGGATGAAACTTAAAAAAAATCTTCTCCTCTGAAACTACTGAGCCAATCTCAACCAAACTTTGCTGAAATGATCCTTGGGTGGTCCCCTTTCAAAATTGTGTCCGTCAGCGCCGTCCTATATCCAAGATGACCGCCATTACTAAAAATAGAAATTTCTTCAAGTGGCCAAACCTGCTCTATTTTAAGCCAGAAAGTGCCCAAATTTGAACTGTATAAGCATAATAATGAGCTTTTTAACATATATTACGGGATTTTTTATGAACTTTGAACTTTTGCCGATTTTGACCGATTATGCAATTTAGAAAAAAGGGGGGATAAATTAAAAAAAAATCTTCTCCTCTGAAACTACTGAGCCAATCTCAACCAATCTTTGCTGAAATGATCCTTGGGTGGTCCCCTTTCAAAATTGTGTCCGTCAGCGCCGTCCTGTATCCAAGATGGCCGCTATTACTAAAAATGAAATTTCTTCAAATGGCCAAAACTGCTCTATTTTAAGCCAGAAAGTGTCCAAATTTGAACTGTATAAGCATAATGATGAGCTTTTTAACATTATTACGGGATTTTTTATGAACTTTGAACTTTTGCCTATTTTGACCGATTATGCAAATTAGAAAAAAGGGGGGATGAAATTAAAAAAATTTCTTCTCCTCTGAAACTAAAGAGCCAATCTCATCCAAATTTTGCTGAAATGATCGTTGGGTGGTCCCCTTTCAAAATAGTGTCCGTCAGCGCCGTCCTGTATCCAAGATAGCCGCCATTACTAAAAATAGAAATTTCTTCAAATGGTCAAAACTGCTCTATTTTAAGCCAGAAAGTGCCCAAATTTGAACTGTATAAGCATAATGATGAGCTTTTTAACATATATTACTGGATTTTTTATGAACTTTGAACTTTTGCCTATTTTGATCGATTATGCAATTTAGAAAAAAGGGGGATAAATTAAAAAAAAATCTTCTCCTCTGAAACTACTGAGCCAATCTCAACCAATCTTTGCTGAAATGATCCTTGGGTGGTCTCCTTTCAAAATTGTGTCCGTCAGCGCCGTCCTGTATCCAAGATGGCCGCCATTACTAAAAATGAAATTTCTTCAAATGGCCAAAACTGCTCTATTTTAAGCCAGAAAGTGCCCAAATTTGAACTGTATAAGCATAATGATGAGCTTTTTAACATATATTACGGGATTTTTTATGAACTTTGAACTTTTGCCGATTTTGACCGATTATGCAATTTAGAAAAAAGGGGGGATGAAATTTAAAAAAAGTCCTCTCCTCTGAAACTACTGAGCCAATCTCAACCAAACTTTGCTGAAATAATCCTTGGGTGGTCCCCTTTCAAATTTGTGTCCGTCAGTGCCGTCCTGTATCCAAGATGACCGCCATTACTAAAAATAGAAATTTCTTCAAATGGCCAAAACTGCTCTATTTTAAGCCAGAAAGTGCCCAAATTTGAACTGTATAAGCATAATGATGAGCTTATTAACATATATTACGGGATTTTTTATGAACTTTGAACTTTTGCCGATTTTGACCGATTATGCAATTTAGAAAAAAGGGGGGATGAAATTGAAAAAAGTCTTCTCCTCTGAAACTACTGAGCCAATCTCAACCAAACTTTGCTGAAATGATCCTTAGGTGGTCCCCTTTCAAAATTGTGTTCGTCAGCGCCGTCCTGTATCCAAGATGGCCGCCATTACTAAAAATAGAAATTTCTTGAAATGGCCAAAACTGCTCTATTTTAAGCCAGAAAGTGCCCAAATTTGAACTGTATAAGCATAATGATGAGCTTTTTAGCATATATTACTGGATTTTTTATGAACTTAGAACTTTTGCCCATTTTGACCGATTATGCAATTTAGAAAAAAGGGGGGATGAAACTTAAAAAAAATCTTCTCCTCTGAAACTACTGAGCCAATCTCAACCAAACTTTGCTGAAATGATCCTTGGGTGGTCCCCTTTCAAAATTGTGTCCGTCAGCGCCGTCCTATATCCAAGATGACCGCCATTACTAAAAATAGAAATTTCTTCAAGTGGCCAAAACTGCTCTATTTTAAGCCAGAAAGTGCCCAAATTTGAACTGTATAAGCATAATAATGAGCTTTTTAACATATATTACGGGATTTTTTATGAACTTTGAACTTTTGCCGATTTTGACCGATTATGCAATTTAGAAAAAAGGGGGGATAAATTAAAAAAAAATCTTCTCCTCTGAAACTACTGAGCCAATCTCAACCAATCTTTGCTGAAATGATCCTTGGGTGGTCCCCTTTCAAAATTGTGTCCGTCAGCGCCGTCCTGTATCCAAGATGGCCGCTATTACTAAAAATGAAATTTCTTCAAATGGCCAAAACTGCTCTATTTTAAGCCAGAAAGTGTCCAAATTTGAACTGTATAAGCATAATGATGAGCTTTTTAACATTATTACGGGATTTTTTATGAACTTTGAACTTTTACCGATTTTGACCGATTATGCAATTTAGAAAAAATGGGGGATGAAACTTAAAAAAAATCTTCTCCTCTGAAACTACTGAGCCAATCTCAACCAAACTTTGCTGAAATGATCCTTGGGTGGTCCCCTTTCAAAATTGTGTCCGTCAGCGCCGTCCTGTATCCAAGATGGCCGCCATTACTAAAATTAGAAATTTCTTCAAGTGGCCAAAACTGCTCTATTTTAAGCCAGAAAGTGCCCAAATTTGAACTGTATAAGCATAATGATGAGCTTTTTAACATATATTACGGGATTTTTTATGAACTTTGAACTTTTGCCGATTATGCAATTTAGAAAAAAGAGGGGATAAATTAAAAAAAAATCATATCCTCTGAAACTACTGAGCCAATCTCAACCAAACTTTGCTGAAATGATCCTTAGGTGGTCCCCTTTCAAAATTGTGTCCGTCAGCGCCGTCCTGTATCCAAGATGGCCGCCATTACTAAAAATAGAAATTTCTTCAAATGGCCAAAACTGCTCTATTTTAAGCCAGAAAATGTCCAAATTTGAACTGTATAAGCATAATGATGAGCTTTTTAACATTATTACGGGATTTTTTATGAACTTTGAACTTTTACCGATTTTGACCGATTATGCAATTTAGAAAAAAGAGGGGATGAAACTTAAAAAAAATCTTCTCCTCTGAAACTACTGAGCCAATCTCAACCAAACTTTGCTGAAATGATCCTTGGGTGGTCCCCTTTCAAAATTGTGTCCGTCAGCGCGTCCTGTATCCAAGATGGCCGCCATTACTAAAATTAGAAATTTCTTCAAGTGGCCAAAACTGCTCTATTTTAAGCCAGAAAGTGCCCAAATTTGAACTGTATAAGCATAATGATGAGCTTTTTAACATATATTACGGGATTTTTTATGAACTTTGAACTTTTGCCGATTTTGACCGATTATGCAATTTAGAAAAAAGAGGGGATAAATTAAAAAAAAATCTTCTCCTCTGAAACTACTGAGCCAATCTCAACCAATCTTTGCTGAAATGATCCTTGGGTGGTCCCCTTTCAAAATTGTGTCCGTCAGCGCCGTCCTGTATCCAAGATGGCCGCCATTACTAAAAATGAAATTTCTTCAAATGGCCAAAACTGCTCTATTTTAAGCCAGAAAGTGCCCAAATTTGAACTGTATAAGCATAATGATGAGCTTTTTAACATATATTACGGGATTTTTTATGAACTTTGAACTTTTGCCGATTTTGACCGATTATGCAATTTGAAAAAAGGGGGGATGAAATTTAAAAAAAGTCCTCTCCTCTGAAACTACTAAGCCAATCTCAACCAAACTTTGCTGAAATGATCCTTGGGTGGTCCCCTTTCAAATTTGTGTCCGTCAGTGCCGTCCTGTATCCAAGATGACCGCCATTACTAAAAATAGAAATTTCTTCAAATGGCCAAAACTGCTCTATTTTAAGCCAGAAAGTGCCCAAATTTGAACTGTATAAGCATAATGATGAGCTTTTTAACATATATTACTGGATTTTTTATGAACTTTGAACTTTTGCCCATTTTGACCGATTATGCAATTTAGAAAAAATGGGGGATGAAACTTAAAAAAAATCTTCTCCTCTGAAACTACTGAGCCAATCTCAACTAAACTTTGCTGAAATGATCCTTGGGTGGTCCCCTTTCAAAATTGTGTCCGTCAGCGCCGTCCTATATCCAAGATGACCGCCATTACTAAAAATAGAAATTTCTTCAAGTGGCCAAAACTGCTCTATTTTAAGCCAGAAAGTGCCCAAATTTGAACTGTATAAGCATAATGATGAGCTTTTTAACATATATTACGGGATTTTTTATGAACTTTGAACTTTTGCCGATTTTGACCGATTATGCAATTTAGAAAAAAGGGGGGATAAATTAAAAAAAAATCTTCTCCTCTGAAACTACTGAGCCAATCTCAACCAATCTTTGCTGAAATGATCCTTGGGTGGTCCCCTTTCAAAATTGTGTCCGTCAGCGCCGTCCTGTATCCAAGATGGCCGCTATTACTAAAAATGAAATTTCTTCAAATGGCCAAAACTGCTCTATTTTAAGCCAGAAAGTGTCCAAATTTGAACTGTATAAGCATAATGATGAGCTTTTTAACATTATTACGGGATTTTTTATGAACTTTGAACTTTTACCGATTTTGACCGATTATGCAATTTAGAAAAAATGGGGGATGAAACTTAAAAAAAATCTTCTCCTCTGAAACTACTGAGCCAATCTCAACCAAACTTTGCTGAAATGATCCTTGGGTGGTCCCCTTTCAAAATTGTGTCCGTCAGGGCGTCCTGTATCCAAGATGGCCGCCATTACTAAAATTAGAAATTTCTTCAAGTGGCCAAAACTGCTCTATTTTAAGCCAGAAAGTGCCCAAATTTGAACTGTATAAGCATAATGATGAGCTTTTTAACATATATTACGGGATTTTTTATGAACTTTGAACTTTTGCCGATTTTGACCGATTATGCAATTTAGAAAAAAGGGGGGATGAAATTTAAAAAAAAGTCTTCTCCTCTGAAACTACTGAGCCAATCTCAACCAAACTTTGCTAAAATGATTCTTGGGTGGTCCTCTTCCAAATTTGCGTCCGGCATTTCAGAACACCGACCAAGATGGCCGCGGCAGCCGAACTTAATTTAACATAGGACCCTATGAGAAATTCCCATAAAAATCTTCTTGTCTGCAACCATTTGCTCAATAAGAACAAAATTTTGATGAAATAGTCATAGGATGGTTCTCTTCCAAAAATGTGTCCGGCGGTTCGGCCCTTCGATCAAGATGACCCCCACAGCCGAACTTAGCTTTACATAGGACCCTATGGGAAATTCACATAAAAATCTTCTCCTCAGAAACCACTTGGCCAATTGCAACCAAACTTTTGTGGAATGATCCTTGGATGGCCCCCTTCCAAAATTGTGTCCGGTGATCCCGACTTCCAACCAAGATGGCCACCAAGCTAAAAATAGAAAAAGGGGGGATGAAATGAAAAAAAATCTTCTCCTCTGAAACTACTGAGCCAATCTCAACCAAACTTTGTTGAAATGATCCTTGGGTGGTCCCCTTTCAAATTTGAGTCCGTCAGCGCCGTCCTGTATCCAAGATGGCCGCCATTACTAAAAATAGAAATTTCTTCAAATGGCCAAAACTGCTCTATTTTAAGCCAGAAAGTGCCCAAATTTGAACTGTATAAGCATAATGATGAGCTTTTTAACATATATTAGCGGATTTTTTATGAACTTTGAACTTTTGCTCATTTTGACCGATTATGCAATTTAGAAAAAAGGGGGGATGAAATTTAAAAAAAAGTCTTCTCCTCTGAAACTACTGAGCCAATCTCAACCAAACTTTGCTGAAATGATCCTTGGGTGGTCCCCTTTCAAAATTGTGTCCGTCAGCGCCGTCCTGTATCCAAGATGGCCGCCATTACTAAAAATGAAATTTCTTCAAATAGCCAAAACTGCTCTATTTTAAGCCAGAAAGTGCCCAAATTTGAACTGTATAAGCATAATGATGAGCTTTTTAACATATATTACGGGATTTTTTATGAACTTTGAACTTTTGCCGATTTTGACCGATTATGCAATTTAGAAAAAAGGGGGGATGAAATTAAAAAAAAATCTTCTCCTCTGAAACTACTGAGCCAATCTCAACCAAACTTTGCTGAAATGATCCTTGGGTGGTCCCCTTTCACAATTGTATCCATCAGCGCCGTCCTGTATCCAAGATGGCCGCCATTACTAAAATAGAAATTTCTTCAAATGGCCAAAACTGCTCTATTTTAAGCCAGAAAGTGCCCAAATTTGAACTGTATAAGCATAATGATGAGCTTTTTAACATATATTAGCGGATTTTTATGAACTTTGAACTTTTGCCCATTTTGACCGATTATGCAATTTAGAAAAAAGGGGGATGAAATTTAAAAAAAAGTCTTCTCCTCTGAAACTACTGAGCCAATCTCAACCAAACTTTGCTGAAATGATCCTTGGGTGGTCCCCTTTCAAATTTCTGTCCGTCAGCGCCGTCCTGTATCCAAGATGGCCGCCATTACTAAAAATAGAAATTTCTTCAAATGGCCAAAACTGCTCTATTTTAAGCCAGAAAGTGCCCAAATTTGAACTGTATAAGCATTAATGATGAGCTTTTTAACATATATTACGGGATTTTTTATGAACTGTGAACTTTTGCCGATTTTGACTGATTATGCAATTTAGAAAAAGGGGGGATGAAATTAAAAAAAGTCTTCTCCTCTGAAACTACTGAGCCAATCTCAACCAAACTATGCTGAAATGATCCTTTGGTGGTCCCCTTTCAAAATTTTGTCCTTCAGCGCCGTCCTGTATCCAAGATGGCCGCCATTACTAAAAATAGAAATTTCTTCAAATGGCCAAAACTGCTCTATTTTAAGCCAGACAGTGCCCAAAATTGAACTGTAGAAGCATAATGATGAGCTTTTTAACATATATTACTGGATTTTTTATGAACTTTGAACTTTTACCGATTTTGACCGATTATGCAATTTAGAAAAAAGGGGGGATGAAACTTAAAAAAAATCTTCTCCTCTGAAACTACTGAGCCAATCTCAACCAAACGTTGCTGAAATGATCCTTGGGTGGTCCCCTTTCAAAATTGTGTCCGTCAGCGCCGTCCTGTATCCAAGATGGCCGCCATTACTAAAATTAGAATATCTTCAAATGGCCAAAACTGCTCTATTTTAAGCCAGAAAGTGCCCAAATTTGAACTGTATAAGCATAATGATGAGCTTTTTAACATATATTACGGGATGTTTTATGAACTTTGAACTTTTGCCGATTTTGACCGATTATGTAATTTAGAAAAAAGGGGGGATAAATAAAAAAAAGTCTTCTCTGAAACTACTGAGCCAATCTCAACCAAACTTTGCTGAAATGATCCTTTGGTGGTCCCCTTTCAAAATTGTGTCCGTCAGTGCCGTCCTGTATCCAAGATGGCCGCCATTACTAAAAATGAAATTTCTTCAAATGGCCAAAACTGCTATATGTTAAGCCAGAAAGTGCCCAAATTTGAACTGTATAAGCATAATGATGAGCTTTTTAACATATATTACGGGATTTTTTATGAACTTTGAACTTTTGTCGATTTTGACCGATTATGCAATTTAGAAAAAAGGGGGGATGAAATTTAAAAAAAGTCCTCTCCTCTGAAACTACTAAGCCAATCTCAACCAAACTTTGCTGAAATGATCCTTGGGTGGTCCCCTTTCAAATTTGTGTCCGTCAGTGCCGTCCTGTATCCAAGATGACCGCCATTACTAAAAATAGAAATTTCTTCAAATGGCCAAAACTGCTCTATTTTAAGCCAGAAAGTGCCCAAATTTGAACTGTATAAGCATAATGATGAGCTTTTTAACATATATTACTGGATTTTTTATGAACTTTGAACTTTTGCCCATTTTGACCGATTATGCAATTTAGAAAAAATGGGGGATGAAACTTAAAAAAAATCTTCTCCTCTGAAACTACTGAGCCAATCTCAACCAAACTTTGCTGAAATGATCCTTGGGTGGTCCCCTTTCACAATTGTGTCCGTCAGCACCGTCCTATATCCAAGATGACCGCCATTACTAAAAATAGAAATTTCTTCAAGTGGCCAAAACTGCTCTATTTTAAGCCAGAAAGTGCCCAAATTTGAACTGTATAAGCATAATGATGAGCTTTTTAACATATATTACTGGATTTTTTATGAACTTTGAACTTTTGCCGATTTTGACCGATTATGCAATTTAGAAAAAAGGGGGGATAAATTAAAAAAAAATCTTCTCCTCTGAAACTACTGAGCCAATCTCAACCAATCTTTGCTGAAATGATCCTTGGGTGGTCCCCTTTCAAAATTGTGTCCGTCAGCGCCGTCCTGTATCCAAGATGGCCGCTATTACTAAAAATGAAATTTCTTCAAATGGCCAAAACTGCTCTATTTTAAGCCAGAAAGTGTCCAAATTTGAACTGTATAAGCATAATGATGAGCTTTTTAACATTATTACGGGATTTTTTATGAACTTTGAACTTTTACCGATTTTGACCGATTATGCAATTTAGAAAAAATGGGGGATGAAACTTAAAAAAAATCTTCTCCTCTGAAACTACTGAGCCAATCTCAACCAAACTTTGCTGAAATGATCCTTGGGTGGTCCCCTTTCAAAATTGTGTCCGTCAGGGCGTCCTGTATCCAAGATGGCCGCCATTACTAAAATTAGAAATTTCTTCAAGTGGCCAAAACTGCTCTATTTTAAGCCAGAAAGTGCCCAAATTTGAACTGTATAAGCATAATGATGAGCTTTTTAACATATATTACGGGATTTTTTATGAACTTTGAACTTTTGCCGATTTTGACCGATTATGCAATTTAGAAAAAAGGGGGGATGAAATTTAAAAAAAAGTCTTCTCCTCTGAAACTACTGAGCCAATCTCAACCAAACTTTGCTAAAATGATTCTTGGGTGGTCCTCTTCCAAATTTGCGTCCGGCATTTCAGAACACCGACCAAGATGGCCGCGGCAGCCGAACTTAATTTAACATAGGACCCTATGAGAAATTCCCATAAAAATCTTCTTGTCTGCAACCATTTGCTCAATAAGAACAAAATTTTGATGAAATAGTCATAGGATGGTTCTCTTCCAAAAATGTGTCCGGCGGTTCGGCCCTTCGATCAAGATGACCCCCACAGCCGAACTTAGCTTAACATAGGACCCTATGGGAAATTCACATAAAAATCTTCTCCTCAGAAACCACTTGGCCAATTGCAACCAAACTTTTGTGGAATGATCCTTGGATGGCCCCCTTCCAAAATTGTGTCCGGTGATCCCGACTTCCAACCAAGATGGCCACCAAGCTAAAAATAGAAAAAGGGGGGATGAAATGAAAAAAAATCTTCTCCTCTGAAACTACTGAGCCAATCTCAACCAAACTTTGTTGAAATGATCCTTGGGTGGTCCCCTTTCAAATTTGAGTTCGTCAGCGCCGTCCTGTATCCAAGATGGCCGCCATTACTAAAAATAGAAATTTCTTCAAATGGCCAAAACTGCTCTATTTTAAGCCAGAAAGTGCCCAAATTTGAACTGTATAAGCATAATGATGAGCTTTTTAACATATATTAGCGGATTTTTTATGAACTTTGAACTTTTGCTCATTTTGACCGATTATGCAATTTAGAAAAAAGGGGGGATGAAATTTAAAAAAAAGTCTTCTCCTCTGAAACTACTGAGCCAATCTCAACCAAACTTTGCTGAAATGATCCTTGGGTGGTCCCCTTTCAAAATTGTGTCCGTCAGCGCCGTCCTGTATCCAAGATGGCCGCCATTACTAAAAATGAAATTTCTTCAAATAGCCAAAACTGCTCTATTTTAAGCCAGAAAGTGCCCAAATTTGAACTGTATAAGCATAATGATGAGCTTTTTAACATATATTACGGGATTTTTTATGAACTTTGAACTTTTGCCGATTTTGACCGATTATGCAATTTAGAAAAAAGGGGGGATGAAATTAAAAAAAAATCTTCTCCTCTGAAACTACTGAGCCAATCTCAACCAAACTTTGCTGAAATGATCCTTGGGTGGTCCCCTTTCAAAATTGTGTCCATCAGCGCCGTCCTGTATCCAAGATGGCCGCCATTACTAAAATAGAAATTTCTTCAAATGGCCAAAACTGCTCTATTTTAAGCCAGAAAGTGCCCAAATTTGAACTGTATAAGCATAATGATGAGCTTTTTAACATATATTAGCGGATTTTTATGAACTTTGAACTTTTGCCCATTTTGACCGATTATGCAATTTAGAAAAAAGGGGGATGAAATTTAAAAAAAAGTCTTCTCCTCTGAAACTACTGAGCCAATCTCAACCAAACTTTGCTGAAATGATCCTTGGGTGGTCCCCTTTCAAATTTCTGTCCGTCAGCGCCGTCCTGTATCCAAGATGGCCGCCATTACTAAAAATAGAAATTTCTTCAAATGGCCAAAACTGCTCTATTTTAAGCCAGAAAGTGCCCAAATTTGAACTGTATAAGCATTAATGATGAGCTTTTTAACATATATTACGGGATTTTTTATGAACTTTGAACTTTTGCCGATTTTGACTGATTATGCAATTTAGAAAAAGGGGGGATGAAATTAAAAAAAGTCTTCTCCTCTGAAACTACTGAGCCAATCTCAACCAAACTATGCTGAAATGATCCTTTGGTGGTCCCCTTTCAAAATTTTGTCCTTCAGCGCCGTCCTGTATCCAAGATGGCCGCCATTACTAAAAATAGAAATTTCTTCAAATGGCCAAAACTGCTCTATTTTAAGCCAGACAGTGCCCAAAATTGAACTGTAGAAGCATAATGATGAGCTTTTTAACATATATTACGGGATTTTTTATGAACTTTGAACTTTTACCGATTTTGACCGATTATGCAATTTAGAAAAAAGGGGGGATGAAACTTAAAAAAAATCTTCTCCTCTGAAACTACTGAGCCAATCTCAACCAAACGTTGCTGAAATGATCCTTGGGTGGTCCCCTTTCAAAATTGTGTCCGTCAGCGCCGTCCTGTATCCAAGATGGCCGCCATTACTAAAATTAGAATATCTTCAAATGGCCAAAACTGCTCTATTTTAAGCCAGAAAGTGCCCAAATTTGAACTGTATAAGCATAATGATGAGCTTTGTAACATATATTACGGGATTTTTTATGAACTTTGAACTTTTGCCGATTTTGACCGATTATGTAATTTAGAAAAAAGGGGGGATAAATAAAAAAAAGTCTTCTCTGAAACTACTGAGCCAATCTCAACCAAACTTTGCTGAAATGATCCTTTGGTGGTCCCCTTTCAAAATTGTGTCCGTCAGTGCCGTCCTGTATCCAAGATGGCCGCCATTACTAAAAATGAAATTTCTTCAAATGGCCAAAACTGCTATATTTTAAGCCAGAAAGTGCCCAAATTTGAACTGTATAAGCATAATGATGAGCTTTTTAACATATATTACGGGATTTTTTATGAACTTTGAACTTTTGTCGATTTTGACCGATTATGCAATTTAGAAAAAAGGGGGGATGAAATTTAAAAAAAGTCCTCTCCTCTGAAACTACTAAGCCAATCTCAACCAAACTTTGCTGAAATGATCCTTGGGTGGTCCCCTTTCAAATTTGTGTCCGTCAGTGCCGTCCTGTATCCAAGATGACCGCCATTACTAAAAATAGAAATTTCTTCAAATGGCCAAAACTGCTCTATTTTAAGCCAGAAAGTGCCCAAATTTGAACTGTATAAGCATAATGATGAGCTTTTTAACATATATTACTGGATTTTTTATGAACTTTGAACTTTTGCCCATTTTGACCGATTATGCAATTTAGAAAAAATGGGGGATGAAACTTAAAAAAAATCTTCTCCTCTGAAACTACTGAGCCAATCTCAACCAAACTTTGCTGAAATGATCCTTGGGTGGTCCCCTTTCACAATTGTGTCCGTCAGCACCGTCCTATATCCAAGATGACCGCCATTACTAAAAATAGAAATTTCTTCAAGTGGCCAAAACTGCTCTATTTTAAGCCAGAAAGTGCCCAAATTTGAACTGTATAAGCATAATGATGAGCTTTTTAACATATATTACTGGATTTTTTATGAACTTTGAACTTTTGCCGATTTTGACCGATTATGCAATTTAGAAAAAAGGGGGGATAAATTAAAAAAAAATCTTCTCCTCTGAAACTACTGAGCCAATCTCAACCAATCTTTGCTGAAATGATCCTTGGGTGGTCCCCTTTCAAAATTGTGTCCGTCAGCGCCGTCCTGTATCCAAGATGGCCGCTATTACTAAAAATGAAATTTCTTCAAATGGCCAAAACTGCTCTATTTTAAGCCAGAAAGTGTCCAAATTTGAACTGTATAAGGATAATGATGAGCTTTTTAACATTATTACGGGATTTTTTATGAACTTTGAACTTTTACCGATTTTGACCGATTATGCAATTTAGAAAAAATGGGGGATGAAACTTAAAAAAAATCTTCTCCTCTGAAACTACTGAGCCAATCTCAACCAAACTTTGCTGAAATGATCCTTGGGTGGTCCCCTTTCAAAATTGTGTCCGTCAGGGCGTCCTGTATCCAAGATGGCCGCCATTACTAAAATTAGAAATTTCTTCAAGTGGCCAAAACTGCTCTATTTTAAGCCAGAAAGTGCCCAAATTTGAACTGTATAAGCATAATGATGAGCTTTTTAACATATATTACGGGATTTTTTATGAACTTTGAACTTTTGCCGATTTTGACCGATTATGCAATTTAGAAAAAAGGGGGGATGAAATTTAAAAAAAAGTCTTCTCCTCTGAAACTACTGAGCCAATCTCAACCAAACTTTGCTAAAATGATTCTTGGGTGGTCCTCTTCCAAATTTGCGTCCGGCATTTCAGAACACCGACCAAGATGGCCGCGGCAGCCGAACTTAATTTAACATAGGACCCTATGAGAAATTCCCATAAAAATCTTCTTGTCTGCAACCATTTGCTCAATAAGAACAAAATTTTGATGAAATAGTCATAGGATGGTTCTCTTCCAAAAATGTGTCCGGCGGTTCGGCCCTTCGATCAAGATGACCCCCACAGCCGAACTTAGCTTAACATAGGACCCTATGGGAAATTCACATAAAAATCTTCTCCTCAGAAACCACTTGGCCAATTGCAACCAAACTTTTGTGGAATGATCCTTGGATGGCCCCCTTCCAAAATTGTGTCCGGTGATCCCGACTTCCAACCAAGATGGCCACCAAGCTAAAAATAGAAAAAGGGGGGATGAAATGAAAAAAAATCTTCTCCTCTGAAACTACTGAGCCAATCTCAACCAAACTTTGTTGAAATGATCCTTGGGTGGTCCCCTTTCAAATTTGAGTTCGTCAGCGCCGTCCTGTATCCAAGATGGCCGCCATTACTAAAAATAGAAATTTCTTCAAATGGCCAAAACTGCTCTATTTTAAGCCAGAAAGTGCCCAAATTTGAACTGTATAAGCATAATGATGAGCTTTTTAACATATATTAGCGGATTTTTTATGAACTTTGAACTTTTGCTCATTTTGACCGATTATGCAATTTAGAAAAAAGGGGGGATGAAATTTAAAAAAAAGTCTTCTCCTCTGAAACTACTGAGCCAATCTCAACCAAACTTTGCTGAAATGATCCTTGGGTGGTCCCCTTTCAAAATTGTGTCCGTCAGCGCCGTCCTGTATCCAAGATGGCCGCCATTACTAAAAATGAAATTTCTTCAAATAGCCAAAACTGCTCTATTTTAAGCCAGAAAGTGCCCAAATTTGAACTGTATAAGCATAATGATGAGCTTTTTAACATATATTACGGGATTTTTTATGAACTTTGAACTTTTGCCGATTTTGACCGATTATGCAATTTAGAAAAAAGGGGGGATGAAATTAAAAAAAAATCTTCTCCTCTGAAACTACTGAGCCAATCTCAACCAAACTTTGCTGAAATGATCCTTGGGTGGTCCCCTTTCAAATTTCTGTCCGTCAGCGCCGTCCTGTATCCAAGATGGCCGCCATTACTAAAAATAGAAATTTCTTCAAATGGCCAAAACTGCTCTATTTTAAGCCAGAAAGTGCCCAAATTTGAACTGTATAAGCATTAATGATGAGCTTTTTAACATATATTACGGGATTTTTTATGAACTTTGAACTTTTGCCGATTTTGACTGATTATGCAATTTAGAAAAAGGGGGGATGAAATTAAAAAAAGTCTTCTCCTCTGAAACTACTGAGCCAATCTCAACCAAACTATGCTGAAATGATCCTTTGGTGGTCCCCTTTCAAAATTTTGTCCTTCAGCGCCGTCCTGTATCCAAGATGGCCGCCATTACTAAAAATAGAAATTTCTTCAAATGGCCAAAACTGCTCTATTTTAAGCCAGACAGTGCCCAAAATTGAACTGTAGAAGCATAATGATGAGCTTTTTAACATATATTACGGGATTTTTTATGAACTTTGAACTTTTACCGATTTTGACCGATTATGCAATTTAGAAAAAAGGGGGGATGAAACTTAAAAAAAATCTTCTCCTCTGAAACTACTGAGCCAATCTCAACCAAACGTTGCTGAAATGATCCTTGGGTGGTCCCCTTTCAAAATTGTGTCCGTCAGCGCCGTCCTGTATCCAAGATGGCCGCCATTACTAAAATTAGAATATCTTCAAATGGCCAAAACTGCTCTATTTTAAGCCAGAAAGTGCCCAAATTTGAACTGTATAAGCATAATGATGAGCTTTGTAACATATATTACGGGATTTTTTATGAACTTTGAACTTTTGCCGATTTTGACCGATTATGTAATTTAGAAAAAAGGGGGGATAAATAAAAAAAAGTCTTCTCTGAAACTACTGAGCCAATCTCAACCAAACTTTGCTGAAATGATCCTTTGGTGGTCCCCTTTCAAAATTGTGTCCGTCAGTGCCGTCCTGTATCCAAGATGGCCGCCATTACTAAAAATGAAATTTCTTCAAATGGCCAAAACTGCTATATTTTAAGCCAGAAAGTGCCCAAATTTGAACTGTATTAGCATAATGATGAGCTTTTTAACATATATTACGGGATTTTTTATGAACTTTGAACTTTTGCCGATTTTGACCGATTATGCAATTTAGAAAAAAGAGGGGATGAAATTTAAAAAAAAGTCTTCTCCTCTGAAACTACTGAGCCAATCTCAACCAAACTTTGCTGAAATGATTCTTGGGTGGTCCTCTTTCCAATTCGTGTCCGGCATTTCAGAACACCGACCAAGATGGCCGCCGCAGCCGAACTTAATTTAATATAGGACCCTATGAGAAATTCCCATAAAAATCTTCTTGTCTGCAACCATTTGCTCAAAGAGAACAAAATTTTGATGAAATAGTCATTGAATGGTTCTCTTCCAAAAATGTGTCCGGCGGTTCGGCCCTTCGATCAAGATGACCCCCACAGCCGAACTTAGCTTAACATAGGACCCTATGGGAAATTCACATAAAAATCTTCTCCTCAGAAACCACTTGGCCAATTGCAACCAAACTTTTGTGGAATGATCCTTGGATGGCCCCCTTCCAAAATTGTGTCCGGTGATCCCGACTTCCAACCAAGATGGCCACCAAGCTAAAAATAGAAAAAGGGGGGATGAAATGAAAAAAAATCTTCTCCTCTGAAACTACTGAGCCAATCTCAACCAAACTTTGTTGAAATGATCCTTGGGTGGTCCCCTTTCAAATTTGAGTCCGTCAGCGCCGTCCTGTATCCAAGATGGCCACCATTACTAAAAATAGAAATTTCTTCAAATGGCCAAAACTGCTCTATTTTAAGCCAGAAAGTGCCCAAATTTGAACTGTATAAGCATAATGATGAGCTTTTTAACATATATTACGGGATTTTTTATGAACTTTGAACTTTTGCCGATTTTGACCGATTATGCAATTTAGAAAAAGGGGGGATGAAATTTAAAAAAAATCTTCTCTGAAACTACTGAGCCAATCTCAACCAAACTTTGCTGAAATGATCCTTAGGTGGTCCCCTTTCAAAATTGTGTCCGTCAGCGCCGTCCTGTATCCACGATGGCCGCCATTACTAAAATTAGAAATTTCTTCAAGTGGCCAAAACTTCTCTATTTTAAGCCAGAAAGTGCCCAAATTTGAACTGTATAAGCATAATGATGAGCTTTTTAACATATATTACGGGATTTTTTATGAACTTTGAACTTTTGCCGATTTTGACCGATTATGCAATTTAGAAAAAAGGGGGGATGAAATTAAAAAAAAATCTTCTCCTCTGAAACTACTGAGCCAATCTCAACCAAACTTTGCTGAAATGATCCTTGGGTGGTCCCCTTTCAAAATTGTGTCCATCAGCGCCGTCCTGTATCCAAGATGGCCGCCATTACTAAAATAGAAATTTCTTCAAATGGCCAAAACTGCTCTATTTTAAGCCAGAAAGTGCCCAAATTTGAACTGTATAAGCATAATGATGAGCTTTTTAACATATATTAGCGGATTTTTATGAACTTTGAACTTTTGCCCATTTTGACCGATTATGCAATTTAGAAAAAAGGGGGATGAAATTTAAAAAAAAGTCTTCTCCTCTGAAACTACTGAGCCAATCTCAACCAAACTTTGCTGAAATGATCCTTGGGTGGTCCCCTTTCAAATTTCTGTCCGTCAGCGCCGTCCTGTATCCAAGATGGCCGCCATTACTAAAAATAGAAATTTCTTCAAATGGCCAAAACTGCTCTATTTTAAGCCAGAAAGTGCCCAAATTTGAACTGTATAAGCATTAATGATGAGCTTTTTAACATATATTACGGGATTTTTTATGAACTTTGAACTTTTGCCGATTTTGACTGATTATGCAATTTAGAAAAAGGGGGGATGAAATTAAAAAAAGTCTTCTCCTCTGAAACTACTGAGCCAATCTCAACCAAACTATGCTGAAATGATCCTTTGGTGGTCCCCTTTCAAAATTTTGTCCTTCAGCGCCGTCCTGTATCCAAGATGGCCGCCATTACTAAAAATAGAAATTTCTTCAAATGGCCAAAACTGCTCTATTTTAAGCCAGACAGTGCCCAAAATTGAACTGTAGAAGCATAATGATGAGCTTTTTAACATATATTACGGGATTTTTTATGAACTTTGAACTTTTACCGATTTTGACCGATTATGCAATTTAGAAAAAAGGGGGGATGAAACTTAAAAAAAATCTTCTCCTCTGAAACTACTGAGCCAATCTCAACCAAACGTTGCTGAAATGATCCTTGGGTGGTCCCCTTTCAAAATTGTGTCCGTCAGCGCCGTCCTGTATCCAAGATGGCCGCCATTACTAAAATTAGAATATCTTCAAATGGCCAAAACTGCTCTATTTTAAGCCAGAAAGTGCCCAAATTTGAACTGTATAAGCATAATGATGAGCTTTGTAACATATATTACGGGATTTTTTATGAACTTTGAACTTTTGCCGATTTTGACCGATTATGTAATTTAGAAAAAAGGGGGGATAAATAAAAAAAAGTCTTCTCTGAAACTACTGAGCCAATCTCAACCAAACTTTGCTGAAATGATCCTTTGGTGGTCCCCTTTCAAAATTGTGTCCGTCAGTGCCGTCCTGTATCCAAGATGGCCGCCATTACTAAAAATGAAATTTCTTCAAATGGCCAAAACTGCTATATTTTAAGCCAGAAAGTGCCCAAATTTGAACTGTATAAGCATAATGATGAGCTTTTTAACATATATTACGGGATTTTTTATGAACTTTGAACTTTTGTCGATTTTGACCGATTATGCAATTTAGAAAAAAGGGGGGATGAAATTTAAAAAAAGTCCTCTCCTCTGAAACTACTAAGCCAATCTCAACCAAACTTTGCTGAAATGATCCTTGGGTGGTCCCCTTTCAAATTTGTGTCCGTCAGTGCCGTCCTGTATCCAAGATGACCGCCATTACTAAAAATAGAAATTTCTTCAAATGGCCAAAACTGCTCTATTTTAAGCCAGAAAGTGCCCAAATTTGAACTGTATAAGCATAATGATGAGCTTTTTAACATATATTACTGGATTTTTTATGAACTTTGAACTTTTGCCCATTTTGACCGATTATGCAATTTAGAAAAAATGGGGGATGAAACTTAAAAAAAATCTTCTCCTCTGAAACTACTGAGCCAATCTCAACCAAACTTTGCTGAAATGATCCTTGGGTGGTCCCCTTTCACAATTGTGTCCGTCAGCACCGTCCTATATCCAAGATGACCGCCATTACTAAAAATAGAAATTTCTTCAAGTGGCCAAAACTGCTCTATTTTAAGCCAGAAAGTGCCCAAATTTGAACTGTATAAGCATAATGATGAGCTTTTTAACATATATTACTGGATTTTTTATGAACTTTGAACTTTTGCCGATTTTGACCGATTATGCAATTTAGAAAAAAGGGGGGATAAATTAAAAAAAAATCTTCTCCTCTGAAACTACTGAGCCAATCTCAACCAATCTTTGCTGAAATGATCCTTGGGTGGTCCCCTTTCAAAATTGTGTCCGTCAGCGCCGTCCTGTATCCAAGATGGCCGCTATTACTAAAAATGAAATTTCTTCAAATGGCCAAAACTGCTCTATTTTAAGCCAGAAAGTGTCCAAATTTGAACTGTATAAGCATAATGATGAGCTTTTTAACATTATTACGGGATTTTTTATGAACTTTGAACTTTTACCGATTTTGACCGATTATGCAATTTAGAAAAAATGGGGGATGAAACTTAAAAAAAATCTTCTCCTCTGAAACTACTGAGCCAATCTCAACCAAACTTTGCTGAAATGATCCTTGGGTGGTCCCCTTTCAAAATTGTGTCCGTCAGGGCGTCCTGTATCCAAGATGGCCGCCATTACTAAAATTAGAAATTTCTTCAAGTGGCCAAAACTGCTCTATTTTAAGCCAGAAAGTGCCCAAATTTGAACTGTATAAGCATAATGATGAGCTTTTTAACATATATTAGCGGATTTTTATGAACTTTGAACTTTTGCCCATTTTGACCGATTATGCAATTTAGAAAAAAGGGGGATGAAATTTAAAAAAAAGTCTTCTCCTCTGAAACTACTGAGCCAATCTCAACCAAACTTTGCTGAAATGATCCTTGGGTGGTCCCCTTTCAAATTTCTGTCCGTCAGCGCCGTCCTGTATCCAAGATGGCCGCCATTACTAAAAATAGAAATTTCTTCAAATGGCCAAAACTGCTCTATTTTAAGCCAGAAAGTGCCCAAATTTGAACTGTATAAGCATTAATGATGAGCTTTTTAACATATATTACGGGATTTTTTATGAACTTTGAACTTTTGCCGATTTTGACTGATTATGCAATTTAGAAAAAGGGGGGATGAAATTAAAAAAAGTCTTCTCCTCTGAAACTACTGAGCCAATCTCAACCAAACTATGCTGAAATGATCCTTTGGTGGTCCCCTTTCAAAATTTTGTCCTTCAGCGCCGTCCTGTATCCAAGATGGCCGCCATTACTAAAAATAGAAATTTCTTCAAATGGCCAAAACTGCTCTATTTTAAGCCAGACAGTGCCCAAAATTGAACTGTAGAAGCATAATGATGAGCTTTTTAACATATATTACGGGATTTTTTATGAACTTTGAACTTTTACCGATTTTGACCGATTATGCAATTTAGAAAAAAGGGGGGATGAAACTTAAAAAAAATCTTCTCCTCTGAAACTACTGAGCCAATCTCAACCAAACGTTGCTGAAATGATCCTTGGGTGGTCCCCTTTCAAAATTGTGTCCGTCAGCGCCGTCCTGTATCCAAGATGGCCGCCATTACTAAAATTAGAATATCTTCAAATGGCCAAAACTGCTCTATTTTAAGCCAGAAAGTGCCCAAATTTGAACTGTATAAGCATAATGATGAGCTTTGTAACATATATTACGGGATTTTTTATGAACTTTGAACTTTTGCCGATTTTGACCGATTATGTAATTTAGAAAAAAGGGGGGATAAATAAAAAAAAGTCTTCTCTGAAACTACTGAGCCAATCTCAACCAAACTTTGCTGAAATGATCCTTTGGTGGTCCCCTTTCAAAATTGTGTCCGTCAGTGCCGTCCTGTATCCAAGATGGCCGCCATTACTAAAAATGAAATTTCTTCAAATGGCCAAAACTGCTATATTTTAAGCCAGAAAGTGCCCAAATTTGAACTGTATTAGCATAATGATGAGCTTTTTAACATATATTACGGGATTTTTTATGAACTTTGAACTTTTGCCGATTTTGACCGATTATGCAATTTAGAAAAAAGAGGGGATGAAATTTAAAAAAAAGTCTTCTCCTCTGAAACTACTGAGCCAATCTCAACCAAACTTTGCTGAAATGATTCTTGGGTGGTCCTCTTTCCAATTCGTGTCCGGCATTTCAGAACACCGACCAAGATGGCCGCCGCAGCCGAACTTAATTTAATATAGGACCCTATGAGAAATTCCCATAAAAATCTTCTTGTCTGCAACCATTTGCTCAAAGAGAACAAAATTTTGATGAAATAGTCATTGAATGGTTCTCTTCCAAAAATGTGTCCGGCGGTTCGGCCCTTCGATCAAGATGACCCCCACAGCCGAACTTAGCTTAACATAGGACCCTATGGGAAATTCACATAAAAATCTTCTCCTCAGAAACCACTTGGCCAATTGCAACCAAACTTTTGTGGAATGATCCTTGGATGGCCCCCTTCCAAAATTGTGTCCGGTGATCCCGACTTCCAACCAAGATGGCCACCAAGCTAAAAATAGAAAAAGGGGGGATGAAATGAAAAAAAATCTTCTCCTCTGAAACTACTGAGCCAATCTCAACCAAACTTTGTTGAAATGATCCTTGGGTGGTCCCCTTTCAAATTTGAGTCCGTCAGCGCCGTCCTGTATCCAAGATGGCCACCATTACTAAAAATAGAAATTTCTTCAAATGGCCAAAACTGCTCTATTTTAAGCCAGAAAGTGCCCAAATTTGAACTGTATAAGCATAATGATGAGCTTTTTAACATATATTACGGGATTTTTTATGAACTTTGAACTTTTGCCGATTTTGACCGATTATGCAATTTAGAAAAAGGGGGGATGAAATTTAAAAAAAATCTTCTCTGAAACTACTGAGCCAATCTCAACCAAACTTTGCTGAAATGATCCTTAGGTGGTCCCCTTTCAAAATTGTGTCCGTCAGCGCCGTCCTGTATCCACGATGGCCGCCATTACTAAAATTAGAAATTTCTTCAAGTGGCCAAAACTTCTCTATTTTAAGCCAGAAAGTGCCCAAATTTGAACTGTATAAGCATAATGATGAGCTTTTTAACATATATTACGGGATTTTTTATGAACTTTGAACTTTTGCCGATTTTGACCGATTATGCAATTTAGAAAAAAGGGGGGATGAAATTTAAAAAAAAGTCTTCTCCTCTGAAACTACTGAGCCAATCTCAACCAAACTTTGCTGAAATGATCCTTGGGTGGTCCCCTTTCAAATTTGTGTCCGTCAGCGCCGTCCTGTATCCAAGATGGCCGCCATTACTAAAATTAGAATATCTTCAAGTGGCCAAAACTGCTCTATTTTAAGCCAGAAAGTGCCCAAATTTGAACTGTATAAGCATAATGATGAGCTTTTTAACATATATTACGGGATTTTTTATGAACTTTGAACTTTTGCCGATTTTGACCGATTATGCAATTTAGAAAAAAGGGGGAATGAAATTTAAAAAAAATCTTCTCCTCTGAAACTACTGAGCCCATCTCAACCAAACTTTGCTGAAATGATCCTTGGGTGGTCCCCTTTCAAAAGTGTGTCCGTTAGCGCCGTCCTGTATCCAAGATGGCCGCCATTACTAAAAATAGAAATTTCTTCAAATTGCCAAAACTGCTCTATTTTAAGCCAGAAAGTGCCCAAATTTGAACTGTATAAGCATAATGATGAGCTTTTTAACATATATTACGGGATTTTTTATGAACTTTGAACTTTTGCCGATTTTGACTGATTATACAATTTAGAAAAAAGGGGGGATGAAATTTAAAAAAAAGTCTTCTCCTCTGAAACTACTGAGCCAATCTTAACCAAACTTTGCTGAAATGATCCTTGGGTGGTCCCCTTTCAAATTTGTGTCCGTCAGCGCCGTCCTGTATCCAAGATGGCCGCCATTACTAAAAATGAAATTTCTTCAAATGGCCAAAACTGCTCTATTTTAAGCCAGAAAGTGCCCAAATTTGAACTGTGTAAGCATAATGATGAGCTTTTTAACATATATTACGGGATTTTTTTATGAACTTTGAACTTTTGCCGATTTTGACCGATTATGCAATTTAGAAAAAAGGGGGGATGAAATTTTAAAAAAAATCTTCTCCTCTGAAACTACTGAGCCAATCTCAACCAAACTTTGCTGAAATGATTTTTGGGTGGTCCTCTTCCAAATTTGTGTCCGGCATTTCAGAACACCGACCAAGATGACCGCCGCAGCCGAACTTAATTTAATATAGGACCCTATGAGAAATTCCCATAACAATCTTCTTGTCTGCAACCATTTGCTCAATAAGAACAAAATTTTGATGAAATAGTCATTGGATGGTTCTCTTCCAAAAATGTGTCCGGCGGTTCGGCCCTTCGATCAAGATGACCCCCACAGCCGAACTTAGCTTTACATAGGACCTTATGGGAAATTCACATAAAAATCTTCTCCTCAGAAACCACTTGGCCAATTGCAACCAAACTTTTGTGGAATGATCCTTGGATGGACCCCTTCCAAAATTGTGTCCGATGATCCCGACTTCCAACCAAGATGGCCACCAAGCTAAAAATAGAAAAAGGGGGGATGAAATTAAAAAAAATCTTCTCCTCTGAAACTACTAAGCCAATCTCAACCAAACTTTGCTGAAATGATCCTTGGGTGGTCCCCTTTCAAAATTGTGTCCGTCAGCGCCGTCCTGTATCCAAGATGGCCGCCATTACTAAAATTAGAATATCTTCAAATGGCCAAAACTGCTCTATTTTAAGCCAGAAAGTGCCCAAATTTGAACTGTATAAGCATAATGATGAGCTTTGTAACATATATTACGGGATTTTTTATGAACTTTGAACTTTTGCCGATTTTGACCGATTATGTAATTTAGAAAAAAGGGGGGATAAATAAAAAAAAGTCTTCTCTGAAACTACTGAGCCAATCTCAACCAAACTTTGCTGAAATGATCCTTTGGTGGTCCCCTTTCAAAATTGTGTCCGTCAGTGCCGTCCTGTATCCAAGATGGCCACCATTACTAAAAATGAAATTTCTTCAAATGGCCAAAACTGCTATATTTTAAGCCAGAAAGTGCCCAAATTTGAACTGTATTAGCATAATGATGAGCTTTTTAACATATATTACGGGATTTTTTATGAACTTTGAACTTTTGCCGATTTTGACCGATTATGCAATTTAGAAAAAAGAGGGGATGAAATTTAAAAAAAAGTCTTCTCCTCTGAAACTACTGAGCCAATCTCAACCAAACTTTGCTGAAATGATTCTTGGGTGGTCCTCTTTCCAATTCGTGTCCGGCATTTCAGAACACCGACCAAGATGGCCGCCGCAGCCGAACTTAATTTAATATAGGACCCTATGAGAAATTCCCATAAAAATCTTCTTGTCTGCAACCATTTGCTCAAAGAGAACAAAATTTTGATGAAATAGTCATTGAATGGTTCTCTTCCAAAAATGTGTCCGGCGGTTCGGCCCTTCGATCAAGATGACCCCCACAGCCGAACTTAGCTTAACATAGGACCCTATGGGAAATTCACATAAAAATCTTCTCCTCAGAAACCACTTGGCCAATTGCAACCAAACTTTTGTGGAATGATCCTTGGATGGCCCCCTTCCAAAATTGTGTCCGGTGATCCCGACTTCCAACCAAGATGGCCACCAAGCTAAAAATAGAAAAAGGGGGGATGAAATGAAAAAAAATCTTCTCCTCTGAAACTACTGAGCCAATCTCAACCAAACTTTGTTGAAATGATCCTTGGGTGGTCCCCTTTCAAATTTGAGTCCGTCAGCGCCGTCCTGTATCCAAGATGGCCACCATTACTAAAAATAGAAATTTCTTCAAATGGCCAAAACTGCTCTATTTTAAGCCAGAAAGTGCCCAAATTTGAACTGTATAAGCATAATGATGAGCTTTTTAACATATATTACGGGATTTTTTATGAACTTTGAACTTTTGCCGATTTTGACCGATTATGCAATTTAGAAAAAGGGGGGATGAAATTTAAAAAAAATCTTCTCTGAAACTACTGAGCCAATCTCAACCAAACTTTGCTGAAATGATCCTTAGGTGGTCCCCTTTCAAAATTGTGTCCGTCAGCGCCGTCCTGTATCCACGATGGCCGCCATTACTAAAATTAGAAATTTCTTCAAGTGGCCAAAACTTCTCTATTTTAAGCCAGAAAGTGCCCAAATTTGAACTGTATAAGCATAATGATGAGCTTTTTAACATATATTACGGGATTTTTTATGAACTTTGAACTTTTGCCGATTTTGACCGATTATGCAATTTAGAAAAAAGGGGGGATGAAATTTAAAAAAAAGTCTTCTCCTCTGAAACTACTGAGCCAATCTCAACCAAACTTTGCTGAAATGATCCTTGGGTGGTCCCCTTTCAAATTTGTGTCCGTCAGCGCCGTCCTGTATCCAAGATGGCCGCCATTACTAAAATTAGAATATCTTCAAGTGGCCAAAACTGCTCTATTTTAAGCCAGAAAGTGCCCAAATTTGAACTGTATAAGCATAATGATGAGCTTTTTAACATATATTACGGGATTTTTTATGAACTTTGAACTTTTGCCGATTTTGACCGATTATGCAATTTAGAAAAAAGGGGGAATGAAATTTAAAAAAAATCTTCTCCTCTGAAACTACTGAGCCCATCTCAACCAAACTTTGCTGAAATGATCCTTGGGTGGTCCCCTTTCAAAAGTGTGTCCGTTAGCGCCGTCCTGTATCCAAGATGGCCGCCATTACTAAAAATAGAAATTTCTTCAAATTGCCAAAACTGCTCTATTTTAAGCCAGAAAGTGCCCAAATTTGAACTGTATAAGCATAATGATGAGCTTTTTAACATATATTACGGGATTTTTTATGAACTTTGAACTTTTGCCGATTTTGACTGATTATACAATTTAGAAAAAAGGGGGGATGAAATTTAAAAAAAAGTCTTCTCCTCTGAAACTACTGAGCCAATCTTAACCAAACTTTGCTGAAATGATCCTTGGGTGGTCCCCTTTCAAATTTGTGTCCGTCAGCGCCGTCCTGTATCCAAGATGGCCGCCATTACTAAAAATGAAATTTCTTCAAATGGCCAAAACTGCTCTATTTTAAGCCAGAAAGTGCCCAAATTTGAACTGTGTAAGCATAATGATGAGCTTTTTAACATATATTACGGGATTTTTTTATGAACTTTGAACTTTTGCCGATTTTGACCGATTATGCAATTTAGAAAAAAGGGGGGATGAAATTTTAAAAAAAATCTTCTCCTCTGAAACTACTGAGCCAATCTCAACCAAACTTTGCTGAAATGATTTTTGGGTGGTCCTCTTCCAAATTTGTGTCCGGCATTTCAGAACACCGACCAAGATGACCGCCGCAGCCGAACTTAATTTAATATAGGACCCTATGAGAAATTCCCATAACAATCTTCTTGTCTGCAACCATTTGCTCAATAAGAACAAAATTTTGATGAAATAGTCATTGGATGGTTCTCTTCCAAAAATGTGTCCGGCGGTTCGGCCCTTCGATCAAGATGACCCCCACAGCCGAACTTAGCTTTACATAGGACCTTATGGGAAATTCACATAAAAATCTTCTCCTCAGAAACCACTTGGCCAATTGCAACCAAACTTTTGTGGAATGATCCTTGGATGGACCCCTTCCAAAATTGTGTCCGATGATCCCGACCTCCAACCAAGATGGCCACCAAGCTAAAAATAGAAAAAGGGGGGATGAAATTAAAAAAAATCTTCTCCTCTGAAACTACTAAGCCAATCTCAACCAAACTTTGTTGAAACGATCCTTGGGTGGTCCCCTTTCAAATTTGAGTCCGTCAGCGCCGTCCTGTATCCAAGATGGCCGCCATTACTAAAAATAGAAATTTCTTCAAATGGCCAAAACTGCTCTATTTTAAGCCAGAAAGTGCCCAAATTTGAACTGTATAAGCATAATGATGAGCTTTTTAACATATATTACGGGATTTTTTATGAACTTTGAACTTTTGCCGATTTTGGCTGATTATGCAATTTAGAAAAAAGGGGGGATGAAATTTAAAAAAAAGTCTCCTCCTCTGAAACTACTGAGCCAATCTCAACCAAACTTTGCTGAAATGATCCTTTGGTGGTCCCCTTTCAAAATTGTGTCCGTCAGCGCCGTCCTGTATCCAAGATGGCCGCCATTACTAAATATAGAAATTTCTTCAAATGGCCAAAACTGTTCTATTTTAAGCCAGAAAGTGCCCAAATTTGAACTGTATAAGCATAATGATGAGCTTTTTAACATATATTACGGGATTTTTTATGAACTTTGAACTTTTGCCGATTTTGACCGATTATGCAATTTAGAAAAAAGGGGGGATGAAATTTAAAAAAAATGTCTTCTCCTCTGAAACTACTGAGCCAATCTCAACCAAACTTTGCTGAAATGATCCTTGGGTGGTCCCCTTTCAAATTTGTGTCCGTCAGCGCCGTCCTGTATCCAAGATGGCCGCCATTACTAAAAATAGAAATTTCTTCAAATGGCCAAAACTGCTCTATTTTAAGCCAGAAAGTGCCCAAATTTGAACTGTATAAGCATAATGATGAGCTTTTTAACATATATTACTGGATTTTTTATGAACTTTGAACTTTTACCGATTTTGACCGATTATGCAATTTAGAAAGAAGGGGGGATGAAACTTAAAAAAAATCTTCTCCTCTGAAACTACTGAGCCAATCTCAACCAAACTTTGCTGAAATGATCCTTGGGTGGTCCCCTTTCAAAATTGTGTCCGTCAGCGCCGTCCTGTATCCAAGATGGCCGCCATTACTAAAAATGAAATTTCTTCAAATGGCCAAAACTGCTCTATTTTAAGCCAGAAAGTGCCCAAATTTGAACTGTAATAGCATAATGATGAGCTTTTTAACATATATTACGGGATTTTTTATGAACATTGAACTTTTGCCGAGTTTGACCGATTATGCAATTTAGAAAAAAGGGGGGATGAAATTTAAAAAAAAGTCTTTTCCTCTGAAACTACTGAGCCAATCTCAACCAAACTTTGCTGAAATGATTCTTGGGTGGTCCTCTTCCAAATTTGTGTCCGGAATTTCAGAACACCGACCAAGATGGCCGCCGCAGCCGAACTTAATTTAACATAGGACCCTATGAGAAATTCCCATAAAAATCTTCTTGTCTGCAACCATTTGCTCAATAAGAACAAAATTTTGATGAAATAGTCATTGGATGGTTCTCTTCCAAAAATGTGTCCGGCGGTTCGGCCCTTCGATCAAGATGACCCCCACAGCCGAACTTAGCTTAACATAGGACCCTATGGGAAATTCACATAAAAATCTTCTCCTCAGAAACCACTTGGCCAATTGCAACCAAACTTTTGTGGAATGATCCTTGGATGGCCCCCTTCCAAAATTGTGTCCGGTGATCCCGACTTCCAACCAAGATGGCCACCAAGCCAAAAATAGAAAAAGGGGGGATGAAATTTAAAAAAATCTTCTCCTCTGAAACTACTGAGCCAATCTCAACCAAACTTTGTTGAAATGATCCTTGGGTGGTCCCCTTTCAAAAGTGTGTCCGTCAGCGCCGTCCTGTATCCAAGATGGCCGCCATTACTAAGAATGAAATTTCTTCAAATGACCAAAACTGCTCTATTTTAAGACAGAAAGCGTCCAAATTTGAACTGTATAAGCATAATGATGAGCTTTTTAACATATATTACGGGATTTTTTTATGAACTTTGAACTTTTGCCGATTTTGACCGATTATGCAATTTAGAAAAAAGGGGGGATGAAATTTAAAAAAAAGTCTCCTCCTCTGAAACTACTGAGCCAATCTCAACCAAACTTTGCTGAAATGATCCTGTGGTGGTCCCCTTTCAAAATTATGTCCGTCAGCGCCGTCCTGTATCCAAGATGGCCGCCATTACTAAATATAGAAATTTCTTCAAATGGCCAAAACTGTTCTATTTTAAGCCAGAAAGTGCCCAAATTTGAACTGTATAAGCATAATGATGTGCTTTTTAACATATATTACGGGATTTTTTATGAACTTTGAACTTTTGCCGATTTTGACCGATTATGCAATTTAGAAAAAAGGGGGGATGAAATTTAAAAAAAAGTCTTCTCCTCTGCAACTACTGAGCCAATCTCAACCAAACTTTGCTGAAATGATCCTTGGGTGGTCCCCTTTCAAATTTGTGTCCGTCAGCGCCGTCCTGTATCCAAGATGGCCGCCATTACTAAAAATAGAAATTTCTTCAAATGGCCAAAACTGCTCTATTTTAAGCCAGAAAGTGCCCAAATTTGAACTGTATAAGCATAATGATGAGCTTTTTAACATATATTACGGGATTTTTTTATGAACTTTGAACTTTTGCCGATTTTGACCGATTATGCAATTTAGAAAAAAGGGGGAATGAAATTTAAAAAAAATCTTCTCCTCTGAAACTACTGAGCCCATCTCAACCAAACTTTGCTGAAATGATCCTTGGGTGGTCCCCTTTCAAAAGTGTGTCCGTCAGCGCCGTCCTGTATCCAAGATGGCCGCCATTACTAAGAATGAAATTTCTTCAAATGGCCAAAACTGCTCTATTTTAAGACAGAAAGCGTCCAAATTTGAACTGTATAAGCATAATGATGAGCTTTTTAACATTATTACGGGATTTTTTATGAACTTTGAACTTTTGCCCATTTTGACCGATTATGCAATTTAGAAAAAAAGGGGGGATGAAATTAAAAAAAAATCTTCTCCTCTGAAACTACTGAGCCAATCTCAACCAAACTTTGCTGAAATGATCCTTGGGTGGTCCCCTTTCAAAATTTTGTCCGTCAGCGCCGTCCTGTATCCAAGATGGCCGCCATTACTAAAAATAGAAATTTCTTCAAATGGCCAAAACTGCTCTATTTTAAGCCAGAAAGTGCCCAAATTTGAACTGTATAAGCATAATGATGAGCTTTTTAACATATATTACTGGATTTTTTATGAACTTTGAACTTTTACCGATTTTGACCGATTATGCAATTTAGAAAGAAGGGGGGATGAAACTTAAAAAAAATCTTCTCCTCTGAAATTACTGAGCCAATCTCAACCAAACTTTGCTGAAATGATCCTTGGGTGGTCCCCTTTCAAAATCGTGTCCGTCAGCGCCGTCCTGTATCCAAGATGGCCGCCATTACTAAAAATGAAATTTCTTCAAATGGCCAAAACTGCTCTATTTTAAGCCAGAAAGTGCCCAAATTTGAACTGTATAAGCATAATGATGAACTTTTTAACATATATTACGGGATTTTTTATGAACATTGAACTTTTGCCGAGTTTGACCGATTATGCAATTTAGAAAAAAGGGGGGATGAAATTTAAAAAAAAGTGTTTTCCTCTGAAACTACTGAGCCAATCTCAACCAAACTTTGCTGAAATGATTCTTGGGTGGTCCTCTTCCAAATTTGTGTCCGGAATTTCAGAACACCGACCAAGATGGCCGCCGCAGCCGAACTTAATTTAACATAGGACCCTATGAGAAATTCCCATAAAAATCTTCTTGTCTGCAACCATTTGCTCAATAAGAACAAAATTTTGATGAAATAGTCATTGGATGGTTCTCTTCCAAAAATGTGTCCGGCGGTTCGGCCCTTCGATCAAGATGACCCCCACAGCCGAACTTAGCTTAACATAGGACCCTATGGGAAATTCACATAAAAATCTTCTCCTCAGAAACCACTTGGCCAATTGCAACCAAACTTTTGTGGAATGATCCTTGGATGGCCCCCTTCCAAAATTGTGTCCGGTGATCCCGACTTCCAACCAAGATGGCCACCAAGCTAAAAATAGAAAAAGGGGGGATGAAATGAAAAAAAATCTTCTCCTCTGAAACTACTGAGCCAATCTCAACCAAACTTTGTTGAAATGATCCTTGGGTGGTCCCCTTTCAAATTTGAGTCCGTCAGCGCCGTCCTGTATCCAAGATGGCCACCATTACTAAAAATAGAAATTTCTTCAAATGGCCAAAACTGCTCTATTTTAAGCCAGAAAGTGCCCAAATTTGAACTGTATAAGCATAATGATGAGCTTTTTAACATATATTACGGGATTTTTTATGAACTTTGAACTTTTGCCGATTTTGACCGATTATGCAATTTAGAAAAAGGGGGGATGAAATTTAAAAAAAATCTTCTCTGAAACTACTGAGCCAATCTCAACCAAACTTTGCTGAAATGATCCTTAGGTGGTCCCCTTTCAAAATTGTGTCCGTCAGCGCCGTCCTGTATCCACGATGGCCGCCATTACTAAAATTAGAAATTTCTTCAAGTGGCCAAAACTTCTCTATTTTAAGCCAGAAAGTGCCCAAATTTGAACTGTATAAGCATAATGATGAGCTTTTTAACATATATTACGGGATTTTTTATGAACTTTGAACTTTTGCCGATTTTGACCGATTATGCAATTTAGAAAAAAGGGGGGATGAAATTTAAAAAAAAGTCTTCTCCTCTGAAACTACTGAGCCAATCTCAACCAAACTTTGCTGAAATGATCCTTGGGTGGTCCCCTTTCAAATTTGTGTCCGTCAGCGCCGTCCTGTATCCAAGATGGCCGCCATTACTAAAATTAGAATATCTTCAAGTGGCCAAAACTGCTCTATTTTAAGCCAGAAAGTGCCCAAATTTGAACTGTATAAGCATAATGATGAGCTTTTTAACATATATTACGGGATTTTTTATGAACTTTGAACTTTTGCCGATTTTGACCGATTATGCAATTTAGAAAAAAGGGGGAATGAAATTTAAAAAAAATCTTCTCCTCTGAAACTACTGAGCCCATCTCAACCAAACTTTGCTGAAATGATCCTTGGGTGGTCCCCTTTCAAAAGTGTGTCCGTTAGCGCCGTCCTGTATCCAAGATGGCCGCCATTACTAAAAATAGAAATTTCTTCAAATTGCCAAAACTGCTCTATTTTAAGCCAGAAAGTGCCCAAATTTGAACTGTATAAGCATAATGATGAGCTTTTTAACATATATTACGGGATTTTTTATGAACTTTGAACTTTTGCCGATTTTGACCGATTATGCAATTTAGAAAAAAGGGGGAATGAAATTTAAAAAAAATCTTCTCCTCTGAAACTACTGAGCCCATCTCAACCAAACTTTGCTGAAATGATCCTTGGGTGGTCCCCTTTCAAAAGTGTGTCCGTCAGCGCCGTCCTGTATCCAAGATGGCCGCCATTACTAAGAATGAAATTTCTTCAAATAGCCAAAACTGCTCTATTTTAAGCCAGAAAGTGCCCAAATTTGAACTGTATAAGCATAATGATGAGCTTTTTAACATATATTACGGGATTTTTTATGAACATAGAACTTTTTCCGAGTTTGACCGATTATGCAATTTAGAAAAAAGGGGGGATGAAATTTAAAAAAAAGTCTTTTCCTCTGAAACTACTGAGCCAATCTCAGCCAAACTTTGCTGAAATGATTCTTGGGTGGTCCTCTTCCAAATTTGTGTCCGGAATTTCAGAACACCGACCAAGATGGCCGCCGCAGCCGAACTTAATTTAACATAGGACCCTATGAGAAATTCCCATAAAAATCTTCTTGTCTGCAACCATTTGCTCAATAAGAACAAAATTTTGATGAAATAGTCATTGGATGGTTCTCTTCCAAAAATGTGTCCGGCGGTTCGGCCCTTCGATCAAGATGACCCCCACAGCCGAACTTAGCTTAACATAGGACCCTATGGGAAATTCACATAAAAATCTTCTCCTCAGAAACCACTTGGCCAATTGCAACCAAACTTTTGTGGAATGATCCTTGGATGGCCCCCTTCCAAAATTGTGTCCGGTGATCCCGACTTCCAACCAAGATGGCCACCAAGCTAAAAATAGAAAAAGGGGGGATGAAATTAAAAAAAATCTTCTCCTCTGAAACTACTGAGCCAATCTCAACCAAACTTTGTTGAAATGATCCTTGGGTGGTCCCCTTTCAAATTTGAGTCCGTCAGCGCCGTCCTGTATCCAAGATGGCCGCCATTACTAAAAATAGAAATTTCTTCAAATGGCCAAAACTGCTCTATTTTAAACCAGAAAGTGCCCAAATTTGAATTGTATAAGCATAATGATGAGCTTTTTAACATATATTACGGGATTTTTTATGAACTTTGAACTTTTGCATATTTTGAACAATTGTACAAATTAGAAAAAAGGGGGGATGAAATTAAAAAAAAATCTTCTCCTCTGAAACTACTGAGCCAATCTCAACCAAACTTTGCTGAAATGATTCTTGGGTGGTCCTCTTCCAAAATTGTGTCCGGCATTTCAGAATACCGACCAAAATGGCCACCACAGCCGAACTTAATTTAACATAGGACCCTATGAGAAATTCCCATAAAAATCTTCTTGTAAATCTGATTACCCATCTTGGAGTTCTTGCCCTTTTTTCATCAAATTTAAAAAAAATAAAAATATTTTCGTCTTATATTTCAAAAAAACTATAAGAGATAAAGGTTAAGTTTAAATTGCAAAAATTTGCAGCATGTCAAGATCTTCCTACCCTGCAATTTTGAAGTAAATCCCAATACCCATTTTGGTGTTATTGCCCTTTTTTCATCAAAATGTTCTCAATTTTAATACTATCATCTTATATCTCAAAAACTATTAGAGATAGAGGGAAAGTTTAAACTGCAAAAATGTTCAGCATGTCAAGATCTACAAAAAATTTCCCACAGTAAAAAATGTGCGACAACTGTGTGAAGAGTTATTCCTCTTGAAATGCATTTTTTTTGTTAACTCACTGCTTTTGGTTACTCAAATAATCAAAGGGAAGCAACTCTATTACAAAATGTGAAGTAGGAAAAGGTAAATTTTGAGAATCATTGACATATATGTTTTTTTACAGCAATTTTGATAACTTACATTAAAGGGGGAACCCCTGCCCAAATTTTTTTGTAGAAGGGGTCTGCAATGACGAAGGCTACATTTGTTAATTTTTTTTTACCGATGTTATCAAGTTTTATTGACTGATGTTGTTATTATACCCAGGTGAGCTATACAGGCTCCTGGGAGCCTCTAGTTAGCTCACCTGACCCAAAGGGTCAGCTGAGCTATTGTCACCACTGAGCGTACGTCGTCTGTCGTCCGTCCGTCCGTTAACTTTTCACATTTTAATCAACTCCATTGAAGCCAGTGGGCCAATTTGAACCAAACTTTGGTGGAATGGTCCTTGGATAGCACCCTTCCAAAATTGTGTCCGGTGATGCCGACTTCCAACCAAGATGGACACCAAGTTAAAAATAGAAAAAAGGGGGGATAAAATTTTAATTGTCCATTGCTGCTTTAGTATAAAATTAGCTCAAATTTTAACTGCAGCTACATGGCAAGGAGTAGTTTAACATATATTCCGAGTTTTTCTGTGAAATTTTCTTTCAGCCGATTTATACCGATTATGCAAATTAGGCATATTTTGATAAATAATCACATTTAATTCTTCTCCTCTGAAACCGCAGAACCAAATTACACCAAACCTGGCAGGGTTCCTTTCAAAATTGTGTCTGACAGCCTCACCCTCCATTCAAGATGGCTGCTGTTACTAAAAATAGAAATTTCTTCAATTATCCATTGCTGCTTTAGTATACATGTAAGTCAAAATGAGCTCAAATTTTAACTGCAGCTACATGGCAAGGAGTAGTTTAACATATATTCCAGGTTTTTCTGTCAAATATTTCTTTCAGCCAATTTATACCGATTATGCAAATTGGGCAAATTTTGATAAAAGATCACATTTAAATCTTCTCCTCTGAAACCACTGAACCAAATTACACCAAACCTGGCAGGGATGGTCCTTGGGTGGGTCCCTTTCAAAATTGTGTCTGACAGCCCCGCCCTCCATTCAACAATTGATAACCTTCGCATTGTGTTCCCGCGTAATATTTACAACATTATTGTCCCCTTTTTTACGACAGTTTAAGCCTCTCGGAGAAAGACCACCAGTGTAAAATTAATTAAATATTTAAAAATCTTCAGAACCAATAATGTCAGTGCAATAATATTTAGTGTAGAACACTGATAGATCATGAGGATTCAAAATTGTATCAATGAAGTCCTGGGGTCAATGGGGTCCAAGACCCAATGGTCCAAAGCATACATAGGATTCCATGGAAAAACAGCTGTGTAAACTAACTCCCATCAGCTGTTGCCATAGCTTAGCGTCTGTCATCTGTCCATCCACCCATGCGTTGGTAAATAATACTATTCTCTAAAACCACAGCCAATTTGAGCCAGGTGAGCGATTACAGGCTCTGCAGAGCCTCTAGTTGTCTTTTTAATTGATAACTGACCCAAGCTAAATAAATGAAATGTGACTTAATGTGTTAATTATATAAATCCTTGCCTTCTATAAATTTTAATTTCTTATCTAATTCTTATTCTTATTTAACAATATGGTCAGGTTGTTATTTTCATTGAATTGCTTCACAGTAGGGGCTCTTCCTGTATATTGGTTACATCCTGTATATTACAACTGACTGCTAATGCATGACAAATAATTTTAATCAGCCATCATTATCATGAAATACATTTTTTAATCTTTATTTTGATGATGGCACCTAATTCCAATCACCTAATCCAAATTAGTATAGTAGAGGAGTACCGTATTTTTCGGACGATAAATCTAGATAAAAATGACGATTTTGTTCACAGTACAAAAAATGTATACCTTTATTTTGCTGTAGGTTTATTTCTGAATAAGAAGACTCGTATCGTCGATGTTCTTGGTGTTATTTTTTTTAAAAATAAAGCAATAAAAGTATACTAACAGGAGGGTGCAATTCTGGGGATAAAATATTCAACATTCGAAAAAATCAATATTCAATGATTGAAGTGTTATCGAAAATCAGTTCAATATTGTATTTTATAATAAAATATATACTATAAAAAATGTATCTTGTTGAAAAAAATCACACGATTTACAATATAAAATTATTATCACAAAATATCTAAATATAGCTATAGCTTTCCATCAAACACGAGCATGCGCACGTGATTGTAGTTAAAAATGGCGGTTGCAATACATCTCACAGTGAACGTGTAGAACAAGCTTTTTATACTAAATATACTGGAAAATAATTTATATCTATTTCGTTACTTAATCGATATTTTATTGCAATAATGTATATGAGGCTATGGGTGTTTAAACGTCACTTTTCAACAATATTTCAGTTATATATTGACCTTTGAGCTACCTTTCCTGGCGCGAATATGGTGCAAGGTAGAAATACACTAGGGTATTTACGTAACCGGATATTCTACATACCGGAAAGAAAGTACGCTTACAAATATGCATCGATCACAAAATGTTTGACATGTTCACCTCGAGAAATGTAAAAAAAAAATCTTTAAATATCCACTCTCACGTCGGACTTAGAGAGTGTCGACTCTCAAATTAAATTTACTTCAATGATTGCAAATGTACCTACAAACAAATAGTAATAAAAAACAACAACATTAAATAGAATTAATTATAATTGTTCTCCCACTGGCACCTGGAAATTTGTGTCGACAAGATGTTCCTTCCACTTTTGACACCTGTAACCTGAGCTAATTAATTCATATCAAGCTGGCTGTAATACCTAGTCCAATACACATATTGCCGTCACAGATGAACAAGTATAGGGACTTGAAATATTTGTAAACAGAATATTGTGTAACTTTAGCCGGTGATTTTTGCATCCGTTATTTCACCTTTATATGGATATCACACTCCGAAAGAATTATTTCTTATTCATTCATGTACACAGACGTACCGGCCTCATTGACTGTTTTAAGTGACAACAGATTTTTTTTTTAAATCGTCAGTGATTTCTCCAAACAAACAAAGTCAAAACGCAAACTTAAGTCGAGTTTTTACTCAAATTTAATTTGGTTTGTTAAGAAAACTTTTTTCGAGAAGTCCAAGCCAGGGCTGGACTCGGCGTATATAATTTTAAAGCTTAGATTTCGGAAAAGTTACGATATTTCTAGCATTCCGATTGTAATCGTAAAATTTAAATGTACTAGAAAGATCTATTAAAATTAAACAGATTAAAGAAACACAAACGGTGTAACTCGAAATTATTGTACAATTCTTTGATTATGAGGTGCTCCTATGCATCGAACGACTGTTGTGCCCGAGCGTGACAAATATTGACCTTGGAGCTACCTTTCCTGGCGCGAATATGGTGCAAGGTAAAAATACACTAGGGTATTTACATACCCGCACATTCTACACACCGGAAAGAAAGTACGCTTACAAATACGCATCGATCACAAAATGTTTGAGATATTCACCTCGAGAAATGTAAAAGAAAAATCTTTTAATATCCACTCTCACGTCCGACCAAAATGTACGACCAAATAGTCGGACTTAGAGAGTGTTGACTCTCAAATTTGTCGGACATTTTGGGAGGAATTTGTCGGACCTGAGAGTTTGATCGTTGATACACTTGGAGTGTACTGCAGATCCCTCCAAGTGTGTCAACGATCAAACACTCAGGTCGGACAGAGAGTTTTGTCGGACTTCACACCGACAAATGTCCGACCAAATTGTCCGACAAATGTCCGACCAAATCCTCCCAGTCGGAGTGAGAGTCTCCACTCTCAGATAGTTAAACTGTAAATAGGAAACGTCCCCAAATTCTGCTAACCAATACATTTGTGCATAAAGAAACATGCGTATCATAGTAAAGCTGAAGTAAATGAGTGATATACAGTGGTACGGAAAGTATAGATATGTTAACGGCTGTCACGGGCGATATATACAATAATATCCATGAATAAAATGTATTAACATGCAGTACCCATGTTTTAAGTGCACTAGAAGTGAATATTAATATGTCCCTATGTACTCGCGACAATCGATGCCAAGGCCCTTTCACTTGCTGCAGACAGTTGCCGGTTTACGATATCGGGTGCGTTTGCTCTTTTACGTGTTTGCCAAATGTAGGGCGAACGAACCCGGGTAAATAATTCTAATTTATACATTTATTTCTTTAAAGGCAAATTTGGATTAAAATTATTTAGTAAAATTTAAGTTTTATTTTGTTCATGGCGAATGGGTCATAAATCCGTAAATCCCGTTTTTTTCTTCGTGAAAATTGGCAGTCTGCGGAGTCCTGATATAGGTGAAATAATATTTTATTAGTGTATTCTACGGTTTTTTTTTTACAGTTTACCTGTCAAAACATCAACCATCTCAGCATGTTGTCGCATCGTGCATTCATGATATACAAATACACCTATCACAGGTGTGAAAAAAAAACGTTGCTCAAGACTCTTTTTACTAAGACTTATAAACATAGATAACTATTCTACGTTTTCGATTTTCAAGCCGTCTTCCAATTTATTTGTACTTAAAAAATAAATTTATATCTTTTTTCTTATATATGTGTATAAATATCTTAATAAAATAAATACATTTACGGTGAGAAATTATTATACGTCATGATATCGTTATTTAGGTAAATACTTATTAGACAGATTTTTTTTTAAAACCATTTTTGTCTTTTTAATTGATAACTGACCCAAGCTAAATAAATGAAATGTGACTTAATGTGTTAATTATATAAATCCTTGCCTTCTATAAATTTTAATTTCTTATCTAATTCTTATTCTTATTTAACAATATGGTCAGGTTGTTATTTTCATTGAATTGCTTCACAGTAGGGGCTCTTCCTGTATATTGGTTACATCCTGTATATTACAACTGACTGCTAATGCATGACAAATAATTTTAATCAGCCATCATTATCATGAAATACATTTTTTAATCTTTATTTTGATGATGGCACCTAATTCCAATCACCTAATCCAAATTAGTATAGTAGAGGAGTACCGTATTTTTCGGACGATAAATCTAGATAAAAATGACGATTTTGTTCACAGTACAAAAAATGTATACCTTTATTTTGCTGTAGGTTTATTTCTGAATAAGAAGACTCGTATCGTCGATGTTCTTGGTGTTATTTTTTTTTAAAAATAAAGCAATAAAAGTATACTAACAGGAGGGTGCAATTCTGGGGATAAAATATTCAACATTCGAAAAAATCAATATTCAATGATTGAAGTGTTATCGAAAATCAGTTCAATATTGTATTTTATAATAAAATATATACTATAAAAAATGTATCTTGTTGAAAAAAATCACACGATTTACAATATAAAATTATTATCACAAAATATCTAAATATAGCTATAGCTTTCCATCAAACACGAGCATGCGCACGTGATTGTAGTTAAAAATGGCGGTTGCAATACATCTCACAGTGAACGTGTAGAACAAGCTTTTTATACTAAATATACTGGAAAATAATTTATATCTATTTCGTTACTTAATCGATATTTTATTGCAATAATGTATATGAGGCTATGGGTGTTTAAACGTCACTTTTCAACAATATTTCAGTTATATATTGACCTTTGAGCTACCTTTCCTGGCGCGAATATGGTGCAAGGTAGAAATACACTAGGGTATTTACGTAACCGGATATTCTACATACCGGAAAGAAAGTACGCTTACAAATATGCATCGATCACAAAATGTTTGACATGTTCACCTCGAGAAATGTAAAAAAAAAATCTTTAAATATCCACTCTCACGTCGGACTTAGAGAGTGTCGACTCTCAAATTAAATTTACTTCAATGATTGCAAATGTACCTACAAACAAATAGTAATAAAAAACAACAACATTAAATAGAATTAATTATAATTGTTCTCCCACTGGCACCTGGAAATTTGTGTCGACAAGATGTTCCTTCCACTTTTGACACCTGTAACCTGAGCTAATTAATTCATATCAAGCTGGCTGTAATACCTAGTCCAATACACATATTGCCGTCACAGATGAACAAGTATAGGGACTTGAAATATTTGTAAACAGAATATTGTGTAACTTTAGCCGGTGATTTTTGCATCCGTTATTTCACCTTTATATGGATATCACACTCCGAAAGAATTATTTCTTATTCATTCATGTACACAGACGTACCGGCCTCATTGACTGTTTTAAGTGACAACAGATTTTTTTTTTAAATCGTCAGTGATTTCTCCAAACAAACAAAGTCAAAACGCAAACTTAAGTCGAGTTTTTACTCAAATTTAATTTGGTTTGTTAAGAAAACTTTTTTCGAGAAGTCCAAGCCAGGGCTGGACTCGGCGTATATAATTTTAAAGCTTAGATTTCGGAAAAGTTACGATATTTCTAGCATTCCGATTGTAATCGTAAAATTTAAATGTACTAGAAAGATCTATTAAAATTAAACAGATTAAAGAAACACAAACGGTGTAACTCGAAATTATTGTACAATTCTTTGATTATGAGGTGCTCCTATGCATCGAACGACTGTTGTGCCCGAGCGTGACAAATATTGACCTTGGAGCTACCTTTCCTGGCGCGAATATGGTGCAAGGTAAAAATACACTAGGGTATTTACATACCCGCACATTCTACACACCGGAAAGAAAGTACGCTTACAAATACGCATCGATCACAAAATGTTTGAGATATTCACCTCGAGAAATGTAAAAGAAAAATCTTTTAATATCCACTCTCACGTCCGACCAAAATGTACGACCAAATAGTCGGACTTAGAGAGTGTTGACTCTCAAATTTGTCGGACATTTTGGGAGGAATTTGTCGGACCTGAGAGTTTGATCGTTGATACACTTGGAGTGTACTGCAGATCCCTCCAAGTGTGTCAACGATCAAACACTCAGGTCGGACAGAGAGTTTTGTCGGACTTCACACCGACAAATGTCCGACCAAATCCTCCCAGTCGGAGTGAGAGTCTCCACTCTCAGATAGTTAAACTGTAAATAGGAAACGTCCCCAAATTCTGCTAACCAATACATTTGTGCATAAAGAAACATGCGTATCATAGTAAAGCTGAAGTAAATGAGTGATATACAGTGGTACGGAAAGTATAGATATGTTAACGGCTGTCACGGGCGATATATACAATAATATCCATGAATAAAATGTATTAACATGCAGTACCCATGTTTTAAGTGCACTAGAAGTGAATATTAATATGTCCCTATGTACTCGCGACAATCGATGCCAAGGCCCTTTCACTTGCTGCAGACAGTTGCCGGTTTACGATATCGGGTGCGTTTGCTCTTTTACGTGTTTGCCAAATGTAGGGCGAACGAACCCGGGTAAATAATTCTAATTTATACATTTATTTCTTTAAAGGCAAATTTGGATTAAAATTATTTAGTAAAATTTAAGTTTTATTTTGTTCATGGCGAATGGGTCATAAATCCGTAAATCCCGTTTTTTTCTTCGTGAAAATTGGCAGTCTGCGGAGTCCTGATATAGGTGAAATAATATTTTATTAGTGTATTCTACGGTTTTTTTTTTACAGTTTACCTGTCAAAACATCAACCATCTCAGCATGTTGTCGCATCGTGCATTCATGATATACAAATACACCTATCACAGGTGTGAAAAAAAAACGTTGCTCAAGACTCTTTTTACTAAGACTTATAAACATAGATAACTATTCTACGTTTTCGATTTTCAAGCCGTCTTCCAATTTATTTGTACTTAAAAAATAAATTTATATCTTTTTTCTTATATATGTGTATAAATATCTTAATAAAATAAATACATTTACGGTGAGAAATTATTATACGTCATGATATCGTTATTTAGGTAAATACTTATTAGACAGATTTTTTTTTAAAACCATTTTTGTCTTTTTAATTGATAACTGACCCAAGCTAAATAAATGAAATGTGACTTAATGTGTTAATTATATAAATCCTTGCCTTCTATAAATTTTAATTTCTTATCTAATTCTTATTCTTATTTAACAATATGGTCAGGTTGTTATTTTCATTGAATTGCTTCACAGTAGGGGCTCTTCCTGTATATTGGTTACATCCTGTATATTACAACTGACTGCTAATGCATGACAAATAATTTTAATCAGCCATCATTATCATGAAATACATTTTTTAATCTTTATTTTGATGATGGCACCTAATTCCAATCACCTAATCCAAATTAGTATAGTAGAGGAGTACCGTATTTTTCGGACGATAAATCTAGATAAAAATGACGATTTTGTTCACAGTACAAAAAATGTATACCTTTATTTTGCTGTAGGTTTATTTCTGAATAAGAAGACTCGTATCGTCGATGTTCTTGGTGTTATTTTTTTTAAAAATAAAGCAATAAAAGTATACTAACAGGAGGGTGCAATTCTGGGGATAAAATATTCAACATTCGAAAAAATCAATATTCAATGATTGAAGTGTTATCGAAAATCAGTTCAATATTGTATTTTATAATAAAATATATACTATAAAAAATGTATCTTGTTGAAAAAAATCACACGATTTACAATATAAAATTATTATCACAAAATATCTAAATATAGCTATAGCTTTCCATCAAACACGAGCATGCGCACGTGATTGTAGTTAAAAATGGCGGTTGCAATACATCTCACAGTGAACGTGTAGAACAAGCTTTTTATACTAAATATACTGGAAAATAATTTATATCTATTTCGTTACTTAATCGATATTTTATTGCAATAATGTATATGAGGCTATGGGTGTTTAAACGTCACTTTTCAACAATATTTCAGTTATATATTGACCTTTGAGCTACCTTTCCTGGCGCGAATATGGTGCAAGGTAGAAATACACTAGGGTATTTACGTAACCGGATATTCTACATACCGGAAAGAAAGTACGCTTACAAATATGCATCGATCACAAAATGTTTGACATGTTCACCTCGAGAAATGTAAAAAAAAAATCTTTAAATATCCACTCTCACGTCGGACTTAGAGAGTGTCGACTCTCAAATTAAATTTACTTCAATGATTGCAAATGTACCTACAAACAAATAGTAATAAAAAACAACAACATTAAATAGAATTAATTATAATTGTTCTCCCACTGGCACCTGGAAATTTGTGTCGACAAGATGTTCCTTCCACTTTTGACACCTGTAACCTGAGCTAATTAATTCATATCAAGCTGGCTGTAATACCTAGTCCAATACACATATTGCCGTCACAGATGAACAAGTATAGGGACTTGAAATATTTGTAAACAGAATATTGTGTAACTTTAGCCGGTGATTTTTGCATCCGTTATTTCACCTTTATATGGATATCACACTCCGAAAGAATTATTTCTTATTCATTCATGTACACAGACGTACCGGCCTCATTGACTGTTTTAAGTGACAACAGATTTTTTTTTTAAATCGTCAGTGATTTCTCCAAACAAACAAAGTCAAAACGCAAACTTAAGTCGAGTTTTTACTCAAATTTAATTTGGTTTGTTAAGAAAACTTTTTTCGAGAAGTCCAAGCCAGGGCTGGACTCGGCTTATATAATTTTAAAGCTTAGATTTCGGAAAAGTTACGATATTTCTAGCATTCCGATTGTAATCGTAAAATTTAAATGTACTAGAAAGATCTATTAAAATTAAACAGATTAAAGAAACACAAACGGTGTAACTCGAAATTATTGTACAATTCTTTGATTATGAGGTGCTCCTATGCATCGAACGACTGTTGTGCCCGAGCGTGACAAATATTGACCTTGGAGCTACCTTTCCTGGCGCGAATATGGTGCAAGGTAAAAATACACTAGGGTATTTACATACCCGCACATTCTACACACCGGAAAGAAAGTACGCTTACAAATACGCATCGATCACAAAATGTTTGAGATATTCACCTCGAGAAATGTAAAAGAAAAATCTTTTAATATCCACTCTCACGTCCGACCAAAATGTACGACCAAATAGTCGGACTTAGAGAGTGTTGACTCTCAAATTTGTCGGACATTTTGGGAGGAATTTGTCGGACCTGAGAGTTTGATCGTTGATACACTTGGAGTGTACTGCAGATCCCTCCAAGTGTGTCAACGATCAAACACTCAGGTCGGACAGAGAGTTTTGTCGGACTTCACACCGACAAATGTCCGACCAAATTGTCCGACAAATGTCCGACCAAATCCTCCCAGTCGGAGTGAGAGTCTCCACTCTCAGATAGTTAAACTGTAAAGAGGAAACGTCCCCAAATTCTGCTAACCAATACATTTGTGCATAAAGAAACATGCGTATCATAGTAAAGCTGAAGTAAATGAGTGATATACAGTGGTACGGAAAGTATAGATATGTTAACGGCTGTCACGGGCGATATATACAATAATATCCATGAATAAAATGTATTAACATGCAGTACCCATGTTTTAAGTGCACTAGAAGTGAATATTAATATGTCCCTATGTACTCGCGACAATCGATGCCAAGGCCCTTTCACTTGCTGCAGACAGTTGCCGGTTTACGATATCGGGTGCGTTTGCTCTTTTACGTGTTTGCCAAATGTAGGGCGAACGAACCCGGGTAAATAATTCTAATTTATACATTTATTTCTTTAAAGGCAAATTTGGATTAAAATTATTTAGTAAAATTTAAGTTTTATTTTGTTCATGGCGAATGGGTCATAAATCCGTAAATCCCGTTTTTTTCTTCGTGAAAATTGGCAGTCTGCGGAGTCCTGATATAGGTGAAATAATATTTTATTAGTGTATTCTACGGTTTTTTTTTTACAGTTTACCTGTCAAAACATCAACCATCTCAGCATGTTGTCGCATCGTGCATTCATGATATACAAATACACCTATCACAGGTGTGAAAAAAAAACGTTGCTCAAGACTCTTTTTACTAAGACTTATAAACATAGATAACTATTCTACGTTTTCGATTTTCAAGCCGTCTTCCAATTTATTTGTACTTAAAAAATAAATTTATATCTTTTTTCTTATATATGTGTATAAATATCTTAATAAAATAAATACATTTACGGTGAGAAATTATTATACGTCATGATATCGTTATTTAGGTAAATACTTATTAGACAGATTTTTTTTTAAAACCATTTTTGTCTTTTTAATTGATAACTGACCCAAGCTAAATAAATGAAATGTGACTTAATGTGTTAATTATATAAATCCTTGCCTTCTATAAATTTTAATTTCTTATCTAATTCTTATTCTTATTTAACAATATGGTCAGGTTGTTATTTTCATTGAATTGCTTCACAGTAGGGGCTCTTCCTGTATATTGGTTACATCCTGTATATTACAACTGACTGCTAATGCATGACAAATAATTTTAATCAGCCATCATTATCATGAAATACATTTTTTAATCTTTATTTTGATGATGGCACCTAATTCCAATCACCTAATCCAAATTAGTATAGTAGAGGAGTACCGTATTTTTCGGACGATAAATCTAGATAAAAATGACGATTTTGTTCACAGTACAAAAAATGTATACCTTTATTTTGCTGTAGGTTTATTTCTGAATAAGAAGACTCGTATCGTCGATGTTCTTGGTGTTATTTTTTTTAAAAATAAAGCAATAGAAGTATACTAACAGGAGGGTGCAATTCTGGGGATAAAATATTCAACATTCGAAAAAATCAATATTCAATGATTGAAGTGTTATCGAAAATCAGTTCAATATTGTATTTTATAATAAAATATATACTATAAAAAATGTATCTTGTTGAAAAAAATCACACGATTTACAATATAAAATTATTATCACAAAATATCTAAATATAGCTATAGCTTTCCATCAAACACGAGCATGCGCACGTGATTGTAGTTAAAAATGGCGGTTGCAATACATCTCACAGTGAACGTGTAGAACAAGCTTTTTATACTAAATATACTGGAAAATAATTTATATCTATTTCGTTACTTAATCGATATTTTATTGCAATAATGTATATGAGGCTATGGGTGTTTAAACGTCACTTTTCAACAATATTTCAGTTATATATTGACCTTTGAGCTACCTTTCCTGGCGCGAATATGGTGCAAGGTAGAAATACACTAGGGTATTTACGTAACCGGATATTCTACATACCGGAAAGAAAGTACGCTTACAAATATGCATCGATCACAAAATGTTTGACATGTTCACCTCGAGAAATGTAAAAAAAAAATCTTTAAATATCCACTCTCACGTCGGACTTAGAGAGTGTCGACTCTCAAATTAAATTTACTTCAATGATTGCAAATGTACCTACAAACAAATAGTAATAAAAAACAACAACATTAAATAGAATTAATTATAATTGTTCTCCCACTGGCACCTGGAAATTTGTGTCGACAAGATGTTCCTTCCACTTTTGACACCTGTAACCTGAGCTAATTAATTCATATCAAGCTGGCTGTAATACCTAGTCCAATACACATATTGCCGTCACAGATGAACAAGTATAGGGACTTGAAATATTTGTAAACAGAATATTGTGTAACTTTAGCCGGTGATTTTTGCATCCGTTATTTCACCTTTATATGGATATCACACTCCGAAAGAATTATTTCTTATTCATTCATGTACACAGACGTACCGGCCTCATTGACTGTTTTAAGTGACAACAGATTTTTTTTTTAAATCGTCAGTGATTTCTCCAAACAAACAAAGTCAAAACGCAAACTTAAGTCGAGTTTTTACTCAAATTTAATTTGGTTTGTTAAGAAAACTTTTTTCGAGAAGTCCAAGCCAGGGCTGGACTCGGCGTATATAATTTTAAAGCTTAGATTTCGGAAAAGTTACGATATTTCTAGCATTCCGATTGTAATCGTAAAATTTAAATGTACTAGAAAGATCTATTAAAATTAAACAGATTAAAGAAACACAAACGGTGTAACTCGAAATTATTGTACAATTCTTTGATTATGAGGTGCTCCTATGCATCGAACGACTGTTGTGCCCGAGCGTGACAAATATTGACCTTGGAGCTACCTTTCCTGGCGCGAATATGGTGCAAGGTAAAAATACACTAGGGTATTTACATACCCGCACATTCTACACACCGGAAAGAAAGTACGCTTACAAATACGCATCGATCACAAAATGTTTGAGATATTCACCTCGAGAAATGTAAAAGAAAAATCTTTTAATATCCACTCTCACGTCCGACCAAAATGTACGACCAAATAGTCGGACTTAGAGAGTGTTGACTCTCAAATTTGTCGGACATTTTGGGAGGAATTTGTCGGACCTGAGAGTTTGATCGTTGATACACTTGGAGTGTACTGCAGATCCCTCCAAGTGTGTCAACGATCAAACACTCAGGTCGGACAGAGAGTTTTGTCGGACTTCACACCGACAAATGTCCGACCAAATTGTCCGACAAATGTCCGACCAAATCCTCCCAGTCGGAGTGAGAGTCTCCACTCTCAGATAGTTAAACTGTAAAGAGGAAACGTCCCCAAATTCTGCTAACCAATACATTTGTGCATAAAGAAACATGCGTATCATAGTAAAGCTGAAGTAAATGAGTGATATACAGTGGTACGGAAAGTATAGATATGTTAACGGCTGTCACGGGCGATATATACAATAATATCCATGAATAAAATGTATTAACATGCAGTACCCATGTTTTAAGTGCACTAGAAGTGAATATTAATATGTCCCTATGTACTCGCGACAATCGATGCCAAGGCCCTTTCACTTGCTGCAGACAGTTGCCGGTTTACGATATCGGGTGCGTTTGCTCTTTTACGTGTTTGCCAAATGTAGGGCGAACGAACCCGGGTAAATAATTCTAATTTATACATTTATTTCTTTAAAGGCAAATTTGGATTAAAATTATTTAGTAAAATTTAAGTTTTATTTTGTTCATGGCGAATGGGTCATAAATCCGTAAATCCCGTTTTTTTCTTCGTGAAAATTGGCAGTCTGCGGAGTCCTGATATAGGTGAAATAATATTTTATTAGTGTATTCTACGGTTTTTTTTTTACAGTTTACCTGTCAAAACATCAACCATCTCAGCATGTTGTCGCATCGTGCATTCATGATATACAAATACACCTATCACAGGTGTGAAAAAAAAACGTTGCTCAAGACTCTTTTTACTAAGACTTATAAACATAGATAACTATTCTACGTTTTCGATTTTCAAGCCGTCTTCCAATTTATTTGTACTTAAAAAATAAATTTATATCTTTTTTCTTATATATGTGTATAAATATCTTAATAAAATAAATACATTTACGGTGAGAAATTATTATACGTCATGATATCGTTATTTAGGTAAATACTTATTAGACAGATTTTTTTTTAAAACCATTTTTGTCTTTTTAATTGATAACTGACCCAAGCTAAATAAATGAAATGTGACTTAATGTGTTAATTATATAAATCCTTGCCTTCTATAAATTTTAATTTCTTATCTAATTCTTATTCTTATTTAACAATATGGTCAGGTTGTTATTTTCATTGAATTGCTTCACAGTAGGGGCTCTTCCTGTATATTGGTTACATCCTGTATATTACAACTGACTGCTAATGCATGACAAATAATTTTAATCAGCCATCATTATCATGAAATACATTTTTTAATCTTTATTTTGATGATGGCACCTAATTCCAATCACCTAATCCAAATTAGTATAGTAGAGGAGTACCGTATTTTTCGGACGATAAATCTAGATAAAAATGACGATTTTGTTCACAGTACAAAAAATGTATACCTTTATTTTGCTGTAGGTTTATTTCTGAATAAGAAGACTCGTATCGTCGATGTTCTTGGTGTTATTTTTTTTTAAAATAAAGCAATAAAAGTATACTAACAGGAGGGTGCAATTCTGGGGATAAAATATTCAACATTCGAAAAAATCAATATTCAATGATTGAAGTGTTATCGAAAATCAGTTCAATATTGTATTTTATAATAAAATATATACTATAAAAAATGTATCTTGTTGAAAAAAATCACACGATTTACAATATAAAATTATTATCACAAAATATCTAAATATAGCTATAGCTTTCCATCAAACACGAGCATGCGCACGTGATTGTAGTTAAAAATGGCGGTTGCAATACATCTCACAGTGAACGTGTAGAACAAGCTTTTTATACTAAATATACTGGAAAATAATTTATATCTATTTCGTTACTTAATCGATATTTTATTGCAATAATGTATATGAGGCTATGGGTGTTTAAACGTCACTTTTCAACAATATTTCAGTTATATATTGACCTTTGAGCTACCTTTCCTGGCGCGAATATGGTGCAAGGTAGAAATACACTAGGGTATTTACGTAACCGGATATTCTACATACCGGAAAGAAAGTACGCTTACAAATATGCATCGATCACAAAATGTTTGACATGTTCACCTCGAGAAATGTAAAAAAAAAATCTTTAAATATCCACTCTCACGTCGGACTTAGAGAGTGTCGACTCTCAAATTAAATTTACTTCAATGATTGCAAATGTACCTACAAACAAATAGTAATAAAAAACAACAACATTAAATAGAATTAATTATAATTGTTCTCCCACTGGCACCTGGAAATTTGTGTCGACAAGATGTTCCTTCCACTTTTGACACCTGTAACCTGAGCTAATTAATTCATATCAAGCTGGCTGTAATACCTAGTCCAATACACATATTGCCGTCACAGATGAACAAGTATAGGGACTTGAAATATTTGTAAACAGAATATTGTGTAACTTTAGCCGGTGATTTTTGCATCCGTTATTTCACCTTTATATGGATATCACACTCCGAAAGAATTATTTCTTATTCATTCATGTACACAGACGTACCGGCCTCATTGACTGTTTTAAGTGACAACAGATTTTTTTTTTAAATCGTCAGTGATTTCTCCAAACAAACAAAGTCAAAACGCAAACTTAAGTCGAGTTTTTACTCAAATTTAATTTGGTTTGTTAAGAAAACTTTTTTCGAGAAGTCCAAGCCAGGGCTGGACTCGGCGTATATAATTTTAAAGCTTAGATTTCGGAAAAGTTACGATATTTCTAGCATTCCGATTGTAATCGTAAAATTTAAATGTACTAGAAAGATCTATTAAAATTAAACAGATTAAAGAAACACAAACGGTGTAACTCGAAATTATTGTACAATTCTTTGATTATGAGGTGCTCCTATGCATCGAACGACTGTTGTGCCCGAGCGTGACAAATATTGACCTTGGAGCTACCTTTCCTGGCGCGAATATGGTGCAAGGTAAAAATACACTAGGGTATTTACATACCCGCACATTCTACACACCGGAAAGAAAGTACGCTTACAAATACGCATCGATCACAAAATGTTTGAGATATTCACCTCGAGAAATGTAAAAGAAAAATCTTTTAATATCCACTCTCACGTCCGACCAAAATGTACGACCAAATAGTCGGACTTAGAGAGTGTTGACTCTCAAATTTGTCGGACATTTTGGGAGGAATTTGTCGGACCTGAGAGTTTGATCGTTGATACACTTGGAGTGTACTGCAGATCCCTCCAAGTGTGTCAACGATCAAACACTCAGGTCGGACAGAGAGTTTTGTCGGACTTCACACCGACAAATGTCCGACCAAATTGTCCGACAAATGTCCGACCAAATCCTCCCAGTCGGAGTGAGAGTCTCCACTCTCAGATAGTTAAACTGTAAAGAGGAAACGTCCCCAAATTCTGCTAACCAATACATTTGTGCATAAAGAAACATGCGTATCATAGTAAAGCTGAAGTAAATGAGTGATATACAGTGGTACGGAAAGTATAGATATGTTAACGGCTGTCACGGGCGATATATACAATAATATCCATGAATAAAATGTATTAACATGCAGTACCCATGTTTTAAGTGCACTAGAAGTGAATATTAATATGTCCCTATGTACTCGCGACAATCGATGCCAAGGCCCTTTCACTTGCTGCAGACAGTTGCCGGTTTACGATATCGGGTGCGTTTGCTCTTTTACGTGTTTGCCAAATGTAGGGCGAACGAACCCGGGTAAATAATTCTAATTTATACATTTATTTCTTTAAAGGCAAATTTGGATTAAAATTATTTAGTAAAATTTAAGTTTTATTTTGTTCATGGCGAATGGGTCATAAATCCGTAAATCCCGTTTTTTTCTTCGTGAAAATTGGCAGTCTGCGGAGTCCTGATATAGGTGAAATAATATTTTATTAGTGTATTCTACGGTTTTTTTTTTACAGTTTACCTGTCAAAACATCAACCATCTCAGCATGTTGTCGCATCGTGCATTCATGATATACAAATACACCTATCACAGGTGTGGAAAAAAAACGTTGCTCAAGACTCTTTTTACTAAGACTTATAAACATAGATAACTATTCTACGTTTTCGATTTTCAAGCCGTCTTCCAATTTATTTGTACTTAAAAAATAAATTTATATCTTTTTTCTTATATATGTGTATAAATATCTTAATAAAATAAATACATTTACGGTGAGAAATTATTATACGTCATGATATCGTTATTTAGGTAAATACTTATTAGACAGATTTTTTTTTAAAACCATTTTTGTCTTTTTAATTGATAACTGACCCAAGCTAAATAAATGAAATGTGACTTAATGTGTTAATTATATAAATCCTTGCCTTCTATAAATTTTAATTTCTTATCTAATTCTTATTCTTATTTAACAATATGGTCAGGTTGTTATTTTCATTGAATTGCTTCACAGTAGGGGCTCTTCCTGTATATTGGTTACATCCTGTATATTACAACTGACTGCTAATGCATGACAAATAATTTTAATCAGCCATCATTATCATGAAATACATTTTTTAATCTTTATTTTGATGATGGCACCTAATTCCAATCACCTAATCCAAATTAGTATAGTAGAGGAGTACCGTATTTTTCGGACGATAAATCTAGATAAAAATGACGATTTTGTTCACAGTACAAAAAATGTATACCTTTATTTTGCTGTAGGTTTATTTCTGAATAAGAAGACTCGTATCGTCGATGTTCTTGGTGTTATTTTTTTTTAAAATAAAGCAATAAAAGTATACTAACAGGAGGGTGCAATTCTGGGGATAAAATATTCAACATTCGAAAAAATCAATATTCAATGATTGAAGTGTTATCGAAAATCAGTTCAATATTGTATTTTATAATAAAATATATACTATAAAAAATGTATCTTGTTGAAAAAAATCACACGATTTACAATATAAAATTATTATCACAAAATATCTAAATATAGCTATAGCTTTCCATCAAACACGAGCATGCGCACGTGATTGTAGTTAAAAATGGCGGTTGCAATACATCTCACAGTGAACGTGTAGAACAAGCTTTTTATACTAAATATACTGGAAAATAATTTATATCTATTTCGTTACTTAATCGATATTTTATTGCAATAATGTATATGAGGCTATGGGTGTTTAAACGTCACTTTTCAACAATATTTCAGTTATATATTGACCTTTGAGCTACCTTTCCTGGCGCGAATATGGTGCAAGGTAGAAATACACTAGGGTATTTACGTAACCGGATATTCTACATACCGGAAAGAAAGTACGCTTACAAATATGCATCGATCACAAAATGTTTGACATGTTCACCTCGAGAAATGTAAAAAAAAAATCTTTAAATATCCACTCTCACGTCGGACTTAGAGAGTGTCGACTCTCAAATTAAATTTACTTCAATGATTGCAAATGTACCTACAAACAAATAGTAATAAAAAACAACAACATTAAATAGAATTAATTATAATTGTTCTCCCACTGGCACCTGGAAATTTGTGTCGACAAGATGTTCCTTCCACTTTTGACACCTGTAACCTGAGCTAATTAATTCATATCAAGCTGGCTGTAATACCTAGTCCAATACACATATTGCCGTCACAGATGAACAAGTATAGGGACTTGAAATATTTGTAAACAGAATATTGTGTAACTTTAGCCGGTGATTTTTGCATCCGTTATTTCACCTTTATATGGATATCACACTCCGAAAGAATTATTTCTTATTCATTCATGTACACAGACGTACCGGCCTCATTGACTGTTTTAAGTGACAACAGATTATTTTTTTAAATCGTCAGTGATTTCTCCAAACAAACAAAGTCAAAACGCAAACTTAAGTCGAGTTTTTACTCAAATTTAATTTGGTTTGTTAAGAAAACTTTTTTCGAGAAGTCCAAGCCAGGGCTGGACTCGGCGTATATAATTTTAAAGCTTAGATTTCGGAAAAGTTACGATATTTCTAGCATTCCGATTGTAATCGTAAAATTTAAATGTACTAGAAAGATCTATTAAAATTAAACAGATTAAAGAAACACAAACGGTGTAACTCGAAATTATTGTACAATTCTTTGATTATGAGGTGCTCCTATGCATCGAACGACTGTTGTGCCCGAGCGTGACAAATATTGACCTTGGAGCTACCTTTCCTGGCGCGAATATGGTGCAAGGTAAAAATACACTAGGGTATTTACATACCCGCACATTCTACACACCGGAAAGAAAGTACGCTTACAAATACGCATCGATCACAAAATGTTTGAGATATTCACCTCGAGAAATGTAAAAGAAAAATCTTTTAATATCCACTCTCACGTCCGACCAAAATGTACGACCAAATAGTCGGACTTAGAGAGTGTTGACTCTCAAATTTGTCGGACATTTTGGGAGGAATTTGTCGGACCTGAGAGTTTGATCGTTGATACACTTGGAGTGTACTGCAGATCCCTCCAAGTGTGTCAACGATCAAACACTCAGGTCGGACAGAGAGTTTTGTCGGACTTCACACCGACAAATGTCCGACCAAATTGTCCGACAAATGTCCGACCAAATCCTCCCAGTCGGAGTGAGAGTCTCCACTCTCAGATAGTTAAACTGTAAAGAGGAAACGTCCCCAAATTCTGCTAACCAATACATTTGTGCATAAAGAAACATGCGTATCATAGTAAAGCTGAAGTAAATGAGTGATATACAGTGGTACGGAAAGTATAGATATGTTAACGGCTGTCACGGGCGATATATACAATAATATCCATGAATAAAATGTATTAACATGCAGTACCCATGTTTTAAGTGCACTAGAAGTGAATATTAATATGTCCCTATGTACTCGCGACAATCGATGCCAAGGCCCTTTCACTTGCTGCAGACAGTTGCCGGTTTACGATATCGGGTGCGTTTGCTCTTTTACGTGTTTGCCAAATGTAGGGCGAACGAACCCGGGTAAATAATTCTAATTTATACATTTATTTCTTTAAAGGCAAATTTGGATTAAAATTATTTAGTAAAATTTAAGTTTTATTTTGTTCATGGCGAATGGGTCATAAATCCGTAAATCCCGTTTTTTTCTTCGTGAAAATTGGCAGTCTGCGGAGTCCTGATATAGGTGAAATAATATTTTATTAGTGTATTCTACGGTTTTTTTTTACAGTTTACCTGTCAAAACATCAACCATCTCAGCATGTTGTCGCATCGTGCATTCATGATATACAAATACACCTATCACAGGTGTGAAAAAAAAACGTTGCTCAAGACTCTTTTTACTAAGACTTATAAACATAGATAACTATTCTACGTTTTCGATTTTCAAGCCGTCTTCCAATTTATTTGTACTTAAAAAATAAATTTATATCTTTTTTCTTATATATGTGTATAAATATCTTAATAAAATAAATACATTTACGGTGAGAAATTATTATACGTCATGATATCGTTATTTAGGTAAATACTTATTAGACAGATTTTTTTTTAAAACCATTTTTGTCTTTTTAATTGATAACTGACCCAAGCTAAATAAATGAAATGTGACTTAATGTGTTAATTATATAAATCCTTGCCTTCTATAAATTTTAATTTCTTATCTAATTCTTATTCTTATTTAACAATATGGTCAGGTTGTTATTTTCATTGAATTGCTTCACAGTAGGGGCTCTTCCTGTATATTGGTTACATCCTGTATATTACAACTGACTGCTAATGCATGACAAATAATTTTAATCAGCCATCATTATCATGAAATACATTTTTTAATCTTTATTTTGATGATGGCACCTAATTCCAATCACCTAATCCAAATTAGTATAGTAGAGGAGTACCGTATTTTTCGGACGATAAATCTAGATAAAAATGACGATTTTGTTCACAGTACAAACAATGTATACCTTTATTTTGCTGTAGGTTTATTTCTGAATAAGAAGACTCGTATCGTCGATGTTCTTGGTGTTATTTTTTTTTAAATAAAGCAATAAAAGTATACTAACAGGGGGGTGCAATTCTGGGGATAAAATATTCAACATTCCAAAAAATCAATATTCAATGATTGAAGTGTTATCGAAAATCAGTTCAATATTGTATTTTATAATAAAATATATACTATAAAAAATGTATCTTGTTGAAAAAAATCACAGGGTGGATCGATTTACAATATAAAATTATTATCACAAAATATCTAAATATAGCTATAGCTTTCCATCAAACACGAGCATGCGCACGTGATTGTAGTTAAAAATGGCGGTTGCAATACATCTCACAGTGAACGTGTAGAACAAGCTTTTTATACTAAATATACTGGAAAATAATTTATATCAATTTCGTTACTTAATCGATATTTTATTGCAATAATGTATATGAGGCTATGGGTGTTTAAACGTCACTTTTCAACAATATTTCAGTTATATATTGACCTTTGAGCTACCTTTCCTGGCGCGAATATGGTGCAAGGTAGAAATACACTAGGGTATTTACGTAACCGGATATTCTACATACCGGAAAGAAAGTACGCTTACAAATATGCATCGATCACAAAATGTTTGACATGTTCACCTCGAGAAATGTAAAAAAAAATCTTTAAATATCCACTCTCACGTCGGACTTAGAGAGTGTTGACTCTCAAATTAAATTTACTTCAATGATTGCAAATGTACCTACAAACAAATAGTAATAAAAAACAACAACATTAAATAGAATTAATTATAATTGTTCTCCCACTGGCACCTGGAAATTTGTGTCGACAAGATGTTCCTTCCACTTTTGACACCTGTAACCTGAGCTAATTAATTCATATCAAGCTGGCTGTAATACCTAGTCCAATACACATATTGCCGTCACAGATGAACAAGTATAGGGACTTGAAATATTTGTAAACAGAATATTGTGTAACTTTAGCCGGTGATTTTTGCATCCGTTATTTCACCTTTATATGGATATCACACTCCGAAAGAATTATTTCTTATTCATTCATGTACACAGACGTACCGGCCTCATTGACTGTTTTAAGTGACAACAGATTTTTTTTTTAAATCGTCAGTGATTTCTCCAAACAAACAAAGTCAAAACGCAAACTTAAGTCGAGTTTTTACTCAAATTTAATTTGGTTTGTTAAGAAAACTTTTTTCGAGAAGTCCAAGCCAGGGCTGGACTCGGCGTATATAATTTTAAAGCTTAGATTTCGGAAAAGTTACGATATTTCTAGCATTCCGATTGTAATCGTAAAATTTAAATGTACTAGAAAGATCTATTAAAATTAAACAGATTAAAGAAACACAAACGGTGTAACTCGAAATTATTGTACAATTCTTTGATTATGAGGTGCTCCTATGCATCGAACGACTGTTGTGCCCGAGCGTGACAAATATTGACCTTGGAGCTACCTTTCCTGGCGCGAATATGGTGCAAGGTAAAAATACACTAGGGTATTTACATACCCGCACATTCTACACACCGGAAAGAAAGTACGCTTACAAATACGCATCGATCACAAAATGTTTGAGATATTCACCTCGAGAAATGTAAAAGAAAAATCTTTTAATATCCACTCTCACGTCCGACCAAAATGTACGACCAAATAGTCGGACTTAGAGAGTGTTGACTCTCAAATTTGTCGGACATTTTGGGAGGAATTTGTCGGACCTGAGAGTTTGATCGTTGATACACTTGGAGTGTACTGCAGATCCCTCCAAGTGTGTCAACGATCAAACACTCAGGTCGGACAGAGAGTTTTGTCGGACTTCACACCGACAAATGTCCGACCAAATTGTCCGACAAATGTCCGACCAAATCCTCCCAGTCGGAGTGAGAGTCTCCACTCTCAGATAGTTAAACTGTAAAGAGGAAACGTCCCCAAATTCTGCTAACCAATACATTTGTGCATAAAGAAACATGCGTATCATAGTAAAGCTGAAGTAAATGAGTGATATACAGTGGTACGGAAAGTATAGATATGTTAACGGCTGTCACGGGCGATATATACAATAATATCCATGAATAAAATGTATTAACATGCAGTACCCATGTTTTAAGTGCACTAGAAGTGAATATTAATATGTCCCTATGTACTCGCGACAATCGATGCCAAGGCCCTTTCACTTGCTGCAGACAGTTGCCGGTTTACGATATCGGGTGCGTTTGCTCTTTTACGTGTTTGCCAAATGTAGGGCGAACGAACCCGGGTAAATAATTCTAATTTATACATTTATTTCTTTAAAGGCAAATTTGGATTAAAATTATTTAGTAAAATTTAAGTTTTATTTTGTTCATGGCGAATGGGTCATAAATCCGTAAATCCCGTTTTTTTCTTCGTGAAAATTGGCAGTCTGCGGAGTCCTGATATAGGTGAAATAATATTTTATTAGTGTATTCTACGGTTTTTTTTTACAGTTTACCTGTCAAAACATCAACCATCTCAGCATGTTGTCGCATCGTGCATTCATGATATACAAATACACCTATCACAGGTGTGAAAAAAAAACGTTGCTCAAGACTCTTTTTACTAAGACTTATAAACATAGATAACTATTCTACGTTTTCGATTTTCAAGCCGTCTTCCAATTTATTTGTACTTAAAAAATAAATTTATATCTTTTTTCTTATATATGTGTATAAATATCTTAATAAAATAAATACATTTACGGTGAGAAATTATTATACGTCATGATATCGTTATTTAGGTAAATACTTATTAGACAGATTTTTTTTTAAAACCATTTTTGTCTTTTTAATTGATAACTGACCCAAGCTAAATAAATGAAATGTGACTTAATGTGTTAATTATATAAATCCTTGCCTTCTATAAATTTTAATTTCTTATCTAATTCTTATTCTTATTTAACAATATGGTCAGGTTGTTATTTTCATTGAATTGCTTCACAGTAGGGGCTCTTCCTGTATATTGGTTACATCCTGTATATTACAACTGACTGCTAATGCATGACAAATAATTTTAATCAGCCATCATTATCATGAAATACATTTTTTAATCTTTATTTTGATGATGGCACCTAATTCCAATCACCTAATCCAAATTAGTATAGTAGAGGAGTACCGTATTTTTCGGACGATAAATCTAGATAAAAATGACGATTTTGTTCACAGTACAAACAATGTATACCTTTATTTTGCTGTAGGTTTATTTCTGAATAAGAAGACTCGTATCGTCGATGTTCTTGGTGTTATTTTTTTTTAAATAAAGCAATAAAAGTATACTAGCAATTCTGGGGATAAAATATTCAACATTCGAAAAAATCAATATTCAATGATTGAAGTGTTATCGAAAATCAGTTCAATATTGTATTTTATAATAAAATATATACTATAAAAAATGTATCTTGTTGAAAAAAATCACAGGGTGGATCGATTTACAATATAAAATTATTATCACAAAATATCTAAATATAGCTATAGCTTTCCATCAAACACGAGCATGCGCACGTGATTGTAGTTAAAAATGGCGGTTGCAATACATCTCACAGTGAACGTGTAGAACAAGCTTTTTATACTAAATATACTGGAAAATAATTTATATCAATTTCGTTACTTAATCGATATTTTATTGCAATAATGTATATGAGGCTATGGGTGTTTAAACGTCACTTTTCAACAATATTTCAGTTATATATTGACCTTTGAGCTACCTTTCCTGGCGCGAATATGGTGCAAGGTAGAAATACACTAGGGTATTTACGTAACCGGATATTCTACATACCGGAAAGAAAGTACGCTTACAAATATGCATCGATCACAAAATGTTTGACATGTTCACCTCGAGAAATGTAAAAAAAAAAATCTTTAAATATCCACTCTCACGTCGGACTTAGAGAGTGTCGACTCTCAAATTAAATTTACTTCAATGATTGCAAATGTACCTACAAACAAATAGTAATAAAAAACAACAACATTAAATAGAATTAATTATAATTGTTCTCCCACTGGCACCTGGAAATTTGTGTCGACAAGATGTTCCTTCCACTTTTGACACCTGTAACCTGAGCTAATTAATTCATATCAAGCTGGCTGTAATACCTAGTCCAATACACATATTGCCGTCACAGATGAACAAGTATAGGGACTTGAAATATTTGTAAACAGAATATTGTGTAACTTTAGCCGGTGATTTTTGCATCCGTTATTTCACCTTTATATGGATATCACACTCCGAAAGAATTATTTCTTATTCATTCATGTACACAGACGTACCGGCCTCATTGACTGTTTTAAGTGACAACAGATTTTTTTTTTAAATCGTCAGTGATTTCTCCAAACAAACAAAGTCAAAACGCAAACTTAAGTCGAGTTTTTACTCAAATTTAATTTGGTTTGTTAAGAAAACATTTTTCGAGAAGTCCAAGCCAGGGCTGGACTCGGCGTATATAATTTTAAAGCTTAGATTTCGGAAAAGTTACGATATTTCTAGCATTCCGATTGTAATCGTAAAATTTAAATGTACTAGAAAGATCTATTAAAATTAAACAGATTAAAGAAACACAAACGGTGTAACTCGAAATTATTGTACAATTCTTTGATTATGAGGTGCTCCTATGCATCGAACGACTGTTGTGCCCGAGCGTGACAAATATTGACCTTGGAGCTACCTTTCCTGGCGCGAATATGGTGCAAGGTAAAAATACACTAGGGTATTTACATACCCGCACATTCTACACACCGGAAAGAAAGTACGCTTACAAATACGCATCGATCACAAAATGTTTGACATATTCACCTCGAGAAATGTAAAAGAAAAATCTTTTAATATCCACTCTCACGTCCGACCAAAATGTCCGACCAAATAGTCGGACTTGGAGAGTGTTGACTCTCAAATTTGTCGGACATTTTGGGAGGAATTTGTCGGACCTGAGAGTTTGATCGTTGATACACTTGGAGTGTACTGCAGATCCCTCCAAGTGTGTCAACGATCAAACACTCAGGTCGGACAGAGAGTTTTGTCGGACTTCACACCGACAAATGTCCGACCAAATTGTCCGACAAATGTCCGACCAAATCCTCCCAGTCGGAGTGAGAGTCTCCACTCTCAGATAGTTAAACTGTAAAGAGGAAACGTCCCCAAATTCTGCTAACCAATACATTTGTGCATAAAGAAACATGCGTATCATAGTAAAGCTGAAGTAAATGAGTGATATACAGTGGTACGGAAAGTATAGATATGTTAACGGCTGTCACGGGCGATATATACAATAATATCCATGAATAAAATGTATTAACATGCAGTACCCATGTTTTAAGTGCACTAGAAGTGAATATTAATATGTCCCTATGTACTCGCGACAATCGATGCCAAGGCCCTTTCACTTGCTGCAGACAGTTGCCGGTTTACGATATCGGGTGCGTTTGCTCTTTTACGTGTTTGCCAAATGTAGGGCGAACGAACCCGGGTAAATAATTCTAATTTATACATTTATTTCTTTAAAGGCAAATTTGGATTAAAATTATTTGGTAAAATTTAAGTTTTATTTTGTTCATGGCGAATGGGTCATAAATCCGTAAATCCCGTTTTTTTCTTCGTGAAAATTGGCAGTCTGCGGAGTCCTGATATAGGTGAAATAATATTTTATTAGTGTATTCTACGGGTTTTTTTTACAGTTTACCTGTCAAAACATCAACCATCTCAGCATGTTGTCGCATCGTGCATTCATGATATACAAATACACCTATCACAGGTGTGAAAAAAAAACGTTGCTCAAGACTCTTTTTACTAAGACTTATAAACATAGATAACTATTCTACGTTTTCGATTTTCAAGCCGTCTTCCAATTTATTTGTACTTAAAAAATAAATTTATATCTTTTTTCTTATATATGTGTATAAATATCTTAATAAAATAAATACATTTACGGTGAGAAATTATTATACGTCATGATATCGTTATTTAGGTAAATACTTATTAGACAGATTTTTTTTTAAAACCATTTTTGTCTTTTTAATTGATAACTGACCCAAGCTAAATAAATGAAATGTGACTTAATGTGTTAATTATATAAATCCTTGCCTTCTATAAATTTTAATTTCTTATCTAATTCTTATTCTTATTTAACAATATGGTCAGGTTGTTATTTTCATTGAATTGCTTCACAGTAGGGGCTCTTCCTGTATATTGGTTACATCCTGTATATTACAACTGACTGCTAATGCATGACAAATAATTTTAATCAGCCATCATTATCATGAAATACATTTTTTAATCTTTATTTTGATGATGGCACCTAATTCCAATCACCTAATCCAAATTAGTATAGTAGAGGAGTACCGTATTTTTCGGACGATAAATCTAGATAAAAATGACGATTTTGTTCACAGTACAAACAATGTATACCTTTATTTTGCTGTAGGTTTATTTCTGAATAAGAAGACTCGTATCGTCGATGTTCTTGGTGTTATTTTTTTTAAATAAAGCAATAAAAGTATACTAACAGGGGGGTGCAATTCTGGGGATAAAATATTCAACATTCGAAAAAATCAATATTCAATGATTGAAGTGTTATCGAAAATCAGTTCAATATTGTATTTTATAATAAAATATATACTATAAAAAATGTATCTTGTTGAAAAAAATCACAGGGTGGATCGATTTACAATATAAAATTATTATCACAAAATATCTAAATATAGCTATAGCTTTCCATCAAACACGAGCGTGCGCACGTGATTGTAGTTAAAAATGGCGGTTGCAATACATCTCACAGTGAACGTGTAGAACAAGCTTTTTATACTAAATATACTGGAAAATAATTTATATCAATTTCGTTACTTAATCGATATTTTATTGCAATAATGTATATGAGGCTATGGGTGTTTAAACGTCACTTTTCAACAATATTTCAGTTATATATTGACCTTTGAGCTACCTTTCCTGGCGCGAATATGGTGCAAGGTAGAAATACACTAGGGTATTTACGTAACCGGATATTCTACATACCGGAAAGAAAGTACGCTTACAAATATGCATCGATCACAAAATGTTTGACATGTTCACCTCGAGAAATGTAAAAAAAAAAATCTTTAAATATCCACTCTCACGTCGGACTTGGAGAGTGTCGACTCTCAAATTAAATTTACTTCAATGATTGCAAATGTACCTACAAACAAATAGTAATAAAAAACAACAACATTAAATAGAATTAATTATAATTGTTCTCCCACTGGCACCTGGAAATTTGTGTCGACAAGATGTTCCTTCCACTTTTGACACCTGTAACCTGAGCTAATTAATTCATATCAAGCTGGCTGTAATACCTAGTCCAATACACATATTGCCGTCACAGATGAACAAGTATAGGGACTTGAAATATTTGTAAACAGAATATTGTGTAACTTTAGCCGGTGATTTTTGCATCCGTTATTTCACCTTTATATGGATATCACACTCCGAAAGAATTATTTCTTATTCATTCATGTACACAGACGTACCGGCCTCATTGACTGTTTTAAGTGACAACAGATTTTTTTTTTAAATCGTCAGTGATTTCTCCAAACAAACAAAGTCAAAACGCAAACTTAAGTCGAGTTTTTACTCAAATTTAATTTGGTTTGTTAAGAAAACTTTTTTCGAGAAGTCCAAGCCAGGGCTGGACTCGGCGTATATAATTTTAAAGCTTAGATTTCGGAAAAGTTACGATATTTCTAGCATTCCGATTGTAATCGTAAAATTTAAATGTACTAGAAAGATCTATTAAAATTAAACAGATTAAAGAAACACAAACGGTGTAACTCGTAATTATTGTACAATTCTTTGATTATGAGGTGCTCCTATGCATCGAACGACTGTTGTGCCCGAGCGTGACAAATATTGACCTTGGAGCTACCTTTCCTGGCGCGAATATGGTGCAAGGTAAAAATACACTAGGGTATTTACATACCCGCACATTCTACACACCGGAAAGAAAGTACGCTTACAAATACGCATCGATCACAAAATGTTTGACATATTCACCTCGAAAAATGTAAAAGAAAAATCTTTTAATATCCACTCTCACGTCCGACCAAAATGTCCGACCAAATAGTCGGACTTAGAGAGTGTTGACTCTCGAATTTGTCGGACATTTTGGGAGGAATTTGTCGGACCTGAGAGTTTGATCGTTGATACACTTGGAGTGTACTGCAGATCCCTCCAAGTGTGTCAACGATCAAACACTCAGGTCGGACAGAGAGTTTTGTCGGACTTCACACCCACAAATGTCCGACCAAATCCTCCCAGTCGGAGTGAGAGTCTCCACTCTCAGATAGTTAAACTGTAAAGAGGAAACGTCCCCAAATTCTGCTAACCAATACATTTGTGCATAAAGAAACATGCGTATCATAGTAAAGCTGAAGTAAATGAGTGATATACAGTGGTACGGAAAGTATAGATATGTTAACGGCTGTCACGGGCGATATATACAATAATATCCATGAATAAAATGTATTAACATGCAGTACCCATGTTTTAAGTGCACTAGAAGTGAATATTAATATGTCCCTATGTACTCGCGACAATCGATGCCAAGGCCCTTTCACTTGCTGCAGACAGTTGCCGGTTTACGATATCGGGTGCGTTTGCTCTTTTACGTGTTTGCCAAATGTAGGGCGAACGAACCCGGGTAAATAATTCTAATTTATACATTTATTTCTTTAAAGGCAAATTTGGATTAAAATTATTTGGTAAAATTTAAGTTTTATTTTGTTCATGGCGAATGGGTCATAAATCCGTAAATCCCGTTTTTTTCTTCGTGAAAATTGGCAGTCTGCGGAGTCCTGATATAGGTGAAATAATATTTTATTAGTGTATTCTACGGGTTTTTTTTACAGTTTACCTGTCAAAACATCAACCATCTCAGCATGTTGTCGCATCGTGCATTCATGATATACAAATACACCTATCACAGGTGTGAAAAAAAAACGTTGCTCAAGACTCTTTTTACTAAGACTTATAAACATAGATAACTATTCTACGTTTTCGATTTTCAAGCCGTCTTCCAATTTATTTGTACTTAAAAAATAAATTTATATCTTTTTTCTTATATATGTGTATAAATATCTTAATAAAATAAATACATTTACGGTGAGAAATTATTATACGTCATGATATCGTTATTTAGGTAAATACTTATTAGACAGATTTTTTTTTAAAACCATTTTTGTCTTTTTAATTGATAACTGACCCAAGCTAAATAAATGAAATGTGACTTAATGTGTTAATTATATAAATCCTTGCCTTCTATAAATTTTAATTTCTTATCTAATTCTTATTCTTATTTAACAATATGGTCAGGTTGTTATTTTCATTGAATTGCTTCACAGTAGGGGCTCTTCCTGTATATTGGTTACATCCTGTATATTACAACTGACTGCTAATGCATGACAAATAATTTTAATCAGCCATCATTATCATGAAATACATTTTTTAATCTTTATTTTGATGATGGCACCTAATTCCAATCACCTAATCCAAATTAGTATAGTAGAGGAGTACCGTATTTTTCGGACGATAAATCTAGATAAAAATGACGATTTTGTTCACAGTACAAAAAATGTATACCTTTATTTTGCTGTAGGTTTATTTCTGAATAAGAAGACTCGTATCGTCGATGTTCTTGGTGTTATTTTTTTTAAAAATAAAGCAATAAAAGTATACTAACAGGAGGGTGCAATTCTGGGGATAAAATATTCAACATTCGAAAAAATCAATATTCAATGATTGAAGTGTTATCGAAAATCAGTTCAATATTGTATTTTATAATAAAATATATACTATAAAAAATGTATCTTGTTGAAAAAAATCACACGATTTACAATATAAAATTATTATCACAAAATATCTAAATATAGCTATAGCTTTCCATCAAACACGAGCATGCGCACGTGATTGTAGTTAAAAATGGCGGTTGCAATACATCTCACAGTGAACGTGTAGAACAAGCTTTTTATACTAAATATACTGGAAAATAATTTATATCTATTTCGTTACTTAATCGATATTTTATTGCAATAATGTATATGAGGCTATGGGTGTTTAAACGTCACTTTTCAACAATATTTCAGTTATATATTGACCTTTGAGCTACCTTTCCTGGCGCGAATATGGTGCAAGGTAGAAATACACTAGGGTATTTACGTAACCGGATATTCTACATACCGGAAAGAAAGTACGCTTACAAATATGCATCGATCACAAAATGTTTGACATGTTCACCTCGAGAAATGTAAAAAAAAAATCTTTAAATATCCACTCTCACGTCGGACTTAGAGAGTGTCGACTCTCAAATTAAATTTACTTCAATGATTGCAAATGTACCTACAAACAAATAGTAATAAAAAACAACAACATTAAATAGAATTAATTATAATTGTTCTCCCACTGGCACCTGGAAATTTGTGTCGACAAGATGTTCCTTCCACTTTTGACACCTGTAACCTGAGCTAATTAATTCATATCAAGCTGGCTGTAATACCTAGTCCAATACACATATTGCCGTCACAGATGAACAAGTATAGGGACTTGAAATATTTGTAAACAGAATATTGTGTAACTTTAGCCGGTGATTTTTGCATCCGTTATTTCACCTTTATATGGATATCACACTCCGAAAGAATTATTTCTTATTCATTCATGTACACAGACGTACCGGCCTCATTGACTGTTTTAAGTGACAACAGATTTTTTTTTTAAATCGTCAGTGATTTCTCCAAACAAACAAAGTCAAAACGCAAACTTAAGTCGAGTTTTTACTCAAATTTAATTTGGTTTGTTAAGAAAACTTTTTTCGAGAAGTCCAAGCCAGGGCTGGACTCGGCGTATATAATTTTAAAGCTTAGATTTCGGAAAAGTTACGATATTTCTAGCATTCCGATTGTAATCGTAAAATTTAAATGTACTAGAAAGATCTATTAAAATTAAACAGATTAAAGAAACACAAACGGTGTAACTCGTAATTATTGTACAATTCTTTGATTATGAGGTGCTCCTATGCATCGAACGACTGTTGTGCCCGAGCGTGACAAATATTGACCTTGGAGCTACCTTTCCTGGCGCGAATATGGTGCAAGGTAAAAATACACTAGGGTATTTACATACCCGCACATTCTACACACCGGAAAGAAAGTACGCTTACAAATACGCATCGATCACAAAATGTTTGACATATTCACCTCGAAAAATGTAAAAGAAAAATCTTTTAATATCCACTCTCACGTCCGACCAAAATGTCCGACCAAATAGTCGGACTTAGAGAGTGTTGACTCTCGAATTTGTCGGACATTTTGGGAGGAATTTGTCGGACCTGAGAGTTTGATCGTTGATACACTTGGAGTGTACTGCAGATCCCTCCAAGTGTGTCAACGATCAAACACTCAGGTCGGACAGAGAGTTTTGTCGGACTTCACACCCACAAATGTCCGACCAAATCCTCCCAGTCGGAGTGAGAGTCTCCACTCTCAGATAGTTAAACTGTAAAGAGGAAACGTCCCCAAATTCTGCTAACCAATACATTTGTGCATAAAGAAACATGCGTATCATAGTAAAGCTGAAGTAAATGAGTGATATACAGTGGTACGGAAAGTATAGATATGTTAACGGCTGTCACGGGCGATATATACAATAATATCCATGAATAAAATGTATTAACATGCAGTACCCATGTTTTAAGTGCACTAGAAGTGAATATTAATATGTCCCTATGTACTCGCGACAATCGATGCCAAGGCCCTTTCACTTGCTGCAGACAGTTGCCGGTTTACGATATCGGGTGCGTTTGCTCTTTTACGTGTTTGCCAAATGTAGGGCGAACGAACCCGGGTAAATAATTCTAATTTATACATTTATTTCTTTAAAGGCAAATTTGGATTAAAATTATTTGGTAAAATTTAAGTTTTATTTTGTTCATGGCGAATGGGTCATAAATCCGTAAATCCCGTTTTTTTCTTCGTGAAAATTGGCAGTCTGCGGAGTCCTGATATAGGTGAAATAATATTTTATTAGTGTATTCTACGGGTTTTTTTTACAGTTTACCTGTCAAAACATCAACCATCTCAGCATGTTGTCGCATCGTGCATTCATGATATACAAATACACCTATCACAGGTGTGAAAAAAAAACGTTGCTCAAGACTCTTTTTACTAAGACTTATAAACATAGATAACTATTCTACGTTTTCGATTTTCAAGCCGTCTTCCAATTTATTTGTACTTAAAAAATAAATTTATATCTTTTTTCTTATATATGTGTATAAATATCTTAATAAAATAAATACATTTACGGTGAGAAATTATTATACGTCATGATATCGTTATTTAGGTAAATACTTATTAGACAGATTTTTTTTTAAAACCATTTTTGTCTTTTTAATTGATAACTGACCCAAGCTAAATAAATGAAATGTGACTTAATGTGTTAATTATATAAATCATTGCCTTCTATAAATTTTAATTTCTTATCTAATTCTTATTCTTATTTAACAATATGGTCAGGTTGTTATTTTCATTGAATTGCTTCACAGTAGGGGCTCTTCCTGTATATTGGTTACATCCTGTATATTACAACTGACTGCTAATGCATGACAAATAATTTTAATCAGCCATCATTATCATGAAATACATTTTTTAATCTTTATTTTGATGATGGCACCTAATTCCAATCACCTAATCCAAATTAGTATAGTAGAGGAGTACCGTATTTTTCGGACGATAAATCTAGATAAAAATGACGATTTTGTTCACAGTACAAACAATGTATACCTTTATTTTGCTGTAGGTTTATTTCTGAATAAGAAGACTCGTATCGTCGATGTTCTTGGTGTTATTTTTTTTTAAATAAAGCAATAAAAGTATACTAACAGGGGGGTGCAATTCTGGGGATAAAATATTCAACATTCGAAATTCGAAAAAATCAATATTCAATGATTGAAGTGTTATCGAAAATCAGTTCAATATTGTATTTTATAATAAAATATATACTATAAAAAATGTATCTTGTTGAAAAAAATCACAGGGTGGATCGATTTACAATATAAAATTATTATCACAAAATATCTAAATATAGCTATAGCTTTCCATCAAACACGAGCATGCGCACGTGATTGTAGTTAAAAATGGCGGTTGCAATACATCTCACAGTGAACGTGTAGAACAAGCTTTTTATACTAAATATACTGGAAAATAATTTATATCAATTTCGTTACTTAATCGATATTTTATTGCAATAATGTATATGAGGCTATGGGTGTTTAAACGTCACTTTTCAACAATATTTCAGTTATATATTGACCTTTGAGCTACCTTTCCTGGCGCGAATATGGTGCAAGGTAGAAATACACTAGGGTATTTACGTAACCGGATATTCTACATACCGGAAAGAAAGTACGCTTACAAATATGCATCGATCACAAAATGTTTGACATGTTCACCTCGAGAAATGTAAAAAAAAAAATCTTTAAATATCCACTCTCACGTCGGACTTGGAGAGTGTCGACTCTCAAATTAAATTTACTTCAATGATTGCAAATGTACCTACAAACAAATAGTAATAAAAAACAACAACATTAAATAGAATTAATTATAATTGTTCTCCCACTGGCACCTGGAAATTTGTGTCGACAAGATGTTCCTTCCACTTTTGACACCTGTAACCTGAGCTAATTAATTCATATCAAGCTGGCTGTAATACCTAGTCCAATACACATATTGCCGTCACAGATGAACAAGTATAGGGACTTGAAATATTTGTAAACAGAATATTGTGTAACTTTAGCCGGTGATTTTTGCATCCGTTATTTCACCTTTATATGGATATCACACTCCGAAAGAATTATTTCTTATTCATTCATGTACACAGACGTACCGGCCTCATTGACTGTTTTAAGTGACAACAGATTTTTTTTTTAAATCGTCAGTGATTTCTCCAAACAAACAAAGTCAAAACGCAAACTTAAGTCGAGTTTTTACTCAAATTTAATTTGGTTTGTTAAGAAAACTTTTTTCGAGAAGTCCAAGCCAGGGCTGGACTCGGCGTATATAATTTTAAAGCTTAGATTTCGGAAAAGTTACGATATTTCTAGCATTCCGATTGTAATCGTAAAATTTAAATGTACTAGAAAGATCTATTAAAATTAAACAGATTAAAGAAACACAAACGGTGTAACTCGAAATTATTGTACAATTCTTTGATTATGAGGTGCTCCTATGCATCGAACGACTGTTGTGCCCGAGCGTGACAAATATTGACCTTGGAGCTACCTTTCCTGGCGCGAATATGGTGCAAGGTAAAAATACACTAGGGTATTTACATACCCGCACATTCTACACACCGGAAAGAAAGTACGCTTACAAATACGCATCGATCACAAAATGTTTGACATATTCACCTCGAGAAATGTAAAAGAAAAATCTTTTAATATCCACTCTCACGTCCGACCAAAATGTCCGACCAAATAGTCGGACTTGGAGAGTGTTGACTCTCAAATTTGTCGGACATTTTGGGAGGAATTTGTCGGACCTGAGAGTTTGATCGTTGATACACTTGGAGTGTACTGCAGATCCCTCCAAGTGTGTCAACGATCAAACACTCAGGTCGGACAGAGAGTTTTGTCGGACTTCACACCGACAAATGTCCGACCAAATTGTCCGACAAATGTCCGACCAAATCCTCCCAGTCGGAGTGAGAGTCTCCACTCTCAGATAGTTAAACTGTAAAGAGGAAACGTCCCCAAATTCTGCTAACCAATACATTTGTGCATAAAGAAACATGCGTATCATAGTAAAGCTGAAGTAAATGAGTGATATACAGTGGTACGGAAAGTATAGATATGTTAACGGCTGTCACGGGCGATATATACAATAATATCCATGAATAAAATGTATTAACATGCAGTACCCATGTTTTAAGTGCACTAGAAGTGAATATTAATATGTCCCTATGTACTCGCGACAATCGATGCCAAGGCCCTTTCACTTGCTGCAGACAGTTGCCGGTTTACGATATCGGGTGCGTTTGCTCTTTTACGTGTTTGCCAAATGTAGGGCGAACGAACCCGGGTAAATAATTCTAATTTATACATTTATTTCTTTAAAGGCAAATTTGGATTAAAATTATTTGGTAAAATTTAAGTTTTATTTTGTTCATGGCGAATGGGTCATAAATCCGTAAATCCCGTTTTTTTCTTCGTGAAAATTGGCAGTCTGCGGAGTCCTGATATAGGTGAAATAATATTTTATTAGTGTATTCTACGGGTTTTTTTTACAGTTTACCTGTCAAAACATCAACCATCTCAGCATGTTGTCGCATCGTGCATTCATGATATACAAATACACCTATCACAGGTGTGAAAAAAAAACGTTGCTCAAGACTCTTTTTACTAAGACTTATAAACATAGATAACTATTCTACGTTTTCGATTTTCAAGCCGTCTTCCAATTTATTTGTACTTAAAAAATAAATTTATATCTTTTTTCTTATATATGTGTATAAATATCTTAATAAAATAAATACATTTACGGTGAGAAATTATTATACGTCATGATATCGTTATTTAGGTAAATACTTATTAGACAGATTTTTTTTTAAAACCATTTTTGTCTTTTTAATTGATAACTGACCCAAGCTAAATAAATGAAATGTGACTTAATGTGTTAATTATATAAATCCTTGCCTTCTATAAATTTTAATTTCTTATCTAATTCTTATTCTTATTTAACAATATGGTCAGGTTGTTATTTTCATTGAATTGCTTCACAGTAGGGGCTCTTCCTGTATATTGGTTACATCCTGTATATTACAACTGACTGCTAATGCATGACAAATAATTTTAATCAGCCATCATTATCATGAAATACATTTTTTAATCTTTATTTTGATGATGGCACCTAATTCCAATCACCTAATCCAAATTAGTATAGTAGAGGAGTACCGTATTTTTCGGACGATAAATCTAGATAAAAATGACGATTTTGTTCACAGTACAAACAATGTATACCTTTATTTTGCTGTAGGTTTATTTCTGAATAAGAAGACTCGTATCGTCGATGTTCTTGGTGTTATTTTTTTTAAATAAAGCAATAAAAGTATACTAACAGTGGGGTGCAATTCTGGGGATAAAATATTCAACATTCGAAAAAATCAATATTCAATGATTGAAGTGTTATCGAAAATCAGTTCAATATTGTATTTTATAATAAAATATATACTATAAAAAATGTATCTTGTTGAAAGAAATCACAGGGTGGATCGATTTACAATATAAAATTATTATCACAAAATATCTAAATATAGCTATAGCTTTCCATCAAACACGAGCATGCGCACGTGATTGTAGTTAAAAATGGCGGTTGCAATACATCTCACAGTGAACGTGTAGAACAAGCTTTTTATACTAAATATACTGGAAAATAATTTATATCAATTTCGTTACTTAATCGATATTTTATTGCAATAATGTATATGAGGCTATGGGTGTTTAAACGTCACTTTTCAACAATATTTCAGTTATATATTGACCTTTGAGCTACCTTTCCTGGCGCGAATATGGTGCAAGGTAGAAATACACTAGGGTATTTACGTAACCGGATATTCTACATACCGGAAAGAAAGTACGCTTACAAATATGCATCGATCACAAAATGTTTGACATGTTCACCTCGAGAAATGTAAAAAAAAAAATCTTTAAATATCCACTCTCACGTCGGACTTGGAGAGTGTCGACTCTCAAATTAAATTTACTTCAATGATTGCAAATGTACCTACAAACAAATAGTAATAAAAAACAACAACATTAAATAGAATTAATTATAATTGTTCTCCCACTGGCACCTGGAAATTTGTGTCGACAAGATGTTCCTTCCACTTTTGACACCTGTAACCTGAGCTAATTAATTCATATCAAGCTGGCTGTAATACCTAGTCCAATACACATATTGCCGTCACAGATGAACAAGTATAGGGACTTGAAATATTTGTAAACAGAATATTGTGTAACTTTAGCCGGTGATTTTTGCATCCGTTATTTCACCTTTATATGGATATCACACTCCGAAAGAATTATTTCTTATTCATTCATGTACACAGACGTACCGGCCTCATTGACTGTTTTAAGTGACAACAGATTTTTTTTTTAAATCGTCAGTGATTTCTCCAAACAAACAAAGTCAAAACGCAAACTTAAGTCGAGTTTTTACTCAAATTTAATTTGGTTTGTTAAGAAAACTTTTTTCGAGAAGTCCAAGCCAGGGCTGGACTCGGCGTATATAATTTTAAAGCTTAGATTTCGGAAAAGTTACGATATTTCTAGCATTCCGATTGTAATCGTAAAATTTAAATGTACTAGAAAGATCTATTAAAATTAAACAGATTAAAGAAACACAAACGGTGTAACTCGTAATTATTGTACAATTCTTTGATTATGAGGTGCTCCTATGCATCGAACGACTGTTGTGCCCGAGCGTGACAAATATTGACCTTGGAGCTACCTTTCCTGGCGCGAATATGGTGCAAGGTAAAAATACACTAGGGTATTTACATACCCGCACATTCTACACACCGGAAAGAAAGTACGCTTACAAATACGCATCGATCACAAAATGTTTGACATATTCACCTCGAAAAATGTAAAAGAAAAATCTTTTAATATCCACTCTCACGTCCGACCAAAATGTCCGACCAAATAGTCGGACTTAGAGAGTGTTGACTCTCGAATTTGTCGGACATTTTGGGAGGAATTTGTCGGACCTGAGAGTTTGATCGTTGATACACTTGGAGTGTACTGCAGATCCCTCCAAGTGTGTCAACGATCAAACACTCAGGTCGGACAGAGAGTTTTGTCGGACTTCACACCCACAAATGTCCGACCAAATCCTCCCAGTCGGAGTGAGAGTCTCCACTCTCAGATAGTTAAACTGTAAAGAGGAAACGTCCCCAAATTCTGCTAACCAATACATTTGTGCATAAAGAAACATGCGTATCATAGTAAAGCTGAAGTAAATGAGTGATATACAGTGGTACGGAAAGTATAGATATGTTAACGGCTGTCACGGGCGATATATACAATAATATCCATGAATAAAATGTATTAACATGCAGTACCCATGTTTTAAGTGCACTAGAAGTGAATATTAATATGTCCCTATGTACTCGCGACAATCGATGCCAAGGCCCTTTCACTTGCTGCAGACAGTTGCCGGTTTACGATATCGGGTGCGTTTGCTCTTTTACGTGTTTGCCAAATGTAGGGCGAACGAACCCGGGTAAATAATTCTAATTTATACATTTATTTCTTTAAAGGCAAATTTGGATTAAAATTATTTGGTAAAATTTAAGTTTTATTTTGTTCATGGCGAATGGGTCATAAATCCGTAAATCCCGTTTTTTTCTTCGTGAAAATTGGCAGTCTGCGGAGTCCTGATATAGGTGAAATAATATTTTATTAGTGTATTCTACGGGGTTTTTTTACAGTTTACCTGTCAAAACATCAACCATCTCAGCATGTTGTCGCATCGTGCATTCATGATATACAAATACACCTATCACAGGTGTGAAAAAAAAACGTTGCTCAAGACTCTTTTTACTAAGACTTATAAACATAGATAACTATTCTACGTTTTCGATTTTCAAGCCGTCTTCCAATTTATTTGTACTTAAAAAATAAATTTATATCTTTTTTCTTATATATGTGTATAAATATCTTAATAAAATAAATACATTTACGGTGAGAAATTATTATACGTCATGATATCGTTATTTAGGTAAATACTTATTAGACAGATTTTTTTTTAAAACCATTTTTGTCTTTTTAATTGATAACTGACCCAAGCTAAATAAATGAAATGTGACTTAATGTGTTAATTATATAAATCATTGCCTTCTATAAATTTTAATTTCTTATCTAATTCTTATTCTTATTTAACAATATGGTCAGGTTGTTATTTTCATTGAATTGCTTCACAGTAGGGGCTCTTCCTGTATATTGGTTACATCCTGTATATTACAACTGACTGCTAATGCATGACAAATAATTTTAATCAGCCATCATTATCATGAAATACATTTTTTAATCTTTATTTTGATGATGGCACCTAATTCCAATCACCTAATCCAAATTAGTATAGTAGAGGAGTACCGTATTTTTCGGACGATAAATCTAGATAAAAATGACGATTTTGTTCACAGTACAAACAATGTATACCTTTATTTTGCTGTAGGTTTATTTCTGAATAAGAAGACTCGTATCGTCGATGTTCTTGGTGTTATTTTTTTTTAAATAAAGCAATAAAAGTATACTAACAGGGGGGTGCAATTCTGGGGATAAAATATTCAACATTCGAAAAAATCAATATTCAATGATTGAAGTGTTATCGAAAATCAGTTCAATATTGTATTTTATAATAAAATATATACTATAAAAAATGTATCTTGTTGAAAAAAATCACAGGGTGGATCGATTTACAATATAAAATTATTATCACAAAATATCTAAATATAGCTATAGCTTTCCATCAAACACGAGCATGCGCACGTGATTGTAGTTAAAAATGGCGGTTGCAATACATCTCACAGTGAACGTGTAGAACAAGCTTTTTATACTAAATATACTGGAAAATAATTTATATCAATTTCGTTACTTAATCGATATTTTATTGCAATAATGTATATGAGGCTATGGGTGTTTAAACGTCACTTTTCAACAATATTTCAGTTATATATTGACCTTTGAGCTACCTTTCCTGGCGCGAATATGGTGCAAGGTAGAAATACACTAGGGTATTTACGTAACCGGATATTCTACATACCGGAAAGAAAGTACGCTTACAAATATGCATCGATCACAAAATGTTTGACATGTTCACCTCGAGAAATGTAAAAAAAAAAATCTTTAAATATCCACTCTCACGTCGGACTTGGAGAGTGTCGACTCTCAAATTAAATTTACTTCAATGATTGCAAATGTACCTACAAACAAATAGTAATAAAAAACAACAACATTAAATAGAATTAATTATAATTGTTCTCCCACTGGCACCTGGAAATTTGTGTCGACAAGATGTTCCTTCCACTTTTGACACCTGTAACCTGAGCTAATTAATTCATATCAAGCTGGCTGTAATACCTAGTCCAATACACATATTGCCGTCACAGATGAACAAGTATAGGGACTTGAAATATTTGTAAACAGAATATTGTGTAACTTTAGCCGGTGATTTTTGCATCCGTTATTTCACCTTTATATGGATATCACACTCCGAAAGAATTATTTCTTATTCATTCATGTACACAGACGTACCGGCCTCATTGACTGTTTTAAGTGACAACAGATTTTTTTTTTAAATCGTCAGTGATTTCTCCAAACAAACAAAGTCAAAACGCAAACTTAAGTCGAGTTTTTACTCAAATTTAATTTGGTTTGTTAAGAAAACTTTTTTCGAGAAGTCCAAGCCAGGGCTGGACTCGGCGTATATAATTTTAAAGCTTAGATTTCGGAAAAGTTACGATATTTCTAGCATTCCGATTGTAATCGTAAAATTTAAATGTACTAGAAAGATCTATTAAAATTAAACAGATTAAAGAAACACAAACGGTGTAACTCGAAATTATTGTACAATTCTTTGATTATGAGGTGCTCCTATGCATCGAACGACTGTTGTGCCCGAGCGTGACAAATATTGACCTTGGAGCTACCTTTCCTGGCGCGAATATGGTGCAAGGTAAAAATACACTAGGGTATTTACATACCCGCACATTCTACACACCGGAAAGAAAGTACGCTTACAAATACGCATCGATCACAAAATGTTTGAGATATTCACCTCGAGAAATGTAAAAGAAAAATCTTTTAATATCCACTCTCACGTCCGACCAAAATGTACGACCAAATAGTCGGACTTAGAGAGTGTTGACTCTCAAATTTGTCGGACATTTTGGGAGGAATTTGTCGGACCTGAGAGTTTGATCGTTGATACACTTGGAGTGTACTGCAGATCCCTCCAAGTGTGTCAACGATCAAACACTCAGGTCGGACAGAGAGTTTTGTCGGACTTCACACCGACAAATGTCCGACCAAATTGTCCGACAAATGTCCGACCAAATCCTCCCAGTCGGAGTGAGAGTCTCCACTCTCAGATAGTTAAACTGTAAATAGGAAACGTCCCCAAATTCTGCTAACCAATACATTTGTGCATAAAGAAACATGCGTATCATAGTAAAGCTGAAGTAAATGAGTGATATACAGTGGTACGGAAAGTATAGATATGTTAACGGCTGTCACGGGCGATATATACAATAATATCCATGAATAAAATGTATTAACATGCAGTACCCATGTTTTAAGTGCACTAGAAGTGAATATTAATATGTCCCTATGTACTCGCGACAATCGATGCCAAGGCCCTTTCACTTGCTGCAGACAGTTGCCGGTTTACGATATCGGGTGCGTTTGCTCTTTTACGTGTTTGCCAAATGTAGGGCGAACGAACCCGGGTAAATAATTCTAATTTATACATTTATTTCTTTAAAGGCAAATTTGGATTAAAATTATTTAGTAAAATTTAAGTTTTATTTTGTTCATGGCGAATGGGTCATAAATCCGTAAATCCCGTTTTTTTCTTCGTGAAAATTGGCAGTCTGCGGAGTCCTGATATAGGTGAAATAATATTTTATTAGTGTATTCTACGGGTTTTTTTTTACAGTTTACCTGTCAAAACATCAACCATCTCAGCATGTTGTCGCATCGTGCATTCATGATATACAAATACACCTATCACAGGTGTGAAAAAAAAACGTTGCTCAAGACTCTTTTTACTAAGACTTATAAACATAGATAACTATTCTACGTTTTCGATTTTCAAGCCGTCTTCCAATTTATTTGTACTTAAAAAATAAATTTATATCTTTTTTCTTATATATGTGTATAAATATCTTAATAAAATAAATACATTTACGGTGAGAAATTATTATACGTCATGATATCGTTATTTAGGTAAATACTTATTAGACAGATTTTTTTTTAAAACCATTTTTGTCTTTTTAATTGATAACTGACCCAAGCTAAATAAATGAAATGTGACTTAATGTGTTAATTATATAAATCCTTGCCTTCTATAAATTTTAATTTCTTATCTAATTCTTATTCTTATTTAACAATATGGTCAGGTTGTTATTTTCATTGAATTGCTTCACAGTAGGGGCTCTTCCTGTATATTGGTTACATCCTGTATATTACAACTGACTGCTAATGCATGACAAATAATTTTAATCAGCCATCATTATCATGAAATACATTTTTTAATCTTTATTTTGATGATGGCACCTAATTCCAATCACCTAATCCAAATTAGTATAGTAGAGGAGTACCGTATTTTTCGGACGATAAATCTAGATAAAAATGACGATTTTGTTCACAGTACAAAAAATGTATACCTTTATTTTGCTGTAGGTTTATTTCTGAATAAGAAGACTCGTATCGTCGATGTTCTTGGTGTTATTTTTTTTTAAAAATAAAGCAATAAAAGTATACTAACAGGAGGGTGCAATTCTGGGGATAAAATATTCAACATTCGAAAAAATCAATATTCAATGATTGAAGTGTTATCGAAAATCAGTTCAATATTGTATTTTATAATAAAATATATACTATAAAAAATGTATCTTGTTGAAAAAAATCACACGATTTACAATATAAAATTATTATCACAAAATATCTAAATATAGCTATAGCTTTCCATCAAACACGAGCATGCGCACGTGATTGTAGTTAAAAATGGCGGTTGCAATACATCTCACAGTGAACGTGTAGAACAAGCTTTTTATACTAAATATACTGGAAAATAATTTATATCTATTTCGTTACTTAATCGATATTTTATTGCAATAATGTATATGAGGCTATGGGTGTTTAAACGTCACTTTTCAACAATATTTCAGTTATATATTGACCTTTGAGCTACCTTTCCTGGCGCGAATATGGTGCAAGGTAGAAATACACTAGGGTATTTACGTAACCGGATATTCTACATACCGGAAAGAAAGTACGCTTACAAATATGCATCGATCACAAAATGTTTGACATGTTCACCTCGAGAAATGTAAAAAAAAAATCTTTAAATATCCACTCTCACGTCGGACTTAGAGAGTGTCGACTCTCAAATTAAATTTACTTCAATGATTGCAAATGTACCTACAAACAAATAGTAATAAAAAACAACAACATTAAATAGAATTAATTATAATTGTTCTCCCACTGGCACCTGGAAATTTGTGTCGACAAGATGTTCCTTCCACTTTTGACACCTGTAACCTGAGCTAATTAATTCATATCAAGCTGGCTGTAATACCTAGTCCAATACACATATTGCCGTCACAGATGAACAAGTATAGGGACTTGAAATATTTGTAAACAGAATATTGTGTAACTTTAGCCGGTGATTTTTGCATCCGTTATTTCACCTTTATATGGATATCACACTCCGAAAGAATTATTTCTTATTCATTCATGTACACAGACGTACCGGCCTCATTGACTGTTTTAAGTGACAACAGATTTTTTTTTTAAATCGTCAGTGATTTCTCCAAACAAACAAAGTCAAAACGCAAACTTAAGTCGAGTTTTTACTCAAATTTAATTTGGTTTGTTAAGAAAACTTTTTTCGAGAAGTCCAAGCCAGGGCTGGACTCGGCGTATATAATTTTAAAGCTTAGATTTCGGAAAAGTTACGATATTTCTAGCATTCCGATTGTAATCGTAAAATTTAAATGTACTAGAAAGATCTATTAAAATTAAACAGATTAAAGAAACACAAACGGTGTAACTCGAAATTATTGTACAATTCTTTGATTATGAGGTGCTCCTATGCATCGAACGACTGTTGTGCCCGAGCGTGACAAATATTGACCTTGGAGCTACCTTTCCTGGCGCGAATATGGTGCAAGGTAAAAATACACTAGGGTATTTACATACCCGCACATTCTACACACCGGAAAGAAAGTACGCTTACAAATACGCATCGATCACAAAATGTTTGAGATATTCACCTCGAGAAATGTAAAAGAAAAATCTTTTAATATCCACTCTCACGTCCGACCAAAATGTACGACCAAATAGTCGGACTTAGAGAGTGTTGACTCTCAAATTTGTCGGACATTTTGGGAGGAATTTGTCGGACCTGAGAGTTTGATCGTTGATACACTTGGAGTGTACTGCAGATCCCTCCAAGTGTGTCAACGATCAAACACTCAGGTCGGACAGAGAGTTTTGTCGGACTTCACACCGACAAATGTCCGACCAAATTGTCCGACAAATGTCCGACCAAATCCTCCCAGTCGGAGTGAGAGTCTCCACTCTCAGATAGTTAAACTGTAAATAGGAAACGTCCCCAAATTCTGCTAACCAATACATTTGTGCATAAAGAAACATGCGTATCATAGTAAAGCTGAAGTAAATGAGTGATATACAGTGGTACGGAAAGTATAGATATGTTAACGGCTGTCACGGGCGATATATACAATAATATCCATGAATAAAATGTATTAACATGCAGTACCCATGTTTTAAGTGCACTAGAAGTGAATATTAATATGTCCCTATGTACTCGCGACAATCGATGCCAAGGCCCTTTCACTTGCTGCAGACAGTTGCCGGTTTACGATATCGGGTGCGTTTGCTCTTTTACGTGTTTGCCAAATGTAGGGCGAACGAACCCGGGTAAATAATTCTAATTTATACATTTATTTCTTTAAAGGCAAATTTGGATTAAAATTATTTAGTAAAATTTAAGTTTTATTTTGTTCATGGCGAATGGGTCATAAATCCGTAAATCCCGTTTTTTTCTTCGTGAAAATTGGCAGTCTGCGGAGTCCTGATATAGGTGAAATAATATTTTATTAGTGTATTCTACGGGTTTTTTTTTACAGTTTACCTGTCAAAACATCAACCATCTCAGCATGTTGTCGCATCGTGCATTCATGATATACAAATACACCTATCACAGGTGTGAAAAAAAAACGTTGCTCAAGACTCTTTTTACTAAGACTTATAAACATAGATAACTATTCTACGTTTTCGATTTTCAAGCCGTCTTCCAATTTATTTGTACTTAAAAAATAAATTTATATCTTTTTTCTTATATATGTGTATAAATATCTTAATAAAATAAATACATTTACGGTGAGAAATTATTATACGTCATGATATCGTTATTTAGGTAAATACTTATTAGACAGATTTTTTTTTAAAACCATTTTTGTCTTTTTAATTGATAACTGACCCAAGCTAAATAAATGAAATGTGACTTAATGTGTTAATTATATAAATCCTTGCCTTCTATAAATTTTAATTTCTTATCTAATTCTTATTCTTATTTAACAATATGGTCAGGTTGTTATTTTCATTGAATTGCTTCACAGTAGGGGCTCTTCCTGTATATTGGTTACATCCTGTATATTACAACTGACTGCTAATGCATGACAAATAATTTTAATCAGCCATCATTATCATGAAATACATTTTTTAATCTTTATTTTGATGATGGCACCTAATTCCAATCACCTAATCCAAATTAGTATAGTAGAGGAGTACCGTATTTTTCGGACGATAAATCTAGATAAAAATGACGATTTTGTTCACAGTACAAAAAATGTATACCTTTATTTTGCTGTAGGTTTATTTCTGAATAAGAAGACTCGTATCGTCGATGTTCTTGGTGTTATTTTTTTTAAAAATAAAGCAATAAAAGTATACTAACAGGAGGGTGCAATTCTGGGGATAAAATATTCAACATTCGAAAAAATCAATATTCAATGATTGAAGTGTTATCGAAAATCAGTTCAATATTGTATTTTATAATAAAATATATACTATAAAAAATGTATCTTGTTGAAAAAAATCACACGATTTACAATATAAAATTATTATCACAAAATATCTAAATATAGCTATAGCTTTCCATCAAACACGAGCATGCGCACGTGATTGTAGTTAAAAATGGCGGTTGCAATACATCTCACAGTGAACGTGTAGAACAAGCTTTTTATACTAAATATACTGGAAAATAATTTATATCTATTTCGTTACTTAATCGATATTTTATTGCAATAATGTATATGAGGCTATGGGTGTTTAAACGTCACTTTTCAACAATATTTCAGTTATATATTGACCTTTGAGCTACCTTTCCTGGCGCGAATATGGTGCAAGGTAGAAATACACTAGGGTATTTACGTAACCGGATATTCTACATACCGGAAAGAAAGTACGCTTACAAATATGCATCGATCACAAAATGTTTGACATGTTCACCTCGAGAAATGTAAAAAAAAAATCTTTAAATATCCACTCTCACGTCGGACTTAGAGAGTGTCGACTCTCAAATTAAATTTACTTCAATGATTGCAAATGTACCTACAAACAAATAGTAATAAAAAACAACAACATTAAATAGAATTAATTATAATTGTTCTCCCACTGGCACCTGGAAATTTGTGTCGACAAGATGTTCCTTCCACTTTTGACACCTGTAACCTGAGCTAATTAATTCATATCAAGCTGGCTGTAATACCTAGTCCAATACACATATTGCCGTCACAGATGAACAAGTATAGGGACTTGAAATATTTGTAAACAGAATATTGTGTAACTTTAGCCGGTGATTTTTGCATCCGTTATTTCACCTTTATATGGATATCACACTCCGAAAGAATTATTTCTTATTCATTCATGTACACAGACGTACCGGCCTCATTGACTGTTTTAAGTGACAACAGATTTTTTTTTTAAATCGTCAGTGATTTCTCCAAACAAACAAAGTCAAAACGCAAACTTAAGTCGAGTTTTTACTCAAATTTAATTTGGTTTGTTAAGAAAACTTTTTTCGAGAAGTCCAAGCCAGGGCTGGACTCGGCGTATATAATTTTAAAGCTTAGATTTCGGAAAAGTTACGATATTTCTAGCATTCCGATTGTAATCGTAAAATTTAAATGTACTAGAAAGATCTATTAAAATTAAACAGATTAAAGAAACACAAACGGTGTAACTCGTAATTATTGTACAATTCTTTGATTATGAGGTGCTCCTATGCATCGAACGACTGTTGTGCCCGAGCGTGACAAATATTGACCTTGGAGCTACCTTTCCTGGCGCGAATATGGTGCAAGGTAAAAATACACTAGGGTATTTACATACCCGCACATTCTACACACCGGAAAGAAAGTACGCTTACAAATACGCATCGATCACAAAATGTTTGACATATTCACCTCGAAAAATGTAAAAGAAAAATCTTTTAATATCCACTCTCACGTCCGACCAAAATGTCCGACCAAATAGTCGGACTTAGAGAGTGTTGACTCTCGAATTTGTCGGACATTTTGGGAGGAATTTGTCGGACCTGAGAGTTTGATCGTTGATACACTTGGAGTGTACTGCAGATCCCTCCAAGTGTGTCAACGATCAAACACTCAGGTCGGACAGAGAGTTTTGTCGGACTTCACACCCACAAATGTCCGACCAAATCCTCCCAGTCGGAGTGAGAGTCTCCACTCTCAGATAGTTAAACTGTAAAGAGGAAACGTCCCCAAATTCTGCTAACCAATACATTTGTGCATAAAGAAACATGCGTATCATAGTAAAGCTGAAGTAAATGAGTGATATACAGTGGTACGGAAAGTATAGATATGTTAACGGCTGTCACGGGCGATATATACAATAATATCCATGAATAAAATGTATTAACATGCAGTACCCATGTTTTAAGTGCACTAGAAGTGAATATTAATATGTCCCTATGTACTCGCGACAATCGATGCCAAGGCCCTTTCACTTGCTGCAGACAGTTGCCGGTTTACGATATCGGGTGCGTTTGCTCTTTTACGTGTTTGCCAAATGTAGGGCGAACGAACCCGGGTAAATAATTCTAATTTATACATTTATTTCTTTAAAGGCAAATTTGGATTAAAATTATTTGGTAAAATTTAAGTTTTATTTTGTTCATGGCGAATGGGTCATAAATCCGTAAATCCCGTTTTTTTCTTCGTGAAAATTGGCAGTCTGCGGAGTCCTGATATAGGTGAAATAATATTTTATTAGTGTATTCTACGGGTTTTTTTTACAGTTTACCTGTCAAAACATCAACCATCTCAGCATGTTGTCGCATCGTGCATTCATGATATACAAATACACCTATCACAGGTGTGAAAAAAAAACGTTGCTCAAGACTCTTTTTACTAAGACTTATAAACATAGATAACTATTCTACGTTTTCGATTTTCAAGCCGTCTTCCAATTTATTTGTACTTAAAAAATAAATTTATATCTTTTTTCTTATATATGTGTATAAATATCTTAATAAAATAAATACATTTACGGTGAGAAATTATTATACGTCATGATATCGTTATTTAGGTAAATACTTATTAGACAGATTTTTTTTTAAAACCATTTTTGTCTTTTTAATTGATAACTGACCCAAGCTAAATAAATGAAATGTGACTTAATGTGTTAATTATATAAATCATTGCCTTCTATAAATTTTAATTTCTTATCTAATTCTTATTCTTATTTAACAATATGGTCAGGTTGTTATTTTCATTGAATTGCTTCACAGTAGGGGCTCTTCCTGTATATTGGTTACATCCTGTATATTACAACTGACTGCTAATGCATGACAAATAATTTTAATCAGCCATCATTATCATGAAATACATTTTTTAATCTTTATTTTGATGATGGCACCTAATTCCAATCACCTAATCCAAATTAGTATAGTAGAGGAGTACCGTATTTTTCGGACGATAAATCTAGATAAAAATGACGATTTTGTTCACAGTACAAACAATGTATACCTTTATTTTGCTGTAGGTTTATTTCTGAATAAGAAGACTCGTATCGTCGATGTTCTTGGTGTTATTTTTTTTTAAATAAAGCAATAAAAGTATACTAACAGGGGGGTGCAATTCTGGGGATAAAATATTCAACATTCGAAAAAATCAATATTCAATGATTGAAGTGTTATCGAAAATCAGTTCAATATTGTATTTTATAATAAAATATATACTATAAAAAATGTATCTTGTTGAAAAAAATCACAGGGTGGATCGATTTACAATATAAAATTATTATCACAAAATATCTAAATATAGCTATAGCTTTCCATCAAACACGAGCATGCGCACGTGATTGTAGTTAAAAATGGCGGTTGCAATACATCTCACAGTGAACGTGTAGAACAAGCTTTTTATACTAAATATACTGGAAAATAATTTATATCAATTTCGTTACTTAATCGATATTTTATTGCAATAATGTATATGAGGCTATGGGTGTTTAAACGTCACTTTTCAACAATATTTCAGTTATATATTGACCTTTGAGCTACCTTTCCTGGCGCGAATATGGTGCAAGGTAGAAATACACTAGGGTATTTACGTAACCGGATATTCTACATACCGGAAAGAAAGTACGCTTACAAATATGCATCGATCACAAAATGTTTGACATGTTCACCTCGAGAAATGTAAAAAAAAAAATCTTTAAATATCCACTCTCACGTCGGACTTGGAGAGTGTCGACTCTCAAATTAAATTTACTTCAATGATTGCAAATGTACCTACAAACAAATAGTAATAAAAAACAACAACATTAAATAGAATTAATTATAATTGTTCTCCCACTGGCACCTGGAAATTTGTGTCGACAAGATGTTCCTTCCACTTTTGACACCTGTAACCTGAGCTAATTAATTCATATCAAGCTGGCTGTAATACCTAGTCCAATACACATATTGCCGTCACAGATGAACAAGTATAGGGACTTGAAATATTTGTAAACAGAATATTGTGTAACTTTAGCCGGTGATTTTTGCATCCGTTATTTCACCTTTATATGGATATCACACTCCGAAAGAATTATTTCTTATTCATTCATGTACACAGACGTACCGGCCTCATTGACTGTTTTAAGTGACAACAGATTTTTTTTTTAAATCGTCAGTGATTTCTCCAAACAAACAAAGTCAAAACGCAAACTTAAGTCGAGTTTTTACTCAAATTTAATTTGGTTTGTTAAGAAAACTTTTTTCGAGAAGTCCAAGCCAGGGCTGGACTCGGCGTATATAATTTTAAAGCTTAGATTTCGGAAAAGTTACGATATTTCTAGCATTCCGATTTTAATCGTAAAATTTAAATGTACTAGAAAGATCTATTAAAATTAAACAGATTAAAGAAACACAAATGGTGTAACTCGAAATTATTGTACAATTCTTTGATTATGAGGTGCTCCTATGCATCGAACGACTGTTGTGCCCGAGCGTGACAAATATTGACCTTGGAGCTACCTTTCCTGGCGCGAATATGGTGCAAGGTAAAAATACACTAGGGTATTTACATACCCGCACATTCTACACACCGGAAAGAAAGTACGCTTACAAATACGCATCGATCACAAAATGTTTGACATATTCACCTCGAGAAATGTAAAAGAAAAATCTTTTAATATCCACTCTCACGTCCGACCAAAATGTCCGACCAAATAGTCGGACTTAGAGAGTGTTGACTCTCAAATTTGTCGGACATTTTGGGAGGAATTTGTCGGACCTGAGAGTTTGATCGTTGATACACTTGGAGTGTACTGCAGATCCCTCCAAGTGTGTCAACGATCAAACACTCAGGTCGGACAGAGAGTTTTGTCGGACTTCACACCGACAAATGTCCGACCAAATTGTCCGACAAATGTCCGACCAAATCCTCCCAGTCGGAGTGAGAGTCTCCACTCTCAGATAGTTAAACTGTAAAGAGGAAACGTCCCCAAATTCTGCTAACCAATACATTTGTGCATAAAGAAACATGCGTATCATAGTAAAGCTGAAGTAAATGAGTGATATACAGTGGTACGGAAAGTATAGATATGTTAACGGCTGTCACGGGCGATATATACAATAATATCCATGAATAAAATGTATTAACATGCAGTACCCATGTTTTAAGTGCACTAGAAGTGAATATTAATATGTCCCTATGTACTCGCGACAATCGATGCCAAGGCCCTTTCACTTGCTGCAGACAGTTGCCGGTTTACGATATCGGGTGCGTTTGCTCTTTTACGTGTTTGCCAAATGTAGGGCGAACGAACCCGGGTAAATAATTCTAATTTATACATTTATTTCTTTAAAGGCAAATTTGGATTAAAATTATTTGGTAAAATTTAAGTTTTATTTTGTTCATGGCGAATGGGTCATAAATCCGTAAATCCCGTTTTTTTCTTCGTGAAAATTGGCAGTCTGCGGAGTCCTGATATAGGTGAAATAATATTTTATTAGTGTATTCTACGGTTTTTTTTTACAGTTTACCTGTCAAAACATCAACCATCTCAGCATGTTGTCGCATCGTGCATTCATGATATACAAATACACCTATCACAGGTGTGAAAAAAAAACGTTGCTCAAGACTCTTTTTACTAAGACTTATAAACATAGATAACTATTCTACGTTTTCGATTTTCAAGCCGTCTTCCAATTTATTTGTACTTAAAAAATAAATTTATATCTTTTTTCTTATATATGTGTATAAATATCTTAATAAAATAAATACATTTACGGTGAGAAATTATTATACGTCATGATATCGTTATTTAGGTAAATACTTATTAGACAGATTTTTTTTTAAAACCATTTTTGTCTTTTTAATTGATAACTGACCCAAGCTAAATAAATGAAATGTGACTTAATGTGTTAATTATATAAATCCTTGCCTTCTATAAATTTTAATTTCTTATCTAATTCTTATTCTTATTTAACAATATGGTCAGGTTGTTATTTTCATTGAATTGCTTCACAGTAGGGGCTCTTCCTGTATATTGGTTACATCCTGTATATTACAACTGACTGCTAATGCATGACAAATAATTTTAATCAGCCATCATTATCATGAAATACATTTTTTAATCTTTATTTTGATGATGGCACCTAATTCCAATCACCTAATCCAAATTAGTATAGTAGAGGAGTACCGTATTTTTCGGACGATAAATCTAGATAAAAATGACGATTTTGTTCACAGTACAAACAATGTATACCTTTATTTTGCTGTAGGTTTATTTCTGAATAAGAAGACTCGTATCGTCGATGTTCTTGGTGTTATTTTTTTTAAAATAAAGCAATAAAAGTATACTAGCAATTCTGGGGATAAAATATTCAACATTCCAAAAAATCAATATTCAATGATTGAAGTGTTATCGAAAATCAGTTCAATATTGTATTTTATAATAAAATATATACTATAAAAAATGTATCTTGTTGAAAAAAATCACAGGGTGGATCGATTTACAATATAAAATTATTATCACAAAATATCTAAATATAGCTATAGCTTTCCATCAAACACGAGCATGCGCACGTGATTGTAGTTAAAAATGGCGGTTGCAATACATCTCACAGTGAACGTGTAGAACAAGCTTTTTATACTAAATATACTGGAAAATAATTTATATCTATTTCGTTACTTAATCGATATTTTATTGCAATAATGTATATGAGGCTATGGGTGTTTAAACGTCACTTTTCAACAATATTTCAGTTATATATTGACCTTTGAGCTACCTTTCCTGGCGCGAATATGGTGCAAGGTAGAAATACACTAGGGTATTTACGTAACCGGATATTCTACATACCGGAAAGAAAGTACGCTTACAAATATGCATCGATCACAAAATGTTTGACATGTTCACCTCGAGAAATGTAAAAAAAAAATCTTTAAATATCCACTCTCACGTCGGACTTAGAGAGTGTCGACTCTCAAATTAAATTTACTTCAATGATTGCAAATGTACCTACAAACAAATAGTAATAAAAAACAACAACATTAAATAGAATTAATTATAATTGTTCTCCCACTGGCACCTGGAAATTTGTGTCGACAAGATGTTCCTTCCACTTTTGACACCTGTAACCTGAGCTAATTAATTCATATCAAGCTGGCTGTAATACCTAGTCCAATACACATATTGCCGTCACAGATGAACAAGTATAGGGACTTGAAATATTTGTAAACAGAATATTGTGTAACTTTAGCCGGTGATTTTTGCATCCGTTATTTCACCTTTATATGGATATCACACTCCGAAAGAATTATTTCTTATTCATTCATGTACACAGACGTACCGGCCTCATTGACTGTTTTAAGTGACAACAGATTTTTTTTTTAAATCGTCAGTGATTTCTCCAAACAAACAAAGTCAAAACGCAAACTTAAGTCGAGTTTTTACTCAAATTTAATTTGGTTTGTTAAGAAAACTTTTTTCGAGAAGTCCAAGCCAGGGCTGGACTCGGCGTATATAATTTTAAAGCTTAGATTTCGGAAAAGTTACGATATTTCTAGCATTCCGATTGTAATCGTAAAATTTAAATGTACTAGAAAGATCTATTAAAATTAAACAGATTAAAGAAACACAAACGGTGTAACTCGAAATTATTGTACAATTCTTTGATTATGAGGTGCTCCTATGCATCGAACGACTGTTGTGCCCGAGCGTGACAAATATTGACCTTGGAGCTACCTTTCCTGGCGCGAATATGGTGCAAGGTAAAAATACACTAGGGTATTTACATACCCGCACATTCTACACACCGGAAAGAAAGTACGCTTACAAATACGCATCGATCACAAAATGTTTGACATATTCACCTCGAGAAATGTAAAAGAAAAATCTTTTAATATCCACTCTCACGTCCGACCAAAATGTCCGACCAAATAGTCGGACTTAGAGAGTGTTGACTCTCAAATTTGTCGGACATTTTGGGAGGAATTTGTCGGACCTGAGAGTTTGATCGTTGATACACTTGGAGTGTACTGCAGATCCCTCCAAGTGTGTCAACGATCAAACACTCAGGTCGGACAGAGAGTTTTGTCGGACTTCACACCGACAAATGTCCGACCAAATTGTCCGACAAATGTCCGACCAAATCCTCCCAGTCGGAGTGAGAGTCTCCACTCTCAGATAGTTAAACTGTAAAGAGGAAACGTCCCCAAATTCTGCTAACCAATACATTTGTGCATAAAGAAACATGCGTATCATAGTAAAGCTGAAGTAAATGAGTGATATACAGTGGTACGGAAAGTATAGATATGTTAACGGCTGTCACGGGCGATATATACAATAATATCCATGAATAAAATGTATTAACATGCAGTACCCATGTTTTAAGTGCACTAGAAGTGAATATTAATATGTCCCTATGTACTCGCGACAATCGATGCCAAGGCCCTTTCACTTGCTGCAGACAGTTGCCAGTTTACGATATCGGGTGCGTTTGCTCTTTTACGTGTTTGCCAAATGTAGGGCGAACGAACCCGGGTAAATAATTCTAATTTATACATTTATTTCTTTAAAGGCAAATTTGGATTAAAATTATTTAGTAAAATTTAAGTTTTATTTTGTTCATGGCGAATGGGTCATAAATCCGTAAATCCCGTTTTTTTCTTCGTGAAAATTGGCAGTCTGCGGAGTCCTGATATAGGTGAAATAATATTTTATTAGTGTATTCTACGGGTTTTTTTTACAGTTTACCTGTCAAAACATCAACCATCTCAGCATGTTGTCGCATCGTGCATTCATGATATACAAATACACCTATCACAGGTGTGAAAAAAAAACGTTGCTCAAGACTCTTTTTACTAAGACTTATAAACATAGATAACTATTCTACGTTTTCGATTTTCAAGCCGTCTTCCAATTTATTTGTACTTAAAAAATAAATTTATATCTTTTTTCTTATATATGTGTATAAATATCTTAATAAAATAAATACATTTACGGTGAGAAATTATTATACGTCATGATATCGTTATTTAGGTAAATACTTATTAGACAGATTTTTTTTTAAAACCATTTTTGTCTTTTTAATTGATAACTGACCCAAGCTAAATAAATGAAATGTGACTTAATGTGTTAATTATATAAATCATTGCCTTCTATAAATTTTAATTTCTTATCTAATTCTTATTCTTATTTAACAATATGGTCAGGTTGTTATTTTCATTGAATTGCTTCACAGTAGGGGCTCTTCCTGTATATTGGTTACATCCTGTATATTACAACTGACTGCTAATGCATGACAAATAATTTTAATCAGCCATCATTATCATGAAATACATTTTTTAATCTTTATTTTGATGATTGCACCTAATTCCAATCACCTAATCCAAATTAGTATAGTAGAGGAGTACCGTATTTTTCGGACGATAAATCTAGATAAAAATGACGATTTTGTTCACAGTACAAACAATGTATACCTTTATTTTGCTGTAGGTTTATTTCTGAATAAGAAGACTCGTATCGTCGATGTTCTTGGTGTTATTTTTTTTTAAATAAAGCAATAAAAGTATACTAACAGGGGGGTGCAATTCTGGGGATAAAATATTCAACATTCGAAAAAATCAATATTCAATGATTGAAGTGTTATCGAAAATCAGTTCAATATTGTATTTTATAATAAAATATATACTATAAAAAATGTATCTTGTTGAAAAAAATCACAGGGTGGATCGATTTACAATATAAAATTATTATCACAAAATATCTAAATATAGCTATAGCTTTCCATCAAACACGAGCATGCGCACGTGATTGTAGTTAAAAATGGCGGTTGCAATACATCTCACAGTGAACGTGTAGAACAAGCTTTTTATACTAAATATACTGGAAAATAATTTATATCAATTTCGTTACTTAATCGATATTTTATTGCAATAATTTATATGAGGCTATGGGTGTTTAAACGTCACTTTTCAACAATATTTCAGTTATATATTGACCTTTGAGCTACCTTTCCTGGCGCGAATATGGTGCAAGGTAGAAATACACTAGGGTATTTACGTAACCGGATATTCTACATACCGGAAAGAAAGTACGCTTACAAATATGCATCGATCACAAAATGTTTGACATGTTCACCTCGAGAAATGTAAAAAAAAATCTTTAAATATCCACTCTCACGTCGGACTTAGAGAGTGTCGACTCTCAAATTAAATTTACTTCAATGATTGCAAATGTACCTACAAACAAATAGTAATAAAAAACAACAACATTAAATAGAATTAATTATAATTGTTCTCCCACTGGCACCTGGAAATTTGTGTCGACAAGATGTTCCTTCCACTTTTGACACCTGTAACCTGAGCTAATTAATTCATATCAAGCTGGCTGTAATACCTAGTCCAATACACATATTGCCGTCACAGATGAACAAGTATAGGGACTTGAAATATTTGTAAACAGAATATTGTGTAACTTTAGCCGGTGATTTTTGCATCCGTTATTTCACCTTTATATGGATATCACACTCCGAAAGAATTATTTCTTATTCATTCATGTACACAGACGTACCGGCCTCATTGACTGTTTTAAGTGACAACAGATTTTTTTTTTAAATCGTCAGTGATTTCTCCAAACAAACAAAGTCAAAACGCAAACTTAAGTCGAGTTTTTACTCAAATTTAATTTGGTTTGTTAAGAAAACTTTTTTCGAGAAGTCCAAGCCAGGGCTGGACTCGGCGTATATAATTTTAAAGCTTAGATTTCGGAAAAGTTACGATATTTCTAGCATTCCGATTGTAATCGTAAAATTTAAATGTACTAGAAAGATCTATTAAAATTAAACAGATTAAAGAAACACAAACGGTGTAACTCGAAATTATTGTACAATTCTTTGATTATGAGGTGCTCCTATGCATCGAACGACTGTTGTGCCCGAGCGTGACAAATATTGACCTTGGAGCTACCTTTCCTGGCGCGAATATGGTGCAAGGTAAAAATACACTAGGGTATTTACATACCCGCACATTCTACACACCGGAAAGAAAGTACGCTTACAAATACGCATCGATCACAAAATGTTTGACATATTCACCTCGAAAAATGTAAAAGAAAAATCTTTTAATATCCACTCTCACGTCCGACCAAAATGTCCGACCAAATAGTCGGACTTAGAGAGTGTTGACTCTCAAATTTGTCGGACATTTTGGGAGGAATTTGTCGGACCTGAGAGTTTGATCGTTGATACACTTGGAGTGTACTGCAGATCCCTCCAAGTGTGTCAACGATCAAACACTCAGGTCGGACAGAGAGTTTTGTCGGACTTCACACCGACAAATGTCCGACCAAATTGTCCGACAAATGTCCGACCAAATCCTCCCAGTCGGAGTGAGAGTCTCCACTCTCAGATAGTTAAACTGTAAAGAGGAAACGTCCCCAAATTCTGCTAACCAATACATTTGTGCATAAAGAAACATGCGTATCATAGTAAAGCTGAAGTAAATGAGTGATATACAGTGGTACGGAAAGTATAGATATGTTAACGGCTGTCATGGGCGATATATACAATAATATCCATGAATAAAATGTATTAACATGCAGTACCCATGTTTTAAGTGCACTAGAAGTGAATATTAATATGTCCCTATGTACTCGCGACAATCGATGCCAAGGCCCTTTCACTTGCTGCAGACAGTTGCCGGTTTACGATATCGGGTGCGTTTGCTCTTTTACGTGTTTGCCAAATGTAGGGCGAACGAACCCGGGTAAAAATTCTAATTTATACATTTATTTCTTTAAAGGCAAATTTGGATTAAAATTATTTAGTAAAATTTAAGTTTTATTTTGTTCATGGCGAATGGGTCATAAATCCGTAAATCCCGTTTTTTTCTTCGTGAAAATTGGCAGTCTGCGGAGTCCTGATATAGGTGAAATAATATTTTATTAGTGTATTCTACGGTTTTTTTTTACAGTTTACCTGTCAAAACATCAACCATCTCAGCATGTTGTCGCATCGTGCATTCATGATATACAAATACACCTATCACAGGTGTGAAAAAAAAACGTTGTTCAAGACTCTTTTTACTAAGACTTATAAACATAGATAACTATTCTACGTTTTCGATTTTCAAGCCGTCTTCCAATTTATTTGTACTTAAAAAATAAATTTATATCTTTTTTCTTATATATGTGTATAAATATCTTAATAAAATAAATACATTTACGGTGAGAAATTATTATACGTCATGATATCGTTATTTAGGTAAATACTTATTAGACAGATTTTTTTTTAAAACCATTTTTGTCTTTTTAATTGATAACTGACCCAAGCTAAATAAATGAAATGTGACTTAATGTGTTAATTATATAAATCCTTGCCTTCTATAAATTTTAATTTCTTATCTAATTCTTATTCTTATTTAACAATATGGTCAGGTTGTTATTTTCATTGAATTGCTTCACAGTAGGGGCTCTTCCTGTATATTGGTTACATCCTGTATATTACAACTGACTGCTAATGCATGACAAATAATTTTAATCAGCCATCATTATCATGAAATACATTTTTTAATCTTTATTTTGATGATGGCACCTAATTCCAATCACCTAATCCAAATTAGTATAGTAGAGGAGTACCGTATTTTTCGGACGATAAATCTAGATAAAAATGACGATTTTGTTCACAGTACAAACAATGTATACCTTTATTTTGCTGTAGGTTTATTTCTGAATAAGAAGACTCGTATCGTCGATGTTCTTGGTGTTATTTTTTTTTAAATAAAGCAATAAAAGTATACTAACAGGGGGGTGCAATTCTGGGGATAAAATATTCAACATTCGAAAAAATCAATATTCAATGATTGAAGTGTTATCGAAAATCAGTTCAATATTGTATTTTATAATAAAATATATACTATAAAAAATGTATCTTGTTGAAAAAAATCACAGGGTGGATCGATTTACAATATAAAATTATTATCACAAAATATCTAAATATAGCTATAGCTTTCCATCAAACACGAGCATGCGCACGTGATTGTAGTTAAAAATGGCGGTTGCAATACATCTCACAGTGAACGTGTAGAACAAGCTTTTTATACTAAATATACTGGAAAATAATTTATATCTATTTCGTTACTTAATCGATATTTTATTGCAATAATGTATATGAGGCTATGGGTGTTTAAACGTCACTTTTCAACAATATTTCAGTTATATATTGACCTTTGAGCTACCTTTCCTGGCGCGAATATGGTGCAAGGTAGAAATACACTAGGGTATTTACGTAACCGGATATTCTACATACCGGAAAGAAAGTACGCTTACAAATATGCATCGATCACAAAATGTTTGACATGTTCACCTCGAGAAATGTAAAAAAAAAATCTTTAAATATCCACTCTCACGTCGGACTTAGAGAGTGTCGACTCTCAAATTAAATTTACTTCAATGATTGCAAATGTACCTACAAACAAATAGTAATAAAAAACAACAACATTAAATAGAATTAATTATAATTGTTCTCCCACTGGCACCTGGAAATTTGTGTCGACAAGATGTTCCTTCCACTTTTGACACCTGTAACCTGAGCTAATTAATTCATATCAAGCTGGCTGTAATACCTAGTCCAATACACATATTGCCGTCACAGATGAACAAGTATAGGGACTTGAAATATTTGTAAACAGAATATTGTGTAACTTTAGCCGGTGATTTTTGCATCCGTTATTTCACCTTTATATGGATATCACACTCCGAAAGAATTATTTCTTATTCATTCATGTACACAGACGTACCGGCCTCATTGACTGTTTTAAGTGACAACAGATTATTTTTTTTTAAATCGTCAGTGATTTCTCCAAACAAACAAAGTCAAAACGCAAACTTAAATCGAGTTTTCACTCAAATTTAATTTGGTTTGTTAAGAAAACTTTTTTCGAGAAGTCCAAGCCAGGGCTGGACTCGGCGTATATAATTTTAAAGCTTAGATTTCGGAAAAGTTACGATATTTCTAGCATTCCGATTGTAATCGTAAAATTTAAATGTACTAGAAAGATCTATTAAAATTAAACAGATTAAAGAAACACAAACGGTGTAACTCGAAATTATTGGACAATTCTTTGATTATGAGGTGCTCCTATGCATCGAACGACTGTTGTGCCCGAGCGTGACAAATATTGACCTTGGAGCTACCTTTCCTGGCGCGAATATGGTGCAAGGTAAAAATACACTAGGGTATTTACATACCCGCACATTCTACACACCGGAAAGAAAGTACGCTTACAAATACGCATCGATCACAAAATGTTTGACATACTCACCTCGAAAAATGTAAAAGAAAAATCTTTTAATATCCACTCTCACGTCCGACCAAAATGTCCGACCAAATAGTCGGACTTAGAGAGTGTTGACTCTCGAATTTGTCGGACATTTTGGGAGGAATTTGTCGGACCTGAGAGTTTGATCGTTGATACACTTGGAGTGTACTGCAGATCCCTCCAAGTGTGTCAACGATCAAACACTCAGGTCGGACAGAGAGTTTTGTCGGACTTCACACCCACAAATGTCCGACCAAATCCTCCCAGTCGGAGTGAGAGTCTCCACTCTCAGATAGTTAAACTGTAAAGAGGAAACGTCCCCAAATTCTGCTAACCAATACATTTGTGCATAAAGAAACATGCGTATCATAGTAAAGCTGAAGTAAATGAGTGATATACAGTGGTACGGAAAGTATAGATATGTTAACGGCTGTCACGGGCGATATATACAATAATATCCATGAATAAAATGTATTAACATGCAGTACCCATGTTTTAAGTGCACTAGAAGTGAATATTAATATGTCCCTATGTACTCGCGACAATCGATGCCAAGGCCCTTTCACTTGCTGCAGACAGTTGCCGGTTTACGATATCGGGTGCGTTTGCTCTTTTACGTGTTTGCCAAATGTAGGGCGAACGAACCCGGGTAAAAATTCTAATTTATACATTTATTTCTTTAAAGGCAAATTTGGATTAAAATTATTTAGTAAAATTTAAGTTTTATTTTGTTCATGGCGAATGGGTCATAAATCCGTAAATCCCGTTTTTTTCTTCGTGAAAATTGGCAGTCTGCGGAGTCCTGATATAGGTGAAATAATATTTTATTAGTGTATTCTACGGTTTTTTTTTACAGTTTACCTGTCAAAACATCAACCATCTCAGCATGTTGTCGCATCGTGCATTCATGATATACAAATACACCTATCACAGGTGTGAAAAAAAAACGTTGTTCAAGACTCTTTTTACTAAGACTTATAAACATAGATAACTATTCTACGTTTTCGATTTTCAAGCCGTCTTCCAATTTATTTGTACTTAAAAAATAAATTTATATCTTTTTTCTTATATATGTGTATAAATATCTTAATAAAATAAATACATTTACGGTGAGAAATTATTATACGTCATGATATCGTTATTTAGGTAAATACTTATTAGACAGATTTTTTTTTAAAACCATTTTTGTCTTTTTAATTGATAACTGACCCAAGCTAAATAAATGAAATGTGACTTAATGTGTTAATTATATAAATCCTTGCCTTCTATAAATTTTAATTTCTTATCTAATTCTTATTCTTATTTAACAATATGGTCAGGTTGTTATTTTCATTGAATTGCTTCACAGTAGGGGCTCTTCCTGTATATTGGTTACATCCTGTATATTACAACTGACTGCTAATGCATGACAAATAATTTTAATCAGCCATCATTATCATGAAATACATTTTTTAATCTTTATTTTGATGATGGCACCTAATTCCAATCACCTAATCCAAATTAGTATAGTAGAGGAGTACCGTATTTTTCGGACGATAAATCTAGATAAAAATGACGATTTTGTTCACAGTACAAACAATGTATACCTTTATTTTGCTGTAGGTTTATTTCTGAATAAGAAGACTCGTATCGTCGATGTTCTTGGTGTTATTTTTTTTTAAATAAAGCAATAAAAGTATACTAACAGGGGGGTGCAATTCTGGGGATAAAATATTCAACATTCGAAAAAATCAATATTCAATGATTGAAGTGTTATCGAAAATCAGTTCAATATTGTATTTTATAATAAAATATATACTATAAAAAATGTATCTTGTTGAAAAAAATCACAGGGTGGATCGATTTACAATATAAAATTATTATCACAAAATATCTAAATATAGCTATAGCTTTCCATCAAACACGAGCATGCGCACGTGATTGTAGTTAAAAATGGCGGTTGCAATACATCTCACAGTGAACGTGTAGAACAAGCTTTTTATACTAAATATACTGGAAAATAATTTATATCAATTTCGTTACTTAATCGATATTTTATTGCAATAATTTATATGAGGCTATGGGTGTTTAAACGTCACTTTTCAACAATATTTCAGTTATATATTGACCTTTGAGCTACCTTTCCTGGCGCGAATATGGTGCAAGGTAGAAATACACTAGGGTATTTACGTAACCGGATATTCTACATACCGGAAAGAAAGTACGCTTACAAATATGCATCGATCACAAAATGTTTGACATGTTCACCTCGAGAAATGTAAAAAAAAATCTTTAAATATCCACTCTCACGTCGGACTTAGAGAGTGTCGACTCTCAAATTAAATTTACTTCAATGATTGCAAATGTACCTACAAACAAATAGTAATAAAAAACAACAACATTAAATAGAATTAATTATAATTGTTCTCCCACTGGCACCTGGAAATTTGTGTCGACAAGATGTTCCTTCCACTTTTGACACCTGTAACCTGAGCTAATTAATTCATATCAAGCTGGCTGTAATACCTAGTCCAATACACATATTGCCGTCACAGATGAACAAGTATAGGGACTTGAAATATTTGTAAACAGAATATTGTGTAACTTTAGCCGGTGATTTTTGCATCCGTTATTTCACCTTTATATGGATATCACACTCCGAAAGAATTATTTCTTATTCATTCATGTACACAGACGTACCGGCCTCATTGACTGTTTTAAGTGACAACAGATTATTTTTTTTTAAATCGTCAGTGATTTCTCCAAACAAACAAAGTCAAAACGCAAACTTAAATCGAGTTTTCACTCAAATTTAATTTGGTTTGTTAAGAAAACTTTTTTCGAGAAGTCCAAGCCAGGGCTGGACTCGGCGTATATAATTTTAAAGCTTAGATTTCGGAAAAGTTACGATATTTCTAGCATTCCGATTGTAATCGTAAAATTTAAATGTACTAGAAAGATCTATTAAAATTAAACAGATTAAAGAAACACAAACGGTGTAACTCGAAATTATTGTACAATTCTTTGATTATGAGGTGCTCCTATGCATCGAACGACTGTTGTGCCCGAGCGTGACAAATATTGACCTTGGAGCTACCTTTCCTGGCGCGAATATGGTGCAAGGTAAAAATACACTAGGGTATTTACATACCCGCACATTCTACACACCGGAAAGAAAGTACGCTTACAAATACGCATCGATCACAAAATGTTTGACATATTCACCTCGAAAAATGTAAAAGAAAAATCTTTTAATATCCACTCTCACGTCCGACCAAAATGTCCGACCAAATAGTCGGACTTAGAGAGTGTTGACTCTCGAATTTGTCGGACATTTTGGGAGGAATTTGTCGGACCTGAGAGTTTGATCGTTGATACACTTGGAGTGTACTGCAGATCCCTCCAAGTGTGTCAACGATCAAACACTCAGGTCGGACAGAGAGTTTTGTCGGACTTCACACCCACAAATGTCCGACCAAATCCTCCCAGTCGGAGTGAGAGTCTCCACTCTCAGATAGTTAAACTGTAAAGAGGAAACGTCCCCAAATTCTGCTAACCAATACATTTGTGCATAAAGAAACATGCGTATCATAGTAAAGCTGAAGTAAATGAGTGATATACAGTGGTACGGAAAGTATAGATATGTTAACGGCTGTCACGGGCGATATATACAATAATATCCATGAATAAAATGTATTAACATGCAGTACCCATGTTTTAAGTGCACTAGAAGTGAATATTAATATGTCCCTATGTACTCGCGACAATCGATGCCAAGGCCCTTTCACTTGCTGCAGACAGTTGCCGGTTTACGATATCGGGTGCGTTTGCTCTTTTACGTGTTTGCCAAATGTAGGGCGAACGAACCCGGGTAAAAATTCTAATTTATACATTTATTTCTTTAAAGGCAAATTTGGATTAAAATTATTTAGTAAAATTTAAGTTTTATTTTGTTCATGGCGAATGGGTCATAAATCCGTAAATCCCGTTTTTTTCTTCGTGAAAATTGGCAGTCTGCGGAGTCCTGATATAGGTGAAATAATATTTTATTAGTGTATTCTACGGTTTTTTTTTACAGTTTACCTGTCAAAACATCAACCATCTCAGCATGTTGTCGCATCGTGCATTCATGATATACAAATACACCTATCACAGGTGTGAAAAAAAAACGTTGTTCAAGACTCTTTTTACTAAGACTTATAAACATAGATAACTATTCTACGTTTTCGATTTTCAAGCCGTCTTCCAATTTATTTGTACTTAAAAAATAAATTTATATCTTTTTTCTTATATATGTGTATAAATATCTTAATAAAATAAATACATTTACGGTGAGAAATTATTATACGTCATGATATCGTTATTTAGGTAAATACTTATTAGACAGATTTTTTTTTAAAACCATTTTTGTCTTTTTAATTGATAACTGACCCAAGCTAAATAAATGAAATGTGACTTAATGTGTTAATTATATAAATCCTTGCCTTCTATAAATTTTAATTTCTTATCTAATTCTTATTCTTATTTAACAATATGGTCAGGTTGTTATTTTCATTGAATTGCTTCACAGTAGGGGCTCTTCCTGTATATTGGTTACATCCTGTATATTACAACTGACTGCTAATGCATGACAAATAATTTTAATCAGCCATCATTATCATGAAATACATTTTTTAATCTTTATTTTGATGATGGCACCTAATTCCAATCACCTAATCCAAATTAGTATAGTAGAGGAGTACCGTATTTTTCGGACGATAAATCTAGATAAAAATGACGATTTTGTTCACAGTACAAACAATGTATACCTTTATTTTGCTGTAGGTTTATTTCTGAATAAGAAGACTCGTATCGTCGATGTTCTTGGTGTTATTTTTTTTTAAATAAAGCAATAAAAGTATACTAACAGGGGGGTGCAATTCTGGGGATAAAATATTCAACATTCGAAAAAATCAATATTCAATGATTGAAGTGTTATCGAAAATCAGTTCAATATTGTATTTTATAATAAAATATATACTATAAAAAATGTATCTTGTTGAAAAAAATCACAGGGTGGATCGATTTACAATATAAAATTATTATCACAAAATATCTAAATATAGCTATAGCTTTCCATCAAACACGAGCATGCGCACGTGATTGTAGTTAAAAATGGCGGTTGCAATACATCTCACAGTGAACGTGTAGAACAAGCTTTTTATACTAAATATACTGGAAAATAATTTATATCAATTTCGTTACTTAATCGATATTTTATTGCAATAATTTATATGAGGCTATGGGTGTTTAAACGTCACTTTTCAACAATATTTCAGTTATATATTGACCTTTGAGCTACCTTTCCTGGCGCGAATATGGTGCAAGGTAGAAATACACTAGGGTATTTACGTAACCGGATATTCTACATACCGGAAAGAAAGTACGCTTACAAATATGCATCGATCACAAAATGTTTGACATGTTCACCTCGAGAAATGTAAAAAAAAATCTTTAAATATCCACTCTCACGTCGGACTTAGACTAAGACTAAGAATCTTTATTCTCAAATAAACCATACATTACAATGGTATAGAGAAGCTACATATAAGAATACAACACAACACATACATGACAAATAAATAACAGATATACAAATACATATACATACAATATTTGCATTACAACAGTAGGAGTTAAGTATTAGCCAAGAGAATATCTGATCTGTTGATTTTTCTTATTAATCTACATAACTTTTCTAGTTTTATTTTTTCAGAAGTACACATTATTTGTTTAAATTTTAATATATTTGGCCTTTGAGTAAGATATCTACTTATTAGTTGGGATCGATTTTCAGTAAAAAAATGACATTCCATAATATAGTGGAATTCGTCACCAATAGATCTGCTATTACATTTTAAACACTGTCTATTTTCTCTGTCGATACCATTCCACCGTCCAGTTTCTATTGGTAATTTGTGGTTTGTGGTTCGAAATTTACATAGTGTATATATATCTTTGTCTTCCAAAATATTGAAATAATTTTCGAATTCAAAGTTGTCTTTAAATAATCTATAATTGATAGCTTTTGGTGAGTTTTGTATCAGAGAATGCCACTCCTGTGTAAACTGCTCATGGAGACGGTTCCTAATTAAAGCTAAAAGCAGGTCGGAATTTTGAAAGAATTGTTGAGACCAAATGTAGGAATAACCTGTATCATCAAAGATGTGTTTAACATGTTTAATCCACGAAAAATCCAGATTTTCATCAATAAAAAGGTTATACAAAATTTTATAAGATAAATATGAGAGTTTTGTTTCTTTACCGGTTAACAGTCTTGCCCAATATGATATCATTCTTAATTTTACATCAATTTCAATAGGAAACAATCCAAGTTCACCATATATCATATAACTAGGTGTCGATGTTTTTAATTTCAATAACAGCTTGCAAAATCTAAGTTGTACTTTTTCAAGACATTGAATATTTTTACTAAAACCCCATATTTCTGAACCATATAGTAATATTGGTTTTACCATTTTGTTAAAAAGTTCAAGCTGGCATTCAATTGATAAGTTATGTGTTCTACCTCTTTTCAAAACTTCAAACATTGCTTTTGTAGCTTTTTCAGTTTGCTTTTTAATAGCTTTGTTAAAGTTTCCTGTCCTGTTAAACAATATTCCAAGATAATTAAATTCATTAACAATTTCTAATTCAGACCCGTTCAATGTAAATTTTAAATTGGTTGATTGTCTCCCCCTGGAAAAAACTATAACTTTAGTTTTATCAGTGTTTGCTTTTAATCTCCAAGTATTGCAATATTCACCGAATTTATTCAAAATATTTTGTAAATCATCGTGGGTTTCAGCCAGTAGGACAGTATCGTCAGCATATAAAAGTGCAAAAAGCTTTAAATAAATATTCAACTTATCCTCTATGCAGTTTGAAACTGTTTCTAAACCATTAAGACTTGCATTTTCAAAAAACATTTGTAGATCGTTTAGGAACATAGCAAATAGAAAAGGGGATAAATTTTCCCCTTGCCTCACTCCCATATCACAGTTAAAATAATCAGATTTACAATAATTATAGGTTATACATGATTTAACATCTGTGTACATATTTAGAATAATAGTATACATTTTGCCATTTATGTGATTCAATAGTAATTTGTACCATAATGCATCTCTCCATACCGTGTCAAAAGCCTTTTCGAAGTCGACAAAGGCACAAAACAGTTTTTTCTTTTTTCTTTTTAAGATCTCAAAAAACGAAAATAATGTGAAAAAACTGTCCGTCGTCGAGTAAGATTTTCGGAAGCCAAATTGGTTTTCGTTCATCAAGAGAGCTTCTTCCGAGAAACGACATAGTCTTTCATTTAATATAGCTGTGAATAATTTACCAAGGCAGCTAAAGATAGTAATCGGGCGGAAGTTTTTTGGATCAAGTGGATTGCCTTTATTTTTGTATATTGGTTTTATATTACCTACAAGCCAAATGTCGGGCATTACACCAGAGTTAAAAATTGCATTAAATATCTTCTCATAAGTTGGGAGAAACAGTTCTGATGTAGATTTTATATATTCGTTTACAACATAATCTTCTCCACAAGCTTTATTATTTTTTAACTTCTTAATACAGCGAAGTATTTCCTCTTGCGTTATACTGAAATTAATTTCTTCATTTAGGGGACCAATATTAACATTATCAAGGAGATCTGTATCAAAATTCTCTTGTTGTACAAGAAGTTCATCGGGAGCTTTATTCAGGTTTTTGAAAAACTTGAATAAGTCTCCCAAAGGGATGTTGGGTTGTTTTCTATCCCTATCCTTATTCAACAGTTTCCAGTATTCTTTTGGGTCTGATGTTTTTAGTTTTTAGTTCACCTGGACCAAAGGTCCATGTGAACTATTGCCATCACTTGGCGTCCGTCGTCTGTCGTCTGTCGTCTGTCGTCTGTCGTCTGTAAACTTTTCACATTTCAAGCTTCTTCTCCGAAACCACTTGGCCGATTGGAACCGAACTTAGCAGGAGTGTTCCTTGGATGGTCCTCTACAAAGTTACTGTTTTTCGTTCCAGTCGGATATTCAATATGGCTGCCAGGGCCAATAATATGCTCTGATTGGCTGAAATTTCAAAGATCTTCTTCTCCGAAACTAATGAACTGACTGAACCCAAACTGTAAAGGAATGATCATTGGAATGTCCTTTACCAAGTTACTGTTTTTTATGCCGATCGGATATCCAAGATGGCCGCCATCGCAGGACATAGATTAACATTGGACCCTATGGGAAAAATGTTTCAAAATGCTTCTTCTCTGAAACCACTTGGACAGTTGAAACCAAACTGCCCAGGAATGATCATTGGAAGGTCCTCTACAAATTTTTTGTTTTTTATGCCGGTCGGAAATCCAAGATGGCCGCCACCGCAGGACATAGATTAACATTGGACCCTATGGGAAAATGTTCAAATGCCTTCTTCTCAGAAACTACAAATATTATTAAAGCCAAACTGTACATGAATGTTCATTGGATGGTCCTCTACAATCTTAAGGTTTTTTGTTCCGATATGAAATTCAAAATGGCGGCTACGGCAGGACATAGTTTAACATTGGACCCTATGGGAAAAATGTTTCAAAATGCTTCTTCTCTGAAACCACTTGGACAGTTGAAACCAAACTGCCCAGGAATGATCATTGGAAGGTCCTCTACAAATTTTCTGTTTTTTATGCCGGTCGGAAATCCAAGATGGCCGCCACCGCAGGACATAGATTAACATTGGACCCTATGGGAAAATGTTCAAATGCCTTCTTCTCAGAAACTACAAATATTATTAAAGCCAAACTGTACATGAATGTTCATTGGATGGTCCTCTACAATCTTAAGGTTTTTTGTTCCGATATGAAATTCAAAATGGCGGCTACGGCAGGACATAGTTTAACATTGGACCCTATGGGAAAAATGTTTCAAAATGCTTCTTCTCTGAAACCACTTGGACAGTTGAAACCAAACTACCCAGGAATGATCATTGGAAGGTCCTCTACAAAGTTTCTGTTTTTTATGCCGGTCGGAAATCCAAGATGGCCACCACCGCAGGACATAGATTAACATTGGACCCTATGGGAAAATGTTCAAATGCCTTCTTCTCAGAAACTACAAATATTATTAAAGCCAAACTGTACATGAATGTTCATTGGATGGTCCTCTACAATCTTAAGGTTTTTTGTTCCGATATGAAATTCAAAATGGCGGCTACGGCAGGACTTAGTTTAACATTGGACCCTATGGGAAAAATGTTTCAAAATGCTTCTTCTCTGAAACCACTAGAACAGTTGAAACCAAACTGCCCAGGAATGATCATTGGAAGGTCCTCTACAAATTTTCTGTTTTTTATGCCTGTCGGAAATCCAAGATGGCCGCCACCGCAGGACATAGATTAACATTGGACCCTATGGGAAAATGTTCAAATGCCTTCTTCTCAGAAACTACAAATATGATTAAAGCCAAACTGTACATGAATGTTCATTGGATGGTCCTCTACAATCTTAAGGTTTTTTGTTCCGATATGAAATTCAAAATGGCGGCTACGGCAGAACTTAGTTTAACATTGGACCCTATGGGAAAAATGTTTCAAAATGCTTCTTCTCTGAAACCACTTGGACAGTTGAAACCAAACTGCCCAGGAATGATCATTGGAAGGTCCTCTACAAATTTTCCGTTTTTTATGCCAGTCAGAAATCCAAGATGGCCGCCACCGCAGGACATAGATTAACATTGGACCCTATGGGAAAATATTCAAATGCCTTCTACTCAGAAACTACAAATATGATTAAAGCCAAACTGTACATGAATGTTCATTAGATGGTCCTCTACAAACTTTACGTTTTTTGTTCTGGTATGAAATTCAAAATGGCGGCTACGGCAGGACTTAGTTTAACATTGGACCCTATGGGAAAAATGTTTCAAAACGCTTCTTCTCTGAAACCACTTGGATAATTGAAACCAAACTGCCCAGGAATGATCATTGGAAGGTCCTCTACAAATTTTATGTTTTTTATGCCGATCGGAAATCCAAGATGGCCACCACCGCAATACATAGATTAACATTGGACCCTATGGGAAAATGTTCAAATGCCTTCTACTCAGAAACTACAAATATGATTAAAGCCAAACTGTACATGAATGTTCATTAGATGGTCCTCTACAAACTTTACGTTTTTTGTTCTGGTATGAAATTCAAAATGGCGGCTACGGCAGGACTTAGTTTAACATTGGACCCTATGGGAAAAATGTTTCAAAATGCTTCTTCTCTGAAACCACTTGGACAGTTGAAACTAAACTGCCCAGGAATGATCATTGGAAGGTCCTCTACAAATTTTTTGTTTTTTATGCCGGTCGGAAATCCAAGATGGCCGCCACCGCAGGACATAGATTAACATTGGACCCTATGGTAAAATATTCAAATGCCTTCTACTCAGAAACTACAAATATGATTAAAGCCAAACTGTACATGAATGTTCATTAGATGGTTCTCTACAAACTTTACGTTTTTTGTTCTGGTATGAAATTCAAAATGGCGGCTACGGCAGGACTTAGTTTAACATTGGACCCTATGGGAAAAATGTTTCAAAACGCTTCTTCTCTGAAACCACTTGGATAATTGAAACCAAACTGCCCAGGAATGATCATTGGAAGGTCCTCTACAAAGTTTCTGGTTTTTTTTGCCGATCGGAAATTCAAGATGGCCGCCACCGCAGGACATAGATTAACATTGGACCCTATGGGAAAATGTTCAAATGCCTTCTTCTCAGAAACTACAAATATGATTAAAGCCAAACTGTACATGAATGTTCATTGGATGATTCTCTACAAACAATACGTTTTTTGTTCCGTTATGAAATTCAAAATGGCGGCTACGGCAGGACTTAGTTTAACATTGGACCCTATGGGAAAAATGTTTCAAAATGCTTCTTCTCTGAAACCACTTGGACAGTTGAAACCAAACTGCCCAGGAATGATCATTGGAAGGTCCTCTACAAATTTTATGTTTTTTATGCCGGTCGGAAATCCAAGATGGCCACCACCGCAGGACATAGATTAACATTGGACCCTATGGGAAAATGTTCAAATGCCTTCTTCTCAGAAACTACAAATATGATTAAAGCCAAACTGTACATGAATGTTCATTGGATGGTCCTCTACAAACTTTGCGTTTTTTGTTCCGATATAAAATTCAAAATGGCGGCTACGGCAGGACTTAGTTTAACATTGGACACTATGGGAAAAATGTTTCAAAACGCTTCTTCTCTGAAACCACTTGGATAATTGAAACCAAACTGCCCAGGAATGATCATTGGAAGGTCCTCTACAAGGTGTGTGTTTTTTATGCCGGTCGGAAATCCAAGATGGCCACCACCGCAGGACATAGATTAACATTGGACCCTATGGGAAAATGTTCAAATGCCTTCTTCTCAGAAACTACAAATATGATTAAAGCCAAACTGTACATGAATGTTCATTGAATGGTCCTCTACAAACTTTACGTTTTTTGTTCCGATATGAAATTCAAAATGGCGGCTACGGCAGGACTTAGTTTAACATTGGACCCTATGGGAAAAATGTTTCAAAATGCTTCTTCTCTGAAACCACTTGGACAGTTGAAACCAAACTGCCCAGGAATGATCATTGGAAGGTCCTCTACAAAGTTTCTGTTTTTTATGCCGGTCGGAAATCCAAGATGGCCACCACCGCAGGACATAGATTAACATTGGACCCTATGGGAAAATGTTCAAATGCCTTCTTCTCAGAAACTACAAATATGATTAAAGCCAAACTGTACATGAATGTTCATTGGATGGTCCTCTACAAACTTTGCGTTTTTTGTTCCGATATAAAATTCAAAATGGCGGCTACGGCAGGACTTAGTTTAACATTGGACCCTATGGGGAAAATGTTTCAAAACGCTTCTTCTCTGAAACCACTTGGATAATTGAAACCAAACTGCCCAGGAATGATCATTGGAAGGTCCTCTACAAGGTGTGTGTTTTTTATGCCGATCGGAAATCCAAGATGGCCACCACCGCAGGACATAGATTAACATTGGACCCTATGGGAAAATGTTCAAATGCCTTCTTCTCAGAAACTACAAATATGATTAAAGCCAAACTGTACATGAATGTTCATTGAATGGTCCTCTACAAACTTTACGTTTTTTGTTCCGATATGAAATTCAAAATGGCGGCTACGGCAGGACTTAGTTTAACATTGGACCCTATGGGAAAAATGTTTCAAAATGCTTCTTCTCTGAAACCACTTGGACAGTTGAAACCAAACTGCCCAGGAATGATCATTGGAAGGTCCTCTACAAATTTTCTGTTTTTTATGCCGGTTGGAAATCCAAGATGGCCACCACCGCAGGACATAGATTAACATTGGACCCTATGGGAAAATGTTCAAATGCCTTCTTCTCAGAAACTACAAATATGATTAAAGCCAAACTGTACATGAATGTTCATTGGATGGTCCTCTACAAACTTTGCGTTTTTTGTTCCGATATAAAATTCAAAATGGCGGCTACGGCAGGACTTAGTTTAACATTGGACCCTATGGGAAAAATGTTTCAAAACGCTTCTTCTCTGAAACCACTTGGATAATTGAAACCAAACTGCCCAGGAATGATCATTGGAAGGTCCTCTACAAGGTGTGTGTTTTTTATGCCGATCGGAAATCCACGATGGCCACCACCACAGGACATAGATTAACATTGGACCCTATGGGAAAATGTTCAAATGCCTTCTTCTCAGAAACTACAAATATGATTAAAGCCAAACTGTACATGAATGTTCATTGGATGGTCCTCTACAAACTTTACGTTTTTTGTTCCGATATGAAATTCAAAATGGCGGCTACGGCAGGACTTAGTTTAACATTGGACCCTATGGGAAAAATGTTTCAAAATGCTTCTTCTCTGAAACCACTTGGACAGTTGAAACCAAACTGCCCAGGAATGATCATTGGAAGGTCCTCTACAAATTTTATGTTTTTTATGCCGGTCGGAAATCCAAGATGGCCACCACCGCAGGACATAGATTAACATTGGACCCTATGGGAAAATGTTCAAATGCCTTCTTCTCAGAAACTACAAATATGATTAAAGCCAAACTGTACATGAATGTTCATTGGATGGTCCTCTACAAACTTTGCGTTTTTTGTTCCGATATAAAATTCAAAATGGCGGCTACGGCAGGACTTAGTTTAACATTGGACCCTATGGGAAAAATGTTTCAAAACGCTTCTTCTCTGAAACCACTTGGATAATTGAAACCAAACTGCCCAGGAATGATCATTGGAAGGTCCTCTACAAGGTGTGTGTTTTTTATGCCGGTCGGAAATCCAAGATGGCCACCACCGCAGGACATAGATTAACATTGGACCCTATGGGAAAATGTTCAAATGCCTTCTTCTCAGAAACTACAAATATGATTAAAGCCAAACTGTACATGAATGTTCATTGAATGGTCCTCTACAAACTTTACGTTTTTTGTTCCGATATGAAATTCAAAATGGCGGCTACGGCAGGACTTAGTTTAACATTGGACCCTATGGGAAAAATGTTTCAAAATGCTTCTTCTCTGAAACCACTTGGACAGTTGAAACCAAACTGCCCAGGAATGATCATTGGAAGGTCCTCTACAAAGTTTCTGTTTTTTATGCCGGTCGGAAATCCAAGATGGCCACCACCGCAGGACATAGATTAACATTGGACCCTATGGGAAAATGTTCAAATGCCTTCTTCTCAGAAACTACAAATATGATTAAAGCCAAACTGTACATGAATGTTCATTGGATGGTCCTCTACAAACTTTGCGTTTTTTGTTCCGATATAAAATTCAAAATGGCGGCTACGGCAGGACTTAGTTTAACATTGGACCCTATGGGAAAAATGTTTCAAAACGCTTCTTCTCTGAAACCACTTGGATAATTGAAACCAAACTGCCCAGGAATGATCATTGGAAGGTCCTCTACAAGGTGTGTGTTTTTTATGCCGATCGGAAATCCAAGATGGCCACCACCGCAGGACATAGATTAACATTGGACCCTATGGGAAAATGTTCAAATGCCTTCTTCTCAGAAACTACAAATATGATTAAAGCCAAACTGTACATGAATGTTCATTGAATGGTCCTCTACAAACTTTACGTTTTTTGTTCCGATATGAAATTCAAAATGGCGGCTACGGCAGGACTTAGTTTAACATTGGACCCTATGGGAAAAATGTTTCAAAATGCTTCTTCTCTGAAACCACTTGGACAGTTGAAACCAAACTGCCCAGGAATGATCATTGGAAGGTCCTCTACAAAGTTTCTGTTTTTTATGCCGGTCGGAAATCCAAGATGGCCACCACCGCAGGACATAGATTAACATTGGACCCTATGGGAAAATGTTCAAATGCCTTCTTCTCAGAAACTACAAATATGATTAAAGCCAAACTGTACATGAATGTTCATTGGATGGTCCTCTACAAACTTTGCGTTTTTTGTTCCGATATAAAATTCAAAATGGCGGCTACGGCAGGACTTAGTTTAACATTGGACCCTATGGGAAAAATGTTTCAAAACGCTTCTTCTCTGAAACCACTTGGATAATTGAAACCAAACTGCCCAGGAATGATCATTGGAAGGTCCTCTACAAGGTGTGTGTTTTTTATGCCGATCGGAAATCCAAGATGGCCACCACCACAGGACATAGATTAACATTGGACCCTATGGGAAAATGTTCAAATGCCTTCTTCTCAGAAACTACAAATATGATTAAAGCCAAACTGTACATGAATGTTCATTGGATGGTCCTCTACAAACTTTACGTTTTTTGTTCCGATATGAAATTCAAAATGGCGGCTACGGCAGGACTTAGTTTAACATTGGACCCTATGGTGGAAATGTTTGAAAACGCTTCTTCTCTGAAACCACTAGAACAGTTGAAACCAAACTGCCCAGGAATGATCATTGGAAGGTCCTCTACAAATTTTATGTTTTTTATGCCGATCGGAAATCCAAGATGGCCGCCACCACAATACATAGATTAACATTGGACCCTATGGGAAAATGTTCAAATGCCTTCTTCTCAGAAACTACAAATATGATTAAAGCCAAACTGTACATGAATGTTCATTGAATGGTCCTCTACAAAATATACGTTTTTCATTCTGATATGAAATTCAAAATGGCGGCTACGGCAGGACTTAGTTTAACATTGGACCCTATGGGAAAAATGTTTCAAAATGCTTCTTCTCTGAAACCACTTGGACAGTTGAAACCAAACTGCCCAGGAATGATCATTGGAAGGTCCTGTTTTTTATGCCGATCAGAAATCCAAGATGGCTGCCACCACAGGTCATAGTATTAACACAGAACCATATGGGGAAAATACAGAAATATATTCTTCTCTGAAGCTATTGCACTGATTGAACCTAAACTGTGCATCAATCATTGGAAGGTCCTTTACAAACTTTGTGTTTTTTATGTTGATCGTAATTCCAAGATGACGCAGGACATAGTTTTTACATAGGACCAATTGGTTTTTTTTATTACCAGGTGAACGATACAGGCTCTTGAGAGCCTCTGGTTTTATCTTCTTACGCATATCTGCACGATAAATTTTACTATGTTTGTCAAGCGTCTTTTTGTATCGTTTCTCGGCTTCAGCGACATCTTGTTTCAACGCTTCTGTTCGTTTTATTTTTAATTTCCGTTTTAGTTTACGATAATTTTGTCGAGCAACTTTACACTCATAATTAAACCAGGGTTTATCTCCCTTAGGTTTTTTATTACATGTATCAGGTCTGGTTTTATATTTGTGAGTTCCAAAGGTTGTTTTCGCACTGTCAATTAAAAGATTACAAAGTTCACTGACAAACGAATTGACTTTATCTTTATCTATATCATCGATTAATGTGTTCACAATTTCATTATATAATCCATTTAACTTTTCTTTATCTATATTATTATTGAAAGCCGTATGTTTCGACGCGTCCCATTTCTTAGCTCTATTATCGGCGAGAATACCATTACTATTATTACTAGTCGATTGATCATTCCCCGCGGCAAGTTTAAATTTGAGATTTGTAATAGTTGGAGAGTGAACATCAGAATACAAACGACAAAAATCTAGTACTTTAAAATTGTAAACAAATTGTAAAAAACTACATGTACAAATACAATAATCAACAACACTTGAGTTTTTACATGTTAATTTTCCTGATTCGGTTTTATCATCACCAATGCGGCCATTTACAATAAATAAATTGTTTGCTTTACAAATGTCTAACAAATTGTTACCAGATCTGCTTTTAATTTTGTCCACATTTTTTCTATTTTTATCTATATTTAATTCATTAAGAGTAGCCAAATCATTTTGTAAAAATTCAGTAAAGTCTTCTTCATGTTCATTTATCTCAAAATCAATAAAGTCTGGTTCTTCTGCAGTTCTACTGTTAAAATCACCAAATAAAGAGATGTATTTATAATTTTGTGAAAAAGTTCGAATTTCATTTTCTATTTGATCAAAAGTATCTGGTTGAAAATAAGGTGAACCTTCTGGGGGAATATACACATTACCAAAAATGACGTCTTCGTTAAGGTTTACTAATTTTGATGAAACTTTGAACCATAAAACATACTTTGATTCTATATCTAACAATTCAATATAATTTTCTAACGATTCTTTATATGCTAATATCATTCCACCAGATTTTCTGCCAATTTTTTTTCTATTTTTCATTTTAAATATGTAACCTGGTTGTTCAATTGTATCCAAATCATCAGTTTTTGTTTCTTGTAAACATATAATATCCTGATTACATACAAGTTGACAAAATTCAGGATATTGCAGACGTAATTTAACACCACAACAGTTAAGACTTAAAATATTGAGATTACATGTATTTTCATAATGACAATTCCTACTAACATTACCTATATCTGTTACATCAGTATCTACAAGTAATGAAGAGTCATTGTTAACATTAGTGTCACTAATCTGATTAGTACTACTAGTATTTAATACATTAAACGATTTATTTACAACACAATCATTTTCAGACAATTCAAGGTCATCAATTTCAATATTATTAGGTATTTTATTAAAGTCAAAATAACTAGCATCACTATCATCAGTCCCAAAACAGTTTTCTCTTTGGCGTCCCTAATCCCGGTTTGGTGTTGATGAGCTAACACGTTGGCGCTTAGGTGGTCGTCGGCCTCCTGTGGTAGCTGGGGTCGCTAATACGTTTTCCGCGGGACGTGTCGGCTCAATGTCGTCCATTTGATCGTATTCATGCGGAGCAACATACAGTTCGTTGTCAATGTAGAGACGGTCCCGGACAAGTACAACATGTTTTCCCTGCCTTTTCGCTTCTTTCTGAATAGGATATAATTTCCTTCTGTTGTCTTCAATTTCTTTCGGAAATTGTTGTCTTATTCCATAAGGGGTGTTACGCAGTTGATACGCATTGTTCAATACATATTGCAAGTCACTGTGGTATAAAAACCGTGCTACTATAGGTCGCTTTCCCCTTGGTTTGTGGCTGAATCTGTGCACGTTCCCAAATTCGATACGATAATCGACTCCTATTTCTTTGTACAAAAAAGTTCTCAATAGTTCTTCTGTATTCCCGTCACGAACCTCATGTAAACCAGTAAAGATGAGGTTGTTCTTCATCGATCTACACTGTAAGTCGAGTATCGAACTTCTCAGATGATGAATGTTCTCCTGGCAGTCACATTGTGACCCTAAGCCATTATTACTATTATTTACGATATCAACTTTCTCAGAGAGCTTTTTAATGTCTGACTTATTCTTATTGCATTTTACGCTTAGTACTTCGTACTGGTCCTCAGTCTTTGCAACTGCGTTTTTGTTTTTCTCACAAACGGTTTTTAAATTATCAAACAAGTTTCCTACGCCCTGGATACCGCTTTCAACTTCCGTGATTTTACGTTGACTTTCCTTGATATCTTTCTCGGTCGACACTACCCGGCTAGTAAGTGAGGTTATAATATTTTTTATTTCGTCAAATTTTCCAACACATTTTTCAACACTTTGTAGTCTTTTGTCTATGCTAGAAACAAGATTTAATATCATGTTAAGAATAGAGGTTACGCTTGTATTTTCATCTGCTTCTTCAACAACTTTTCTACTTTGTTGTAGTAGCTTGCGGGTTTCACTGAGCGACATAACTATAACGGTACAACAATAGAGTAATGATGAATGATAATTGAATAAATCGAGTTCGAAGTTTAAAGTTCAAAGGTCAACTTCGCCAACGGCGTCAAGGATTCACTAAGTAATGGACATTTTCGGACTTAGTGAGTTGTGATCATAGGTGTTTGTGTATGTGTATATTTAGGTGCTGATATAAAAATATACTACAAAGTGCATATAATATAACATGTCTAAAACGACGAACCTATTACGTTTCCTTGCGAAATACGGTTCCTTGTGGAATATCAAAACTAATAGTCTCTCTCATTTTTTCCAAAAAACGGTTTGAATCGTCGAAAATTTAGAATTATTTCCTGAGCGAAAAGGACTCCGTCCATATTGGTCAAGGGCAGACAACCAAGAGTGTCGACTCTCAAATTAAATTTACTTCAATGATTGCAAATGTACCTACAAACAAATAGTAATAAAAAACAACAACATTAAATAGAATTAATTATAATTGTTCTCCCACTGGCACCTGGAAAATTGTGTCGACAAGATGTTCCTTCCACTTTTGACACCTGTAACCTGAGCTAATTAATTCATATCAAGCTGGCTGTAATACCTAGTCCAATACACATATTGCCGTCACAGATGAACAAGTATAGGGACTTGAAATATTTGTAAACAGAATATTGTGTAACTTTAGCCGGTGATTTTTGCATCCGTTATTTCACCTTTATATGGATATCACACTCCGAAAGAATTATTTCTTATTCATTCATGTACACAGACGTACCGGCCTCATTGACTGTTTTAAGTGACAACAGATTATTTTTTTTTAAATCGTCAGTGATTTCTCCAAACAAACAAAGTCAAAACGCAAACTTAAATCGAGTTTTCACTCAAATTTAATTTGGTTTGTTAAGAAAACTTTTTTCGAGAAGTCCAAGCCAGGGCTGGACTCGGCGTATATAATTTTAAAGCTTAGATTTCGGAAAAGTTACGATATTTCTAGCATTCCGATTGTAATCGTAAAATTTAAATGTACTAGAAAGATCTATTAAAATTAAACAGATTAAAGAAACACAAACGGTGTAACTCGAAATTATTGTACAATTCTTTGATTATGAGGTGCTCCTATGCATCGAACGACTGTTGTGCCCGAGCGTGACAAATATTGACCTTGGAGCTACCTTTCCTGGCGCGAATATGGTGCAAGGTAAAAATACACTAGGGTATTTACATACCCGCACATTCTACACACCGGAAAGAAAGTACGCTTACAAATACGCATCGATCACAAAATGTTTGACATATTCACCTCGAAAAATGTAAAAGAAAAATCTTTTAATATCCACTCTCACGTCCGACCAAAATGTCCGACCAAATAGTCGGACTTAGAGAGTGTTGACTCTCGAATTTGTCGGACATTTTGGGAGGAATTTGTCGGACCTGAGAGTTTGATCGTTGATACACTTGGAGTGTACTGCAGATCCCTCCAAGTGTGTCAACGATCAAACACTCAGGTCGGACAGAGAGTTTTGTCGGACTTCACACCCACAAATGTCCGACCAAATCCTCCCAGTCGGAGTGAGAGTCTCCACTCTCAGATAGTTAAACTGTAAAGAGGAAACGTCCCCAAATTCTGCTAACCAATACATTTGTGCATAAAGAAACATGCGTATCATAGTAAAGCTGAAGTAAATGAGTGATATACAGTGGTACGGAAAGTATAGATATGTTAACGGCTGTCACGGGCGATATATACAATAATATCCATGAATAAAATGTATTAACATGCAGTACCCATGTTTTAAGTGCACTAGAAGTGAATATTAATATGTCCCTATGTACTCGCGACAATCGATGCCAAGGCCCTTTCACTTGCTGCAGACAGTTGCCGGTTTACGATATCGGGTGCGTTTGCTCTTTTACGTGTTTGCCAAATGTAGGGCGAACGAACCCGGGTAAAAATTCTAATTTATACATTTATTTCTTTAAAGGCAAATTTGGATTAAAATTATTTAGTAAAATTTAAGTTTTATTTTGTTCATGGCGAATGGGTCATAAATCCGTAAATCCCGTTTTTTTCTTCGTGAAAATTGGCAGTCTGCGGAGTCCTGATATAGGTGAAATAATATTTTATTAGTGTATTCTACGGTTTTTTTTTACAGTTTACCTGTCAAAACATCAACCATCTCAGCATGTTGTCGCATCGTGCATTCATGATATACAAATACACCTATCACAGGTGTGAAAAAAAAACGTTGTTCAAGACTCTTTTTACTAAGACTTATAAACATAGATAACTATTCTACGTTTTCGATTTTCAAGCCGTCTTCCAATTTATTTGTACTTAAAAAATAAATTTATATCTTTTTTCTTATATATGTGTATAAATATCTTAATAAAATAAATACATTTACGGTGAGAAATTATTATACGTCATGATATCGTTATTTAGGTAAATACTTATTAGACAGATTTTTTTTTAAAACCATTTTTGTCTTTTTAATTGATAACTGACCCAAGCTAAATAAATGAAATGTGACTTAATGTGTTAATTATATAAATCCTTGCCTTCTATAAATTTTAATTTCTTATCTAATTCTTATTCTTATTTAACAATATGGTGAGGTTGTTATTTTCATTGAATTGCTTCACAGTAGGGGCTCTTCCTGTATATTGGTTACATCCTGTATATTACAACTGACTGCTAATGCATGACAAATAATTTTAATCAGCCATCATTATCATGAAATACATTTTTTAATCTTTATTTTGATGATGGCACCTAATTCCAATCACCTAATCCAAATTAGTATAGTAGAGGAGTACCGTATTTTTCGGACGATAAATCTAGATAAAAATGACGATTTTGTTCACAGTACAAACAATGTATACCTTTATTTTGCTGTAGGTTTATTTCTGAATAAGAAGACTCGTATCGTCGATGTTCTTGGTGTTATTTTTTTTTAAATAAAGCAATAAAAGTATACTAACAGGGGGGTGCAATTCTGGGGATAAAATATTCAACATTCGAAAAAATCAATATTCAATGATTGAAGTGTTATCGAAAATCAGTTCAATATTGTATTTTATAATAAAATATATACTATAAAAAATGTATCTTGTTGAAAAAAATCACAGGGTGGATCGATTTACAATATAAAATTATTATCACAAAATATCTAAATATAGCTATAGCTTTCCATCAAACACGAGCATGCGCACGTGATTGTAGTTAAAAATGGCGGTTGCAATACATCTCACAGTGAACGTGTAGAACAAGCTTTTTATACTAAATATACTGGAAAATAATTTATATCAATTTCGTTACTTAATCGATATTTTATTGCAATAATTTATATGAGGCTATGGGTGTTTAAACGTCACTTTTCAACAATATTTCAGTTATATATTGACCTTTGAGCTACCTTTCCTGGCGCGAATATGGTGCAAGGTAGAAATACACTAGGGTATTTACGTAACCGGATATTCTACATACCGGAAAGAAAGTACGCTTACAAATATGCATCGATCACAAAATGTTTGACATGTTCACCTCGAGAAATGTAAAAAAAAATCTTTAAATATCCACTCTCACGTCGGACTTAGAGAGTGTCGACTCTCAAATTAAATTTACTTCAATGATTGCAAATGTACCTACAAACAAATAGTAATAAAAAACAACAACATTAAATAGAATTAATTATAATTGTTCTCCCACTGGCACCTGGAAATTTGTGTCGACAAGATGTTCCTTCCACTTTTGACACCTGTAACCTGAGCTAATTAATTCATATCAAGCTGGCTGTAATACCTAGTCCAATACACATATTGCCGTCACAGATGAACAAGTATAGGGACTTGAAATATTTGTAAACAGAATATTGTGTAACTTTAGCCGGTGATTTTTGCATCCGTTATTTCACCTTTATATGGATATCACACTCCGAAAGAATTATTTCTTATTCATTCATGTACACAGACGTACCGGCCTCATTGACTGTTTTAAGTGACAACAGATTATTTTTTTTTAAATCGTCAGTGATTTCTCCAAACAAACAAAGTCAAAACGCAAACTTAAATCGAGTTTTCACTCAAATTTAATTTGGTTTGTTAAGAAAACTTTTTTCGAGAAGTCCAAGCCAGGGCTGGACTCGGCGTATATAATTTTAAAGCTTAGATTTCGGAAAAGTTACGATATTTCTAGCATTCCGATTGTAATCGTAAAATTTAAATGTACTAGAAAGATCTATTAAAATTAAACAGATTAAAGAAACACAAACGGTGTAACTCGAAATTATTGTACAATTCTTTGATTATGAGGTGCTCCTATGCATCGAACGACTGTTGTGCCCGAGCGTGACAAATATTGACCTTGGAGCTACCTTTCCTGGCGCGAATATGGTGCAAGGTAAAAATACACTAGGGTATTTACATACCCGCACATTCTACACACCGGAAAGAAAGTACGCTTACAAATACGCATCGATCACAAAATGTTTGACATATTCACCTCGAAAAATGTAAAAGAAAAATCTTTTAATATCCACTCTCACGTCCGACCAAAATGTCCGACCAAATAGTCGGACTTAGAGAGTGTTGACTCTCGAATTTGTCGGACATTTTGGGAGGAATTTGTCGGACCTGAGAGTTTGATCGTTGATACACTTGGAGTGTACTGCAGATCCCTCCAAGTGTGTCAACGATCAAACACTCAGGTCGGACAGAGAGTTTTGTCGGACTTCACACCCACAAATGTCCGACCAAATCCTCCCAGTCGGAGTGAGAGTCTCCACTCTCAGATAGTTAAACTGTAAAGAGGAAACGTCCCCAAATTCTGCTAACCAATACATTTGTGCATAAAGAAACATGCGTATCATAGTAAAGCTGAAGTAAATGAGTGATATGCAGTGGTACGGAAAGTATAGATATGTTAACGGCTGTCACGGGCGATATATACAATAATATCCATGAATAAAATGTATTAACATGCAGTACCCATGTTTTAAGTGCACTAGAAGTGAATATTAATATGTCCCTATGTACTCGCGACAATCGATGCCAAGGCCCTTTCACTTGCTGCAGACAGTTGCCGGTTTACGATATCGGGTGCGTTTGCTCTTTTACGTGTTTGCCAAATGTAGGGCGAACGAACCCGGGTAAAAATTCTAATTTATACATTTATTTCTTTAAAGGCAAATTTGGATTAAAATTATTTAGTAAAATTTAAGTTTTATTTTGTTCATGGCGAATGGGTCATAAATCCGTAAATCCCGTTTTTTTCTTCGTGAAAATTGGCAGTCTGCGGAGTCCTGATATAGGTGAAATAATATTTTATTAGTGTATTCTACGGTTTTTTTTTACAGTTTACCTGTCAAAACATCAACCATCTCAGCATGTTGTCGCATCGTGCATTCATGATATACAAATACACCTATCACAGGTGTGAAAAAAAAACGTTGTTCAAGACTCTTTTTACTAAGACTTATAAACATAGATAACTATTCTACGTTTTCGATTTTCAAGCCGTCTTCCAATTTATTTGTACTTAAAAAATAAATTTATATCTTTTTTCTTATATATGTGTATAAATATCTTAATAAAATAAATACATTTACGGTGAGAAATTATTATACGTCATGATATCGTTATTTAGGTAAATACTTATTAGACAGATTTTTTTTTAAAACCATTTTTGTCTTTTTAATTGATAACTGACCCAAGCTAAATAAATGAAATGTGACTTAATGTGTTAATTATATAAATCCTTGCCTTCTATAAATTTTAATTTCTTATCTAATTCTTATTCTTATTTAACAATATGGTCAGGTTGTTATTTTCATTGAATTGCTTCACAGTAGGGGCTCTTCCTGTATATTGGTTACATCCTGTATATTACAACTGACTGCTAATGCATGACAAATAATTTTAATCAGCCATCATTATCATGAAATACATTTTTTAATCTTTATTTTGATGATGGCACCTAATTCCAATCACCTAATCCAAATTAGTATAGTAGAGGAGTACCGTATTTTTCGGACGATAAATCTAGATAAAAATGACGATTTTGTTCACAGTACAAACAATGTATACCTTTATTTTGCTGTAGGTTTATTTCTGAATAAGAAGACTCGTATCGTCGATGTTCTTGGTGTTATTTTTTTTAAAATAAAGCAATAAAAGTATACTAGCAATTCTGGGGATAAAATATTCAACATTCGAAAAAATCAATATTCAATGATTGAAGTGTTATCGAAAATCAGTTCAATATTGTATTTTATAATAAAATATATACTATAAAAAATGTATCTTGTTGAAAAAAATCACAGGGTGGATCGATTTACAATATAAAATTATTATCACAAAATATCTAAATATAGCTATAGCTTTCCATCAAACACGAGCATGCGCACGTGATTGTAGTTAAAAATGGCGGTTGCAATACATCTCACAGTGAACGTGTAGAACAAGCTTTTTATACTAAATATACTGGAAAATAATTTATATCTATTTCGTTACTTAATCGATATTTTATTGCAATAATGTATATGAGGCTATGGGTGTTTAAACGTCACTTTTCAACAATATTTCAGTTATATATTGACCTTTGAGCTACCTTTCCTGGCGCGAATATGGTGCAAGGTAGAAATACACTAGGGTATTTACGTAACCGGATATTCTACATACCGGAAAGAAAGTACGCTTACAAATATGCATCGATCACAAAATGTTTGACATGTTCACCTCGAGAAATGTAAAAAAAAAATCTTTAAATATCCACTCTCACGTCGGACTTAGAGAGTGTCGACTCTCAAATTAAATTTACTTCAATGATTGCAAATGTACCTACAAACAAATAGTAATAAAAAACAACAACATTAAATAGAATTAATTATAATTGTTCTCCCACTGGCACCTGGAAATTTGTGTCGACAAGATGTTCCTTCCACTTTTGACACCTGTAACCTGAGCTAATTAATTCATATCAAGCTGGCTGTAATACCTAGTCCAATACACATATTGCCGTCACAGATGAACAAGTATAGGGACTTGAAATATTTGTAAACAGAATATTGTGTAACTTTAGCCGGTGATTTTTGCATCCGTTATTTCACCTTTATATGGATATCACACTCCGAAAGAATTATTTCTTATTCATTCATGTACACAGACGTACCGGCCTCATTGACTGTTTTAAGTGACAACAGATTTTTTTTTTAAATCGTCAGTGATTTCTCCAAACAAACAAAGTCAAAACGCAAACTTAAGTCGAGTTTTTACTCAAATTTAATTTGGTTTGTTAAGAAAACTTTTTTCGAGAAGTCCAAGCCAGGGCTGGACTCGGCGTATATAATTTTAAAGCTTAGATTTCGGAAAAGTTACGATATTTCTAGCATTCCGATTGTAATCGTAAAATTTAAATGTACTAGAAAGATCTATTAAAATTAAACAGATTAAAGAAACACAAACGGTGTAACTCGAAATTATTGTACAATTCTTTGATTATGAGGTGCTCCTATGCATCGAACGACTGTTGTGCCCGAGCGTGACAAATATTGACCTTGGAGCTACCTTTCCTGGCGCGAATATGGTGCAAGGTAAAAATACACTAGGGTATTTACATACCCGCACATTCTACACACCGGAAAGAAAGTACGCTTACAAATACGCATCGATCACAAAATGTTTGACATATTCACCTCGAGAAATGTAAAAGAAAAATCTTTTAATATCCACTCTCACGTCCGACCAAAATGTCCGACCAAATAGTCGGACTTAGAGAGTGTTGACTCTCAAATTTGTCGGACATTTTGGGAGGAATTTGTCGGACCTGAGAGTTTGATCGTTGATACACTTGGAGTGTACTGCAGATCCCTCCAAGTGTGTCAACGATCAAACACTCAGGTCGGACAGAGAGTTTTGTCGGACTTCACACCGACAAATGTCCGACCAAATTGTCCGACAAATGTCCGACCAAATCCTCCCAGTCGGAGTGAGAGTCTCCACTCTCAGATAGTTAAACTGTAAAGAGGAAACGTCCCCAAATTCTGCTAACCAATACATTTGTGCATAAAGAAACATGCGTATCATAGTAAAGCTGAAGTAAATGAGTGATATACAGTGGTACGGAAAGTATAGATATGTTAACGGCTGTCACGGGCGATATATACAATAATATCCATGAATAAAATGTATTAACATGCAGTACCCATGTTTTAAGTGCACTAGAAGTGAATATTAATATGTCCCTATGTACTCGCGACAATCGATGCCAAGGCCCTTTCACTTGCTGCAGACAGTTGCCGGTTTACGATATCGGGTGCGTTTGCTCTTTTACGTGTTTGCCAAATGTAGGGCGAACGAACCCGGGTAAATAATTCTAATTTATACATTTATTTCTTTAAAGGCAAATTTGGATTAAAATTATTTAGTAAAATTTAAGTTTTATTTTGTTCATGGCGAATGGGTCATAAATCCGTAAATCCCGTTTTTTTCTTCGTGAAAATTGGCAGTCTGCGGAGTCCTGATATAGGTGAAATAATATTTTATTAGTGTATTCTACGGGTTTTTTTTACAGTTTACCTGTCAAAACATCAACCATCTCAGCATGTTGTCGCATCGTGCATTCATGATATACAAATACACCTATCACAGGTGTGAAAAAAAAACGTTGCTCAAGACTCTTTTTACTAAGACTTATAAACATAGATAACTATTCTACGTTTTCGATTTTCAAGCCGTCTTCCAATTTATTTGTACTTGAAAAATAAATTTATATCTTTTTTCTTATATATGTGTATAAATATCTTAATAAAATAAATACATTTACGGTGAGAAATTATTATACGTCATGATATCGTTATTTAGGTAAATACTTATTAGACAGATTTTTTTTTAAAACCATTTTTGTCTTTTTAATTGATAACTGACCCAAGCTAAATAAATGAAATGTGACTTAATGTGTTAATTATATAAATCCTTGCCTTCTATAAATTTTAATTTCTTATCTAATTCTTATTCTTATTTAACAATATGGTCAGGTTGTTATTTTCATTGAATTGCTTCACAGTAGGGGCTCTTCCTGTATATTGGTTACATCCTGTATATTACAACTGACTGCTAATGCATGACAAATAATTTTAATCAGCCATCATTATCATGAAATACATTTTTTAATCTTTATTTTGATGATGGCACCTAATTCCAATCACCTAATCCAAATTAGTATAGTAGAGGAGTACCGTATTTTTCGGACGATAAATCTAGATAAAAATGACGATTTTGTTCACAGTACAAACAATGTATACCTTTATTTTGCTGTAGGTTTATTTCTGAATAAGAAGACTCGTATCGTCGATGTTCTTGGTGTTATTTTTTTTTAAATAAAGCAATTAAAGTATACTAACAGGGGGGTGCAATTCTGGGGATAAAATATTCAACATTCGAAAAAATCAATATTCAATGATTGAAGTGTTATCGAAAATCAGTTCAATATTGTATTTTATAATAAAATATATACTATAAAAAATGTATCTTGTTGAAAAAAATCACAGGGTGGATCGATTTACAATATAAAATTATTATCACAAAATATCTAAATATAGCTATAGCTTTCCATCAAACACGAGCATGCGCACGTGATTGTAGTTAAAAATGGCGGTTGCAATACATCTCACAGTGAACGTGTAGAACAAGCTTTTTATACTAAATATACTGGAAAATAATTTATATCAATTTCGTTACTTAATCGATATTTTATTGCAATAATGTATATGAGGCTATGGGTGTTTAAACGTCACTTTTCAACAATATTTCAGTTATATATTGACCTTTGAGCTACCTTTCCTGGCGCGAATATGGTGCAAGGTAGAAATACACTAGGGTATTTACGTAACCGGATATTCTACATACCGGAAAGAAAGTACGCTTACAAATATGCATCGATCACAAAATGTTTGACATGTTCACCTCGAGAAATGTAAAAAAAAAAATCTTTAAATATCCACTCTCACGTCGGACTTAGAGAGTGTCGACTCTCAAATTAAATTTACTTCAATGATTGCAAATGTACCTACAAACAAATAGTAATAAAAAACAACAACATTAAATAGAATTAATTATAATTGTTCTCCCACTGGCACCTGGAAATTTGTGTCGACAAGATGTTCCTTCCACTTTTGACACCTGTAACCTGAGCTAATTAATTCATATCAAGCTGGCTGTAATACCTAGTCCAATACACATATTGCCGTCACAGATGAACAAGTATAGGGACTTGAAATATTTGTAAACAGAATATTGTGTAACTTTAGCCGGTGATTTTTGCATCCGTTATTTCACCTTTATATGGATATCACACTCCGAAAGAATTATTTCTTATTCATTCATGTACACAGACGTACCGGCCTCATTGACTGTTTTAAGTGACAACAGATTTTTTTTTTAAATCGTCAGTGATTTCTCCAAACAAACAAAGTCAAAACGCAAACTTAAGTCGAGTTTTTACTCAAATTTAATTTGGTTTGTTAAGAAAACTTTTTTCGAGAAGTCCAAGCCAGGGCTGGACTCGGCGTATATAATTTTAAAGCTTAGATTTCGGAAAAGTTACGATATTTCTAGCATTCCGATTGTAATCGTAAAATTTAAATGTACTAGAAAGATCTATTAAAATTAAACAGATTAAAGAAACACAAACGGTGTAACTCGAAATTATTGTACAATTCTTTGATTATGAGGTGCTCCTATGCATCGAACGACTGTTGTGCCCGAGCGTGACAAATATTGACCTTGGAGCTACCTTTCCTGGCGCGAATATGGTGCAAGATAAAAATACACTAGGGTATTTACGTACCCGCACATTCTACACACCGGAAAGAAAGTACGCTTACAAATACGCATCGATCACAAAATGTTTGACATATTCACCTCGAGAAATGTAAAAAAAAAATCTTTTAATATCCACTCTCACGTCCGACCAAAATGTCCGACCAAATAGTCGGACTTAGAGAGTGTTGACTCTCAAATTTGTCGGACATTTGTCGGACATTTTGGGAGGAATTTGTCGGACATTTTGGGAGGAATTTGTCGGACCTGAGAGTTTGATCGTTGATACACTTGGAGTGTACTGTAATAACACATATTAATAATAAGGTATTAATGTACCAGTTCCGATATGTGGGTGAGTGGTCTAGGGCGCTGGACGTAAGGCTAAGCGAATGGTGCTGCAGTGTATCAATGGTGTGGGTTCAAATCCCGTTGAGGGAAGAACAACAATTTGACAACTCTAAAATCTAATTCTAACACTGTTTGGTTTAATTTTCAGACGTATATAACATTTAGTATTAACCTAGTATCCTTAGTAACTTTGAGATCCAGTGGGACAGATATACTGTATGGTTGTCACTTGCTTCTAGACGTTTGTATATATATATATATATATATATATATCATTTGCTGGGAATACTGCTACTTAACAATAGAATGGGAAGTTAACAATTGTAAAATTATAAATTCTAGATATTGGTACCTTCAATGCTTAAATTGTTCTTGTTGATTTCAAGAACCTGATATCAATATAAAGGGGACATGTTCACAATAACTTCATGCCAGATAAAATACAATGCTTTCATAAAACTAATAAAAATCTCGTGCTATTTGACGTATTTACAATAAATTTTGGGGTGACAATATCTATATTAATATTTATTCTGATATAATATGTACTCTTTATTTCAACTTTCTTCATATATATAAAAAGATAAATGTTTTCTTAAATAATCACACAAGTGTCATTTAGCTACCCGTAATCATTGTCAAACAGTTCTAGGTAACCTGTCTGAAAAGTTATTTCCTGGAAGCTTGGCATAAAAGTAAATGCTAAAAAATTAAATGTGGTCATCTGCTTTCAAATGAATTATTTCTCAAATTCAAATGAAAATATTTAAAATATTGAAAGACCCGTGGTGGTGGTGATCGCATTGTAGTTGGCTTTACAACTACATATGTTTATCACTGTTTAAGTTGTGAGTTCGAATCTCAACCATGGCGAGGTGTACTCGATACAACATATGTGATTAAGTTTGTCAGTGACTTGTGGCATGTTGGTGGTTTTCTCCGGGTACTTCGGTTTCCTCCATCAATAAAATTGACCGCCACATTACAACTGAACTATTGTTGAAAGCGGCATTAAACACCATAATCCTAACCCTAGCCCTTAATATATTGATATACTAAATAGAATATCCAATAGAAATATATAAGAACACCACATAGTGGTCCTCTTATATATTTTCAGAGATATTATTTCAGTTTTATATCAGGAATTTGTCAAATTTTGAGGAACAAGTCTTTGACTATAAACGTGATTAAATATTTTTGTTGGTAACACTTAGTATGATGGAAAAAAATATAAACAGATGAAAATGTCTGGATTTTTTTTTTTACAATGATCTGCAGAAAATGGTGCCATATCTGATACAGATAAAAAGCACGTGAACACAATTGTAAATATTGCCGCACGTGAATGACAATGTACACAATACAATTTAAAACTAAAAATGATGATCGCCTTGAAACAGTAGATAAATAAATACAGAAGACTAGTAAAATACAGATATGAATTGAACTTGTTCACAAAATTAAACGAAAGTAATGCATGCCCAAATTACATTTATTTAGTGTTACCAGTTCAACCTAACCCATATGGCCCTAAGCCTGCTCGTATATTACAACATAAGAATCAAGGAGATTCTAATATATGATCATATCAAAACATATTGTTTAAATCTGACTTTATAATTACACTCTTGTATTTTCCTCTAGATTAACAGATGATATATTTGAAAGTCGAGGTTTCTCCTTTGGGTCAGGTAAAAATGGAATGTATTTAAGGAGTCTACTATTTCGCCATTTCTGTGGAATGAGAGGTTCGTAAACCTCTACCCCTTCTTTATATTGTTCTGTAACTAATGTTTCTGTCTCGGGTGATTTTGATGGAATATTTTGCCATGATGTTATACCTCTTTCTTCTAATGTGCCTAGAAAGAAAAAAAAACCAAATCGCATGTATTAGCAACTAGGACATATTTTGATGCAATTCTTTTTAAGTGATTATTTAAAGTCCACCATCCTCATATGTTTCAAATGGTACATGTTGTTTCCAAAAAAAAAATGTATGTCATCAGTATATTAACAATGGTCTATTATCAAATGGTCTGCTGTTCTACATAATTAATCTGACATAGTGACATAAATTAGAAACATAATATTGGTGGCGATTTACTTTTGTATAAGTCTATATATGGTTTCTGTATTTACATGGAGGTGAATGAACACAAGAAAAAAATATTTTCACACTCAAAAGTAAATAAATGTTGACAGAAATATAATTTGTACCACATGTCGTCATTCTTTAGTCACAATGAATATTGGCTGATTACTATAACTCACACAGTAAGACACATGTGAAACAGTGCTGCAACTCAGCATCACTTTGTATTGGACATTGTGATGTCATATACTATTTCATAGAGTTTATGTTAAGGCTGCATTAAATATGCTTATTTTTTCATTTTATCAATTTTCACTTCAAAAAAATCATTTTAAACATGGAGTTTTGTATCTTAGCGATCATGGCCAAGTTCCCATTACACCATAATATAGCTTTTTATTTGGTGCTTTATAACAAATCGCCCATAAAAGCCAGTGAAAGTACCGTGTTGTATGCAATTTATTGATATACATTTTGCATGTTAAAATATGAAGTAAACACAGGTTATAAATATTCAAAGTTAGTTTGGTCTGGTTTATGATGTTTAACACCACTTTCAACAATCATGGCGGTCAGTTTTATTAGTAGATGACATCGGAGTACCTGAAGAAAACGACTGACCTGTCGCAAGTCACTGACAAACTTTATCACATAATGTTGTATCAAGTACACCTCGCCATGAACGGGGTTCGAACTCACAACTTTAATGGTGATTGCAGTTAGTTGTACATCCAACTCCCATATGATAACGATGCCCCTCCCCTCACATAGAAAAATACTTTTGTTCTCTTACCTGGAATAGTATTGTCCAGAAAACATGCCAGCAAAGCACCAGATAAATTGGCATTACCAAGTAGTGTTTTAAAAATATTGTCCAACTTGAAATTACCTAAAAAAATGAAATTATTTGAAAGTTAGTTTATGATCATTTCTAGAATGTGATATGAATGTTGTATGTCTTGTCAAGATGCGATTTGTTTTTCACTTACTATCTTGTAGTCATTGAGTCATATAATTTGTCATCATTTCGAGTCAGTCGATCAAACATTCAAGATATTTGCAACTACAGGATGTTGATTTATACTAGACATTTGAAGGATAATATTTTAAAAAAATCTTCACCAAAATTACCCTATTGACTGAATACTGACATGAAACATTACCGTCCATTCTTTTGAAATTCAAAGAAAGCTTTACCTAGATATCTTGAATAAATGTTAGATACAAATTTGTCCCAACAACAATGTAACATTTTGCTCTGAATGTAGGCTGTTATAAACAATATTTCGTTGCCTTGTAGTTTATTCTTTGTTGCGAAACTATTCAGGGCTCATAATAATTGTTCTTGGTAAATGCATTAGAATAGTAATAACAGGTTTGCATTTGAATAAACATTAGAGAACACTGAAGGGGCAATCAAAAATGGACAATCCAGAGAAACTAAGGCAAAATAGGGTACACAAGACGAAGAAAAACACAACCACATCACAATATGTGTTGGACACCACTATATGCAAAGAAACACATATAACGTAAACAAGACACAAGCCCGTTGAAGAGTTGCTATCCTCAGTTGGGAATATAACAATGGCAAATACAGTTTTATGAAGTAACAAAAAAATCAGTTTTATGAAGTAACAAAAAAATTATTCTGCTTGTACATGTAGTGAAACTGAGACAGATGAAATATTTTGTTGTATAGAGCAAGGATAAAATTATTTATTTTCATAGAAATCTGGAGTAATATTTGATATACACAATGTATATCCATTTCCGAAAAATATAGAATGAATTAAAGCAAGTCTTAGAAACATGTAGTAACTACTTCCCTATATATTTTGACTTGAGTATACATTTTTGTAGTGTATTTTAATCTCGTTGAGATTATATTTCCAAAGAAATTTTCTGCTCTATCTCCAGAAGGCAGCCAATTTAAACTAGAGGCTCCCAGGAGCCTGTATAGCTCACCTGGGTAAAATAACATCTGTCAATAAAACTTGATAACTTCGGTAAAAAAAATTAACAAATGTAGCCTTCGTCATTGCAGACCCCTTCTACAAAACAATTTGGGCAGGAGTTCCCCCTTTAATGTAAGTTATCAAAATTGCTGTAAAAAAAACATATATGTCAATGATTCTCAAAATTTAGCTTTTCCTACTTCACATTTTGTAATAGAGTTGCTTCCCTTTGATTATTTGAGTAACCAAAAGCAGTGAGTCAACAAAAAAAATGCATTTCAAGAGGAATAACTCTTCACACAGTTGTCGCACATTTTTAACTGTGGACATTGTTTGTAGATCTTGACATGCTGAACATTTTTGCAGTTTAAATTTTCCCTCTATCTCTAATAGTTTTTGAGATATAAGATGATAGTATTAAAATTGAAAACATTTTGATGAAAAAAGGGCAATAACTCCAAAATGGGTAATGGGATTTACTTCACAATTGCAGGGTAGGAAGATCTTGACATGCTGCAATTTTTTGCAATCTAAACTTAACCTTTATCTCTTATAGTTTTTGAAATATAAGACGAAAAGTATTATTATTTTTTTAATTTGATGAAAAAAGGGCAAGAACTCCCAGATGGGTAATCAGATTTACTTCACAATTGCAGGGTAGGTAGATCTCGACATGGTGCACATTTTTGCAATTTAAATTTAACATCTATCTCTTACAGTTTATGAAATATAACACGAAAAGTATTAAAATTTAAAAAAATATTGATCGAAGGGCCGAACCGCCGGACACATTTTTGGAAGAAAACCATCCAATGACTATTTCATCAAAATTTTATTCTTATTGAGCAAATGGTTTCAGACAAGAAGATTTTTATGGGAATTTCCCATAGGGTCCTATGTTAAATTAAGTTCGGCTGTGGTGGCCATCTTGGTCAGAGTTTTGGAAGAGGACCACCCAAGAATCATTTCAGCAAAGTTTGGTTGAGATTGGTTCAGTAGTTTCAGAGGAGAAGAAATTTTTTTAATTTCATCCCCCCTTTTTTCTAATTTGCATAATCGGTCAAAATCGGCAAAAGTTCAAAGTTCATAAAACATCCTGTAATATATGTTCAAATTTGGGCACATTCTGGCTTAAAATAGAGCAGTTTTGGCCATTTGAAGAAATTTCTATTTTTAGTAATGGCGGCCATCTTGGATACAGGACGGCACTGACGAACACAATTTTTAAAGGGACCCACTCAGGGACCATCCCTGCCAGGTTTGGTTTAATTTGGTTCAGCGGTTTCAGAGGAGAAGATTTAAATGTGATCTTTTATCCAAATATGCTCAATTTGCATAATCGGTATAAATCGGCTGAAAGAAAAATTTCACAGAAAAACCTGGAATAATGTTAAACTACTCCTTGCCATGTAGCTGCAGTTAAAATTTGAGCTCATTTTGACTTATACTAAAGCAGCAATGGACAATTGAAAAAATTTCTATTTTTAGTAACAGCAGCCGTCTTGAATGGAGGGCGGGGCTGTCGGACACAATTTTGAAAGGGACCCACCCAGGGACCATCCCTGCCAGGTTTGGTTTAATTTGGTTCAGCGGTTTCAGAGGAGAAGATTTAAATGTGATCTTTTATCAAAATATGCCTAATTTGCATAATCGGTATATATCGGCTGAAAGAAAAATTTCACAGTGACTTACACTTGAGCAGCAATGGACAATTAAAATTTCATCCCCCCTTTTTTTCTATTTTTAGCTTGGCGGCCATCTTGGTTGGAAGTCGGGATCACTGGACACAATTTTGGAAGGGGGCCATTCAAGGACCATTCCACCAAAGTTTGGTTGCAATTGGCCCTGTGGTTTCTGAGGAGAAGATTAAAATGTGAAAAAACCTAATAATTCAGTCAAATAATAAAATTTGAAAAAAATATTTTGTGTGTTAATTGTACTTGGCCAAAGGTATTTCATGGACAAGATTTCATAAGGTTTTGAAAATATCACTATGTTACGAGTTTGCAGGGTTTTCTGTTTACCTGTTAAAACCAGTTCTTTGCCTTGTAGTTCCGTCCAATAAGGTATCATCAATCCTAGCAGAATAGAGGTTCCAATGATGGCAATGTTTCTTGTGGAAGACAAACACACATACCTCAGATTTGACAATACTACTCCAATAAACATACCAAACATTGTAATGAGAGCACCACCTAACACAGGATGAGGTATAGTGATGAATACAGCTGAAAACTTTCCTATCAATCCAAATGCTATATATATAATAGCTAATACTAAAAATACCAGCCGACTTCCAACCTAAAAAAATAAAATTAAAAACATGCGCTGTTTAGAATGCATATATGGGGTATATTGACAGAAGTAAGGGAGTACTGTAGGTTAAGGTTTTTTTTTTACGAGTTTTGCTCATTATTGAAGATACCACAGTGACTGAAATGTAGAACAGCTATCAAAACGTGGTTCCTATACCTCATTTGGTGTAAGAGTGTATCCAAGCTTCTCATGTTCATTTACTTCATCATCGTTTCTTACTAATTCATATGTAGGCAACTGATCAAAAGTTATTGACGTTGGTTGGGTTTGTATGTGGCGTGTGGGTATAGTTGTATTTGTTAAATAAGCCTTATGCAAAATGCATATAAAACAATATCTTCAATCCTTAGTGTAATCAATGTGTTCTTGCAAGCATGGCAGGTTTCTGTCATACAAGTGTATTGTGAATCACTTTTGTGATGTGTTTTATTGTAATAGTGCTACCATACGTTTCGAAATGCATGTGCAAATATTATTGACGAAACATGTTTCTCAGTTCTGCAAGTGGCTTTGTTCTTTGTTCGGATCTTGATCTGATCTTTCGTGTAAAAACAAAAATATGTTATGTCATTACATGTTAATTTGTATATTGTCTGCCACATGTATTTGACCTGTATCGTAATGTTTGACTACATACCTTAGTGATACCGATAGCACCAATGTTTCCACCATAAGTAGATGTCGCATGTCCCGCTCCCATAATTCCAGATAATGTGGTACACAGGCCTTCTATTGCAATCCCCCTATTTACTGCATGTGATGGTGGTGGAGGAACGTTACAAATTTTAGCACAAGCGTAATAATCTCCTATAGAATCAAGCACAGATATAATTGTAGCAATAAAAAATCCAACGAATATACTGATATCAAAGCTTGGCGGACCAAACTGTGTCGGATAGGGGACATAGAACCAACTGGCATTGTTCACAATGTCTATACCAATGTCAGTTCTAGCTTTTTCGTTCGTTATGACTCCTGCAGCAGTACATATACCACTGACTGCCCAGCCAACCATTATTGCTATCAGTATCTATACAACAAAAATAAAAACATTTTTAAAGTGTAAGCATTATGATAATTGTGAGTAACGGATGTTAGAAAAATTAGTTATGAAGAGAATGTTCAAACAGTGATGGTCAACAATTCCACCAATATCAACGAAACGAACGATCACCTCTCACCTCAAACCACTGAACGCGAAAAGACCAGGACATATGGCATTTGAAATCTGAGTCCTGGATTGGAACAGACACACAAATCTGGAGGCATTAAACCAGTAACAGTAGAACAGGTTTTGCTTCTCTTTTTTGATTAAAAAAATAATGAAGGAATCACATGTTATACATTTTAAAATCACCAAATGAAGGCAAGATAGTCAATTAACATATAATTAATTCATCCATATTAAAGTATAAAATAACAGACCAACCTCGAAATTACAACATCAGCCATACCTAATATTCAAACACAATTCTATGATAAATATTTTTTTACGAAGGAGATGTACTAACGACGTCTATAAATGTCCTAATAAGTCAGTAACTGACAAACATAATCATTTAACGTTAATATCCCACAAAACATAAAAGTCAAAATATAAACTGATTTTACAGACAGTATTTGTGTTCTTAGGTCGTTTAATGTTCAACAAAAATTATCAATATTTACTTCTATTTAGACGTTAATTATATCCCACACGACATAATAGTCAAAATATAACCTGATTTTACAGACGGTATTTGTGTTTTTAGGTCATTTAATGTTCAACTAAAATCGTCAACATTTACTTCCTGTCGGACGATTTGACACATATATATATATATATGGTGTCTTGGAAACACATGGAACACCACTTTACAGTTGTAAAGATAATTTGTTAAATAGGTCGAAAATGTTTAACATGTAAAGATGGCCTTTTATGTCAGTAAGATGTCATAAATATTTAAATTAATTGATTGATTGTTATTAACATCAGGTGAGCAGAATATCAACTATATTTTCTTTTGACTTTGAATGTACCTGATGAAGGTTATTCCAGAAACATGTTGTGAAAACTCAATTAGATACCTATGTTTTTATTATGTACATATATATCTAAATCAAGAGTACACAATTCACTATTAACAGTAAATGTTGAGGCAATGTTGCCAGTTTTTGATTGGCACTTCGGTATTCTCTAACGTTTATTCCCATATAAATGATCGGTTCATTTTTACCTCCAGATGTTCATAGGAGGGTTCATATCTTATTTACGTTATTTTGTGTTTTGCTAGTGTATAGTTGTGTCCAACGCATATTGTGTTGTGTTTTTGTTTTGTTTTTCTTCGTCTTGTGAACATCATGTTGCCAGTTTCTCTAGATTGTCCATTTCTGATTGCATCTTCGGTATTCTCTAACGTTTAGTGTTCCAAACAGGTCATGTAGTCTAGTGTTACCGGTGGGATTGATTATTGCCTTGTTATCTGTCACATTGTTTTAATTGCTAATATGTATCATGTGACTAATGTTACTTCTTGAATTGAATGGTCGTTGTTTTTGCTATCCAAATTCTTATATTCTGGTACTTATTTGACAACAGTGGCACATCCATTATTGTATTAACAATAATAAAAAGTGGAATGGTAGAATCGAACATTAGTTCCATAAAAAATAGACCATAACTACATGTACTTGGATACTTACAGAAAATACCTGGTGAAGGGGATACCTTATTGTATGACAACCACGTTTTCTGGTCCAGACTGGAATCGGCAGTAAATATTTCCCAAGATATAAAGATAGAATCACAGAGATTGCTGCAGTCCTAAAAGAAAAACAATAGATTTCTCCAAAGTGTTCAAGAAGTCTTGGTGGACGAATGTTACCTGGAAGGTTGGGGTCGCTTATAATTACTTCTAACTAAAAGCCTTACTTTCTATAACCATATCAAGTGTTGAGGTTTCCAGACATCTACCCAACGAGGGCAGGTTTCAACGGCCATCTCATTATATCTGTTCAGGCTTTCCTTCCACATTAAGTCTTGTAACCACGATATAGCTCACAAATTGGTGATAATCACAGAACAAACCAATAACCCAACCCAAAACCTACTTCAACTGTTAGAAAGATATTTGTAGACCATCAAAATTCAAAGACATAACAGGAAGTCAATTAACCTGATGACTTGTATAGTATTTATCTAACATATACAGTGCTTAAATCTTTTTCCTTTTTTTTCTTGGGGGGAGGGGAGGGGGGTATGGTGTTTAACGGTACTTTCAACAATAGTTCAGTTATATCGTGGCGGTTGGTTTTATTGGTGGATGAGTACCCGGTGAAAACAACCGACCTGCCGCAAGTTACTGACAAACGTTATCACATAATGTTATATCGAGTACACCTCACCATAAGCAGGATTCGATCTCACAACTTTAGTGGTAATAGACACTTGCATAAGTAGTTGTAAATCCAACTACAATACGATCGAGACCACGACAGTCCCTCATTTTTTTGGAATTCTCTATTCTCCAGAACTTAAAAGTAAAATTTGATCCATAAGTTTACATTCTAGAGTATTGTTCTAGGATACAAACCATATCTAACAAAATAAACGAAATTGATCAGTAATTACAAATTATTGTTATATTTTGGCTAGATTTCAAAGACCTATTATAGACACTTACATAAGACCAATACCCCATTGGTGTGATATAAATTTAACAGCTGTTCTGGTCATATACAATCCAATCAATAATATTGCTGGTACTATGGTAACTGGTCCAATAAATCTTAATAAGACACCAACTAAACCAGTCGCTCCAATTAGAAAATGTAAACCGCCTGCTAACATCAAGCTGCCCTCTAGCTGCAAGATAAGATATAAAAGTATTTTTATTAGACAATGTAATTTCTAATTTACAACTAAACGATCTAAAAATATTTTAAATTTACAACATTTAATTAACAGTCATCATGTGGTTTCAACCTATAAAATTTACAAACTTAATTTTACTTGCATGTGAAATACACTTTCATGTAGGTATTATTTCACACTAAGAGGGGAGGTTTGGACCAATAAAACTTTTTTTTTTTTTTTTTTTTTTTTTTTCCCCTATAGTCAGGATTTTATAAATTCCCTTACATCACCACCTGACTAGGGTGTGACAGGAGTTTTCAAAAATAAGTTTTGTGACTACATTGGTTTTACATTTTGATAAACAAAATAAAGAAATAATAATATATAATAGTAATAAACACTTTCATTCATCTTTCACACACACTCTCTTACCATTTTGTTTTTCTAAAATATTTGATTGCTCCTGACATTTTGTACTTAATCAAAAAAGCTGAAAAAAGAATCTCATCACTATATGAATCAAACAAACAAAAAATATTATGATTAGTTGAAAATATATTGTAAGGGGGTCCACATTTTTTCAAATGCTAAAATGGTATTGTTTTTCTTTGATATATATTGTTCAAGTGAACGGTACCACATAATTTTATGTTTAAATTCTACAATATTTAGCCTTTGTTCATTGAGTTTGCACTTGAAGATATAATTTTTTGCAATAATTGAAATCAAATTAACAAGAAGATCCCCTGACTCAAAACCAAAGAAATATTCTTTTTTGTCAAAAATCAAATTCTTGTAATATTGTTTTAATTGTTTTGACAAAGATTTGAGAAAAATTTGTGTCACAGGACAGTCAAAGAATAGATGTTCAATAGTTTCATCATGAATTTTGCAAAATGTACATAAATTAGTATTCTTCAGCTTTATTTTATGTAAAAAGGAATTGGTAGGAATGATCCTGTGTAACAATCTAAATTGAAAATTTTGAAGATATGAGTTTCTACAAGATTTTTTTAAAATAATAAAATATTTTGACCAATTTGTTATTTCACAATTAAGAAGTTTTTCCCATTTGAAAATTTTTTCTGTTGGTAAAGAAATGATTGCATTCACAAGACCTTTATAAACAAACCTAACATTTTTACTCTGAACTATTCTTTCTAAATAGGCATCCTTTTTACTAAGTATGTCGAAATTTACATTTACACAGTTTTCCTTTAGATGATCTTTGATGTACTTGGGAACATTTGACACCAGACTATAGTACTTCAAAAAATTATTGGTATTCAGTTTATTTCTAGTCTGTTCAAAAGTATAAAAATTACCAGAATGTGGGTCAATAAGATCACATAAATACTGCACATTATGTTCTATCCATCTAATATAATAATTTAAATCAGCTACTGGTACAAAATTAAGGATATCAAGAGACAATAGTTCATTAGTATTCATCTTTGTATAAGGTTTTGCAAAATGATAGCTGGACAGAGCATCTTTCCAAAAAGGATTTGTAAGCTTCATAGCAACTTCCTTTAGCTTTTCTTTCTGAAAATTTAAAATTCTTTCACTGCCATAGCTTTGAAGATTGAATAATAATACTTTTTGCCAATCACCATCTAAATTGGAAAATAATCGTTTAATCCAACCTACTTTCAGATAAATATTAAATGATTGAAGATCTATCATTTTCAAACCCCCCTGATATATATCACCGATTAAAGTACTTCGCTTTATCTTATCTGACTTCCCGTTCCATATGAATTTATAAAAAAGTGAATTTAAATCATTTATTTTTGTCTGAGGTAAATTTGGTAGAGATGTCAGTAAATGAATTAGCTTTGGTAGTGCAAGAGTTTTTATAACTGTAATTTTACCAAGTAATGTCAGTTTTCTATGCTGCCAACTTTTTAGTATTGCCTTAACCTCCTTGATTTTTTTGGTAAAATTTATATCTGTAATACAGTTTAAATCAAGTGAAAAATCAATTCCCAAAACCTTAAAGTTTTCATGAGACCAATTTAGTTTCATATTTGGACAAATAATTTGATCTGAATACTTCTTGTTTCCAACCCACACAGCTTTTGTTTTGGATGAATTCATTTTTAAACCAGACACCTTGTAAAAAGATTCAAAACATTCAAGAGCCTCCCTCAATGAATTTTCACTCCCATCTAGAATAAGAAAGGTATCATCAGCATACAAACTTATGAGAGATTCAACTTCATTGATAATAATACCATGAATGTCTTGGTTGGCCTTCAATTTTAATGAAAGCAGCTCCACACCGATTATAAACAAATAAGGTGAAAGCGGATCACCTTGTCGACAGCCTCTTTCTAGAGAAAAAATATTTGACATGTGACCATTATTTATAACACAACTTTTGGCTTTTGAATAGAACAGTTCATACCATTTACAAACAGATGGTCCAAAATTAAAACTTGAGAGGGCTTTTTTCAAAAATTTCCATTCAACTGAATCAAATGCTTTCTCGAAATCTACAAGAAGTAAAAGACCGGTTTTCTTATGTTGTTCAAGATAATGCATCAAATCATACAACAGTCTTGTATTTTCCCCAATAAATCTTCCTTTTATAAAACCTTTTTGTGTATCACTAATAATAAATGGTAATAGAGGTTTAATTCTATTAGCAATTACAGCAGAAGCTATTTTAAGGTCAGTATTTAATAAACTTACTGGTCTCCAGTTGCCAATAAAATGCCTGTCCTTTCCTTCTTTTGGAATACATGTTATGACTCCCTGATACTGAAAATCAGTGAAGCTTCCAGACTCATAGGCTAAATATAATGACCTATAAAGCAATGGACCAATATCTTCCCAAAAAAATTTATAAAAATCTACAGTATATCCATCAGAACCTGGACTTTTTCCATTTCTCATTAACTTCAGTGATTGGGCACATTCCTTAAATGTTATATTACCTTCACACAAGTATTTTTGTTCTTCTGTGAGTTTAATATTATGATTAAAAAAGGACTCAGCATTACAATCTAAATTTGTTGTTGAATACAATGTTTTGTAAAAATCGTGTTGTTGAAGGAGAATTTTAGATTGATCCGATATATGATGACCTGCATCATCAATAAGCTCAGTTATAGTTTTTTTAATAAAAAATTTTCTTTTCTAGTTTACAGAAGTATTGTGAGCATTTTTCTCCATTTTCATGCCAGTTTGCCTTTGATCGGAGAAGTATACCCTCTACCTTTTCCTCCCTTTTCCTTTCAAACTCTATTTTTTTATTATTTAAAGACGATTGTATTAATTCACTTGGTGCTGAGTTCATAATATCTTCTAGATTAAGAATATCCTTTTCAAGTTTAAGGGTAAGGTCTTTTTCTTCCCTTGTTTTTGTTATACTATGAGATATTGAAATACTTCTGATCTTCATCTTAAGAATTTCAAAAAATACTTGGTCATTACATGTAAGTTCAACATTTAAAAGATCATTAATATCTCCAGATAAATAGTACTCAGACACAGTTTCTTTAATACATGTCTTAACCTTCTCTACATAAACAAAATCTCTAAGTAACTGAGAATTAAATTTCCAATACCCCTTTCCCCTTCTGGCAAGACTGGCAGAAAAAGTGAAAGTGATTGCTGAATGGTCAGTTTTATATCCTGGAATTATTTTTGTATTTTTCATAAGTGAAAAAAGATCCTCAGATACAAGAAAGTAATCAAGACGACTTTGTTTTATTGGGGAGCTTTGAAACCAGGTATACTTTCTACCATTTGGAAAACAGGTTCTCCATGGATCTAGTAATTCAAAGGTTTCTAACATTTCTTCGATTTTCTCCCTCGAATTTTGGTTTCTATTATGTATAATATTATATGTATCAATACTAGTATCTTGAACAACATTCCAATCACCACACAATAAATAACTAGTGTTAGAATAAGAAGCAATATTCTTCATAATTTCATTAAACATTTCCGGTTCATCACTGTTATAGCCATAAAGAGACACAAATGTTAATCTTTGATCAAATAAACTAATATCTAAAATTATGTATCTTCCATTCTGATCAATCTTTGAATCATGAACAGTATAATCTAGACCTTTCTTAAACATAACACAAACACCAGCACTTCTGTTATTAAAATGACTGAAAAGACATGTATCTCCCCATTCATCCTCCCAAAGTTGTTCAACCTCTTTACTACTATGGGTTTCTTGAAAACAAACAATTGAGGTATTTTTCCCTTTTGCCCAATCAAAAACATCATTTCTTTTTTTAACACTTGAAAAAAGACCCCTTACATTCATTGAGAGAACTGTAACAGTATTATCCATATCTAAAATATGAAGCAACAAAAACAAAATTCAGGAACCAATCTACTATTTCATATACAACAATAAAAATTTTACAATACACAATAAAACTTGCTTAACCCGTTAAGGTAGTACCTATGCTAACCAGGAAAGTGAGAGATCGGTCATGTATAAGTGTGTTAGGGGTGAGAGATCGGTCATGTATAAGTGTGCTTGGGGTGAGAGATCGGTCATGAATAAGTGTGCTAGGGGTGAGAGATCGGTCATGTATAAGTGTGCTTGGGGTGAGAGATCGGTCATGTATAAGTGTGCTTGGGGTGAGAGATCGGTCATGTATAAGTGTGCTTGGGGTGAGAGATCGGTCATGTATAAGTGTGCTTGGGGTGAGAGATCGGTCATGTATAAGTGTGCTTGGGGTATCGATTTTGCCTCTGTCTACGATTTTTTATTTGATTTTGGAACTGTTTTGACAGTGTAGTATTTTTGTGTTATTTTTTTCATTTTATCGGTACAACAGTCTCTAAAATATTTGGTGAAATTTCATGAAAGCCGATGGTGTTAGAAGATTAATCATTCCGTCATAGTACAAAATGTTTCATTACAGCTACAATGTTTAATTTGCTTACATGGTTTCAAAATTAAAACAAAACATTTTAACCACAAGACAATTTGCAACAAATCATCATTTATTTAAGTCCTGTCAGTTCAAGGATTAATTGTTCCAACAATAACATTGTGTTATGGTGTTTAACGCCACATTTAGCAATAATTCAGTTATATCGTGGTGGTCAGTTTTATTGGTGTAGGAAACCGGAGAACTCAAAGAAAACTACCGACCTGCCACAAGTCACTGACAAACTTTATCACTTAATGTGATATTGAGTACACCTCGCCATGAACGGGATTCCAACTCACAACTTTAGTTATGATAGGCGCTAATTGCACAGGTAATTGTAAATCCAATTACCATACAATCACGACAGCCCCTTATTCAAATTCAGAGCACTAACATTATTATAAAATATTACGAATTTAGTTTGTTACACATATTTTCATTGGTTCTTCAACCCTGAATGTCAGCATATATTCGGAAAACAGACGGGGTATATATTTCAGTCCCCAAAAACGATTAAAACATGGACGACAAAACATTACGCTTCACTGAATCAATGGTATAATACGGAATAATAAATATATTTTTACCAAATTAAATGCTGTTTTTATACTCAAAACGGCTCCATGAACAAAAAAATATTACAACGGTTAATTCCGTCACAAATACCTGATCGATTCAGCAAACTCCTGTGTTCCACGGATGTAGCATAACAAATCAACAAAACGTTGAGCCTTGAAAACTTTCGACGTCATGGGGCCACACCTAGGTTTTATTTACATGTTGTTAACATTTAAATTATTGAAACTGTTTCGCAAACCCGTTGTTTTGTTATGTGATATATTAATGTTATATTTATAAAGTTTATAAAATTTACTACATATGAAACTGTATTGATTTAGAAATTTAGTACAGTATTTTCCTTCATGAGACACCTCATACATGAAATATGACGCGACACATATTTTGACGTCATTGAAGAATGACGTCAAAGGTACGGAAACGGACATCTAGAGATACGAAAAATGAAAATAAAAGAGGCAAATTTATTTAATACAGTTGGATGTTGTATTTAAATAATGGTTAAATCCGTAATATATCTGTTATTCAGCTATCAGACAGGGTATATAATGTGACATTCCCGGCTTATGATATATATTCCTTTCGGCTGCGCCTCAGGGAATATAGATCCTAAGCCTGTCTGATAGCTGAATAACATATAATATTACATGTAATATATTAAAATACCTACATGTCTATCATGTAGAATAAAAGGATTTGCATTTTTGAAAATATTTTCTATTGTAGTTTATATTTCCATGAATTGTAATAAGGTGATTGTCGAAATAAGGGTAATAACAAAATTACCGAACTCCAAACAATCTTACAAAGGGAAAGTCAAAACTCATAAGTATATAAACAGACAAAATCAGTCAACAACCGGAAAACTGTGAAAACCGTAATGACCCTGACTTGGTGCAGGCATTTCTAAAGAAATGGTGGGTTGAATCAGATTTTAAAGCACCAAACCTCCCGCTTTCATTACTGCTCAAAGGTTCCGGCTGTCACTATAATAGTATTTATAACAATACTGGAACAAAATAGGTAAAATAGTTGTCAAGATCTGAGATCCAAGTAATTTACTAAATACATTTTAGATGGACAATATTATATTTGATTGGTTTTGCAGGTTCGTTAAAACACACAGTTGGGTAAATATAATGGCATTTTATAGATATTCTAGTAATGAAAAAGTATTTACATCTGCTCCTACACACACAGTATAAATTCTCATTGATAATATATAAACAACAATAAACAAATACAAATAAACCACATCTTCAGAACAATTCCAAAATCTGTTTGAAAATATTGGATACAGACGAAAAATCAATACCCCTAACACAAAATATAAAACAAATTGAATGCGTCTTTTTCAGCATTGGTTATATATTCTCAAAAAGCATTGCAATACAATTTAATATTTTTTCCATCCCGAAACAAATATTTGGCTACCAAAGATGTGCAGTATAATACCCCAGCTTGTCCCTGTATGGTCAAGACTTATACAATAAATGTTAGAGAATATCGAAGGGACAATAAAAAATGAACAATCCAAAGAAATTTGCAACATAGGGTAGACGAGACAAAGACAAACAAATCAAAAACACAACATAATATGTGTTGGACATCACTATATGTAAACAAACATAAATAACCTAAATAAGACACGAGCCCTGCTACAAACAACTGGTGGTAATAACGAACCGAACATCGTTCCCATGCGTGAATCTTAACGGAACTCAGAACGTAAAAACATATAATAGGACATCACAAAAACTTACAAAGATGAGCAACACTGACCACACCAAAAACACAGGGGTGAACTCAGGTGCTGTGTTGATTGTAGTGTAATAATTGTTTATTTAACTCGTCTTAATTGTATGACAAAGTGCAATACGCTTAATGTCCTTGTTAACTTTTTCTCATCATACATGTAAATTCACCTGAAATACTGATAAAAGAAAAAAAAGCAGTACAATGACCAGCTGTTGCAAAATATATAATCGACCTACTTTTTGAACTTGTCCATATAAAATATCTTCTTTACTTGTAGTTCTGTTGATATATATGGTCATGTTGGTTGTGCTGTTATAATATAAACTTTCTGAAAAACAAAGAGTTAAATAAAATGTGTATTGCTGCCTTAAAACAATGAAGTAGCAATCTAGAATTTACTAACTCTTCATATCTTGGACATCAATGTCCCCTTCAATGCAATTATGTCGTGCACATTAAATTCGATATCTACGTTTTTATTTTTAATACGGACATTGTCATAGAATGTCTAGTTTATTTTGAACATGGTTTTGCAGAAAACCTATATGCAAGGTCAACAGAGCATTTCTTGATTATTTCTTGCTTGGAAAATTATATCCACGACATTATATGTATATTATGTTCATCTTCAGCTAAATCTAACATTTTTCTAGGAAAGTCCCAATATTTTGAATCACAAACAAATCCTTCTACTTAAGGTCATAGAGAACTAGTAGGAAAAAATCACTGTGACAGGAAAATGATGCTTAATTAGTAAGCAGTGCTTGTATGTATAAATTGATAATTTATAATACAGAATATGGGTGTAAATGAACATGAAAGACTATCAAATTTTACACTTAGACACAAATCAAAGTATGTAAATGAACTCCATTTTTATTGATGTTCTAGGTATGTATTTAAAAATCACAGTAGGGTCTTCAATACTGAGTATAATTCATATCCTAAAATGAGTGTGAAGTGGCCACCAGAGTTGAATGATACTCTTTACAATACAATACCTTTTTAATTATCACTGGATGCCATGACCGTAGCGCAATGGAGGCAAATGAGGCAAATGCCTCACTTTTGAAACGGCAAGTGCAACCTTTTGAAAGAAAATCAAATCTTTTTTTTTTCTCAAAATTTGTCTAAATTCACCCCCTTTGCCTCACTTTATTCAGACCCGGCCTACGGCCATGGATGCACTCATTGAATGAGATAAAAAAAAATGTAAGCATACAGTGATTGAGTGTCCCATATAAATAAATGTATAAAATGCCCTTTATATAATATATTGTATATTGATGAGACTGAGCTTGAGATAGTTCGTCACTACAAATATCTTGGAATAATGCTAAGTTTAAACGGAAGCTTTACTCAAGCTCTACTCGACCTTACAAGGAGAGGTCAAAAAGCCTTTTTCAAATTGAAAAATATATTTAATAATATACCTTGTTCAGCCCCAAATTTTATGCATATATTTGACCACACAGTTAAACCTGTACTCTTATATGCTTCTGAAATTGTTGGTTTGTTTAACAATAATAAAAATGTTGGCATTAATAGTAACAATGATTCACATTTTATTAGTAATTTGTACAGCCGGAATCCTTTAGAAAAACTAAATATTTCCATGGGTAAATATGTTCTTGGAGTTAATAAAAGAACAACTAACTTAGCCATTTATGGTGAACTGGGAAGATACCCTCTATATATTGACACTATTATTTCCATGATCAAATACTGGGTCCGGCTGTGCAAAAACACTCATCATGACCCCTTGCTGCGGGAGGCATATGAAGAGAATCTTTTAATGTACGGTAACAATGAACCATGTTGGTTAAGATGTATACATATTTTATTGAAACATCTAAATATGGATCATATGTTGACTCATCCTGAAAATTTCAAATCTAGACACATATATAGTATAAAGAAAAAATTACAGAATAATTATGAGACATTGTGGAAAATTAACTTAAACAAATGTGAGAAACTTAGGACATATAGAAAATTTAAGTTTATATTTGGATACGAAACTTATATTTCGGATATTAGAAATAGTAGCCATAGAAACATTCTTACACGTTTTCGTACTAGTAACCACAAGCTCCATATTGAAACCAGTCGATATACCCGTCCAATTACTCCTGTTGAGAACCGTATATGTTCCAATTGTAACTCTAAAAGTGTAGAAGATGAAATTCATTTTCTAATGTATTGTCCTAAGTTTGAAAACCTCAGAAGAGAACTCTTTTCAAATGTTCTTAATTATAATGCTGCTATATTAAGTGCAGAGGATAAATTTGTTTGGATATTGAGCAACGAAGATCCATCTTGCGTCAGAGAACTCGCAAAATTTATCCACTCGTGTTTTCAAATGGCACCATAGTTCTCTGCATGCATGTTTTATATTTTATCTTTTCCAAATACAGTTATCTCTCTTTCATTGCCTCCCAAATGCAAACTATAATATATAATTTTATTTGTTATTTTATTATGTCATTCTTTCATGTACTATCTCATAATCTTTGTCAACCTTAATGTTCAATTATTGAGCTTTCTTTAATAAAGTATTTCGTATTTCGTATATGGACGAATACACCAGTTGTGTAAGATAAAAAATATTATAACATAGTGACTGAGTGCATTATTGGCATATGTACACAATGTCCTATATAATCTATTGTTGGACATACCATGTGTAGTTGCACGAGATAAAAAAAATAGTATTATACAGGAATTGAGTGCATAGCATACAGATGTATACAATAAAGTATATATAGTCAATGGACCCACTTAGCTACATTAGAAAAAATACTTCATGCAAACGAAAATAATGAAATATTTATTTACACATGTAAAATTTAATGTCGTTATATAATTTACGGACGGACACAGCACTTGCATGAGATAAAAAATTGTATTACACACTTATTCAGTGTATAACAGAGATTATGCAATGACCTATATATAGTCAATGAATGCACTTAGATACATTAGAAAAAAGGGGTAACATGAGGTGGAGCTAGAGCAAAATGTAACACCTGAACATATGTAACACCTGAACATATGTAATAACCAGCTGGTTCCAAGTGCTATTAGTTCATCCATATTCTTTTTTGTATCTACCTGGCCAGAAGGATGTTTGTGAAAATCACATTCCAAATCCCTCAAATCCTGTACATGTATCTCTCATATCCCTCAAATCCTGTACATGTATCTCTCATATCCCTCAAATCCTGTACATGTATCTCTCATATCCCTCAAATCCTGTACATGTATCTCTCATATCCCTCAAATCCTGTACATGTATCTCTCGTTTGATTAATATACTTGCCAGAGTGGTTTTGGAGATTATTGCAATGTGATTTACAGACCGCAACTAGAGGAAGGACAAAAATACAAATATTTTAATCATAAAATGGTTGCCCCAAAGAATTTCACTAAGTTTCACTCTGTTTTTGTTTTATATATGCCACCCTTATCACAAATATATATCAGCTAAAGATCAGCCTTGAGGATTATTTTTCTGCCCAAATTGATACTCAAAACAAAACGTTTCTAATGATTGAATACAAACCACTGATGGTTTCTGCATTACACCGTTCTGGGTTGAGTGTCTGTAATGCTAACAATGGTACTGTATACTCAAATGCTGCTCCTTGAAATAGTGGTAATCTAGAAGAACATACAACATAGATACAGTGAAACCTGACTAAAACAAACCTTTCTGAAACCAGGTGTTGTGTTTGGATAGACAAGTGTTCGGTTGATAAAGGTTATATTAACAACGATTTCCTACACTCTATCACACAATTACTATTCGAATAAAAATGATTGAGCGAGTGGGTATCGTTCAATGCCAAATGTTCCTGTTATAAACTATATCATGGCGAGGATACGTTTTAATATGAGATGATAACGTGATTCATACAAGACCAACATGTAGAACTTAATGAGGTTATAGGTTCTAGCTCATTTAAACAACAGTCTGCATAATAAAGAGCGATGAAGCATTAAATAACAATTTTATAGTACAATGTATTTGGTTTGACTCGATAAGGGATCGAACCCACGATCTTCATTACAGGAGGCGGCCTCGAGCTTGGTAACCATAATACCATCGCTTTAACATTTGTGAAGATTATTATGAAGTTTTTGTATTTTTTATCCTAGAAGAATTTAAACAACATAAGATCTCAGGACAAATATAAAATACAGTACATCAATTACAAATGTACTGTATCATTTGGGATGGAATCAAAATATAGAAAAATAAAAAGTTTTATTTAAAGTTGGTACAGTTTAGAACATACAACATAAGCTCTGAAGAGCTTTTAAAACCAACATAACATAAATAATATATAAAAACAAAGCATGCCATTTACAAACACATTACATGTACATACAATACAAGGTAGTTACATTTGACACAAAGATGGAGAAGACAACACCAGCTAATGTAAACTTGTATTACTGTGAGCACAGCTCACCAAGATATACCCCCCGCTCCCCACATAAGTCCAACCTATTTCCATAACCAAAACATTACTGATTGTTCGACCAAAAATGAAAGGGACCCTCCTCTCTTCACCGGTAAGCTGGGGATAAAATTTCAAAACATTCTGAGAAACACTACTCAAGTTATGATACGACATAGGGTAAAAATCCATATTCCGTCATATCAAGTCCAATAACCCTGGAACGGCAAAAGTGAAAATCGTCAAAAATGAAAGGAATCCTCCTCTCTTCACCGGTAAACTGGTGATAAAATTTCAAAACATTCTGAGAAACACTACTCAAGTTATCATACGACATAGGGTAAAAATCCTATTTTCCGTCATATCAAGTCCAATAACCCTGGAACGGCAAAAGTGAAAATCGTCAAAAAAGAAATGGATCCTCCTCTCTTCACCAGTAAACAGCTGATAAAATTTTAAAAGATTCTAAGAAACACAACTCAAGTTATCGTACGACATAGGATTTGTCTACAGACGGACGGACATGGTGAAACCAGTATACCCCCTACAACTTCGTTGCGGGGGGTATAAATATACTAAAACAATTACCGCTCCAGATGGACAAAACATTACCAGCGAAACATAATACAAAAAAAATATATTTATAATTAAAGGTTTTGTCAGAAAAGCACTTGCTTCTCTCATTTTGATCGAATACTCTACGTCAAAAAGAGTAATAACTCCCTTAAAATTAGTCCCATCAAGATGACGTAACGATATGCGATTCTCTATGATGATAATATAAGCAAGCAAGTTTTAAAAATATCCCTTTTAAAATTGATGATGATCGGAGTACAACATTTGTGACATATACTGAACACAATATGTCTCTCACAGAATTGGAGAATGGGAGAGACATAGAAAATAAATAAAAAGAAAATAAATAAAACTTCCCAATACATCAGGAGTGAGAATAGCTCAAATCAAATTCCTACCTTACTCCGAAGAGAATCATCATTAACGTTGTAATACCATCCATGAACAGGGTTGTACTAAGAAGTTTGGTTTTAAACATGCCATTGTGGTCCCCACACACGGCTTCAGCTACCATTATAGACAATGCTAACTGATTAGCAAGTGAGAGAAGAGCTTGCTGAAATAAAAACAATAAAATAGTATAGTCACGGCTGGTAATCGGCACAAGCAGAACAGTTGGTTCTGCAAAGAAATTCGTGAGGATAACTTCCGGTTTTGGTGGAGGAGAGTTCATGAAGACGCTTCGCAAGGTATGTACATGTCAAAAATTGAAATTTTCTTTTTTACTGCTCGAATATTGCAAAATCAGAGAATGCTATGCTGTGGCGAATGCTTTCACGATTAGAAACATGTCTAGTTTATTCTTGTATATGAAGTGCAACTCTCGCAAAATCAATCGTCCCACGAAAAACATGACGAAAATTGTGACACTCTTACATTTCTAAGTTGTTCTTGACAAAGATGCAAGTTAAATTTTCAATATTTTTTTATCATGGGTGTCTAAATGTAATTGGGGATAAATTCCGATTCGTCAAAAGTAAATTGAAGTCTAGATAAATCTACAAACTGTCAATTTTCTCGTGTTCCTGCTTGAGGAGATCGGTTCTGATAGAGCACATTGCGAATGCATGAGGAGATTTGCTAGTTTTGTTAATTGTTTTCTGCAAAATTGATAAATTGACACTTTTAAACACAAAACTGTTACATACTCTAATCAAAATAAACTATTCTCTGTCCACTTTCAGGAGATGCCAGGATTCAAGGGAAAGAGGAAAAGGGGACTGACATTGACTCTTTACAAAAAACCATTTCGATATAGATTGCCTGTAAGGAAACGAACAAAAACAAGTAGCAGTACACCAAATTTAAAATCCCCATCAATCGGGACACTAAGTTTATTAAAAAAATCTCTTTCAATTTCAAAATATTTATATCCTTTCAAACGGGTTTCCACATCTATTCGGCGCAACCTTTTTACTAAAGAGGACGGAAACTTCACCGCAGATCTACACAAGTTATAATATTACATGATTTCAGCACATGGGTCTAACGTAAATAAACATTCACTTAGTGCTAGTAGTCATGAATAAATTAAACACAAGATGTCAATTAAACTGTGGATATATCCTTAAAATCGGTAAAGTGTGTACACATAACACACTACATAATAGAAAAACAAACCACAAATTAATATTATTCTCAACTGGATGATATTTAATTTAGAGTGTATCATTTGTATTAGAAATTATAAAGATATGATTCACATTAAGTTTAATTATTCTTGATTATAAGTATTATATATATACCATGGATCTTACGAATTAACTTATTTAAACCAACGAATCCGAAAGATGAGTTGGTTTAAATAAGTTCATGAGTAAGATCCATGGTATATATGGTTTGTAACAGAAATGAAATGATTGACAGATCTATGACGTCAAAATCATGGAATAACAGATCATATACCGTCAAAATCATGGAAAACAGACCTATGACGTCAAAATCATGGAATAACATCAAGATCTTCATGTTAGACCATGCTTTGTAAAAGTTCACGCTTTTCAAGTTGATAATTGCATAAAAACATCAAAGGAAAAATGCGTATTTATGTTACAAAATTATCTTAGTGCATTTTAATTTTTTTCCAATGTAAGGGAAGTTAATCTTGTGTATCCTATACACAATGGAAGTTGTCACAAACAACAAATGATCAATAATGACAAGTTAAATCATGGGAAACCGCAGTTACAATTGTGAATTGATTCCTTAAATGAAATGTTTCTTTCTAGGTGGACAGCCCATGAACAATGAAATATTACTTTTATACTTTTAAAAACCCGACGGGAAGAAGGGCATCAGTTCGTGAATTTATTACCAGACAGACATGCAAAATTTGTGATTATACAGTGGATTACATGTATCGTACCAAAACTAGCAAATCTCCTCATGCATTCGCAATGTGCACTATCAGAACCGATCTCCTCAAGCAGGAAAACGAGAAAATTGACAGTTTGTAGATTTATCTAGACTTCAATTTACTTCTGACGAATCGGAATTTATCCCCGATTACATTTAGACTCCCATGATGAAAAAATAATGAAAATTTAACTTGTTAGTACTACAGTCAAATAAAACCGAGGACTGCTTAAACCAAGTATGTGCGATTATTTTGAGGATTAAATCCTAAATGCCCGCTAGTTTAAAACAATATGCACGTAAAAATGACTTTTATGTTCTAAATGTGCTGTCAAAATATATTTTTATATTCAATTTATTGATTTTATCTTGTGATATTGGTGATACTCATCATTTCAACTATTCGGGTTGGTTTTTTTTTGGCAATATGTTTTACAATGTGCACTGCTCAATTTTGCAAACAAATTCCGCTAGACGGAATTCACGCAAAAACAAAAAATAAAACAACTAGCAATTATCTTTCAGTGCATTTAATCTTACCTGGATTGGTTGTTTGGTTTTATGGTGCTTAACGCCACTTTCAACAATATATCAGTTATATCGTGGCGGTCAGTTTTATTGGTGGGGGAAACCGGAATACCCTGGAAAAAACCACCAACCCGCCGCAAGTCACTGATTAACTTTATCACATAATGTTGTACACAATCTTACCTGAAAGGCAAATAATACTGTTAAGTGTATGGGGGGATTATCTGTTACTCCATATATCAGTGCATCATCAGCAACATGTATGTCTTCTACAACTTCCACGTCACCAGTTTGTTCTGGGTGTGGAGTAAACCCATTCTGTGCTCCGGATTCTTTTTCTGTTCCATTAACTAACGTCATTGTAACTGATGAATATCCTCTACAAAACAAAAGACAGAAATAATTAATTAGTTATCAACCATATACATTTAAAAGCTAACATACAAGGTAAATGAAGAAAAGAAAAGATAAACATAAATATTCCTATGGACCTAATTTTTCACGGTCAAAAGGTCAATAAAAAACGAAAACCTTATAAATAAACCGAAGTATATAATGGTGACATAGTTATAATAATGTTAATATTTAGCACAACTGTCATTGTTTGTCTAATATATCAAAGCTACTAATGTCAGTGTTAACGAATGAGGCAGACTATTGTAATAAAACAAAAGCAGATGTCTTTAGTTTTCTGTGTTGTGTTTTGTACACCCTTTTTTGTCCCGTTTCTTTTGGCCACTGTTTTGTCAGTCCTTCTTTGATATACCACTTCTGATTTAGATTACCCTTTTTGGTATCTTCAAGCTTTTCTTAGCGTGTACGTTGCGTGTCTGGAAAAACCTTCACCAGATCATGGTGAATGATCTGGGATGATCTGGGAAACCAAATAATTTAAAACTTGTGATTTTTCAGTTTTCACCTTTTAGGAAAAATACAGTCAAAATTTGTCATTTCGTTTTAATTTACTCTTAGTTCATGTTCAAGAATCCTTAGACTGTTAACTGATATTACATATATGATAGAACACATTTGTTGGTTCAATGTTCTATCCTATTAATTATTGGAACACTAATGTACGGAACCCGTTTACTGACATGACAAATATCTATTTTTATTTCGTTCACACGAAATACTATTTCGCTTTAATGAATTATTATTTCGTTTTTTCAAAATATTATTTCGTTTTAGCGAATTATTATTTCGTTTTTTCGGAATATTATTTCGTTTTAACGAATTATTATTTCGTTTTTTCGAAATATAATTTCGGTACCGGAAGTCAAAACTTCTCCGTAAATAACAGATTTATTAAAACTTACTTTACAAGTATATAGTTGTCTAACCCATAGTCCAATATATGTGATCGTGAACAAAACATAACGAATCGTAACGTTTATTGTATAGAGGTGGAAGAAAAAAGTAAGCCCTGGGTTGAGCTCATATATTATCCTACGCTTCCAGTTGGAGAGAAACAAGACCAGAACAATATTCTACTCCCAAACAGAATGTTTGAAAATGGCTCTTCTTCGCTCTTGGTTCGAGTTATTTTATATAAGTAGTGACCGTAACAGTTTACAAATTTCTAAAAAGCAATGAATGCACTAAATTCAGGCGACAAGATCCATTCTCCAAATCGCACAAATTAATAACATATTTACTCAGGTATCCTCAGCCAATTATTAAATCATCATAATTAAATTAGTTAGCTTTTCAAACTTTTGCCTTTGAGCGTACCAGATGAATGTTATTCTAGTAACACGTCGTGTGCTCTAACTTTTACGTTTTTATTACTGTGGTAAGAACCCCACGATATCAAACCTCCTACTGCCACAGTAATTGAGGTATCGACCTATTAACATAAACTACCAATGTCAATGTCCTTGAAGCATCAACCCTACAACACTTATACAACTACATGTACTACTGTCATAGATACATAGGTATCTACATTATCAGATCCAAGCTATTAAATGCCAGTTACTGCACTCTCGTTGAACTACAATGATATCAAACCCTGTCTATGTTTTTGTTACTCACATATTATGCATATAATGCCAAAATCTACCAGTTATAGTTACTCAAAAAAACAAACGTTTTTATAGTACCTCGGGGATTGTTGTTTAACGCCAATTCACCAATTGTCAGCTATATCATGGCGAGAACAAGTTAATTTTCAATGAGATGATGATGAGGTCACTTCGTACTAGACCAACATGCTGAGCTGGATTTTTATAGTGCTAAAATGTAGCTCACTGAAACAACAGTCCGCGGGTAGACATGTCGCTCCACTCGGACACATTGTTCTGATTCCGAGCCAACCAGTCTTTGCTCTTTCTCCTTAATGATGGGTGCTTAGCGGAGAAGCAACAAATACCAATTTTACAGTCTTTGGTTTACCCGACCGGGGCTCGAACCCAAGATCTACCGCACTCGAGGCGATCACGCTAACCATTACGCCACCGATGTGGTTAACATACTTATACCATAGTACCCAAGGTACCATTCTCATAATAGGGTTAATGTTGTGGTGTTTAACGCCACTTTCAACACTATTTAAGTTATATCGTGACGATCAGTTTTATTGGTGGAGAAAACCGGAGTACCCGGAGAAAACCACCGACCTGTCGCAAATCACTGACAAACTTTATCACATAAAGTTGCATCTAGTACACCTGGCCATGAGCAGGATTCAAACTCACAACTTTAATGGTGATATGCACTGCTTCAATTGGTAGTTGTAAATCCAACTACCATACGATCATGACCGCGACGGTACCATTCTCATAATGTTACAAGGGAAGGAGGGAGTCGTGGTCGTGAATGTATGGTAGTTGACTTTACCCATGCAATTAGTGCCTATTACCTCTAAAGTTGTACGTTCGAATCCCGCTCATGGCGAGGTGTACTCGATACAACATTATGTTGTAAAGTTTGTCCGTGACTTGTGGCAGGTCGACGATTTTCTCCGGGTATTCCGTTTTCTTCCATAAAAAAAAATGACCTCCCCGATATAACTGAAATATTGTGGCGTTAAACACCATAACCATAATCCTATAATGTTACTAGGGTACAATTCTTATAGAATGTTACTAGGGTACAATTCTTATAGAATGTTACTAGGGTACAATTCTTATAGAATGTTACTAGGGTACAATTCTTATAGAATGTTACTAGGGTACAATTCTTATAGAATGTTACTAGGGTACAATTCTTATAGAATGTTACTAGGGTACAATTCTTATAGAATGTTACTAGGGTACAATTCTTATAGAATGTTACTAGGGTACAATTCTTATAGAATGTTACTAGGGTACAATTATCATAGAATGTTACTAGGATACAATTCTTATAGAATGTTACTAGGGTACAATTCTTATAGAATGTTACTAGGGTACAATTCTTATAGAATGTTACTAGGGTACAATTCTTATAGAATGTTACTAGGGTACAATTCTTATAGAATGTTACTAGGGTACAATTCTTATAGAATGTTACTAGGGTACAATTCTTATAGAATGTTACTAGGGTACAATTCTTATAGAATGTTACTAGGATACAATTCTTATAGAATGTTACTAGGGTACAATTCTTATAGAATGTTACTAGGGTACAATTCTTATAGAATGTTACTAGGGTACAATTCTTATAGAATGTTACTAGGGTACAATTCTTATAGAATGTTACTAGGGTACAATTCTTATAGAATGTTACTAGGGTACAATTCTTATAGAATGTTACTAGGGTACAATTCTTATAGAATGTTACTAGGGTACAATTCTTATAGAATGTTACTAGGGTACAATTCTTATAGAATGTTACTAGGGTACAATTCTTATAGAATGTTACTAGGGTACAATTCTTATAGAATGTTACTAGGGTACAATTCTTATAGAATGTTACTAGGGTACAATTCTTATAGAATGTTACTAGGGTACAATTCTTATAGAATGTTACTAGGGTACAATTCTTATAGAATGTTACTAGGATACAATTCTTATAGAATGTTACTAGGGTACAATTCTTATAGAATGTTACTAGGGTACAATTCTTATAGAATGTTACTAGGGTACAATTCTTATAGAATGTTACTAGGGTACAATTCTTATAGAATGTTACTAGGGTACAATTCTTATAGAATGTTACTAGGGTACAATTCTTATAGAATGTTACTAGGGTACAATTCTTATAGAATGTTACTAGGGTACAATTCTTATAGAATGTTACTAGGGTACAATTCTTATAGAATGTTACTAGGGTACAATTCTTATAGAATGTTACTAGGGTACAATTCTTATAGAATGTTACTAGGGTACAATTCTTATAGAATGTTACTAGGGTACAATTCTTATAGAATGTTACTAGGATACAATTCTTATAGAATGTTACTAGGGTACAATTCTTATAGAATGTTACTAGGGTACAATTCTTATAGAATGTTACTAGGGTACAATTCTTATAGAATGTTACTAGGGTACAATTCTTATAGAATGTTACTAGGGTACAATTCTTATAGAATGTTACTAGGGTACAATTCTTATAGAATGTTACTAGGGTACAATTCTTATAGAATGTTACTAGGATACAATTCTTATAGAATGTTACTAGGGTACAATTCTTATAGAATGTTACTAGGGTACAATTCTTATAGAATGTTACTAGGGTACAATGCTTATAGAATGTTACTAGGGTACAATTCTTATAGAATGTTACTAGGGTACAATGCTTATAGAATGTTACTAGGGTACAATTCTTATAGAATGTTACTAGGGTACAATTCTTATAGAATGTTACTAGGGTACAATTCTTATAGAATGTTACTAGGGTACAATTCTTATAGAATGTTACTAGGGTACAATTCTTATAGAATGTTACTAGGGTACAATTCTTATAGAATGTTACTAGGGTACAATTCTTATAGAATGTTACTAGGGTACAATTCTCATAGAATGTTACTAGGGTACAATTCTTATAGAATGACAAATCTACGTCTCAGTTATTAAGATACATGCGTTTCATTCTCATTATACAAAATATACTATTGCCATAGTAACTTGAGTATTATTTACATCATTTGAATACTATTAATTACATTGGTTGTGGTGTGCCACTCCTGTAATATCAAACCAAAATGCATGCTGGTATTATCATTGTTGTTATGATGTTACTTTCATTAGAAAAACAATCGTTTCTCAACTTAACGTAAAATATATGTCGACAAAGGAGAAAATCATGAACTCATATATTTAGTGTTTTTGTGCGCGAATATCTTGTACGTTATTTTGTATAACATTTAATCATCAAAATACATTGCAAGATCTAAATTTTAATATAATAGACACAATTTCAAAGTAAAATGTAAAAGATAATTTAACTGACCTCATCTTGTTGATATACTACTATTTATACGCATTTGTTGTCTTAATAGTAAATATAAACTTCAGTTTAGATAATCCGTGTCTTATGAACCAAACAATACAGATATATTGCTTTAATAGTAAATATAAACATCAGTATTTAGATAATCCATTTCTCATGAAACGAATAATACAGATATATCACGTATTTGGTGATATTGACAATTAATTATAGATCTAGACAAAAACAGTGTTAACTATTAGAACTTAAATGATAAAATCAATAGATATCAAAGATTGTATTTTTAGATGTTCATTATTTAACGCCCCCTAGATATTGATTCCGTTTTATATTGACGGAAATAGTAAATGGCTAAATGTCATTATATGAATGTGTTTGTCTTGGTGATAAAACAATTTGTCTAACTGCATTTGTAGACTAGTAACCAAACTTATTACTGTAGAGCGACAAGGGCTGCTTCCTCGTGTATTCATTTTGGTGAAAATCAAGCTTAACGTCGAAAACCATAACTGACTGAGGAAATATTCTAGAAAAGTATCTGAAGCCATTGCCACAATCATTTCAAAGAAAATAAATTCAAAATTAGATAAAAATATAATATTTGTATAATTTCCAAATATTCGGCAGTCCTTATTGATCACCTTATTAGCCCCTTTTCAATAAACAAATAAATATCTCATTTTTTTCAGTGACTCATATATAACTCATCAGGATGAGTATATTTGCAAAAACATGCATCCAAATTATTGGAGAAAATTAAAAAAAAAAAAAAAAAAAACGTTCAAATTTTCTTCTGGTCAGTTTCGTCAACTTGTGAGTATCATCCAAAGTATTGTTATTTCTGTCATGTGTGAGATGTAGATGTAGAAGAAATGACGTCATTACGAACAGCCAATGGAGAGAAAAATAAATATAGCAGCCTTGTTTACATCAGGACAATAAATAAGACTTTCTTTTAAACTAATAACCAAATAAACATGTCTGTCATAACCTATAATAACATATACCGGTAATCTAATTATGTCATGTTAAAATAGTATTCTCGTATTGTAAAATTTACGGCATTAGAGGGGGTATGGTGTTCAACGCCACTTTTAACAATATTTCAGTTATATCGTGACGGCGTTAGATCAATAAGAAAAGCTTGAAGATGAAAGAGGTAATCAGAAACCATCAATCAAAGAAGGACAGACAAAACAATGGCCAAACGAAAAAGGATAAAAGGACAACCAAAGAGCTACCAAACATAACACAGAAAACTAAAGATTGAGCACAACGAACAACACTAAAACCCGGGGGTAAACTCAAGTGATCCGGAAGGATTAACTGTTCCCGACCCCACATGTGACACCCGTCGTGTTACTGTTAAACGACACGAACATCATCTGATATGGAAATCGTGTTGGAAATGACCACGCCTCTACAAATCAAATAGGAGTCAAGACGAATCGAACATAGGTTTTTTTACGCGGAACTCGTAAGCGGACGTCACAACATGGAACTAAAAACGTACAGACATGCAACTGACAACATGAACAACACGGACCCACTAAGACAAGTAAAATATGTCAACAGCGCTAGAAATCTCCTATATAATAAACGAAAAAAAAATTCATGTGATCTAAAAAGGTGAATACAAGTTGGATACAAGTTAGAACGAACAGTACAAATATATTACAATTCGGATAGACTTTACAGACTAATGAAACATAAAAATAAATAATACACAAAAACTGTTAATATACAAAGCAAACACCGATACAATTAACTAACTGACAATCATTTCTACGCAAAAATTGTATTAGAAACAATATGCTTTCTAAATGTTGTGGTCCACAATATAAAACAAAACACATTTAGTATGCATATGGTACTATAGTACAAATTAATTCAAAGGAGGAAATATTTTTATTATTATACCGGTATTTGAAACAGGTCTGCAGACCGTTGAAACAAGGATATTCCGTAACGGTCGGCCAATTCATTATGACTATGACCACCATAAATATTTTGAAAGGGGGCTTTAGTTTATGAAGTTTAAAGGAACGTTTGACTATGATCTATTTTATGATCCCAGTTATTGTTATCCGGTTGTCACTTCTCATCGTGATCAGAAAGAACTTCGATGTTCAGGCATATCTCCTGGCATTTTATGCGGTCATTTCTCCAATGTATTAACTACAATGTTCAGAATCATTTCCATACATCTTTATTTACTTTTCATTTCGGTAAGGACAATACCATTCAGAAATATCTGCAAGTTCGGAATGCATCGATGGCGCCACTGCATGATGGCTTAGGCATATGGAAAGCGCTTTCACTCGGCAATGACTCGAGAGAAATTATGCATTTCTTTGTAGTGTCTTGCATGGAGGATTAGAAACGATAAGGAATGCATATATCCTGCGAGTTTCAATGGTGGTTGCTGTGTGTCTGATTTAGAAATGACATTGCTGTCCTTTGGATATTTTGTACATGACAAATCGAGCATCCTTATGCCTTTCATCAAGGTTGGTGCTGTTTAAATGCTGTACTATATAACATAGCACCAACATTTGACGTGTTTCCACGCCTGTTGGTGACATATCGGACAGCTCTGTGTTGGACCATTTTAATCTGATCAATTTCGCCTTTATAGTAAGTGTACAACACAGAACAAACATACTCGAGCGGTGGTGTTCTAATCAGAGATTTATTAGCTTGTCATAAGTTGGTTGCAATTTTTGTTGTCGTAAGACGGAAATAAAGAATATATCTAAAAATGTTATATTTATTAAATATGACAACGACACCTTTTTGATATACCTTTTACTTTACAATGATGCGGTTAAAATGTATTATCAAATGCAATACATATACTAAACATGGTATACAATGAAATTTGATAAATGTTTTTGTTTTCTTTCCTTAACACCAGAACGAGTCCATTGAACTCTTAGGTGCGTCAACACGTCAGACAGCTCAGCACAACAACAAGTTTCCAAGTTACAAACCAATTATGACTTACGTGTCAAGACATATTTATTTCTCGGTCAAGTGTTAATCTAATTCCTTTGTAAACATTAGGATAATGAGATAATAATAAAATCTGTCATTGTAATACAGTTTTCTATGTTTTATTGAGGTATATATGTACAACTTTCTATTTGATGTACACGTACGTTAATATAAATTTAAATACAGAACAGCATATCATTACCATATATATAGGTGACCTTAGCCGATTTTGGCTATCCTGTTTAGGCCCTTTGGTTTACCTGCTAACAACAGTTTTTAAATTATTTGGTTTTCCAATCTGTTTGACTTTGAGCGTACCTTATAAGGATTATTCCAGAAACGCGTTGTGTGTACTCAATTTGATATCTACGTTTTGACTACATTGTATTTATTATGAATTTTGATGAATATTCTTGTGATATTTATGTGGTTAATAAATGTTTGAAGATACCAAAGGGGAACTCAGAAATTAAAGTAATTCGAAGAAGAATAGACAATAAAATCACCACAAGAAAAGGATAAAAAGACCAACAATAATATACACTTATTGACTGGGTATGAGGGTAATAGCACTTTTATTGTCCCCAAGGTACCAACTATTTTCCGAAGCAACGCTGAGGAAAATAGTTGGTACAGAGGGGACAATTAAAGTTTTATTACCCGAATATCAAGTCTATAAGTGTTTTATTATACTGAACAACTGTGCAATTAAAAATTCTAAATTAGGTCCTTTTCTGATGGATTTCTATTCTACTTTATTAATGTTTTTTAAAACTAATACATTTTCATGTGTGCATTTGAACAAGAAATTTTTTTTTTAAAACACAAAAAAAACCATGTGATTAAAGTGCTATTCACCGGCCGGTGAATAGTCATTTGTGCTATTCACCGGTGAATAGTACTTTTCAGACAAATTGAATGAAACTATGGAAATAGTAATTTTTATTGCAATAAATTTTATATAGAAAAAAGTATTAGAAGTATAATAATACAAATTACTATACGAAAAACTAAAGATTGAGCAACAGCTGCCCTACACAAGTACTCTGGAAGGTTAAATAGTTCATGGTGATAAGTCGTGAATGAGAAAAGGACAGGATTGTGATTATGATATATGCAACATATCCGTGGTTATTTATGATACATATATTTCGTAACTGTTAACCAAGTCAAGGTGGCGATCATAAACCTTTCAAAGTGATGACTTCAACTTGACCAATGGGAACCAACTAAAAGAACATGTAAAATCCAGCATAGCCAGCGTCGAAGCCAGATACGAAAAATTCAGAAATGTGACAAATAACACCGCCACCTTTATTGCTGACAATAAAAAACTAAAAGCCGACAATCTAAAGCTCATTCATGAAGTGTCGCAACTAAACAGCAATATTGAGGAACTGGAACAATACGGACGCCGAACATCGCTCCGATTTCACAACGTTCCGATGGTGCAAGGGGACCTCCAAAAAACCGACCAGCTAATTGTGGACATTGTCAATAAAAAACTGAAAATCACTCCACCACTTTGTGTTGATGATATAAATAGATCTCATATTATTGGAACCATCAACAATGGCAAAGGTCAACTCATTTGCAGATTTAAAAATTGGAAAATAAAAAATGCTATCTACATGTTAAAAAAAAATCTGAAAAACAACCCTGAGAAGATATTTATCACAGAGGACCTGACAAAAACTCGTCAATTTATTGTTAAAGAACTCAACACTCAAAAGCGAGATAATAAGATCCATTCGTTTTGGACTTTTGACGGCCGTATTTTCGCAAAAAAGGATGCAAACGGTCGAAAACAGCTCATCAAGTGTGTTCAGGATATTGACTATCTGATCAATTCCGATTAAAACACCGACTTTTGTGTTTTTCAAATACGGAACATTCGGACTTTTGATTTTTACAACAATTTTTTTTCAGTATTATCCAAATCTTGCTTTATCAATTTACCTGAATATCAGTATATCTACTTGAATTACTCCTTGAAATAGTTTACTTGATAAATTAGATATATGTATATTCTTACTTACCTACTTCATGTATTATACCAAGTAATTAAATATATGTTCACTGTTATAATCATTTTGTCAACAACACTGTATAGTCGACACGTGGTTTTTATTTATTTACCTTTGTACACGTGTTTGCATGTGACCGATTGAAAAGGAGCACTCGATTCCAAACACTAACTTCTAAAATCAATATTACTAGGTTTGTTTTTGTTTTGTTTTTTTTTGTTGTTGTTGCTTTTTGTTTTTTTTTAAATAACTTGCTAAAAAACTAAAGACGGTTGTCTTAAATATAAATTATTGCTCCTACATAAAAATGATAATAATAATAAATGAAAAAAAAAAAAAAAAAAAAAATGTGTAATTCCAAACACATAACTAATTGCGTACCACGTGTTCCATGTTACCAAATCATCAATCACTATTGATAAACAAATCACCATAACCATATTTGTTCTGCTTTTAATGGAAATTCTTATGAATAATGTTGATCATGTTTTTTGTTTGTTTTGTTTTTTTTTTTCATTTCTTTTTTTCTTTAAATTTTTCAATACCCCCCATTTTTATATGTTAGCTATATTGTACAAAACCCTTACCATATCAATGATACAGCTTGAATTAGCTGGTGTTTTTCTATTGTCACAATCCATGTATTTCTGTTTCATGTATGTACCTTACTTACTTTTTAATTATGCATTGTATATATTTGTTCATATTTTCACTGGAGTTGAGATGCTATGTTTATTTGTTTATCAGTTGTTTATTGACCTATCTTGTGTTTTCATATGTAATTTAGATATATTTGACAATGGATAATGACTTACAGTCATACCGCTCTTCGATGGGTCATTTTAACTTCAATACGCATTCTGGGTTTTTCAAAAGACATTTTTTTAGATCAAATAATCATTTAGTGTTATATATATTATTAATGTTAATAATTAGAATATGTTTTCAAAGATTTGTTAATTTTTGTCATTCAATTTATCTGGAACTTCTATTACAGAATCCAGTTTCAACATTTATAATTGTATTGCTGATACTGCTTAGTAATGATGTTGAGCTAAACCCAGGCCCTACAAAGGAAGGTGAACTCTCAATTTTTCATTTAAACACTAGAAGTATGCGTCATAAATTAGATTACATAGAAAGCATTTGTAATGAAGCAGATATTATATGTTTAACAGAAACACATCTTGATCAAAATATAACAAATGATGGCATTTTTATAGAGGGATACTGCAAAGATCCGTATAGGAAAGATCGAAATAATTCAGGGGGAGGTGTAATAGCATATTTTAGTAATCATCTAATTGTCCAACCCAGAACAGATTTAAATTTTGATAGTGAAGCTATTTGGCTGGAAATTGTTTTTCCTGCATACAAAATGCTCCTTTGTGTTGTATATCGCCAACCTAATGCGAACTATCCATTCTGGGACAAGTTTCAACAGTCCGTGGAAAACGCCACGAATTACTCGTCAAACGTTGTGATAACGGGAGATTTAAATGTAGATTTTCTTAGTGAACATTCTCACAAATTATTTGATATTATGAGGTTGAATGATCTGAAAAACATGATTACTGAACCTACCAGAACATGTAACACGCGCCAATCTTTACTTGACCCTGTTTTAGTATCTGATAATTGTAATGTCCTTGAGTCGTATGTAATTCAAGTAGATAGAAAATATAGTGACCATGAAGCAACAATTGTCTACCTAAAAGTCACTCTTAAATCAATCAATACTTATAAACGATTGGTCTGGGATTATCGAAATGCTGATTTTGAGACCTGTAACGATTGTATATCCTCCTTAAATTGGAACTCAATTATATCTCTAGAAAATAGTATGGACGAAAACTGTCAAACATTTACAAAAACATTTATTGAAATAATTAAAAATTGTGTGCCCCAAAAAGAAGTTACAATAAGACTAAACGATAAAGTTTGGTTCAATTCCGAATTAAGAAGGGAAATAAGAAAACGAGACAGACTTCGAAAACTGGCTCGTAGATCTAATAGTGATTCCAATATTAATAAATACAAGAAGCAAAGAAATCATGTAAATAATTTAAAAAAGCATGCTAAAGAACAATTTTATTTTAATGTTAATACTATACTAGATGATTTTTCAAGTTCAAATTCAAAATCTTACTGGTCATTGATTAAAAAATTGGTTAAATCGTCTGGTGACATGTCACCAATTAGTCAATTAAAAAAAGAAAATAATGACCTCATCTCAGATGATTACGAAAAAGCATGTCTTCTAAATAATTATTTCTGTTCTATATCTACATTAAATGACAGTAATACATCAAAACCAGACTTTCCTCTCAGAACAAATGCAACACTAGATTTCTTTCAAATTACTCCGAGTAAAGTTCTTGATATTTTACAAATTTTAAAACTTGGAAAAGCGTCAGGTCTGGATTCCATTAGTCATCAAATGCTTAAGAAAACGTGTAATACTGTTTGTGTTCCCCTCTCTCTCTTGTTTAATTTATCGCTTTCTAAATCGGAATTTCCAACGCAATGGAAAACCGCATCTGTTATGCCACTCTTCAAAAAGGGAGACAAATCATTAATATCTAACTATAGACCAATATCATTACTATCAGCAGTTGGCAAAGTATTCGAAAGAATTGTTTTTAAGGAAGTATTTAATCATTTAATATCAAATAATTTATTGTATAAATTTCAATCAGGTTTCATCCCAGGTCACTCTACCGTTCACCAGCTAATAGAAATCTATTACAGAATATGTATGTCTCTGGATGATCATTGTATTACTACCCTTATTTTATGTGATATTTCTAAAGCATTTGATCGGGTCTGGCATACAGGGCTTTTACTGAAACTTAAAGCTTACGGGGTAGATGGTAAATTATTTAAATGGTTTGAAAGCTATATTTCCAGTAGGAAACAATGTGTATTTATAAACAATTCCAAATCCCCCTTAGTAAATACAAATGCAGGAGTCCCCCAGGGCTCAGTGCTTGGTCCGCTACTTTTCTTATTATATGTTAATGATATTGCAGATAACCTTTTAAGTCTTACTAGACTGTTTGCAGATGATACTTCTCTTTCATATTCTAGTCAAAGTCCATATACTATAGAAGATGTAATAAATAGTGATTTGGAATCTATATCTATATGGTCTAAGCAATGGTTAGTAAATTTTAATCCTCAAAAAACTAAAGCAATGGTATTTTCCAACATTAATCTTCCCAACGATATAGAAATAACATTCCAAGACAAATTAGTAGAATTTGTTACCTGTCACAAACATTTGGGTATTACTTTTGACAGCAATGGAAAATTTCATACCCATATAGTTAATATTATTAAATCAGCAAGTCAGAGGTTGTGTGCCCTAAGAAAACTTAAATATGCATTAAATAGACATTATCTTTCTCGTATTTATTTGATCTTTATAAGGCCTATGTTGGAATACGCATGTGAACTTTGGGATGGTTGTAGTCAACAAGACTCTGATAATTTAGAAAAGCTTCAAATAGAGGCAGGACGAATAGTAACCGGACTGCCTCTATTTGCAAGTCGTCAATCTATCTATTCTGAAACGGGTTGGGAATTACTATCTGATAGGCGAAGGGTAAGAAGGCTCAGCTTATTTTATTCTATTCACAACAAATCTGCCCCAGACTATCTTTGTGATTTGATGCCCCTTCCGGTTGGTAGTGTTTCCCAGTATAATTTACGAAATAGTAATAATTATGTTTTACCTAATTGTCGATTAGAAATTACCAAAAAGTCCTTTTTCCCCTCTACTACCCGGGACTGGAACAATTTAAGTCCGGAAATTAGAAATTCTGGTAATATTAACATATTTAAAAGAAAAATTAAAATATTGCTTGAAAAAGTGCCTTTTTATTTCGGTTGGGGTGATAGAAAACTAAATATTATTCATAGCAGACTTAGAAATATGTGCATTTCGCTAAATGCAGATTTGCACCTTGTTCATTTAAAACCTAGTCCTGCATGTATCTGTGGTCATGGTTTTGAAGACTGTATACACTTTTTCCTTGAATGTCCCTTTTACAATGAAAATAGGGCAATCTTGTTTAATAAATTAAAGAATTACGTAGTTACAATTGAATTGATATTAGCTGGTGATGAAAATTTGACTCCTAACCAAAACATTGAAATCTTCTCTGTTGTTTATTCTTTTATTAGAAGCACCCAGCGCTTTAACTAATATACTAGCTTACTCACTCCAGTCCATGTTGTTTTTTGTTGTTTTTGTTTGTTTGAAACCTTTCTTCTTCTTCCTATCCTTCTTTCTATCCCTATGTTTTGAATATTTTATTTCACCTTATTTTTCTTTATATTTACTTTATTATTAACGTCTAAATATATCATGTTGTAAAATTTATTTGTATAATTATCGCCATTATGTACAATTATTTTTTGTTTATATCTTTGTAAAAGGGAAAGGACTTCACTAATGTTGTCATAACTTGTGTCCAATCCCATTTGCAACTTTTATGCAAATAAAATATGTTTAAACAAAATGGGAACCCTTGGTTCAGTATATTCCTAGTTAGCAGCAACCCTCTATCAAGGAAATCATAATAGTTACTATAAGTAAATTATATATTTAAGACTCCAAGAACTTTCATTGTGGCAAGACAACGGTGGATGAAGAACAGTATTTTACCTTAAATATCAAAAATAAATACAGATATTGTCACAATCAGTTTTTTGCAGACCAAATCCAAATTGATCCCTTATGACGAGCTTAACGGTCCATTCATTGCAAATGCCATCAGTTACGTAAATGAAATTTACAAAACGTTGGGGTTTTTTTCAAACAAACTCTCCTAATATAAAGGTACTGTTTAACAACTAATTCTGTCATCAATAATGCTACTATTCTATTTTGTATATCTACTAAAACGTGGTTTACGTAAAATGTTAGAGTAAAAATAATAAATCAAATTACATATCTATATGAACCTGTTATATTTTCATAATAGTCTATCAACAGTGTTATTGACCCAGTGACAGTAATAAAAGCGTAGATATCTTATTTAGTGCTGTATGACGCTTTTCTGGAATAGTCTTTTTAAGACAGTCACAGTCAAAAGATTGGAAAGCCAGATAATGTAAATAAACGTTAGAGAATATCGAAGATAAATCAACAATGTACAATCCAGAAACAACGGGCAACACAGGGCACACAAGTCGAATAAAAACACAACATAATATGTGTTAGACACCACTATACCAAACAACGGACAATACAGGGCACACAAGTCGAATAAAAACACAACATAATATGTGCTGGACACCACTATACCAAACAACGGACAACACAGGGCACACAAGTCGAATAAAAACACAACATAATATGTGTTGGACACCACTATACCAAACAACGGACAACACAGGGCACACAAGTCGAATAAAAACACAACATAATATGTGTTGGACACCACTATACCAAACAACGGACAACACAGGGCACACAAGTCGAATAAAAACACAACATAATATGTGTTGGACACCACTATACCAAACAACGGACAACACAGGGCGCACAAGTCCAATAAAAACACAACATAATATGTGTTAGACACCACTATACCAAACAATGGACAACACAGGGCACACAAGTCCAATAAAAACACAACATAATATGTGTTAGACACCACTATACCAAACAACGGACAAGACAGGGCACACAAGTCGAATAAAAACACAACATAATATGTGTTAGACACCACTATACCAAACAACGGACAACACAGGGCACACAAGTCGAATAAAAACACAACATAATATGTGTTAGACACCACTATACCAAACAATGGACAACACAGGGCACACAAGTCGAATAAAAACACAACATAATATGTGTTAGACACCACTATACCAAACAACGGACAACACAGGCCACACAAGTCCAATAAAAACACAACATAATATGTGTTGGACACCACTATACCAAACAACGGACAACACAGGGCACACAAGTCGAATAAAAACACAACATAATATGTGTTAGACACCACTATACCAAACAACGGACAACACAGGGCACACAAGTCGAATAAAAACACAACATAATATGTGTTAGACACCACTATACCAAACAATGGACAACACAGGGCACACAAGTCCAATAAAAACACAACATAATATGTGTTAGACACCACTATACCAAACAACGGACAACACAGGGCACACAAGTCGAATAAAAACACAACATAATATGTGTTAGACACCACTATACCAAACAACGGACAACACAGGGCACACAAGTCGAATAAAAACACAACATAATATGTGTTAGACACCACTATACCAAACAATGGACAACACAGGGCACACAAGTCGAATAAAAACACAACATAATATGTGTTAGACACCACTATACCAAACAATGGACAACACAGGGCACACAAGTCGAATAAAAACACAACATAATATGTGTTAGACACCACTATACCAAACAACGGACAACACAGGGCACACAAGTCGAATAAAAACACAACATAATATGTGTTAGACACCACTATACCAAACAATGGACAACACAGGGCACACAAGTCGAATAAAAACACAACATAATATGTGTTGGACACCACTATACCAAACAACGGACAACACAGGGCACACAGGTCGAATAAAAACACAACATAATATGTGTTAGACACCACTATACCAAACAACGGACAACACAGGCCACACAAGTCGAATAAAAACACAACATAATATGTGTTAGACACCACTATACTAAAAAACGGACAACACAGGGCACACAAGTCAAATAAAAACACAACATAATATGTGTTAGACACCACTATACCAACCAACGGACAACACAGGGCACACAAGTCCAATAAAAACACAACATAATATGTGTTAGACACCACTATACCAAACAACGGACAACACAGGCCACACAAGTCGAATACAAACACAACATAATATGTGTTAGACACCACTATACCAAACAACTGACAACACAGGCCACACAAGTCGAATAAAAACACAACATAATATGTGTTAGACACCACTATACCAAACAATGGACAACACAGGGCACACAAATCGAATAAAAACACAACATAATATGTGTTGGACACCACTATACCAAACAACGGACAACACAGGGCACACAAGTCTAATAAAAACACAACATAATATGTGTTAGACACCACTATACCAAACAACGGACAACACAGGGAACACAAGTCGAATAAAAACACAACATAATATGTGTTGGACACCACTATACCAAACAACGGACAACACAGGCCACACAAGTCGAATAAAAACACAACATAATATGTGTTAGACACCACTATACCAAAAAACGGACAACACAGGCCACACAAGTCCAATAAAAACACAACATAATATGTGTTAGACACCACTATACCAAAAAACTGACAACACAGGCCACACAAGTCTAATAAAAACACAACATAATATGTGTTAGACACCACTATACCAAACAACGGACAACACAGGGCACACAAGTCGAATAAAAACACAACATAATATGTGTTAGACACCACTATACCAAACAATGGACAACACAGGGCACACAAGTCCAATAAAAACACAACATAATATGTGTTAGACACCACTATACCAAACAATGGACAACACAGGGCACACAAGTCGAATAAAAACACAACATAATATGTGTTAGACACCACTATACCAAACAACGGACAACACAGGGCACACAAGTCGAATAAAAACACAACATAATATGTGTTGGACACCACTATACCAAACAACGGACAACACAGGGCACAGAAGTCAAATAAAATCACAACATAATATGTGTTAGACACCACTATACCAAACAACGGACAACACAGGGCACACAAGTCGAATAAAAACACAACATAATATGTGTTAGACACCACTATACCAAACAACGGACAACACAGGCCACACAAGTCAAATAAAAACACAACATAATATCTGTTAGACACCACTATACCAAACAACGGACAACACAGGCCACACAAGTCGAATAAAAACACAACATAATATGTGTTAGACACCACTATACCAAACAACGGACAACACAGGGCACACAAGTCGAATAAAAACACAACATAATATGTGTTAAACACCACTATACCAAACAACTGACAACACAGGCCACACAAGTCGAATAAAAACACAACATAATATGTGTTAGACACCACTATACCAAACAATGGACAACACAGGGCACACAAGTTGAATAAAAACACAACATAATATGTGTTGGACACCACTATACCAAACAATGGACAACACAGGGCACACAAGTCGAATAAAAAAAACAACATAATATGTGTTAAACACCACTATACCAAACAATGGACAACACAGGGCACACAAGTCGAATAAAAACACAACATAATATGTGTTGGACACCACTATACCAAACAACGGACAACACAGGGCACACAAGTCGAATAAAAACACAACATAATATGTGTTAGACACCACTATACCAAACAATGGACAACACAGGGCACACAAGTCGAATAAAAACACAACATAATATGTGTTAGACACCACTATACCAAACAACGGACAACACAGGGCACACAAGTCGAATAAAAACACAACATAATATGTGTTGGACACCACTATACCAAACAACGGACAACACAGGGCACACAAGTCGAATAAAAACACAACATAATATGTGTTAGACACCACTATACCAAACAACGGACAACACAGGGCACACAAGTCGAATAAAAACACAACATAATATGTGTTAGACACCACTATACCAAACAACGGACAACACAGGGCACACAAGTCGAATAAAAACACAACATAATATGTGTTAGACACCACTATACCAAACAATGGACAACACAGGGCACACAAGTCCAATAAAAACACAACATAATATGTGTTAGACACCACTATACCAAACAATGGACAACACAGGGCACACAAGTCCAATAAAAACACAACATAATATGTGTTAGACACCACTATACCAAACAACGGACAACACAGGCCACACAAGTCGAATAAAAACACAACATAATATGTGTTAGACACCACTATACCAAACAACGGACAACACAGGCCACACAAGTCGAATAAAAACACAACATAATATGTGTTAGACACCACTATACCAAACAACGGACAACACAGGGCACACAAGTCGAATAAAAACACAACATAATATGTGTTAAACACCACTATACCAAACAACTGACAACACAGGCCACACAAGTCGAATAAAAACACAACATAATATGTGTTAGACACCACTATACCAAACAATGGACAACACAGGGCACACAAGTCGAATAAAAACACAACATAATATGTGTTGGACACCACTATACCAAACAATGGACAACACAGGCCACACAAGTCAAATAAAAACACAACATAATATGTGTTAGACACCACTATGCCAACCAACGGACAACACAGGGCACACAAGTCCAATAAAAACACAACATAATATGTGTTAGACACCACTATACCAAACAACGGACAACACAGGCCACACAAGTCGAATACAAACACAACATAATATGTGTTAGACACCACTATACCAAACAACTGACAACACAGGCCACACAAGTCGAATAAAAACACAACATAATATGTGTTAGACACCACTATACCAAACAATGGACAACACAGGGCACACAAATCGAATAAAAACACAACATAATATGTGTTGGACACCACTATACCAAACAACGGACAACACAGGGCACACAAGTCTAATAAAAACACAACATAATATGTGTTAGACACCACTATACCAAACAACGGACAACACAGGGAACACAAGTCGAATAAAAACACAACATAATATGTGTTGGACACCACTATACCAAACAACGGACAACACAGGCCACACAAGTCGAATAAAAACACAACATAATATGTGTTAGACACCACTATACCAAAAAACGGACAACACAGGCCACACAAGTCCAATAAAAACACAACATAATATGTGTTAGACACCACTATACCAAAAAACTGACAACACAGGCCACACAAGTCTAATAAAAACACAACATAATATGTGTTAGACACCACTATACCAAACAACGGACAACACAGGGCACACAAGTCGAATAAAAACACAACATAATATGTGTTAGACACCACTATACCAAACAATGGACAACACAGGGCACACAAGTCCAATAAAAACACAACATAATATGTGTTAGACACCACTATACCAAACAATGGACAACACAGGGCACACAAGTCGAATAAAAACACAACATAATATGTGTTGGACACCACTATACCAAACAACGGACAACACAGGGCACACAAGTCGAATAAAAACACAACATAATATGTGTTAGACACCACTATACCAAACAATGGACAACACAGGGCACACAAGTCCAATAAAAACACAACATAATATGTGTTAGACACCACTATACCAAACAACGGACAACACAGGGCACACAAGTCGAATAAAAACACAACATAATATGTGTTGGACACCACTATACCAAACAACGGACAACACAGGGCACACAAGTCGAATAAAAACACAACATAATATGTGTTAGACACCACTATACCAAACAATGGACAACACAGGGCACAGAAGTCAAATAAAATCACAACATAATATGTGTTAGACACCACTATACCAAACAACGGACAACACAGGGCACACAAGTCGAATAAAAACACAACATAATATGTGTTAGACACCACTATACCAAACAACGGACAACACAGGCCACACAAGTCAAATAAAAACACAACATAATATCTGTTAGACACCACTATACCAAACAACGGACAACACAGGCCACACAAGTCGAATAAAAACACAACATAATATGTGTTAGACACCACTATACCAAACAACGGACAACACAGGGCACACAAGTCGAATAAAAACACAACATAATATGTGTTAAACACCACTATACCAAACAACTGACAACACAGGCCACACAAGTCGAATAAAAACACAACATAATATGTGTTAGACACCACTATACCAAACAATGGACAACACAGGGCACACAAGTTGAATAAAAACACAACATAATATGTGTTGGACACCACTATACCAAACAATGGACAACACAGGGCACACAAGTCGAATAAAAAAAACAACATAATATGTGTTAAACACCACTATACCAAACAATGGACAACACAGGGCACACAAGTCGAATAAAAACACAACATAATATGTGTTGGACACCACTATACCAAACAACGGACAACACAGGGCACACAAGTCGAATAAAAACACAACATAATATGTGTTAGACACCACTATACCAAACAATGGACAACACAGGGCACACAAGTCGAATAAAAACACAACATAATATGTGTTAGACACCACTATACCAAACAACGGACAACACAGGGCACACAAGTCGAATAAAAACACAACATAATATGTGTTGGACACCACTATACCAAACAACGGACAACACAGGGCACACAAGTCGAATAAAAACACAACATAATATGTGTTAGACACCACTATACCAAACAACGGACAACACAGGGCACACAAGTCGAATAAAAACACAACATAATATGTGTTAGACACCACTATACCAAACAACGGACAACACAGGGCACACAAGTCGAATAAAAACACAACATAATATGTGTTAGACACCACTATACCAAACAATGGACAACACAGGGCACACAAGTCCAATAAAAACACAACATAATATGTGTTAGACACCACTATACCAAACAATGGACAACACAGGGCACACAAGTCCAATAAAAACACAACATAATATGTGTTAGACACCACTATACCAAACAACGGACAACACAGGCCACACAAGTCGAATAAAAACACAACATAATATGTGTTAGACACCACTATACCAAACAACGGACAACACAGGCCACACAAGTCGAATAAAAACACAACATAATATGTGTTAGACACCACTATACCAAACAACGGACAACACAGGGCACACAAGTCGAATAAAAACACAACATAATATGTGTTAAACACCACTATACCAAACAACTGACAACACAGGCCACACAAGTCGAATAAAAACACAACATAATATGTGTTAGACACCACTATACCAAACAATGGACAACACAGGGCACACAAGTCGAATAAAAACACAACATAATATGTGTTGGACACCACTATACCAAACAATGGACAACACAGGCCACACAAGTCAAATAAAAACACAACATAATATGTGTTAGACACCACTATACCAACCAACGGACAACACAGGGCACACAAGTCCAATAAAAACACAACATAATATGTGTTAGACACCACTATACCAAACAACGGACAACACAGGCCACACAAGTCGAATACAAACACAACATAATATGTGTTAGACACCACTATACCAAACAACTGACAACACAGGCCACACAAGTCGAATAAAAACACAACATAATATGTGTTAGACACCACTATACCAAACAATGGACAACACAGGGCACACAAATCGAATAAAAACACAACATAATATGTGTTGGACACCACTATACCAAACAACGGACAACACAGGGCACACAAGTCTAATAAAAACACAACATAATATGTGTTAGACACCACTATACCAAACAACGGACAACACAGGGAACACAAGTCGAATAAAAACACAACATAATATGTGTTGGACACCACTATACCAAACAACGGACAACACAGGCCACACAAGTCGAATAAAAACACAACATAATATGTGTTAGACACCACTATACCAAAAAACGGACAACACAGGCCACACAAGTCCAATAAAAACACAACATAATATGTGTTAGACACCACTATACCAAAAAACTGACAACACAGGCCACACAAGTCTAATAAAAACACAACATAATATGTGTTAGACACCACTATACCAAACAACGGACAACACAGGGCACACAAGTCGAATAAAAACACAACATAATATGTGTTAGACACCACTATACCAAACAATGGACAACACAGGGCACACAAGTCCAATAAAAACACAACATAATATGTGTTAGACACCACTATACCAAACAATGGACAACACAGGGCACACAAGTCGAATAAAAACACAACATAATATGTGTTGGACACCACTATACCAAACAACGGACAACACAGGGCACACAAGTCGAATAAAAACACAACATAATATGTGTTAGACACCACTATACCAAACAATGGACAACACAGGGCACACAAGTCGAATAAAAACACAACATAATATGTGTTAGACACCACTATACCAAACAACGGACAACACAGGGCACACAAGTCGAATAAAAACACAACATAATATGTGTTGGACACCACTATACCAAACAACGGACAACACAGGGCACACAAGTCGAATAAAAACACAACATAATATGTGTTAGACACCACTATACCAAACAACGGACAACACAGGGCACACAAGTCGAATAAAAACACAACATAATATGTGTTAGACACCACTATACCAAACAACGGACAACACAGGGCACACAAGTCGAATAAAAACACAACATAATATGTGTTAGACACCACTATACCAAACAATGGACAACACAGGGCACACAAGTCCAATAAAAACACAACATAATATGTGTTAGACACCACTATACCAAACAATGGACAACACAGGGCACACAAGTCGAATAAAAACACAACATAATATGTGTTAGACACCACTATACCAAACAACGGACAACACAGGCCACACAAGTCGAATAAAAACACAACATAATATGTGTTAGACACCACTATACCAAACAACGGACAACACAGGCCACACAAGTCGAATAAAAACACAACATAATATGTGTTAGACACCACTATACCAAACAACGGACAACACAGGGCACACAAGTCGAATAAAAACACAACATAATATGTGTTAAACACCACTATACCAAACAACTGACAACACAGGCCACACAAGTCGAATAAAAACACAACATAATATGTGTTAAACACCACTATACCAAACAATGGACAACACAGGGCACACAAGTCGAATAAAAACACAACATAATATGTGTTGGACACCACTATACCAAACAATGGACAACACAGGCCACACAAGTCGAATAAAAACACAACATAATATGTGTTAGACACCACTATACTAAAAAACGGACAACACAGGGCACACAAGTCAAATAAAAACACAACATAATATGTGTTAGACACCACTATACCAACCAACGGACAACACAGGGCACACAAGTCGAATAAAAACACAACATAATATGTGTTAGACACCACTATACCAAACAACGGACAACACAGGCCACACAAGTCGAATACAAACACAACATAATATGTGTTAGACACCACTATACCAAACAACTGACAACACAGGCCACACAAGTCGAATAAAAACACAACATAATATGTGTTAGACACCACTATACCAAACAATGGACAACACAGGGCACACAAATCGAATAAAAACACAACATAATATGTGTTGGACACCACTATACCAAACAACGGACAACACAGGGCACACAAGTCTAATAAAAACACAACATAATATGTGTTAGACACCACTATACCAAACAACGGACAACACAGGGAACACAAGTCGAATAAAAACACAACATAATATGTGTTGGACACCACTATACCAAACAACGGACAACACAGGCCACACAAGTCGAATAAAAACACAACATAATATGTGTTAGACACCACTATACCAAAAAACGGACAACACAGGCCACACAAGTCTAATAAAAACACAACATAATATGTGTTAGACACCACTATACCAAACAACGGACAACACAGGGCACACAAGTCGAATAAAAACACAACATAATATGTGTTAGACACCACTATACCAAACAATGGACAACACAGGGCACACAAGTCCAATAAAAACACAACATAATATGTGTTAGACACCACTATACCAAACAATGGACAACACAGGGCACACAAGTCCAATAAAAACACAACATAATATGTGTTAGACACCACTATACCAAACAACGGACAACACAGGGCACACAAGTCGAATAAAAACACAACATAATATGTGTTGGACACCACTATACCAAACAACGGACAACACAGGGCACACAAGTCGAATAAAATCACAACATAATATGTGTTAGACACCACTATACCAAACAACGGACAACACAGGGCACACAAGTCGAATAAAAACACAACATAATATGTGTTAGACACCACTATACCAAACAACGGACAACACAGGCCACACAAGTCAAATAAAAACACAACATAATATGTGTTAGACACCACTATACCAAACAACGGACAACACAGGCCACACAAGTCGAATAAAAACACAACATAATATGTGTTAGACACCACTATACCAAACAACGGACAACACAGGGCACACAAGTCGAATAAAAACACAACATAATATGTGTTAAACACCACTATACCAAACAACTGACAACACAGGCCACACAAGTCGAATAAAAACACAACATAATATGTGTTAGACACCACTATACCAAACAATGGACAACACAGGGCACACAAGTTGAATAAAAACACAACATAATATGTGTTGGACACCACTATACCAAACAATGGACAACACAGGGCACACAAGTCGAATAAAAAAAACAACATAATATGTGTTAAAAACCACTATACCAAACAATGGACAACACAGGGCACACAAGTCGAATAAAAACACAACATAATATGTGTTGGACACCACTATACCAAACAACGGACAACACAGGGCACACAAGTCGAATAAAAACACAACATAATATGTGTTAGACACCACTATACCAAACAATGGACAACACAGGGCACACAAGTCGAATAAAAACACAACATAATATGTGTTAGACACCACTATACCAAACAACGGACAACACAGGGCACACAAGTCGAATAAAAACACAACATAATATGTGTTGGACACCACTATATCAAACAACGGACAACACAGGGCACACAAGTCGAATAAAAACACAACATAATATGTGTTAGACACCACTATACCAAACAACGGACAACACAGGGCACACAAGTCGAATAAAAACACAACATAATATGTGTTAGACACCACTATACCAAACAACGGACAACACAGGGCACACAAGTCGAATAAAAACACAACATAATATGTGTTAGACAACACTATATCAAACAATGGACAACACAGGGCACACAAGTCGAATAAAAACACAACATAATATGTGTTGGACACCACTATACCAAACAACGGACAACACAAGGCACACAATTCCAATAAAAACACAACATAATATGTGTTAGACACCACTATACCAAACAACGGACAACACAGGGCACACAAGTCGAATAAAAACACAACATAATATGTGTTAGACACCACTATACCAAACAATGGACAACGCAGGCCACACAAGTCCAATAAAAACACAACATAATATGTGTTAGACACCACTATACCAAACAATGGACAACACAGGGCACACAAGTCGAATAAAAACACAACATAATATGTGTTAGACACCACTATACCAAACAACGGACAACACAGGCCACACAAGTCGAATAAAAACACAACATAATATGTGTTAGACACCACTATACCAAACAACGGACAACACAGGCCACACAAGTCGAATAAAAACACAACATAATATGTGTTGGACACCACTATACCAAACAATGGACAACACAGGGCACACAAGTCGAATAAAAACACAACATAATATGTGTTAAACACCACTATACCAAACAATGGACAACACAGGGCACACAAGTCGAATAAAAACACAACATAATATGTGTTGGACACCACTATACCAAACAACGGACAACACAGGGCACACAAGTCGAATAAAAACACAACATAATATGTGTTAGACACCACTATTCCAAACAATGGACAACACAGGGCACACAAGTCGAATAAAAACACAACATAATATGTGTTAGACACCACTATACCAAACAACGGACAACACAGGGCACACAAGTCGAATAAAAACACAACATAATATGTGTTGGACACCACTATACCAAACAACGGACAACACAGGGCACACAAGTCGAATAAAAACACAACATAATATGTGTTAGACACCACTATACCAAACAACGGACAACACAGGGACCACAAGTCGAATAAAAACACAACATAATATGTGTTAGACACCACTATACCAAACAACGGACAACACAGGGCACACAAGTCGAATAAAAACACAACATAATATGTGTTAGACACCACTATATCAAACAATGGACAACACAGGGCACACAAGTCGAATAAAAACACAACATAATATGTGTTGGACACCACTATACCAAACAACGGACAACACAAGGCACACAATTCCAATAAAAACACAACATAATATGTGTTAGACACCACTATACCAAACAACGGACAACACAGGGCACACAAGTCGAATAAAAACACAACATAATATGTGTTAGACACCACTATACCAAACAATGGACAACACAGGGCACACAAGTCGAATAAAAACACAACATAATATGTGTTAGACACCACTATACCAAACAACGGACAACACAGGGCACACAAGTCGAATAAAAAAATAACATAATATGTGTTAAACACCACTATACCAAACAACGGACAACACAGGCCACACAAGTCGAATAAAAACATAACATAATATGTGTTAGACACCACTATACCAAACAATGGACAACACAGGGCACACAAGTCGAATAAAAACACAACATAATATGTGTTAGACACCACTATACCAAACAACGGACACCACAGGGCACACAAGTCGAATAAAAACACAACATAATATGTGTTAGACACCACTATACCAAACAACGGACAACACAGGGCACACAAGTCGAATAAAAACACAACATAATATGTGTTAGACACCACTATACCAAACAACGGACAACACAGGGCACACAAGTCGAATAAAAACACAACATAATATGTGTTGGACACCACTATACCAAACAACGGACAACACAGGCCACACAAGTCGAATAAAAACACAACATAATATGTGTTAGACACCACTATACCAAACAACGGACAACACAGGGCACACAAGTCGAATAAAAACACAACATAATGTGTGTTAGACACCACTATACCAAACAACGGACAACACAGGGCACACAAGTCGAATAAAAACACAACATAATATGTGTTAGACACCACTATACCAAACAACGGACAACACAGGGCACACAAGTCGAATAAAAACACAACATAATATGTGTTAGACACCACTATACCAAACAATGGACAACACAGGGCACACAAGTCGAATAAAAACACAACATAATATGTGTTAGACACCACTATACCAAACAACGGACAACACAGGGCACACAAGTCGAATAAAAACACAACATAATATGCGTTAGACACCACTATACCAAACAACGGACAACACAGGGCACACAGGTCGAATAAAAACACAACATAATATGTGTTAGACACCACTATACCAAACAACGGACAACACAGGGCACACAAGTCGAATAAAAACATAACATAATAAGTGTTAAACACCACTATACCAAACAACTGACAACACAGGCCACACAAGTCGAATAAAAACACAACATAATATGTGTTAGACACCACTCTACCAAACAACGGACAACACAGGGCACACAAGTCGAATAAAAACACAACATAATATGTGTTAAACACCACTATACCAAACAACGGACAACGCAGGCCACACAAGTCGAATAAAAACACACAACATAATATGCATTAGACACCACTATACCAAACAACGGACAACACAGGGCACACAAGTCGAATAAAAACACAACATAATATGTGTTAGACACCACTATACCAAACAACGGACAACACAGGGCACACAAGTCGAATAAAAACACAACATAATATGTGTCAGACACCACTATACCAAACAATGGACAACACAGGGCACACAAGTCAAATAAAAACACAACATAATATGTGTTGGACACCACTATACCAAACAACGGACAACACAGGCCACACAAGTCGAATAAAAACATAACATAATATGTGTTAGACACCACTATACCAAACAATGGACAACACAGGGCACACAAGTCGAATAAAAACATAACATAATATGTGTTAGACACCACTATACCAAACAACGGACAACATAGGGCACACAAGTCGAATAAAAACACAACATAATATGTGTTAGACACCACTATACCAAACAACGGACAACACAGGGCACACAAGTCGAATAAAAACACAACATAATATGTGTTAGACACCACTATACCAAACAATGGACAACACAGGGCACACAAGTCGAATAAAAACACAACATAATATGTGTTGGACACCACTATACCAAACAATGGACAACACAGGGCACACAATTCGAATAAAAACACAACATAATATGTGTTAGACACCACTATACCAAACAACGGACAACACAGGGCACACAAGTCGAATAAAAACACAACATAATATGTGTTAGACACCACTATACCAAACAACGGACAACACAGGGCACACAAGTCGAATAAAAACACAACATAATATGTGTTAGACACCACTATACCAAACAACGGACAACACAGGGCACACAAGTCGAATAAAAACACAACATAATATGTGTTAGACACTTCTATACCAAACAACGGACAACACAGGGCACACAAGTCGAATAAAAACACAACATAATATGTGTTAGACACCACTATACCAAACAACGGACAACACAGGGCACACAAGTCGAATAAAAACACAACATAATATGTGTTAGACACCACTATATCAAACAACGAACAACACAGGGCACACAAGTCGAATAAAAACACAACATAATATGTGTTAGACACCACTATACCAAACAACGGACAACACAGGGCACACAAGTCGAATAAAAACACAACATGATATGTGTTAGACACCACTATACCAAACAAACACAAATAACGTAAATAAGACATGAGTCGTTGCGAACAAGAAACCCAAGGGGACTAAACAAGATATCCACAAAATTGACTAAGGTTGCCAATACCTGTGGTTGATCTTTAATATTTACATTATTTGGCAACTATAAATTTTAAACATCAATCTATCGAATAAACCATGTCAGGGCCGAAGCACTTACTACTGGGCGTTGAAGAAGTAATATTTTCCGAGATAACCGTTTAACTCGAAAAACCGCGGTATAAATGATTTGTAACATGAACCCATGCAATATTAAATCTAAGTTGTTGATTATTGCACGGATCTCTGAGACTAATAAAACTACAGCCCAGATTTAAAGTTTGCAAATAGCTCGTATCTGTGTGTATTATTTCATAGTTCTTAGCTGTTGTTTACATTTTGGTGTATAAACCACAAAAAAGATCAAAGGAAAAATGCATTCATTTGACAACACTGAACAGTCAATTGTAATGGTATTTACATGCAAATTTATTCTATTCACTTATCTGGTTGATGCGAGTGATGTACACCATTATTTATTACGTATAGTTATAACACCTTGAAGGGTGTTTAAAGGAGATAACAATCAACACTCGTCTCTAAATATTAAAATGAATTCTTTTTAAATATATTTGTTTCATCTTTAAACCGATTCAAATGTAATAAAATGTAGCTGTGTGACATGATTTCTCCAAGGCTAGTAATCTCGTTGTGAATATTTGTTTAACAATACAAATGTCTGAATGTCCATTATTGTATATTTACATCCATGTCCCTTCGGGTGAAAGTTTGATCTGTTATCCAGCTTCTAACAAGTATATATGTACAATGTATCAATATTTGAAATTTATTATCTGTTTGTTGTCATCTTTTCGACATATATTGGATACTGCTCCCCATCAAATAAGTACAAGGGGCGTCGTGTTCGTAAACGTATGGCAGTTGGATTTACAACTATCTCTGAAAACAATGCCTATCACCACTAAAGTTGTGAGTTCGAACCCCGTTCATGGCGAGGTGTACTCGATACAACATTATGTGATAAAGTTTGTCAGTGACTTGCGACAGGTCGGTGGTTTTCTCCGTGTACTCCGGGAACCGGGTTCCTCCACCAATATATATAATTCTCCTGATGTTGATAGATAACCTCGGAACATCAAAATCGATAATAGCTAGTATTACTGTGAGCACAGCTCACTAAGATATACCCCCCCCCCCCCCACATCTGTCCAACTTATTTCCATAACCAAAACATTACTGATTGTTCCGACCAAAAATGAAAGGGACCTTCCTCTCTTTACCGGTAAGCTGCTTATACAATTTCAAAACATTCCGAGAAACACTACTCAAGTTATCATACGACATAGCGTAAAAATCATATTTTCCGTTATATCAAGTCCAATAACTCTGGAACGGCAAAAGTGAAAATCGTCAAAAAAGAAAGGGATCCTCCTCTCTTCACCAGTAAACAGCTGATAAAATTTTAAAAGATTCTAAGAAACACAACTCAAGTTATCGTACGACATATGATTTGTTTACAGACGGACGGACAGATGGACGGACGGACGGACAGACGGAGGGATATGGTGAAACCAGTATACCCCCCTACAACTTTGTTGCGGGGGTATAAAAAGTGTAATTCTTAATATTTGTTTATCCAGTGAGACAGTGTTGTTTTTATCCAGTGAGACAGTGTTGTTTTTATCCAGTGAGACAGTGTTGTTTTTATCCAGTGAGACAGTGTTGTTTTTATCCAGTGAGACAGTGTTGTTTTTATCCAGTGAGACAGTGTTGTTTTTATCCAGTGAGACAGTGTTGTTTTTATCCAATGAGACAGTGTTGTTTTTATCCAGTGAGACAGTGTTGTTTTTATCCAGTGAGACAGTGTTGTTTTTATCCAGTGAGACAGTGTTGTTTTTATCCAGTGAGACTGTTGTTTTTATCCAGTGAGACAGTGTTGTTTTTATCCAGTGAGACAGTGTTGTTTTTATCCAGTGAGACAGTGTTGTTTTTATCCAGTGAGACAGTGTTGTTTTTATCCAGTGAGACAGTGTTGTTTTTATCCAGTGAGACTGTTGTTTTTATCCAGTGAGACGGTGTTGTTTTTATCCAGTGAGACAGTGTTGTTTTTATCCAGTGAGACAGTGTTGTTTTTATCCAGTGAGTGAGTGTTGTTTTTATCCAGTGAGACTGTTGTTTTTATCCAGTGAGACAGTGTTGTTTTTATCCAGTGAGACAGTGTTGTTTTTATCCAGTGAGACAGTGTTGTTTTTATCCAGTGAGACAGTGTTGTTTTCATCCAGTGAGACAGTGTTGTTTTTATCCAGTGAGACAGTGTTGTTTTTATCCAGTGAGACAGTGTTGTTTTTATCCAGTGAGACAGTGTTGTTTTTATCCAGTGAGACTGTTGTTTTTATCCAGTGAGACAGTGTTGTTTTTATCCAGTGAGACAGTGTTGTTTTTATCCAGTGAGACAGTGTTGTTTTTATCCAGTGAGACTGTTGTTTTTATCCAGTGAGACAGTGTTGTTTTATCCAGTGAGACAGTGTTGTTTTTATCCAGTGAGACAGTGTTGTTTTTATCCAGTGAGACAGTGTTGTTTTTATCCAGTGAGACAGTGTTGTTTTTATCCAGTGAGACAGTGTTGTTTTTATCCAGTGAGACTGTTGTTTTTATCCAGTGAGACAGTGTTGTTTTTATCCAGTGAGACAGTGTTGTTTTTATCCAGTGAGACAGTGTTGTTTTTATCCAGTGAGACAGTGTTGTTTTTATCCAGTGAGACAGTGTTGTTTTTATCCAGTGAGACAGTGTTGTTTTTATCCAGTGAGACAGTGTTGTTTTTATCCAGTGAGACAGTGTTGTTTTTATCCAGTGAGACAGTGTTGTTTTTATCCAGTGAGACAGTGTTGTTTTTATCCAGTGAGACAGTGTTGTTTTTATCCAGTGAGACTGTTGTTTTTATCCAGTGAGACAGTGTTGTTTTTATCCAGTGAGACAGTGTTGTTTTTATCCAGTGAGACAGTGTTGTTTTTATCCAGTGAGACAATGTTGTTTTTATCCAGTGAGACAGTGTTGTTTTTATCCAGTGAGACTGTTGTTTTTATCCAGTGAGACAGTGTTGTTTTTATCCAGTGAGACAGTGTTGTTTTTATCCAGTGAGACAGTGTTGTTTTTATCCAGTGAGACAGTGTTGTTTTTATCCAGTGAGACAGTGTTGTTTTTATCCAGTGAGACAGTGTTGTTTTTATCCAGTGAGACAGTGTTGTGTTTATCCAGTGAGACAGTGTTGTTTTTATCCAGTGAGACAGTGTTGTTTTTATCCAGTGAGACAGTGTTGTGTTTATCCAGTGAGACAGTGTTGTTTTTATCCAGTGAGACAGTGTTGTTTTATCATATGGTTTACCCTTATTTATTTTATAGATATCGATGAAATACCGTGATTTCCGAGTTAAATAAAAACGATAATTTCACTAGTGAAATTACCATTTTTATTTTCACTCTCGCTATATTTCGCGCCATTTCGTTGTCGACGTCATATGAAGACTTCCAGTTTGAAACGTAAAAATTAGACGTTATTTGGCTTCGTGTACGCTTCAATTTGGATCAAATTTAACTAAAATAATATTTCAAGGTAAGAATTTTAATTATCTTATTGTCGTGGGTGGGTGGCGCCATGTTTTTTGAAGCGATACACATTATAGTATATCCCTACGCTGCACACGTATTATAGTGCAATTAAACTCATTTTATATTAAAACGATTCGAAACATTTTTTTTTATCTATATAATAAATAATATAACTAATTGACGAGTTTCATTATCAAAAATATGTCACTCATGACCAAATAACGTTGTAACTCACGCATGCGCTGCGCGCATCCGTGAGTTACTGTGTTATTTGGTCATTTGTGACATATTTTTGATAATGAAACTCGTCAATTAGTTATAGTATAATTACATTCACTTTTTTATTAATATATTTATTCATATTTGCTTTACAAAGTTGAGAAAGAATTTGTTCATGCGAATGTTCTTTCAAGTTTGACTGAATTATTCATGAGTTCTGCAGCACTGACATGGTTTATTAGATATATTTATTTTGCTTTAAATGTACAGTTCCTAAATAATGTCATTTTAATTAAAACTGTGGTTCTCCTCCCTCAGGTATAGATAACATAGTAAACATGTGTTAATATGAAAACGTATATGATCTTAGGCGCTTTGCATGGCTATCATGTTTAGGCCATTTTGGTTTACTTGCTCCCAAAGACTTAAATTTTCTTGATGGCGGTTATCGTCCAAGGCGTCCTGCGCACTAAATTAGACATCTACGTTGCATTATACATTTAGTAGTGGGGGTAGATTGGTCAAGTTAAGAGTATTTCAAGATATGCATGGTCAAATCAATCGGAGTATGTACAACGGCAGCTCCAGGGGCAGGGTGAACATACATTGTTGGTTGTCACTGAAGGAATAGTCACATCATACGAGCCGAAGAAGTCATATTTCTCAACCTCATTTTCTCCTTTCATAATGCACAACGGCGACGACAGGAACATTGAACATACATTGTTGGTTGTGCATTAAGAAATCCTACAAAACTAGAGGACGCCCCTGAAGAAGGAGTCATATCATGCAAGCCGACGAAATTCTATTTCTAAACCCCTTTTCCCACTTGTAAACGTTTGATAATTTAAAGAATATACTTAAAATGACTGTTTAAACATGGAGTAAATCACGGATGTTTTAAACATGAATACATTCTATGCAAAAGTTTAGTAAATCTACTTATAATGAGATACAAAATGATGTAGTCTTTTTCGCTTACGTATAAGTGTCTCGATTACTTAATGGCGAGAGCAACAGTGTAGTACACAATTATTGCGCAAGATAAACTACAATGAGAGGTTTGCTGAACGTGCATGCAATATATCATAAAGCCTTTTATTGAATCATTTATGGTCGTATCCAATTGAATTCTCTACTTTATATGACATTTGTGTTCTTTCGTCATCACACCACAGTATATATATTCTTATATAGTATTAGTAGGTCTACATGACATAATTGACGTCACGAATGAATTATAAAATGCGTGATAAACCGCAATATATTCAGATGTTTTAAGCAGCGATATTTTAGAACAATCATTTGGCATAAAATAGAATATTTTTTAATTGCAACTCTTCCCTGTCAATTTAAAACAATTTCAAAATTACACTTTTTGCAAGTTTAAGTAACGAAATACAAGTAAAAAACGAATCCAAAGAGTAGGACTTGGATTACGGTGGGATTTGAGAAAACATACATCTTGCAGACGAAAACGTTCTTCGATGCCATTCTTTTTGAAAAAATGTTTTGAAATAAGTGAATTATTTGGGGGGATCTATCACAACATACATTTAAAAGAAAAATCATGTTTGTTTGACGTTATCTCGTTGACGTAAATAGGCACCATGTAACAAAACGACGTCATTAACAACACAAATATCTCGAAGACTTGGGTATTCGGATATAAATCTTCCTTGCATGACGAATTTGAAAAATGATAAAATGACAAAACAAATAAGCAAAACAAAAAGAACATAGCAAATAATATTCTAATTGTCCTGAAGCAAAAAAAAAACGTTATCAAACTTCTGATACTTTTTTCTTATGACTTACTTTATGCAGCTGGGTCATACAACTTTTTTTTTCCTCACAACCCACACAAATGTTCTCTAATGCCTTTAAAACGATCAATGAAAAATGTATTTCATTCTAAACAAATAAAACGCATCATGTTTTCCAATGCAGAAGAGAAATTTCCTACAGATCAAAAACCACTAAGACCATTGCAAATTGTCAGAATGTATTAATAATATGTTATAAGTAATTTTTATCAAAACAATAATCAATCATCATCTTTCGTTTAATTTGCATATAGAAATTCAACCATATTTAAAAACAACGTGAAATATATACCTAATATCAAATTTTACCCCGTGAGAATGAAAAACTCAATGTATTCGTGCAAATTAAAAAAAATATATCAATATTTCTACATGTCAACAGAACAATAAAACATATTTAAATATACAGATACGTAACAAACATGATTTATCATGGTGAATAATGATTCAATTAGTATGTTTTACACGAATATATTTGATGTAAGGTTTTCCTCCCTCAGGCAGTCTTCAAATTGTATTTCTACCAAATCCTGACCGCCTTCATCAAGTTGAAGATTAATTCAGAGGTTGCACATGGCAATTGACAAAGATTAAATCTATAATACAGCTTTCATAAATTAAAATTTGAAAGAGGAGACAGCAGCATTGAATGTTTCAACCGAGCGACTCACAACTATGCCCTGTGGCAGCCTTAGTCTATTTTAGACCCTTCTGGATTTCCTGCTCCCAAAGATTTTTAATCAGTTTGATTTTCCAAATTTTTCGGCTTTTAGCAAACCTGGTAAAGGTTATTTCAGGAACGCGTCGTGCACACTAAATTAGATATCTGCGTTTTTATTTTAAATATTAGTTCCGACAGATGTATATATTGTAAACAAAATCATTGTTATTTATATGTTGTCATAATTTGAAATCAATAAAATAAACGTTAGAGAATACCGAACGGGCAATCAAAAGTAAACAATCCAGATAAACTAGCAACATAAGTGTACATAAGACGAAGAAAAACATAACAAAAACACAACACAATATGTGTTGGACACCACTATGTGCAAACAAACACAAAACATGTAAAAAAGACAATTGTCCTACAAACTGAACATCGGTTTTATGCGGAAATCCTAACGGGCATCACAACATGGAGCCCAGAACGTAAAGACACACAATAGGACAACAACAAAAACTAAAAAAGATGAGCAACACGGGTAAGTTTTTTCATAAAACGAATCCATCTTTTCCTTTGTGCCAAAAGTTCGGCTCGAAAAAACAAATAAACAACAACATTGTATTACTTACTGGTTTCCGGTTAGCCATAATCGTTCTGTAAACTTCGAAGACGGTCAAGAATATAAACGAACAGTAATAGTTATTGTTACTCAACGGGAACTTAACTTCCTAGAAAGCCTTCTGGACAAATAATGACCGTGTGCACATGTAGTATGAATTTACAGAAACGAAGATAGTCGCTGAGGTCAGTTTTGTTAACTCTCTATATCTTTTCACTTTTACATCTTCATCTGAATTAGCATTTAGCCTCTCAATAACCCACTGTCAAGGTTGAATGCATTGTACAATGTATATCGAACATTTCATAGTTCATGCATTTAAAAACTAATATATTCACTTTCTATTTTCATAAGAAATGCTAAATATACATACTTACAGATACTTATACCAACAGATGTCTACACGTATATTGCGGTCGAACTAACAAAATTACCTCGGCGACAGATTGTGAAATGACATTTATTTGTTTTCAGAATTGTCATTGGAGCACACTAATAGATTGACACAGGTGTAATAAAATATACAATATTAAGTTGTCAAACTCATATCCAGCTATACATTCACCATTCACACTGACTAGAATTCAAAAATCCAGATGAGACAAAATACTTATCTTTTTTGTATTTATTAACAACAAAAATATATTAACATTATCTCATAGCTGATCGTGGGAATTACGCTTTATTATTAGTTGGTTCCTAAATAATGTGATTATTATTAAAACTAAGGTTCTTCTCCATAAGGCATATGTGATCCTATCCTGTCAAGGCCCTTTGGTTTACTTACTTACACCCAAAGATTTTAAAATTATTTTGCTTTCAAATCATTTGACTAATGCAGGTTATACCAGAAACGTGTCGTGTGAATTTAGGTGTCAAACCACTAATTCACCAATCAGAGCTTAGAACAGTAGTCCCTTTTCAAGATAAAAGTTCCTTTCACTTTGTAGTATTGTGAAAACTACTGAATGGAATGGAATGATTAAAACTGATAATTGAAGTTAAATATATATACCCCTATGGAGGATTTGAGCTATTTTTAGAGTAGGTGTGTTCCGTAGCCTGGCATTTCACTGCAAGATTTTAAACATGTCCTGATATTTTGACAGAACGTAGAGGAATCGTGTACGTTTCAGAAAATATATGGTCTTGGAAAGGTTAAACTTGAGATAAAATGATCAGGTAGGCTCGAAAAAACACAAATTAAGTAGAAAACCTTAAAGAAATTAATTAGTGGTTTCACACTTATACCAGAAACGCATCGTGTGCATTAAATTAATTATCTACGTTTCTTTAATTTAACGATTCCCGATCTGATCATGGTTCAACTGTTTTGATCCGCGTTATGGAAAACAACAACTGCTGACAATTTATTTAAAAGGAAGGCCAACTTTACGTTGTTTCAAATATTATTGTTTTTTTCTCTCTCATAACCCGATATATGTTGCAATATTTCAATTTTAATGTAAACTCAATCTTGTTCAGATGTTTTTCATTCTGATGAAAATTATAATAGAAATCCTTAAAAAGTCCCGAAATGCTTTCACATATCGAAAAATTGTATTTTTCTTCCTCGATTTATTTTGGACGGCGTCATTAACAAACCTTTGTTTTGTTTTAATTTTTTATGACCACAGTTTCACCCTACACATATGTGCACATTGGGTATTTTGTCATAAGATTTTGCTACAAATCAGTTAAATAACGTCTTATTTTTACATGTATATTTTTCCCATTCATATTTGACATGTGAATTTAGAGGTCGAGTGGTTAAGTTCCTTGACTCCTGACCACGAGTCTAACACCATTTACTTCGGTTCACACCATGATACATGTATCCACGTCGAGTGTGAAAGATCCCAGACATCTTCCGATTATCGTGTGTTTGACCGGTCAGTTCGTTAAATGTGTACGGGCTTTCTTCTATTAGTTACGACATAGTTAAAAAGTTGCTAAAAGTGACGATAAGGAGTTAATTATAGGATTATGGTTATGGTGTATAACGCCACTTTCAACAATATTTAAGTTATATCATGGCGGTCAGTTTTATTGGTGGAGGAAACTAGAGTACCCGGAGAAAAACTACCGACCTGCAGCAAGGCACTGACAAACTTTGTTACATAATGTCGTATCCAGTACACAAGAGTGATTATAAGCCACCTCATATTTGACATATTTCTTCATGAACTCGACATACTGACCCGGCATATATACTATTTTAGTTTATTTCTCCATCGCAACATATGTAAATAAGGGTAATAACAAAATTACCGAACTCCGAACAATCTTATAAAGGGAAAGTCAAAACTCATAAGTATATAAACAGACAAAATCAGTCAACAACCGGAAAACTGTGAAAACCGTAATGACCCTGACTTGGTACAGGCATTTCTAAAGAAATGGTGGGTTGAATCAGATTTTAAAGCGCCAAACCTCCCCCTTTCATTACGGCTCAAAGTTTCCGGCTGTCACTATAACAGTATTTATAACAACACTTGAACAAAACAGCTAAAACAGTTGTCAAAGCAGCACTAAGCTCAGTGAAGTAAATGTCAAAGACACTTTTACGTCACACATTGATAAAAAAAATATTTTTGACATTTTTGTTGACACCTTATCTTTATACATTTTCACTATATGAAAATCCATCGTTTATAATCTTTTCTGCAGAGACGGAATATATTTCGACAAGATCCTGGTATCGGAATATAAACTTTTTAAGAGATCGAATAAGGCGAATCTTTTTATAGCCCTGGTCCAGTAGCCTGTCTCTCAGATGAAGATGACGTTTGAGGAAATCAGAATAATTGCTACTTGCCCCTGCATAACGAATCAATTGCGAGATGTAAACACCATATGCAGGAGAAGCTGGTATATTGCTGCACATATTTGGAAAATTTATGACCACCAGGGTTTGTATTCATAGGAACCTATGTTAAACTTTGTCTTGTGGTGATGACTATCGTAGATTTCAGTTCCTTCCAACAATGAAAACTTTATAAATGACCAGTCAGTGATTATTCATGTATAGACGTTTTCAGAAATCGGTGATTACCTAGTTATCGTTCGTGGACGCTAGGTGGTGTTACTATCGTCCGCCATTACGAAAGTGTAAAATTCGGTTGTTTACACTAGTTACGATTAATCAGTATTCATAATTGGATTAGATAAACACGCTTCAGTTAATATTTTATGGCTTATTCCCGTGATTTTGCCCGAATATTTCGAAATATGGATTATTGAATTGAACTTAAACGGTTATTGTTTAAATTGTACAGAATCACAAAGTTCAGGACCAGGTCGGACAAATCTATACGATCATCAATATTATCAAAATTAAAGAATTAGCTAGTTATTTTGCCAGATGTGGACTAACAGATCGATCTGTAGCTATTTAGATTTTAACCTTGCTTATGTGGCAGAATTTCAATACAAAACGGGGTACGCAACAAAAAAAAACGGTCGGTATGGAAACTCTCAACAAACATTTTTTTACTAACGGTATATATTTTGTACAAAAGAACTAAGTTCCCTTCGAATATCGTCTTCACTTCACAAAGCCACAAAGTCGCATATTTTTATGATGTAGGGAGCACTTATGCAATTGACCAAAAAATAAATCATTTGCACAATGATAGAGTAGCAAATATGTGGAGGAATAATGTTCCTTCCGTATGCGGTAGAGGATAACATAGAAAGGAAAACAAACTGAGTTAAATATTGTCTTAAGTGAAAGTTTAAATAATATAAACAAAGGAAACGGGGACAAAGTGAACAGTGTAGGAATTATTGTTTTTCATGTAGAAGCCGCATAAAATAATTAACAATTTACAAAGAGGCATCACATTTCTGTAGATAAATCTTGAAATAAATCTTGATTCTGTAAGAAGTAAAAATGAACGACATGATGTCCTGCAACAAAATTCGGCGATTTTTTTTTTATTTGATTTTTTTGTCATTATAATTCAGTTATATATATTTTTATCATTTTTAACCCTTTGTGGGAAGGGGGTAGAGTTTAACTGTCATATTGCAAATCAAATACATTTAAGAATCAACCCAATACATAAATTAAAGTTTTGTGTTTTAGTGATGTCTTTGCTATAACTTGTTATGCAATACACAGTTAACTATCAGTTATAATGATATTTATCTTTCTACAATATGAATTTAACATCTTTGTTACAAAATGACACGACTGTCTATTCCCCTAAGTGCCAAACCCGGGAAGTATCGCATCGCTGTTGACACGGTCGACCTTCAGCAGACTACAAGTCTAGAAAGCGCTACCACTTCCTTAACACGTCAATATTAAATTTTAATTAATCTTCAAAAACATATAAAATTAAAGAATAAATCAATATAAAACTATGAATTCCTAGCAAAGAAATTTAAAAAAGAAGACAAATGGGGTGAAAAATGCCCGTCCGGTTCACGTATCTGAAACCTGGGAGCAAATAGTTATATTAGGTTCCTCATGAAACTTTTTTTTCAGATAAAGAAATTCAGATATTCAGATGTTTTAATTTGATAAAACTTAAATTCCTTTTCATCTTCACTACAGAAATTGACCGACAAAAAGTTTTAATTTGTTTTACAATTTAACAAACAAAAAATAAATAAAAATAAAACAGAATTGAAAAATGCACCTTAAGATGTCACATTCAAAGTTAAGTTATTTCTTATAAGTTGGGCACACTTTTTATCATTATTACTTCACTCTAAATCGTATAGTAATAATTTCAAAAAGCGTATATTATAATTTATATATTTACTTTTTAATTTCATACAAAATATTAATTTGATTACCCCTTTTTTCTTATGCTTGAAAAGCAACAAAAAAACAAAAAAGGAAAAAAAGTGCATGCAGTTTTTTATCAAGTAGGATTTATACTGATTTTGTATGGGGAATATAACGGTAATTAAAAAAAAATACATACCAAGTAATTTATTTGTTGTCATTATATCATTGTCATTATATCTCCGTTTACAAATCACTTCACAGCAGGTGTTATCATTGAATTTCAAGCCGAAATAACAGTATATTGTGACACCTGTACTAGAGAAACCATACATAAGCGTATCGATAAACCCCGAGAATATAATATTTTGACACTTTACTAATGGCGGACACTCTCGGAAGTCGATAATGGCCGCGCCCATGTTTTTAAGAATAAAAAGGTCTATAGCCTGGGTTCAATCAGATTTGTAGTTTTTCAGAAAATAAATATTTCAGTCGATTTCCCATTTTCTTATGCAGTTAAACCTGTATTTAGAGGTCACTGTTGGGACAATGAAAGAGTGTACCTTTAAGAAAGGTGACCTCTTTAAAAGAGGTTCAAATCATATGAAATTTTCTATAACAGGACAAGAAAAAGGTGACCTTTTAATACAGGTGACTGCTTAATAGAGGTGACCGCATGTGCAAGTTTGACCGTACTTTGTCCTGTCGTGTCCTCCATTTTCGATTTCTAATCGACAAAGCTCAAATTCTGTTCAATGCCATGAAAGAACCGTTCCTACCATGTATGATGTAATAATTGCATCATATATATGTGGTTATTTAAAATAAAAACATATTTGAAATTTCAGCCAATCAAAAAGCATAATTGTCCCTTAGCAACCATAATGAATTTAATAACTCATACAATATCTCGAAAAGACCACACAAAAACCAGTGCTGTAAAATTTAATAAAGTCATGCCGGTACTGAGAAAAAAATGAAATGTGAAATGCTAACGGACGACGCCGACTACAGACAAATAACACAATGTCCTGACAGCAGATCACTTAGCCGTAATTGGTTAGGAGAACTAAAAAGGGTAATTTTGCCAAAAAAAACGAATGTTTACAAGAAAAAGGTAAATCATTTCAAACTTTCAACAAGTAAAAAACATGTATTATTTATTTGAAGGCTTATACAATTTATTCAGACCTCGTGGCAACATTTACGTGTTTCAGGAAATATCATTTAATGACTTCCCGAACACATAATTTAATTCTTGTCAGATTGTTTCACCTCCCAATTTTTTTTTTTATAGAAAACTGGTCATAAAAGATATATTTAATATTGTAGTCTGTTAGATAACAGTACAAAAGTATAACCCTGTAATTTTGACCCGGTAGCTAGTCCCCGGTGTTTTCAACTAATAACTATAATAATAACCTATATATGTTAAAAAGTCAGTATTTGTCGATGGTAATTGGACATCTAACATTTAACTTGGTGCTCTTACAAAGCTTGGAGCACACAAAATTTCCTTAAATCTGGATATAGTTGATTGATTGATTGATTGATTGATTGATTGATTGATTGATTGATTGATTGATTGATTGATTGATTGATTGATTGATTGATTGATTGATTGATTGATTGATTGATTGATTGATTGATTGATTGATTGATTGATTGATTGATTGATTGATTGATTGATTGATTGATTGATTGATTGATTGATTGATTGATTGATTGATTGATTGATTGATTGATTGATTGATTGATTGATTGATTGATTGATTGATTGATTGATTGATTGAGAGGAGTATGTCAGCTACCGGTATATATTCAACCTGTAACACTGGGATGGGCCAATAGATGAGAGACTGACAAAGGAATAAAGGTACATTGTAAGGGTAGGAAAAATTGCTTTGTATCGGGTCACAAATGACCACTCCCAATATACTGTTGATGAAACCTACAATGTAGGTCCAGTAAGTGTTCCATATTCCCTATACGGAGTATTCGTGTGTATCCCTTCTGATGGGGGGGTATATTTGATTTGTCCATCACTATTAATAGCAGAGAAACTAAGCCATATTTCTCTACCTCAGAGGTTGTTCCTTCCTGAATTTTCCAATACATTTTACATAGCAAAATTACGTGAAAATTGACAAGGAAACAATATCATATAAAATACTTAGTGGATATAATTAACCGGGACAACTATAGTTACCGTCTTACAAAACTATTAACAAATGCCTCTATTTTACTCCTAAAGAAGGAGTTATTTTCAGAATATTTCCTTTTAAAGATAAATGCCACGCATAAAATAACATTATAGACAGATTCTGTCATAAAGATACATTATTACGATGTTGTAAGAAAAGGTAATAAAAACAAAGATTAAATTCATTACATCGGAGAGTAATATACATGTACATAGATACTTACTCATTGTAAAAATCTACAGATAAAACAATGCTAAACTTACCTTCTGTGAAGCAAGTACTAATCTCTGATTAAAATATCAGCAGTAGATATACAAACTCAGACCAAGACCAAGTTTAAATATTTATGAGGATATGCAAGGCGGTATAACATATCATCAAATTATCTACGGTGTATATTTAAGGGTCTAAATGAGTGGAACTTGCCATTAAAACCGAGATTCGTCATAAACGAATGTGCTTCGTTTTTTTGTAATAACGCTACAGAATAAAACCGACAAGTAGATGGTTTGGTTTAGTTTGGTGTTATGATGTGTAAAGACACTTTCAACAATATTTCAGTTATATCGTGGCAGTCAGTTTTATTGGTGGAGGAAACTGGGGTGCCACAGAGAAACCACCCCGACAAGTAGAAACAAAATTAACTGAATATCGAGTTTTTATGAGTTGAGACCGTCATGGTTTCCTGATAATTCCTGGTCACCATGTGCTCTTTTTGGTATTTTTATATGGCGTTGTAGACACTTTATGCTTAATCGTTTAGATGATCATAAAAATAGTGGTAGTTTAGTATCACACTGTTCTTATCAAAATGGGTACCTACTGTTTCAGTATTTTTTTTTTATTATATAAATTGATACTCCCCAAAGCATCCCCGCTCCCTTTGAATAATTAAATGTGTTCAAAGCGACGTAATTTATCTTGCCTGATACTCCTAAAGGTACCCCTGAACGATTAAGTGGATTCAAAAGACACAATTTATATTTTACCTAGTTTAATAACTTAAAACTTTTCAGACAGGTAAAACATGTGTTTTCATTTACGGTAATAATAAACTCCCCTACATTTACACCAGCAACAAATACTATATGACGAATGACTGGTAAGTGGAGTTAAAGAGCCTTTATCAGCAAGTGTGAGTAGACTATTTTACTTCATTGTATTGAATGATTTAATGTCAGAATGATATCGGAATTGTTTTGTTTGATATGAAAAAATAATAATATAGTTTTATTCTTGTTAAAGTCTTTTGTGAGGAGTTTGTGTTGTCTCTAAACATGATAAATGTGTTTTATATAGAAAATGAAATGTCTAATATGTCTGCACTTTTATAACTACTCCATTGTCCAGTATGATTTCTGTGTTTTTATAAATACTGTATTGTCCAGTATGATTTCTGCGTTTGTATAAATACTGTATGGTTCAGTATGATTTCTGTGTTTTTATAAATACTATAAATACTGTATTGTCCAGTATGATTTCTGTGTTTTTATAAATACTGTATTGTCCAGTAAGATTTCTGTGTTTGTATAAATACTGTATGGTTCAGTATGATTTCTGTGTTTGTATAAATACTGTATTGTCCAGTATGATTTCTGTGTTTGTATAAATACTGTATGGTTCAGTATGATTTCTGTGTTTTTATAAATACTATAAATACTGTATTGTCCAGTATGATTTCTGTGTTTGTATAAATACTGTATGGTTCAGTATGATTTCTGCGTTTTTATAAATACAGTTTTGTCCAGTATGATTTCCGTGTTTTGATAAATATTGTTTTGTCCAGTATGATTTTTGTGTATTTTTAAATACTGTATTGTCCAGTAGGATTTTTGCTTTGTTTATAAATACTGTTTTGTCCAGTATGATTTCTGTGTTTTTATAAATGCTGTATTGTCCAGTATGACTTCTGCATTTTTACAAATGCTGTATTGTCCAGTATAATTTCTGGGTTTTTACAAATGCTGTATTGTCCAGTATAATTTGTGGGTTTTTAAAAATGCTGTATTGTCCAGTATAATTTCTGCGGTTTTATATAAATGCTGTATTGTCCAGTATGGTTTCCGTGTTTTCATAAATACAGGTTTGTCCAGTAGGATTTCCGTGTTTTTATAAATATTGTTTTGTCCAGTATGATTTTTGTGTTTTTATAAATACTGTATTGTCCAGTATGATTTCTGCGTTTGTATAAATACTGTATGGTTCAGTATGATTTCTGCGATTTTATAAATACAGTTTTGTCCAGTATGATTTCCGTGTTTTGATAAATATTGTTTTGTCCAGTATGATTTTTGTGTATTTTTAAATACTGTATTGTCCAGTAGGATTTTTGCTTTGTTTATAAATACTGTTTTGTCCAGTATGATTTCTGTGTTCTTATAAATACTATAAATACTGTATTATCCAGAATGAATTCTGCATTTTTATAAATGCTGTATTGTCCAGTATGTTTTTTGTGTATTTATAAATACATGTGTACTGTATTGTCCAGTAGGATTTTTGTTTTGTTTATAAATGCTGTATTGTCCAGTATGATTTCTGTGTTTTTATAAATGCTGTATTGTCCAGTATGACTTCTGCATTTTTACAAATGCTGTATTGTCCAGTATAATTTCTGTGTTTTTACAAATGCTGTATTGTCCAGTATAATTTCTGCGGTTTTATATAAATGCTGCATTGACCAGTATTACTGTTGTGGTTTTATATAAATGCTGTATTGTCCAGTATGGTTTCCGTGTTTTCATAAATACAGGTGTGTCCAGTAGGATTTCCGTGTTTTTATAAATATTGTTTTGTCCAGTATGATTTTTGTGTTTTCATAAATGCTGTATTGTTCAATATTACTTCTGCAGTTTTATATAAATGCTGTATTGTCCAGTATGATTTTTGTTTTTGTTTATAAATACTGTATGTTCTTCTCTTTATTACTACTGTATTGTCCAGTATGATTTCTTCGTTTTTATTACTTCTGTATTGTCCAGTATTAATCCCGTATTTTTAAATACTGTATTGTCGCTAATATAAACCAGAGATTCATCAAAACCTGTCTCGTTCTCGATGTTTCCAATTAATCGTGTATGCAGTTTATCAGAAAAAACAATCATTTATTCATTTGTCCATGTTAAAATATGCCATGAAATTCCGTTTGACACAAGACATTTGGTAGATAACCATCCCAAGCAGTTTCAGAGAAGATCTTCAGAAATCCACCAACCAGAAATAAGTATTGCCTATGGTGGCCATGTTTGTTAACGGGTCGGGACAACATGAGTAAAATTTATGCAGGACCTTCCATAGATGCTTCCTACCAAGTTCCGTTCATTTGACTAATCGGTTTCAGAGGAGAAGATTCAAATATGAAAGGTGAACAGACAGACAACGGACGCCAAGTGATGACAAACGCTCACATTACACTTGTAGAGAAGGTGGCGACATATACCTTAGATATTTAACTTCTTCCCTGGGAAAGACGAACTACCAATTCTATGGGTTTTTTTCCAATCTCAAATAGGAAAACGAGGAGCCGTCGTATGGTAGTTTGATTTACCTATGCAATCAGTGCCTATCACCACTGATGTTGTGAGTTCGAATTTCGACCGGGCGAGGTGTACAACATTATGTGATAAAGCTTGTCAGTGACTTGCGACAGGTCGGTGGTTTTCTCCGGTTTCCTCCATCAATAAAATTGACTGCCACGATATAACTGACATATTGTTGTTGGTGGCGTTAAACACCATCAAACAAACAAACAAATAGGAAAATATTCCATATAATCATCATAAGTTCCTGTAATTCCAGTTACATGTTAACAGTTATTCAAACCCTAGATGAGACATCAATTCCAGCTATCTCGTCAGAACTGAAAACAAAACTATTTTCCCAAGAGCATAATGTTGTGATTAGTTCTTGTGCTAGCATATATATATTTCCAATAAAAATCTGTTCCTTTGAAATAGCTTTGGGAATAAATGCTTCTCGACAGATGTCATTAAACGAGCTGCTTGTCCATAGCACTTGGTCGCGCTCCCGTTTCCAGTACCAGGGGCAGTATAACCTTTCATGTATACTAACTTTTACAATTTTTGTTCCGGACGTTTCGGCAGAACACAGTCTGTCTCCGCCGAACACAGTTCAGCCGAAACGTCCGGAACAAATTGTTTTTATTTTTTAATTATTTATATTTTTCATATACTTTTTTTTTTGTATAAACTTAAAATAAATTATGTATATTTAACGTCAAATCCAAAGTTGACGACCAAGGCAGCGTCAAATCAGTGATATTTATACTAACTTTAAGGCTAAGGACAAGTTATAAATAAGGGAGACGTGTATATTTATGGCTAAAAGTACAGACGATTAAAATTAACCTTATTTTTCATCCCATTTCCTTTATCAACAACAAAATCAATTGAGATTATGTGTGTAGTGTATTGACTATTTACAGAAAGACGGATATAAATACAATGTACATATAAATACATGAGCATGTGTAAATATCTACACTTATTCTGTAATTATTATATTTTCTATGTAATAAAGGTATATATTTATGATACGATAATTTTTTGCTGTACTCGTCTTGTATACATACATGGTACTCGATTTATAGCGAGCGGACGCCTTTAAAACGATTGCAATATCGCTAGTTTCACGTTCCACTTTTCAGTCAAATTTGGCAGTTGTTTTGAAATTTTTGACACTGCAGGATAAACACAATATACGTGCACTGTCGGTAAAGTTAAAATTTATTTGTATTCGTTGCGAAACATACCATAAAGGTTTGAACAAGTCTCGATTTAAGACCTGTTTCTCAAGCTCGTACAAGTACAAATAAATAATATATTTTTGGGACAATATACATATACATATATTGTGTAATTTTGAGTGTCCATTCTATTCCTTGTGTAATGTTATGAAATTGATATTGTCAAAAATTACTTACGTTTCATCATCGTCTGAGAACATCTTTTCAGTTTCGTCCTTAAAAATAAATAATCTATATATTAGCAAGGATGTTATCAAGTAAATGTGTTGCCTTGTTAAATCATACGACAGCACATGATATACGGTACAATATTCTAATACATGTGACATTGCGTAATTTTCTTACGTATTTAAACAAAAACAAAATTAAAAACATGTTTGATAAATGAAAACACTTCAACATATGGTCGTACATTCACATGTTAAAACTATTTTTATTTGGGCAATCTAGAACGTGTAACGGAACGAAACGAAACGAAATAGAAACGAAACGAAACGAAACGGAACGAAACGAAATTGTTTCGTTTCTTGTCTTAGTATCACAGGGACTTGTCTTTAGGATATTATATAACTTTTATTTAAAAAATACTATCCCCTAGGTTAGTATACAGGGGTTGGTATTTTTAAATAAAGTTGTGTATATCCTAAAGACAAGCCCATGTGGCTGCAATTCTCTTATAATATCAAGACTAGAAAATACCCATCATTATCATTTCCCACATACTTTGCTCTATAATGCCAACACGCATTCCCAAAAGAACCATATGCCATGCACACAATCCAAATGCACTGAAAACTGAAAAGAAATGAGCAACCCACTTAAAAAACCATCAAAATACTTTAGTTTCTCATCCCGCCCCAAAATTGCCTTCCGTCTCAAACTTTTCTGACGTTTTAAGATCAATGAATTAATATATTTTATTGATTTTGACCGCCTTTGTCAAAACATCTTCAGCAAATTTTTCATCGCAAAATTTACCAAAACTTCAGGTATCATGAACATCATATAAAAATAAAAACCGCCTGGCCGCCTTGAATTTTCAGGAAAAGTCCATGAGAAACTACAAAGTTTCTTAATTGCCCAAAAACTAGGATGTTCCGGAAGGATAAGCAGTTCCTGCTCCACATGTGGCACCCGTCGTGTTACTCGATTAAAAGTTTCGACCAGAGAAAGGATCGTAATCAAGACCAAGGAAATGTATTAATGGCTTACAAAGTCGTAATTCGGCCATACACATTTCGGAGGGATACATTCTGCCTTACTGGAAGGAACTTTCGGCTCAACAGCTTTTATCAATGTAGATAAAAAAAATAACTCTCAAAAAGATCAAGATATGTAGTTTGATATGTAAAGTTTCTGGAGGATTTCGCTCTAACTAAGTACTGCTCTTCAAACAAAAAAAAATACAAATTTTTGTAGAGTATGATACGCTGGATCCGTATTTACAAGTTTGAAGACAAACAGATGAAAACTGGCATGACTCTGGGCCACAAATGTTTCGTCACACAATTTCCGACAAAAGAGGTGCTATATACTATGATGACTTTTTGAAGAACTACTGAAAGTTTTTACATGGCTTGTTGGATTCTCATATCAATTATCTATAATTTCAGCTTTAATTAGAAAGTATATTGCAAATTGTAGGTGAAAACAAGCAGAAAATCTGCCGTGTGTTCGTACAATAAACAAATCATCCGCCGAACGCTCAAATAGCGCGACTACACCGTCTACAAATGTAGGTCGGTCGTGTCTTGGTCGGAACAAAGTAACTAAGTACAGTATACCTATAGGAAATTACTAAAACGCGAAACGAAAAGCAAAAATTCAGAAACGAAACGGAACGAAACGAAACGGAATAGTTTGGAATAGTTTCGTTTCTTAAAATAGTGATATCCCTATAGTAATTACTAAAACAAGAAACGAAATCATTCCGTTTCGTTTCGTTCCGTTCCGTTCCGTTACACGAAATAGTATCACCCATTGTATTTATCTTTGTCATGTGATGAACATATCTACAGTCGAATGGTGTACAATGTGATAATATTTCCATCAGTACATGTTCAGACACTAATTTGCACATTGCATGTCAAACGTTTATTGCTGATCAAAATTGTTAAAAAATGTAAACTACAAAAAAAATTAGTAACATTCCAAATAGGTGTGCATGTCATTATTAAAACTGATTGATTGATTGATTGATTGATTGATTGATTGATTGATTGATTGATTGATTGATTGATTGATTGATTGATTGATTGATTGATTGATTGATTGATTGATTGATTGATTGATTGATTGATTGATTGATTGGTGTTTAACGCCAACATTAGCAGTATTTCAGCTATATTTGGGTTTGATTATATTTTTGACCGTTACTGTTAAACTTGCATTTATTTACTATATTCAAAATGATAACATATTTTGTTTCTATATTCTTCAAGAATGATACAGAGGACTGCAATATTTGATTGGATATATACATTGTACCCAAACGGGTGTGATTCTGGATTCTTCAATGAATCTATTTGCATTGCGACAATTTACGAAATTTATTGTCTTGAAGCACCTGTCGATTTCTATATGAATTTACACTTGTAAATCACACAATCAATAGGTACTTACAGAAATATGAAACTATGATTAAAAAAAGTAAAATAAAATGGTGACGTTGAATGTAAATATTACTTATAAGCCACGCAAAAGTATACTTTCTAAAATACAATGAATATAGACACAATTATTTATTTATTTATTTATTTATTTATTTACGATGTGGCAAATTTTAACAAATTATATACATCTTTATTTCTGGAAACCTTTGCTAATGCAATGGTATACAGATAACAAATTAAAGTACACCAATATATAATAACAAAAGAGCTATATACAATATTTACAACAGGAGAGAGGGAGAGAGTTACATTTTTCAGCCATGAGGACAGAAAATTCAGAAAGGGTATAATAATATACGGTGGTGGATATTCCAAACTGAATAACAAAACCAGCTATCTTCCCAACTGAATAACAAAACCAGCTATCTTCCCAATTGAATAACAAAACCAGCTATCTTCCCAACTGAATAACAAAACCAGCTATCTTACTAACTGAATAACAAAACCAGCTATCTTCCCAACTGAATAACAAAACCAGCTATCTTCCCAACTGAATAATAAAACCAGCTATCTTCCCAACTGAATAACAAAACCAGCTATCTTCCCAGCTGAATAACAATACCAGCTATCTTCCCAGCTGAATAACAAAACCAGCTATCTTCCCAACTGAATAACAAAACTCGCTATCTAGATGTAGTTGGAAAGAGATAAGATCCTTAGCTTTCTACCGACACTGTAAAATATCCATGGAAAACTATGGGAACCTCTGTTGTAAAGAAACACACATTCCTTAACCTGGAAATCGACATTATACTCCATGCACCATAAAGATCAATAGCTCATTGCAAAGCAAAGTTAGGATAACATTTTCATTTCTAAAATTGATGTACTTTAATTTAACCCTTGACTATTATTTTTACTACTCATTTTCATGTATAATAATTCTAAATGAAAACAAAATAGCATATTGACTGATCTTTTTATGAGTGCACGCATACTGCAAGTAATTAAGAATTATCATGTATATACAATGTATATAAAATGTAATTATTTGTTAAATATTTATTATCTAATTAAAATAAAACGTCTGTCGGAAGACCTAAGGATCGATTCCTGTATTTGATTGATTGATTGATTGATTGATTGATTGATTGATTGATTGATTGATTGATTGATTGATTGATTGATTGATTGATTGATTGATTGATTGATTGATTGATTGATTGATTGATTGATTGATTGATTGATTGATTGATTGATTGATTGATTGATTGATTGATTGATTGATTGATTGATTGATTGATTGATGTTTAACGCCAACATTAGCAGTATTTCAGCTATATTTGGGTTTGATTATATTTTTGACCGTTACTGTTAAACTTGCATTTATTTACTATATTCAAAATGATAACATATTTTGTTTCTATATTCTTCAAGAATGATACAGAGGACTGCAATATTTGATTGGATATATACATTGTACCCAAACGGGTGTGATTCTGAATTCTTCAATGAATCTATTTGCATTGCGACAATTTACGAAATTTATTGTCTTGAAGCACCTGTCGATTTCTATATGAATTTACACTTGTAAATCACACAATCAATAGGTACTTAACAACATATGATATATATTGCTCGGTTTCCTTGACTCAATGTACACGTTATATAATAAACTTAAAAATAAACCAATATCCTTATTCTTAATGTTAAATTCTCACAAATTCCTAGAAATTCTTAATTTTGACCTGGAACTGATGGACATATATAAATTATCTACATGTACAACACGTTTTATTATAAATAATCTCTTACATGTCAGTTTTTTTCCCTTCTGTATATAAAGGTAAAACAAGTACAATTTATATACATGTAATACTGACTGAAACAATGAATGAATATTACATGTACACACGTGGTTTAGAACTTTAAAAATTACATCATGATTGGGATATTGTGGACAACACCATTTTGTTTTCTTTCATTCGACCTTTACATTACATCTTCTTGTCTATTATTTGTTTTCTTATTAATTATATAAAATACCACCATTCTTCAGGAAAACTGACGTAAAGATGTGAAAATGTGCAATATGAAAAAAAATATTATTTTATTTTATCATCGAACACATCTTTTATGTTATATTTAGATTCGTACACCATTCAGTATGTCAAATTTGAGTCTTATTAATCATTGATTACGACAAAACTCCTTACCTGTCAGTATCGGTAAATGTGATATAATAAATTTTCATTCATCACCGGAAACACACATGATGACGGATATTACAAGAAAAAATAGCAGTTAACCCGCTTGTCCGAATTGTTAGGTGGTTAAAATCAATATAAACTATGCATTGTGTCGACATGAACTTGCTTTGAACCTCAACTGTCAATGAAACGACATTCTTTGTAACAATTTTCTATTTTTTTAATTCATCGTTCACATTTCTTATACAAAGGGAGACCAGCAATAAATTACGGTGACCCCACAATAATATTCAATATATTTTGATCCGGTTTCCAAGTGTTTATCGATTAATTTAAATTGTTCACGTTTCTGGGAACGAAATGGATAATTATATTAGGTTTGATGACTACGACCCATTTTATAATCATAAATATGAGACATCATTTAATAATTATGATATATTATTTCATAATTATGAGAAAATATTATCATTGTTATGAAATTCTTTTATTACACTTTGTATGACATTTTTTCATAACCATTAGTTATTCTCTCACAACAATAAGATTTTATTTCTTAATTATAAAATGGGGAATTTATTGATACGTGTTATTGTCTCATTATCATGAAATAATATCTCTACTATATTTTATCATTTTGAAAGTAATATACAGAAGCGAGTTGACATTGCAGGATTTTATTTGGGGGTTTGGGGGGAGCGGGTATATTGCATTTTGCGTTATTTCGAATAGTCCCCAGGAGCCGTCGTGGCCGTGATCGTATGGTAGTTGGATTTACAACAACCTATACAGTGGAACTTATCTAATCCGATACACCAAGGGACCAGGGAAATGTGTCGAATTGTACAGGATGTCGGAGTTTTCAGGTTTTATTTTAGTTAACAGATATACTTTGGGACCATACATTTTTGTCGGATGTCACAGGATGTCAGAAAACTCAGGTGTCGGATTGCACAGGTTCCACTGTATATCCAATCAGTGCCTATCACTACTAAAGTTCTGAGTTCGAATCCCGCTTATGGCCAGGTGTACTCGATACAACATTATGTGATAAAATTTGTGTGTGGTCGTTGGTTTTCTCCGGGTACTCCGGTTTCCTCCACCAATAAAACTGACTGCCACGATATAACTGAAATATTGTTGTAAGTGCCGTTAAACATTACAAACCAAATCTAACCAACCGATTCCAGATAATAGATCAGTTTACAAACACAGTTTCTACGTTGAATAATTCATAAAAACATCAACAGAAAAATATCATGCATGTTACAATTATTATTATTGTTTACACTTGTTATTTTTAAACACGTGTTTCACATTACAATAACTATATATAAACACGCTTTGTAGATCGCTACGCCTTCACACAAACACAGATATGACGCCATAATTATTATCGACTTGTTTCATGATGATATTATCGTTTTCGATAGTACCACGTGGGAATGTCCTATATTTAGAATTGTTGCATCCAATGAATGAATGGAAAAAGTAATTTGTCGAGTCACCATTGATTCTTTGTTTTTATTGGTGGAGGAAACCGAAGGACCCGGAGAAAACCACCAACCTGTTGCAAGTCACTGACAAACTTTATCACATAATGTTGTACACCTCCCTCTGATCGAGATTCGAACTCAAAACATCAGTGGTGATAGGCACTGATTGCATAGGAAGTTGTAAACCCAACTACCATACGATCACGGCCACGACGGCCCCTAGTCACCATCGAATAAAACAGTACCGGTATTTACAATATATAGCTGCTGTTGTTCAAGGAGCATTCTGTGGAACCCCTACTTATAATAAGATCACAGTGATAAACTATACCCTACGCTGATATCCACATTTGGCCTTTCAAAATAGACCGTCTTATTTTCATTAATGTGTATAGTGTTGATTCAATTATATTAGTAATGTCTGGGAAATCTTTTGTATCCATTTTACCGTATGTCCTTAACTGAATTGTGTACGACCGGTCCATCATGGATTTGCGATCGACGCAAAAAGAAACCTTAAATTTGGAAAGGAACATTCCAGAAAAGTTTCTTGTCAATTGGTTCAGTGATTTTAGAAGAGTTATTATACCTTTTTCCCTAAAGGATCATGTGCTAAGCTCTGGCCTGTGTTGGTGTCCATCCTGAATTTGTGTCCCACTTAAAAGCGAAAGTGTTGTAAGGTTCCATCAAAATTAATCTCTGATGTATAGTGTGGGAAGCTTCAGAGTAAGATCCCCTCAAGAATCCCATGCTGAACTACAACCCGCACGTTTTTGAGAAACTCAAAGTTGGCAGAGGAACATGTAAGGAGCATTCACACAATGCAACATTTCATTCATCATGTGGCTTTTGCAAAGAAGTCACATTGTTTTTAATGTCAGCAAATAAGGATGCATTATTTATACTGTCAGCCATCCTGAATTTCCTCGCGCCATCAAAACACAGATTTTATCGTCAAGACTTTTATGTATTTAACATTCTTTCCACGCTTCGTTGGGCTTTGTAGCGATCTGTAATTGTTCAATGTCGTTTTCAAAATGATAAAAAGCTTAATAGCATTGGAAACAACAATAGAATTTTGATCAAAACCTCTACGAAAAGCAAATTATATAAATGAAACGGATGTGTGCAGATAATACTCAATGTTCCGTTGACTAGCAACGAGGCATATACAACCGTGGTGGGGGAAACGGGAGTACCAGACGATAACCACCGACCTGCAATAAATCACTGCCAAACATTATCCTGTTTACTAGTGACGATTCCCAGACATCAATCCAGAGTTACCCAGCATGTTGATGGATAAAGCAACCGGAGGCCAGTAGCCCAAGACATGGGCCCTCAAAATGTCATACTGTAGTGCAAAATCAGTTGCTGCACCCCAATTTTTGCTGGGCTTCTAAAATTGTTATTTTAAGGAGCCCAAAATTGCTAAGTTTTATCCTTGAGAAGTCCTCAGATGGCGGATAGAGATGTCCTCGCTGTGTAGTTTATCGGGTTATGATAAAGAAATCATGACCGTAGATCATAATGGGTGCCGCATTGTAGCCGCTACAAAATGCTATTTTTTTTTTATTTCGTTCCCTCCCAACTCTATATACTTTTCCAGTGGCAGTCAAAAGTCACTGTCTCATTCGTTCCTTATTTCAGTATATTTATATTTAAATATTTTTTAGCTTGTTCTTGTCCTCAATATACATGACACATCTTCCACGTAAGCAACAAACAATCAACAATTTTACCATGTAAGGTTGTATCGAGTACACCTCCTTATGATGGCGATTGGAATTCACATATTTAGCGCATATTAAATAAGCACCGATTCGCAGTAATTGCATATATAGATGTAAACCCAAACGCGATCGTAGCCATGACTACTCCCAATTTATAGGGTTGGGGTTATGGTTTATAACGCCACTTTCAACAATATTTCAGTTATACTGTGGCGATCAGTTTTATTCGTGGAGGAAACCAGAGAAAACTACTGACCTGTCGCATGTCGCTGACAAAACTTTATCACATAATGTTGTATCGAGTACACCTCGCCTGGGTGGAATTCGAACTCACAACGTATGTGGTGATAGGCACTGATGGCATAGGTAGTTATAAATCCAACTACCATACGATTACGACCACAACGCCCACTCCACAGCGCAGTTGTATAAATTAAACTAGTTTTTATCAGAAATGAGGTTATCGCAATAATCATGTTACAGGTCAATATCCTTAAACTAGGTGATTGATTGTTTAAGTTTACAAATAATGACACCAGTATGTAGATTATACGAGGAAATGACGTGGACCCATATACAATGGTAACTTTAGTCTGAGGGTCACTAGTACCAGACTACGGTAGCTTGTCCAATTTTAAACAGTTCTACTATTATAAATGTACCTGTATGCTATATAAGATAAGATCAGATTGTATTGTCCAATCAAGGTCCCAGCAAGGGGCAGAGTCATTACAGTGATTTATATTACACAAAAAACATTCTAATACATAAATGTAATAAACAGTATACAAACAAGCAATTTGCAGAAATTAGATTGGTACATAAGTACTAAGCATATCTATGTATCTGATGAGTATAATATTTGGAAGAGTCCACTGAGCAATTACAAAAAACAAAAACAAAACAAAAAACAAAATAATAGTAATAAATATATATCATTTGTTGATATTTAATAAGTTATTAACTTCTTCAGAACACCGAAATAGAAATAAACCCTTTTATATTTACAAGGGGCTAATTCAATGACAGAAGGCAGATCCAGCGTCCTCCCCATGACCAATGTACATGCATGAGAGCAATGCCATTCATATACAGAGGTCATCAAGGGCCGGTGCCTAAAGGACATTTAAACTGGAAATGATTAAACAAAATGAAATTAAAATGAAATTAAAATCCTCCTCATGGCCAATGTACATGGAGGAAATTTGCATCATCCAGATACAGAGGCCATCAAGGGCAGGTGCATTAGGACCAATTTTCATCATTATATTCTTAAATGCATCAAATTAATACTTTTGAACTTTTGCATTTCCAGCCAAGTAAATTATACCATAGGAATCTATATCACTCATTATAAAGTTACATTGTGTTCGTACTGCTAAAAAATGTAAAAAATATATACTTGTACATTAAATAAACAATAACAAAAGTGTGTTTGCATTGTACATTGAAAGTACATATATTGTTTATTATGCAAGCACATAATGATAACTCCGTGTTATATAAAGCACAATAACCATGATAAACTAGGTTACAAAAATTTGTATTCTTATTTTGTTTATAATACAGCACCTAATGATAACTCCTTGCTATATAAAGCACAATAAAAAAAAAATAATAATAATAAAAAGGGGGGGCAATAATTTTAGTTTCCCCCATACCACAGTATTTTACACAAGAGATCTGATATTATGTTTAGGGATTAACCAGGTAAATTACCCCCACCTCTGCCTCTTCCTCTTATTCTTGACCTCGACCTATCCCTTTGTGGCAAGGGAATGTTCAGGGCAGCATGTATGGACTTTTTCAGATTTGCTGCTAGGCAAGAGATTCCTTTGCCGGATAGGTGAAATAATTTGTCACCTAGAATTTCAGGAGAGGGGAGACCATTGACCAGCATATTGCTGTGATCACAAACCAGTATGTCTACACTAGTTGCAGTTTTCTGCTTAATCAATGCATTAATTATTTCGCCATTAGTTTGGTAATTAATATTATCTAGTCGGGGTGTGCATAGGGAAATAATAATTTTGATCGAGTCCCATTTTTTTGTAAATGACAGATACAAGAGTTTCGACATTTTGAACACAACTATCTGGTGGTATTTTGGTTAAATCATTGGTGAGAGAATGACATACAAATAGGTCTGGAGACATAGAACATGATCTAATATATTCAACAGTATCTTTGATTGTGTATCGCACAACTTTAGTAACATCAGCAGCTGTGGTTAACTTGTCTTGACGGATACCAATAACGTTTGATGTACCCAGCAAGAGTACCCGCGGTTTCGCTTTTCTTGTGTCAGATTTTGCTTCACAGGTGTGGCTGGCATTTTCTTGAAATGTTTGTTTTGCTCCTGAAATGTTAGTTAGCTGGGCCTGAGATCTAAGTAGTATGTTTTCCTTTTCAACTGTCTCGATTTTTGACATTAGTTGGTCAAGTGTTTGTTTCATGTCTGTGGGTTCTTTTCTTGTATTATCCATCACCACTTTTAAGTCCTGTATGGACTTCTTAATTTCTGCTAAATCGTTACTGTTGTTGGTATTACATTTCTCGATACTATTATCTAGTCTTTTTATATTATTGTTCTAATATTATCTAGTCTTTTTATATTATTGTTCTAATATTATCTAGTCTTTTTATATTATTGTTCTAATATTATCTAGTCTTTTTATATTATTGTTCTAATATTATCTAGTCTTTTTATATTATTGTTCTAATATTATCTAGTCTTTTTATATTATTGTTCTAATATTATCTAGTCTTTTTATATTATTGTTCTAATCTTATCTAGTCTTTTTATATTATTGTTCTAATCTTATCTAGTCTTTTTATATTATTGTTCTAATATTATCTAGTCTTTCTATATTATTGTTCTAATCTTATCTAGTCTTTTTATATTATTGTTCTAATATTATCTAGTCTTTTTATATTATTGTTCTAATATTATCTAGTCTTTTTATATTATTGTTCTAATCTTATCTAGTCTTTCTATATTATTGTTCTAATCTTATCTAGTCTTTTTATATTATTGTTCTAATCTTATCTAGTCTTTTTATATTATTGTTCTAATCTTATCTAGTCTTTTTATATTATTGTTCTAATCTTATCTAGTCTTTCTATATTATTTTTCTAATCTTATCTAGTCTTTTTATATTATTGTTCTAATATTATCTAGTCTTTTTATATTATTGTTCTAATCTTATCTAGTCTTTTTATATTATTGTTCTAATATTATCTAGTCTTTTTATATTATTGTTCTAATCTTATCTAGTCTTTTTATATTATTGTTCTAATATTATCTAGTCTTTTTATATTATTGTTCTAATATTATCTAGTCTTTTTATATTATTGTTCTAATATTATCTAGTCTTTTTATATTATTGTTCTAATCTTATCTAGTCTTTTTATATTATTGTTCTAATCTTATCTAGTCTTTTTATATTATTGTTCTAATATTATCTAGTCTTTCTATATTATTGTTCTAATCTTATCTAGTCTTTTTATATTATTGTTCTAATATTATCTAGTCTTTTTATATTATTGTTCTAATATTATCTAGTCTTTTTATATTATTGTTCTAATCTTATCTAGTCTTTTTATATTATTGTTCTAATATTATCTAGTCTTTTTATATTATTGTTCTAATATTATCTAGTCTTTTTATATTATTGTTCTAATCTTATCTAGTCTTTCTATATTATTGTTCTAATCTTATCTAGTCTTTTTATATTATTGTTCTAATCTTATCTAGTCTTTTTATATTATTGTTCTAATCTTATCTAGTCTTTTTATATTATTGTTCTAATCTTATCTAGTCTTTCTATATTATTTTTCTAATCTTATCTAGTCTTTTTATATTATTGTTCTAATATTATCTAGTCTTTTTATATTATTGTTCTAATCTTATCTAGTCTTTTTATATTATTGTTCTAATATTATCTAGTCTTTTTATATTATTGTTCTAATCTTATCTAGTCTTTTTATATTATTGTTCTAATATTATCTAGTCTTTTTATATTATTGTTCTAATATTATCTAGTCTTTTTATATTATTGTTCTAATATTATCTAGTCTTTTTATATTATTGTTCTAATCTTATCTAGTCTTTTTATATTATTGTTCTAATCTTATCTAGTCTTTTTATATTATTGTTCTAATATTATCTAGTCTTTCTATATTATTGTTCTAATCTTATCTAGTCTTTTTATATTATTGTTCTAATATTATCTAGTCTTTTTATATTATTGTTCTAATATTATCTAGTCTTTTTATATTATTGTTCTAATCTTATCTAGTCTTTTTATATTATTGTTCTAATCTTATCTAGTCTTTTTATATTATTGTTCTAATCTTATCTAGTCTTTTTATATTATTGTTCTAATATTATCTAGTCTTTTTATATTATTGTTCTAATCTTATCTAGTCTTTCTATATTATTTTTCTAATCTTATCTAGTCTTTTTATATTATTGTTCTAATATTATCTAGTCTTTTTATATTATTGTTCTAATATTATCTAGTCTTTCTATATTATTGTTCTAATCTTATCTAGTCTTTTTATATTATTGTTCTAATCTTATCTAGTCTTTTTATATTATTGTTCTAATATTATCTAGTCTTTTTATATTATTGTTCTAATATTATCTAGTCTTTCTATATTATTGTTCTAATCTTATCTAGTCTTTTTATATTATTGTTCTAATATTATCTAGTCTTTCTATATTATTGTTCTAATCTTATCTAGTCTTTTTATATTATTGTTCTAATATTATCTAGTCTTTTTATATTATTGTTCTAATATTATCTAGTCTTTCTATATTATTGTTCTAATCTTATCTAGTCTTTTTATATTATTGTTCTAATCTTATCTAGTCTTTTTATATTATTGTTCTAATATTATCTAGTCTTTTTATATTATTGTTCTAATCTTATCTAGTCTTTTTATATTATTGTTCTAATATTATCTAGTCTTTTTATATTATTGTTCTAATATTATCTAGTCTTTTTATATTATTGTTCTAATATTATCTAGTCTTTTTATATTATTGTTCTAATCTTATCTAGTCTTTTTATATTATTGTTCTAATCTTATCTAGTCTTTTTATATTATTGTTCTAATATTATCTAGTCTTTCTATATTATTGTTCTAATCTTATCTAGTCTTTTTATATTATTGTTCTAATATTATCTAGTCTTTTTATATTATTGTTCTAATATTATCTAGTCTTTTTATATTATTGTTCTAATCTTATCTAGTCTTTTTATATTATTGTTCTAATCTTATCTAGTCTTTTTATATTATTGTTCTAATATTATCTAGTCTTTTTATATTATTGTTCTAATCTTATCTAGTCTTTTTATATTATTGTTCTAATCTTATCTAGTCTTTTTATATTATTGTTCTAATATTATCTAGTCTTTCTATATTATTGTTCTAATCTTATCTAGTCTTTTTATATTATTGTTCTAATATTATCTAGTCTTTTTATATTATTGTTCTAATATTATCTAGTCTTTTTATATTATTGTTCTAATCTTATCTAGTCTTTTTATATTATTGTTCTAATCTTATCTAGTCTTTTTATATTATTGTTCTAATCTTATCTAGTCTTTTTATATTATTGTTCTAATATTATCTAGTCTTTTTATATTATTGTTCTAATCTTATCTAGTCTTTCTATATTATTTTTCTAATCTTATCTAGTCTTTTTATATTATTGTTCTAATATTATCTAGTCTTTTTATATTATTGTTCTAATATTATCTAGTCTTTCTATATTATTGTTCTAATCTTATCTAGTCTTTTTATATTATTGTTCTAATCTTATCTAGTCTTTTTATATTATTGTTCTAATATTATCTAGTCTTTTTATATTATTGTTCTAATATTATCTAGTCTTTCTATATTATTGTTCTAATCTTATCTAGTCTTTTTATATTATTGTTCTAATATTATCTAGTCTTTCTATATTATTGTTCTAATCTTATCTAGTCTTTTTATATTATTGTTCTAATATTATCTAGTCTTTTTATATTATTGTTCTAATATTATCTAGTCTTTCTATATTATTGTTCTAATCTTATCTAGTCTTTTTATATTATTGTTCTAATCTTATCTAGTCTTTTTATATTATTGTTCTAATATTATCTAGTCTTTTTATATTATTGTTCTAATATTATCTAGTCTTTCTATATTATTGTTCTAATCTTATCTAGTCTTTTTATATTATTGTTCTAATATTATCTAGTCTTTTTATATTATTGTTCTAATATTATCTAGTCTTTCTATATTATTGTTCTAATATTATCTAGTCTTTTTATATTATTGTTCTAATATTATCTAGTCTTTTTATATTATTGTTCTAATATTATCTAGTCTTTTTATATTATTGTTCTAATATTATCTAGTCTTTTTATATTATTGTTCTAATATTATCTAGTCTTTTTATATTATTGTTCTAATATTATCTAGTCTTTTTATATTATTGTTCTAATATTATCTAGTCTTTCTATATTATTGTTCTAATATTATCTAGTCTTTTTATATTATTGTTCTAATATTATCTAGTCTTTTTATATTATTGTTCTAATATTATCTAGTCTTTTTATATTATTGTTCTAATATTATCTAGTCTTTCTATATTATTGTTCTAATATTATCTAGTCTTTTTATATTATTGTTCTAATATTATCTAGTCTTTTTATATTATTGTTCTAATATTATCTAGTCTTTTTATATTATTGTTCTAATATTATCTAGTCTTTCTATATTATTGTTCTAATATTATCTAGTCTTTTTATATTATTGTTCTAATATTATCTAGTCTTTTTATATTATTGTTCTAATATTATCTAGTCTTTTTATATTATTGTTCTAATATTATCTAGTCTTTTTATATTATTGTTCTAATCTGACATCATATTAGTGAGTTTCTTTTCTATGTGTGTAGTGTTGTTGTTTGCATCTGTTATTTTCTCATTGAATTTTTTTACAGAATTATTTATATTTTCAAGGCTATCATTGTTACTTATGTTTAGCTTGATCATGGCCTTTTCTAGACGAGTAGTATCTTTTGTTTCCATTGTTGCTACAGTCTGCATCTTTAGGGGTTCATGTTCTCCCTCTATGACTTTAAGTTCAGTGTCAGAATGAGAGTTAGGGTCATCTGATTCTTGTCTAGTCAAGGCGGACGGCAACACAGATTTATCTTCTGTCTTTGGTACTGGCACACCGTCATCAAGAACCTTTTGATGAATCATTTTAAGAACGGGAAAATGTTTCTGAACAAACATTATGTATTTTGTTCCTTGTACACGAATTGTTCCAGTAGTGATGAAGAAAGTCAGGTTGTACAATTGTACTTCGTCTTATGCCTGGCTTACTTCAATAACAATGGAATTCGCACTTGAAATGTCTTTCCATTCCTGCGGATCATCAAACCATTTGATTCTGTATTCAGATTGCTTGCCCAGATGGATATAATAAAAAGTGTCAAGTGTTTTAATCTATGGATAGATTCTGTTAACATGGGTATGGAAAGTGATCATCCTGGCCTCTTTCTCATATAGGTTATTGTCAATCTCTTCGAAAAGGGCTTTCTGGGCTTTCCCTGTTCTTTTCTTTAATTTTGAAGGTATGACTGACTCAGGATAAACTTTAAGGATATTGTCCCATGTCAAATCTATATTATCGATGTCAACATCGTAAGCGGCCATGGATGTAGTTTGATGTATTTTGATGATTATACGTAGAATATACCCACTAGAATATACGTTGTTATTGCAAATAGATTACGAACGATTTCAATTAGTTGTTGTGAATGATTTTATGGCTGGTTCAGTGTAGGAAGACGTCAATTTACAGTTTTTCAGCTGTCGTTCTTTTCAGGATCCGCCATGTGCCAGGCCGCTTTGCAGCTACATGGCAATGGGTAATTTAACATATATTTTCGGGGGGGGGGGGGGGGGGGGTTTGTGAAAACAAATTCAACCAATATATACCGATTTTGCATAGTTTGAAGAAGACAAATCACCTTAAAATCTTCTGCTCAGAACCTTGAGCTGATACGATCTTTGATCAAAGATATCTGCCATTACTTTTAGCAGAAATGTCAGATGGCAAAAAAAGAATCGGCTGAAATTTTTCTATGAAATTTTAGAAGTCGTAAGTTGAAAACCATGTGTGCGATTACAGGCTCCTAAGGGTCTCTAGTTCAATTTATCTTATTATTTAACGTAAACACGTAGTCATCCCTCTCTGTGTTTACTCCTAAGTGATTGTTCTATATTGTTTTTGCAACAATAATGTCGATTACTTCAATATTTTTTAACATATATGTATAAAAACCTCCGCAAAATGGTAAGAAGAGTTTGCAGATACCACAGGGGTAATCAGAATCCGTATATCGAAGAAGAACAGACAACACAATGGCCAAAAGATACCACAGGGGTAATCAGAATCCGTATATCGAAGAAGAACAGACAACACAATGGCCAAAAGATACCACAGGGGTAATCAGAATCCGTTTGTCGAAGAAGAACAGACAACACAATGGCCAAAAGATACCACAGGGGTAATCAGAATCCGTATATCGAAGAAGAACAGACAACACAATGGCCAAAAGATACCACAGGGGTAATCAGAATCCGTTTGTCGAAGACGAACAGATAACACAATGGCCAAAAGAAAACGTACAAAGGGACAAACAACGATCTACAAAACATACATATAGAACTAAAGATCGAGTAACACGAAGCCCACTAAAAACCGGGAGTGAACTCGGGTGCTCCGGAAGGGTAAGCAGTTCCTGCGCCACTAGTGACACCCGTCGTGTTAATCTAGTTACAAACCCGGTGATAAGTCATGAACGAGGAAAGGACCGGGAAGTGCTTACAACAAGTGGAATATATCTGTGGTCATTTGTGACACAGATATTCCATAACGGTCAACCAAGTAAAACTTTCGAAGTGATGACTTCAACTTAACTATGAGGAACCCTGGGTTCAGTAGCTTCTTTGTTATCAGCAACCCTCTATCAAGGACATCATGATAGGAACCACAAGCTCTGGAATATCGTATCAACTGAGAGATATATACTCCATATGCAGGTGCAGCTGGAATGTTGCTACATATGAATGGAAAGTTCACAATGGGAAAATTGAAACCATCTCTTTTGTCGTAAAATTTCGTTCTTAACCGCCCCTCACTGTCAATTTCAAGGTTTAGGTCAAGCTATGAAGCAGAACTTTCTGTATCTGTGGTATCCTTTATTTGAAGCTCAATGGGATAGATGCGATCACCAAACCTAAAATTATTTAGTGAAAGGACATCATTTGTATAGCGGAACGTGAAACGGTGAAATTAAATGATAGGGCCAGCTTTTTTTGGTTTTTCTTGAGAAGCCCCTGTATGAAGTCTGCCTAATACGAATAAAGGAACAAGTCGGCGAGAAGAGGAGGACAAGTTTGTATCCATAGGTATGCCGACTGTCTGTTGAAAAGCACGTCCACCAAAGATAACAAATATGTTGTCAATAAAAAAAACTCAAGTATGTTGATGATATCAGTTTCAGAATACTTTTTGGTAGAATCAGAGTTGTTTTATACAAAATAAGATCTGTCTCTTCCTGGCACAAGTTATTTGTATCTACGTTGGCCATTCTTTTTTATGAAACATAGTTGGACCAACTCCCTTAATTTATCCTTCAGCTTAGAGTGACGAATAGTTGTGTAGAGGGTAGAGAAGTCAAATGTTTTAATGCTATTGCAGGAGGAAAGGGGCCTAGATTGTATGTACTCTAATAGATCTTCAGAATCCACACCTCGAGTGGCTAGTGTCACAGTAACTCTGAAGCCCGGGTTTGACCGCCGATAGAATGCATGTTAATAATTTGGAAAGAGGTATCGCGGAGCATTTTGCAGAGCCAGCAATATAGCGCTGTTTGAAAGCTAAAGGACACTTGTGTAAGTTAGGAATCCAGTAGAATGATGGTAGATCCAGTTCATCATCTTCATCTTTGGTTGAAATTCCAAAGGAGCATAAAACAGACCTATGATTGTCCAGGATTTCCTCTTTCGTAAGTGTGGTCCGGTTATATGCAGGGTTGCCAATTGAATTGTCAATACCTAATTCCTTTATCAAGCAGTATATGTAATGTGATTTACACACAAAAACAATATTGTTAGGCGCCTTGTGTTTGTGTGTGATAGCAAATTTCACGATGTACGTAATGGTGTCTATTACCAGAATATTCAAGTCTTATATTGCGTCTCTTTCCGTTCGCTCTGCAAAACAGAACTGTAACGATTTTTTTTATCAAGATGTGGGTTATTACATTACAACAGAATTTGTATTTTCCCATGAATGTCGCATACAAATCATACGAAAGCTCCGTACGGACGACTTGAGGGATTTCATAATGAACGAAGGACAATGCTGGGGGAAATGGTGGACAACCATTAACTACATCATGAAATATGTTGCTATTTCAGAGACACTGGCAACAATGAGCACACAATACGAACACAAACAAGCCACAAAAACACAGAAAACTAAAACGATGAGCAACATCCGGGTGCTCTCGAATGGTAAATTGAAGTGATTTTGATTCAGACACTGATAGAACAATTATTAATGAATCAATACGGACAGTGGCCACTACGTTTTCACCTTAAAGATAAATAAATTGATAATCAAACGAATGTAGAGAGTGTTTTTTTGTTACCCTTTACATATACATGATAGAAAGAAAAAAAATTGGACAAATCCCTGTGCCATAGACAGATGTTTTGATTGCCGTAAGTAAATGGAAATGTTTGTCTTGAAATGTGACAACAACGACCAATGAGCGCGTAATTCTCTCAATACGAGGCTACCATTTTAGGTCCCCACCCACGTTGGTTGTGTATTTATATAGACTGCATATCAAGTGGACAAACTTTTCTGTATGAAAGAGACAGTGTAGGTATGTGTATTACTGTATACTGTATACTGTGTAGGTATGTGTATTACTGTATACTGTATACTGTGTAGGTATGTGTATTACTGTATACTGTATAGGTATGTGTATTACTGTATACTGTATAGGTATGTGTATTACTGTATACTGTATACTGTGTAGGTATGTGTATTACTGTATACTGTATACTGTGTAGGTATGTGTATTACTGTATACTGTATACTGTGTAGGTATGTGTATTACTGTATACTGTATAGGTATGTGTATTACTGTATACTGTATACTGTGTAGGTATGTGTATTACTGTATACTGTATACTGTGTAGGTATGTGTATTACTGTATACTGTATACTGTGTAGGTATGTGTATTACTGTATACTGTATACTGTGTAGGTATGTGTATTACTGTATACTGTATACTGTGTAGGTATGTGTATTACTGTATACTGTATACTGTGTAGGTATGTGTATTACTGTATACTGTATACTGTGTAGGTATGTGTATTACTGTATACTGTATACTGTGTAGGTATGTGTATTACTGTATACTGTATACTGTGTAGGTATGTGTATTACTGTATACTGTATACTGTGTAGGTATGTGTATTACTGTATACTGTATACTGTGTAGGTATGTGTATTACTGTATACTGTATACTGTGTAGGTATGTGTATTACTGTATACTGTATACTGTGTAGGTATGTGTATTACTGTATACTGTATACTGTGTAGGTATGTGTATTACTGTATACGAAAAGTAACATGCATAACTTTGTCTAATCTAATGCAATTTGTTGCGCAATGGTTATAGGTGCTTAACTCCACTTTCAACAATATTTCAGTTATACCGTGGCATCAGATTTGTCTAGAGATGACACCAGAGTACCGGAATAAAATCGCCCTAAGAAACTGTATCACATTATGTTGTATCCAGTACACCTCACTATGGCATGTAGGGAATCACCAAGAAAGCAATTGTTTTAGCTATATCATGACTAGAGCAATTTGCCTTTCGATGTACTACACCAACACTTGAAGTTGGCTGTTTATAGTACTAGTCCTCTTATAGAACAGTCCGCGTGTAGACACATCGCTCCACTCGAAACATTGTTCGGATTCTTAGCCAGTCAATACTCTCACTTATTAATGCTGAGAGCTTTAAGGAGAAATGGCTGGAATCGAACTCACGAATTTAAAGATGGTAGGAACTGATTGCGTAAGTAAATAGGAATATACCTACGGTATACGATCTGTTAGATAACTATATTTACTCTTTCTAAAAAAAAACATGCGACCATGTAATGTTATTTACATCTACTCAATATGTTTACACATCTGTATTAAACATTTAAAAAACTTTCTTACTTTTATCTCTCTAATTCCTTCAATGGCGATCATATCGTCTTCTTTAATTCTTACTGTCCTTCAGAATAAAATAAAATGTAAATGATATGGTTAATATTGATATCATATTATCATTGAGTGTATTACATGTTTAAAAAATTATAATATATACTCATTAATATGTTAGTAGATAAACTTGAATATCTTGATCGCCATGGTACTTTTTTTTGTAGCTGAAAAATTGCTCATTTGAGCGTTAAACAATAATCATTCAATCACTTGATTATTTTGGTCAATATTTATATTTCCTTTTAGCTAAATTTGTTAAAATAAACCGCCTTTACTTACATTATATATGTATATTCTTCCCACTAAAATGTAGAACCCAAGTTCAAAACATCTCCCCTGCGTTACTTTTTATATTACATGTTTAATCGGTTAGAGTGAGGAATACGTCATTCCATACGTGAAGGTGATCCGATATCATCAGTTGATTACCTGCAACATATATGTATCTGTATTTTGATAAACACCTGTTGAAACATTTAATTAAAAATATATTAATTGTTTGGTTTATTTTATTTTTTATTTAATTATATACATATTTTTTTATTGTGTAACGTTTGACCTGAAGTAAAGAGTGAGAGTGCAGTATTTCTATACTTCCTGGAGACAACAAGGTAACTAGTAAATCATGTCTGTATACGAAGGCGTTTGACTGGATCTATGGACGGATGTTTTACACGATGTCAATATCAGAAGAAGTTCGTGTCGTTTGACAGTTACACAACGAGCGCCACTAGTAGAGCAGGAACTGCTTAACCTTCCGGTAACCCGAGTTCACCTACGGTTTATGGTGACTGGGTTTGATGTTGTTCAATCTTTAGTTTTCTGTGCAGCGATATCATTGTTTGTTCTGTTATCCTTCTTCTGTTTGGTCATTGCATTGTCCATTGTCTGTTCTTCTTAGATTTACTGCTTTTTATTGTCCTTTTCGTATCTTCAATTTGTTCTTGATTGAGACAAGGAAAATGAAAGATGTTGGATAAGACGGAGAACTTGTATGTTAACACGTGTCATCAACGACTACTCCCAAATTGTTCTGCATTAGGCAATGCAAGTTGTCTTGTACGTGCAAGGTACGTCATATACACCAAACACGTTTATGTTACATTCTAAGTATGAGTTGTACAGGCTACTGGACCAGGGCTATACAAAGATTCGCCTTATTCGATCTCTTAAAAAGTTTATATTCCGATACCAAGATCTTGTCGAAATATATTCCGTCTCTGCAGAAAAGATTATAAACGATGGATTTTCATATAGTGAAAATGTATAAAGATAAGTGGTCAAAAACAAAAATGTCAAAAATATTTTTTTATCAATGTGTGACGTAAAAATGTTTTTGACATTTACTTCACTGAGTTTGGTGCTGTTATGACAACTGTTTAACCTGTTTTGTTCAAGAATTGTTATAAATACTGTTATAGTGACAGCCGGAAACTTTGAGCCGTAATGAAAAGGGGAGGTTTGGCGCTTTAAAATCTGATTCAACCCACCATTTCTTTAGAAATGCCTGTACCAAGTCAGGGTCATTACGGTTTTCACAGTTTTCCGGTTGTTGAATGATTTTGTCTGTTTATATACTTATGAGTTTTGACTTTCGCTTTGTAAGATTGCTCAGAGTTCGGTAATTTTGTTATTACCCTTATTTTCAATTACAACCATTAATAAATAATACATAATATATATCAAATTAATGAGATAACAGTTAAAGTGAACTTAAAGACTACTTAAAAGCTGTCAGAATTGATTTTTTTTTTTTTGTATTAAAAGTTGCCAATATTCGATGTTTTATACTAATAAAATGTTCTGAACAAGAAGCCAGGTTTAAAAAATATGTAATAATGTCGTAATTAGTGAAAAGAATTCGAATGTCTGTTGGTAAAATCGCCATTAACACGACCTAATTATAAGTCGGCTGCTTTTCCGAAGTTTGCCGAATACTGATAACTGCTATAAATAACCAGGAAGCAAATTGCATGTAAATTCGTTAGAATTAATATAATTTAAGAAAAATATCTATGAAATTGGATCCCGGGGTAATCAGTTAATATTATATAATGGTATTTAGTAAGAATGACACTTAAAATCGGAAATACGTGATGAAATCAATAAAAACAAGACCAAACTCTGCAAAGGGAAAATTGTAAACAAATTGTATTGCATATTATTGACAACACTTGATTTGTCTTGCTTATATTTTTTTAGAAAAAAAAACAGAAATTAAGTTCATTATTTTAGTCTCTAATTTAAAAGAGATATCATGCACCTAGCGTTTTCTCCTGAAAAAAGGACTATTTAAAAAAATACGATGCAATTCTACTGTCAAAATACGATTCGGCTGTCAAAATACGATTCGGCCGAAAAAAGATACTAAATTATGTTTACGTGTTGAAAAATGGAGTAGGTCGGTATAACATCTTTTTTTTATTTTTACACAGCTTGCTGAATCATCCTTTTTGTGTCGTTTACGTATAGAATCCGTCAATGTGTTTGTTCTTCCACGATTCGACTTGTGCCATGTGCTTTCTTCATAAACAAACAATTTCGCACATGCGCAAACGCTTTCCCGAATGAGTTCACTGTCAGATCGTATGAATATTGCGCGGGTAAACATTGGATTCTTTACTGGATTCAAGAAAATAAAACAGCGACGTATTTCCTTCGTTCTAGGCTATTTACGTATGAAATTATGAAAAATTTCAATTTCAATTAGTATAAAACATCTATGCCTTTAAAGGTAAAAGGTGAACTATATATATCAACAATCGACATCCACACAAGTGATTAAAAATTTCTAATTCATCTAAAAATAAAACATAAAATTTTAATTATTGATTGAAATTTTCATGCCAATTAATTAAATGTTGATAATTGTCAACTAAGGATAGCCAATGAAAGTCTTTTGAACAGCTTATTTCCAATGGAGTCCATTACAAATAATAGCCTAAGCGGGTATTTAAGGTCAATAATCAACGAGCGGGATTATGGGATTACGTAAATATGAAACATTTAACATAATCTCTATTTATATGAAATGACACATCTTTTGAATTTCTCACTGGTATATTTCAAGTGACATTTGACTTCTTTCTTAAATGTTTGTAGATCAGTGATGGATTTGATCGAATCAGGTAGTAAGTTCCAATCCTGAATTGCATTGTAATTGATTCGATACCTTTAATTTTAGACTTTACATAGTTAAAACTACTTGATCTTGTATTGTGTTTGTGATGTTCGGTAATTTGTTAATAACATTATTTTTCAAATAAGAAGGACATGCATTATTGAAGATTTTGTGATCATGATTAAGACGAAGCTGTTTAACTCTATTTTTAACATTAAGAAATCCTAAACTAGATAGTTCTGTTTGTTTTATACTTGTTCTTGGTCTCATACTTTTAATAAAACGAACTGTTTTGGTCTGTGCCACTTGCAATTTGTTTTTCAAAGCTTGAGATATACCAGTATACCAGGAGGAACAGGAATAATCAAAATGACATTGTATGAGTATCATACTTAAAGTTTTTCTTGTTTCAGCATATAGACAATTTGCTTTTCTATACATAAATCTCAAGTGAGAATCAACCTTTCAATCATGGTGTTGGCTATTCTTTCACCAGATAAATATTGGTCTATATAAATGCCAAAATGTTTAATACTACTTTGCGATGATGATGACGACGACGAGGACGACGACGACGACGATGATGATGATGGTGACGATACGAAAAGTGAAATTGTAATTTACTTTGGTTATTAAGCAAAATAATTAATATAACTATTGTGGAAATCGCTTATAGTTTTGATTATATTTTTCTGTATCAAAAGAAAAATATGTATACCATACGATCACGGCCACGACGGCCTCGTTGTTCTGAAGTTGTGAGCAAATATAAACGTAACAGTCAACATGTAGATATCAAAATACTACCGTATATCTTTTGGTTTGGATTATGAAATCTGCTTCAAAGCTAAAGCTATACTTGTAATGCCTTCATTAAATCTCATCTGTCATTGCGTTGATAACTGTGGGCTTTGTGTGGTTTAAATACATAATCTGTGTCTGTCGAGTTTTTTTTTTTTTTTTTTTTTTTTTTGCCATTGTTTATTCGCTAATATAACCACAGTGTTCCTGTCGAATAATTTTGTTAGAAAAGTTGATATATGATGTAATTGATTGATTGATTTATTGTGTTTAACGCCACTTTCAGCAATATTTCGGCTATATCATGACGTCCAGTTTTAGTGGTGGAAGAAGCCGGAGTACCCGGAGAGAACCACCGACCATGGGCAAGCAACTGCTAAGCTTTATCACTTTCGGCTGCGAGTCGAGTGCACCCTTTTTTGTAATTTACAAAGCCGGGCGCGAACCCACGCCGTATTGGTGATAGGCTTGTATAAGTTGTTAGGTAATCCAACGACCTAGCTCATTGAGCCACCCGGGCCCTTAAAAGTTGATAAAACAATCAATATAAATTAAATCTGATAATAATAATAATTTGTATAATCATATTTGAGCACGACTCCATAACAATATTAGTTAAACTTGGATAATTTTGAATAACAAATCATCTCCCGTTTAACGTTAATAGGTAAATCCCGTCACAAATTGGGATAATTGAAATCTGGGATGTTAATTACCAAATAATACATAAGAAAACGGTTTGATTGAAGTTTACCAATTCTATAAAATAGCTAGATAAAAACTGTCGCATCATAACATGCTTATTAAAACACAGACGTTATGCGAGTACACGATGAAGGTTATTCCAAAGACGCGTCGTGCGCACTGAATTCGATATCTATGTTTTTATTAAACAACCTTATTAAAAAAAAACTGCTGAGATCTGCTAATCTGGGTCACGGGTCACTGTAATCGGGCGGCTGTATCGAGAAACAGATACGGTGTTGAAAAAACTGTTGATACTCATAAAATATTGATAAATGCTATAAAATTTTATGTTTGTCTTCAAGAAATATGATAGACAAAACCATGTGTGAAGTTTTATGACGAAATATCTCCGATTTCTATTTAAAATCCACCTGTGATGTAAATCTATTGTCTAAACTCTCCATTATTTTTAAGGAATGGAGAGTTGTGAACAATATGTACAGGGGCGGAGCTAGAGTTTAAAGGTCAACAACCTCAACCTGTTTAAAATTGCAAAAGGGAATAACAAACAATTTATTTAAATTTTTTTGTTACAAGATTAATAATTAATAAAATCATTAAAGTACAATGGGTGTATCAAGACCAATGGTTTTGTGTCTAAATATTTCAATATTTCAAGGTCCTGTAGACAAGGGTGTCCAATAGCGCCTCTTGTTTATTTACTACAAGCCGAACCTGTAGCCTGTGCTATAAGGGGGGATAGTGAAATACAAGGAATCAAATTACCTGGGGGGAAAGATGGGGAATATATCGAGACTAAGCTCTGCATGTTTGCAGATGACACTCAGCTATTTAATAAAAATGATGAATCTGTCAAAAAATCTTTTGATATTTTAACTATATATGAAAAAGCCTCTGGTTCAAAAGTCAATTATGAAAAGACAAAAGGTATGTATATTGGATCGGCTAAAAATAACAGACCCAAGTTTACAAAAATAGTTTGGACAAAGGATAATGTTAAAACTCTTGGCATTCATCATGGTTATAATATACAAAATGATGAGATATGGAAATCAATAATAGATAAAATGAAAAATTGTGTCCACGTTTGGAAAAGTAGAAACTTGACATATACAGGAAAAACTTTAATAGTGAAAAATCTCTTGGTCTCTCTTTGTGGTTACGAAATTGAAATGCGGAGAATACCAGAAAAATACCTAAAAGAAATAACAACTTTGGTATGGGGTTTTATCTGGGGAGGGGGTATTAATCAAATAGATAGGAAAGTTTGCTGCTTGGGAGTAGAAAATGGAGGCATGGGTATGATTAACATACAAGTGTTTATTGACAGCAAAAGAATTAAGCTTCTATACCGAATTTTACATGAACCATTAGAAAGTTGGAATGCAATTGGTAAGTATTGGCTCCGTAAGTTAGACATCAAGTTTAATGAAAAATATTTTGTATGTAAGTGCTCTAATGTATCAACTCTAAATTTAAATATGTTACCAATTTTTTACAAAATATGTATCCAATCATGGTCAAAATTACAGGAACTTATTCAATTGTGTAATAATGACATTGATTCCATTCTAAAAACCAGAATATTTTGTAACTCTTCAATAACTTTTAAAAACAAACCATTAGGGTTTACCTCGTTTCTGCAAAGTAACTTACGAACTATAAACGATATTTGGGATTCAAATAATACAAATTTTAAAAGTTGTCATGATATATACAATTTATTAATAGATAGGAGGAACTGTATTTCAGAGTTTTCTAAGATAAAAAAAGCAATCCCCGAAAAGTTCATAATAGTCTTAAAAGGTGAAACTACAATAGTACCAGAACGTAGAGTTACCTTAAATATCAATGATAAGCTACAATTTTTAAATGAGTCAAATACAACTATATCACCTGATAAATTGAAAATAAAAGTAATTCAGGGAATCTTTAAACAAAATATAAAACCAAAATGTCAGATTAAGTGGGAAGAACAGTACGGGGGTAATATTGATTGGACACAAATTTGGACAAAATTAAAGAAAATCAAAGTTACTAATAAGGTCAAAGAATTCCAGTGGAAATGTCTCCATAATATAAATTATACAGAACATAGATTGAAAAAAATGAATTTGCCAAACGGAAGATGCCATCTCTGCCAAATTAGAGACAACGATGAAACGATGCAGCATCTATTTTTTAAATGTCCTTCTGTGAATAAAATTATAAAAGAAATAGAAGCAATATTTAACAGATCTGGATTAACAGCTAATATAGAAATCAAGGAATTAAATATAATGTTAGGGCTATATGGGGGTGAGGATTTAGACGTCATTTTTAATACCGTAATATTTATCTCAAAGTGGGAAATATGGAAAATACGTAATAAGGTGAAATATAACCAATCCCGAATTGGAGATCAAACAATTTTCAACATTTGGAAAAATAAATTTAAAAAACATTTACATTGCACATTACAAACTTCGCATATTAATGAAAATGATAAAAACAAATTAGAACTTTTTCGGAATAACATATGAGTATTTATTATTTATGAACATAAAGCTAATGCATGGTAATAATTGTATCGTCTAATTGTGTATATTATAATGAAATGTAAAAACAAATGAATATGAAATATGTCAGTTTAAGTGGACTTTTTATTTTTATTTTCACTTGCTACCCCTGGACAAGTGAGATTTATGTAAAACAGGGACCCTTAATGTTCACTCCTGGTCCATTAAGGTTATTGTAAACAGGAGATTTTGAATAAACTATATTATGATGGAAAAAAAAAAAAAAAAAAAAAAAAAAAGGTACAATGGGTGGATTTTAAGTTGGAGAATGTCCTCGTATATCTCTCCATTCCTTAAAACCAATGGGCCTCGGCTCCATTATTTTTAAGGAATGGAGAGTTACTCGGACATTCTCCTATACGTAAATTTACGAGTTGAAGTTGCGGCTGTATCGAGAAACAGATACGGTGTTGAAAAAACTGTTGATACTCATACAATATTGATAAATGCAATAACATTTTATGTTTGTCTTCAAGAAATATGATAGACAAAACCATGTGTGAAGTTTTATGACGAAATATCTTCGATTTCTTTGTAAATTTACGAGTTGAAGTGGGGAAATTTTATGTTAGATTTCTAAAAATCTTCTACTCTGAAACCACAGGTAAATTTACTTTAGCGATGTACACTCAGGTGCCAAAAGTATGTCAACTTTTCAAAAAATCGCTATATAATCAACCAAAACCATATTTTTTCAAAAAATTATTGTGAAGTCATTTCTGGATAGATTTTAACAAATTTTACACCAAAACATTCAGAATTGTTCATCTTTTGATTGTTTATTTGCTCATTATGTTAATATGAGTGGTTTTTATTTGTACATAATATAAACAGGATTTTTAATTTTTAGGATTTATTTTTAGTTGAAATATATAGGAAAATCAAAGTCAATTTTTATTTGTTATGTTTAAATTATGTACAAATGCAAATAACTCATAACAACATAATGAGTAAATAAACAATCAACATATTGACAATTCCGAATGTTTTGGTGTAAAATTTGTTAAAATCTATCCAGAAATGACTTCACAATAATTTTTTGAAAAAATATGGTTTTGGTTGATTTATATAGGGATTTTTTGAAAAGTTGACATACATTTGGCACCTGAGTGTATGTTTATCTTGGACAAGAATAATGAGCGTCCTGATTGGATGACCGATTTAAAACACACTGACTGCATGGCAACAAGATGCATGTAAAAGAAATCTGTTATATTTATTCATTTGTTTGATTCTGGAATATTGTTGATCATTGATTTAAACAAGAAAAAAGGGAAAATGGGGGGGGGGGGGGGGGGGGGTGAATTTTATTTGTGAATTTTACAGTTAAATAAATGTTATGTTTCGACAGTTTAAAGAGAAAAATAAAAATTTGTTGCGACTAAAGCTTAAATCAGCGTTAAAAATTGAACAAATATCAGTGGTTTTGTAAATGAAATTTATTTTAAATAGAAAATTTGAATTTATTATTTATTGATTTATTATTAATGATACAATTTTATATCCCTTGGGAGGGGGAGGGGGGCTATGATGAAAATTTGAAATAAAAACACAGGACCGGATTTTAAGCAAAAATAAAAATCCAGGATTAGTTCTTTATTAAGAAATATCCAGGACCCTGTGTCCAGGAATGTTTTTTTTAAAGTTAATAATATGAAATATTGACATCCACACTTGCCTTTTGGACAGCACATTTCTGTGTCCACACTTGTATTAGGATAAAAAAAATCTCACCTCGCTATTTGAGACTCTTAAGATCATATTTTGGAGCCAAAAGAATCTCACCTCGCTATTATAATACCCAGCTGAGAACAATACGATATAGAAATTGGGCATATAGCTTCTCCGATACAGCATACAACCCATCCGAAAGGTGCGTACGCTGGTCTTTTGGGGAGGGGTGTTAAACGAGCGAACGCGCCTTGCGATCCTAAGTAGAAAATCCTTGGGAAGTCGCATCGAATAAGTCAGAATGTTACTAATATGCGAAAACGTAATAATCGAGTGATTTCGACATATGTCCGCTGTATTAACTGTTCTGGTGGTTAACTGGATGCAGCATGTCAGAATCATAATATCAATGACAAATTGGTGTGTTAAAATATGAGAGTTTAACGATATCTGGTCTACTTTACAATTTAGTTGCCAGTGGGGGTTCGTATTGTTCTCTATGTTAAATATGTTTGATGATATCCATTGTGGCTTATTTATTCATTCAATGCATTTTTGCAAGGGTCATTAATGCCCGAGGGAGATGAACATAGGTTTTGATAATAATTCCGTTGCTTAGGAACTGTAAATTTAAATGAAAAATATATCTTTTACATACTAAGTCAGTGCCGAAACATTGACCAATTGGCGGATGTTACCCTCGCGGACTTATGGTCCACCATGAAAGATATCGACCCGTGATAGCAATAAAGATATATACACGTATCTAATTTAGTGCTCACGGCGTGTTTCTATAACCTCTCTGAAAGGAGTGATCGTTAGTTGTGCGGGACAAATTAAATTCACAACACGCCCTTAGGACGTGACGTACATGAGTACATTACCCCAAGTATAAAAAATCAAAATCTCTTTTTACGTAAAAGGTAACTTACAGCAACAGTTATTCATAGTTACAGTGGTCGTTTTGGTCCCTTTGCAAGGCAAAATGTCCTGACCTTATTCATTATCACCTCTTTTTCCTGTCACGTGAAGCTTTCGCGAAATAGTTTCGAATATCACGCTATCATAGTTTAGGTACACGTGTACTAAGTGCTTAGTTGATTATAAGTTGACTGAATGTTACTGTTAAAAACCATTACCAAAATGAGTTTATAATTTTTGTTCCTCTGTACGCACATGCTTAAAGGTCTTCGCCATTTTGCGTTTTGACGTCACTCACTTCACTAATGAAATCAATAAGTCGAAATTGAGACATGTTGAATATATTAAAATATATTAATTTAATATATAATTATTGGAACTGTCGGATTTTAACTATATTTAACTGTTGGCCTTTTTTCACTGTGCTTAAATTATCCCACACAAATATTATAGATTTATACTAAGCAATATTATCAAATGTTTTGTTTACGTATATAGTTCTATACCTGTAAGACGTTTATTATTCCAGTGTTATTCTTATCTATACGTATTATATATCAGTTGATCATGATCAATAAGTTACAAGACATGTAAATTATAGGACAATATCACGACCATAGTATGTGTGTTCACTAAGCGGGACGTTCCAAAACCAGATATTAAAACTAAAACGTGAAACCCAATATAGTGAAACCGGTCTAAACCGAACCTCTTTGGGACCAGCTTCAGTGTTCGGAATAGACAGGGGTTCGGTTTATGGGGGTAAAATTAACACATTTTTCTTACATTGGAACTTGATATAAAGTCCGGTTAATAGAGGATTCCGTCTAATTGAGGGTTCAGTTTAGACATGTCTCGCTGTAGTTTTTAAAATTTAATGGCTTTATTACATGTATTCTATTTGTGTTTTATGAACAAAGTTAAGGTCATCAATCCCACCAAAACCTTTTTTAAGTTTTACCTGTAACTTTAATAAAAAAAAAAGTCAGATTTTATTGTTTCACAGCAGTCAACATTTTTACGAATTACTGTTTCTCAATCATAAAATATATTTCAGTTTTTAATTCTATCCTTCAATGACTGCATTTAAGGATCATAAAAGATGTCTTGACACACTAAGATGCATTTAATATAAAATAAAACAAATAAGACACACACAAAATACTACACTCTTGGTAAGAATTATTCCAAAAATCTAACCGGAAATCGTAGAAACAATTGGGAAAGCGTTATCTGTAACACAAATATATACTAGTACAAGACCCAAGTGACAACACTGCTTACTTTCATAGCTTGGTACAAGCATATCAATAATAAATAGTGACAGAGTCAATCTATTTTACGGACCCAAACCTTCCCTCCTAAGTGAAATGATGTGGTCTTGCAACTGTGAAAATGAGTAAGCCGCGTTGTTCTAAAGAACACTGAACTAAGTGAGCAGTGTTGTTCTAAAAAAAACTGAACTAAGTGAGCAGTGTTCTAAAAAAAAAATAACGCTGAATTAAGTGAGCAGCGTTGTCCTAACGAACGCTGAACTGAGTGAGCGGACGTTGTTCTACGGAACGCTGAACTGAGTGAGCAACGTTGTTCTAAACAACACTGAACTGAGGAAGCAGCGTTGTTCTAAAGAACGCTGACCTGAGTGAGCAGCGTTGTTCTAAAGAACGCTGAACTAAGTGAGCAGCGTTGTTCTACAGAACACTGAACTAAGTCAGCATCGTTGTTCTACGGAACACTGAACTGAGTGAGCAGCGTTGTTCTAAAGAACGCAGAACTGAGTGAGCAGCGTTGTTCTAAAGAACAATGAACTGAGTGAGCAGCGTTGTTCTAAAGAACGCTGAACTGAGTAAGCAGCGTTCCTCTAAAGAACACTGAACTAAGTGAACAGCGTTGTTCTAAAGAACACTGAATTGAGTGAGTAGCGTTGTTCTAAAGAACTCTGAACTGAGTGAGCAGCGTTGTTCTAAAGAACACTGAACTGAGTGAACAGCATTGTTCTAAAGAACACTAAATTGAGTAAGCAGCGTTGTTCTAAGGAATGCTGAACTGAGTGAGCAACGTTGTTCTCAAGAACGCTTAACTGAGTGAGCAGCGTTGTTCTACGAACGTTGAACTGAGTGAGCAGCGTTGTTCTCAAGAACACTGAACTGAGTGAGCAGCGTTGTTCTAAAGAATGCTGATCTGAGTGAGCAGCGTTGTTCTCAATAACACTGAACTGAGTGAGCAGCGTTGTTCTACCGAACGCTGAACTGAGCGAGCAGCGTTGTTCTACGGAACGCTGAACTGAGTGAGCAGCGTTGTTATAAATACTACTGAACTGAGTGAGCAGCGTTGTTCTAAAGAACCCTGCAGTGAGTGAGCAGCGTAGTTCTAAAGATCACTGAACTGAGTGAACAGTGTTGTTCTAAAAAAAATAACGCTGGTCTGAGTGAACAGCGTTCTTCTACGGAAACCTGAACTAAGTGAGTAGCGTTGTTATAAAGAACACTAAACTCAGTGAGCAGCGTTGTTCTAAAGAATACTGAACAGAGTGAGCAGTGTTGTTCTAAAGAACACCGAACTGAGTAAGCAGCGTTGTTTTAAAGAACGCTGAACTGAGTGAGCAGCGTTGTTCTAAAAAAAACACTGAACTGAGTGAGCAGCGTTATTCCAAAGAACACTGAACTGAGTGAGCAGCGTTGTTCTAAGGAACACTGAACAAAGTGAACAGCGTTGTTTTCAAGAACGCTGAACTGCGTGAGCAGCGTTGTTCTAAAGAACATTGAACTAAATGAGCAGCGTTGTTCTAAGGAACACTGATCTCAGTGTGCAGCGTTGTTCTAAAGAATACTGAACTGAGTGAGCAGTGTTGTTCTAAAGAACACCGAACTGAGTAAGCAGCGTTCTTTTAAAGAACGCTGAACTGAGTGAGCAGCGTTGTTCTAAAAAAAACTCAACTGAGTGAGCAGCGTTATTCCAAAGAACACTGAACTGAGTGAGCAGCGTTGTTCTAACGAACACTGAACTGAGTGAGCAGCGTTGTTCTAACGAACACTGAACTAAGTGAGCAGCGTTTTTCTAAGGAACGCTGAACTCAGTGAGCAGCGTTGTTCTAAAGAACGCTGAACTGAGTCAGCAGTGTTGTCCTGAAGAACACCAAACTGAGTAAGCAGCATTGTTTAAATAGAACGCTGAACTGAGGGAGCAGCTTTGTTCTAAAAAAAACACTGAACTGAGTGAACAGTGTTGTTCCAAAGAACGCTGAACTGAGTGAGCAGCGTTGTTCTAAAGAACGCTGAACTAAGTGAGCAGCGTTGTTCTAAAGAACATTTATCTAAGTGAGCAGCGTTGTTCTATAGAACGTTGAACTGAGTGAGCAGTGTTGTTCTAAAAGAAATAACGCTGAACTGAGTGATCAGCGTTGTTCTAAAGAATACTGAACTGAGTGAGCAGTGTTGTTCTAAAGAACACCGATCTGAGTAAGCAGCGTTGTTTTAAAGAACGCTGAACTGAGTGAGCAGCGTTGTTAGCCGCGTTGTTCTAAAGAATACAGAACTGAGTGAGCAGCGTTGTTCTAAAGATCACAGAACTGAGTAAGCAGCGTTGTTCTAAAGAACACTGAACTAAGTGAGCAGCGTTGTTCTAAGGAATGCCGAACTGAGTGAGCAGCGTTGTTCTAAAGAACGCTGAACTGAGTGAGCAGCGCTATTCTACAGAATACTGAACTGAGTGAACAGCGTTGTTCTAAAGAATACTGAACTGAGTGAGCAGCGTTGTTCTAAAGAACACTGAACTAAGTGAGCAGCGTTGTTCTAAGGAACGCTGAACTCAGTGTGCAGCGTTGTTCTAAAGAATACTGAACTGAGTGAGCAGTGTTGTTCTAAAGAACACCGAACTGAGTAAGCAGTGTTGTTTTAAAGAACGCTGAACTGAGTGAGCAGCGTTGTTCTAACGAACACTGAACTGAGTGAGCAGCGTTGTTCTAGCGAACACTGAACTAAGTGAGCAGCGTTTTTCTAAGGAACGCTGAACTCAGTGAGCAGCGTTGTTCTAAAGAACGCTGAACTGAGTCAGCAGTGTTGTCCTGAAGAACACCAAACTGAGTAAGCAGCGTTGTTTAAATAGAACGCTGAACTGAGTGAGCAGCTTTGTTCCAAAAAAAACACTGAACTGAATGAGCAGTGTTGTTCCAAAGAACGCTGAACTGAGTGAGCAGCGTTGTTCTAAAGAACGCTGAACTGAGTGAGCAGCGCTATTCTACAGAATACTGAACTGAGTGAACAGCGTTGTTCTAAAGAATACTGAACTGAGTGAGCAGCGTTGTTCTAAAGAACACTGAACTAAGTGAGCAGCGTTGTTCTAAGGAACGCTGAACTCAGTGTGCAGCGTTGTTCTAAAGAATACTGAACTGAGTGAGCAGTGTTGTTCTAAAGAACACCGAACTGAGTAAGCAGTGTTGTTTTAAAGAACGCTGAACTGAGTGAGCAGCGTTGTTCTAACGAACACTGAACTGAGTGAGCAGCGTTGTTCTAGCGAACACTGAACTAAGTGAGCAGCGTTTTTCTAAGGAACGCTGAACTCAGTGAGCAGCGTTGTTCTAAAGAACGCTGAACTGAGTCAGCAGTGTTGTCCTGAAGAACACCAAACTGAGTAAGCAGCGTTGTTTAAATAGAACGCTGAACTGAGTGAGCAGCTTTGTTCCAAAAAAAACACTGAACTGAATGAGCAGTGTTGTTCCAAAGAACGCTGAACTGAGTGAGCAGCGTTGTTCTAAAGAACGCTGAACTAAGTGAGCAGCGTTGTTCTAAAGAACATTTATCTAAGTGAGCAGCGTTGTTCTAAAAGAAATAACGCTGAACTGAGTGATCAGCGTTGTTCTAAGGAACGCTGAACTCAGTGAGCAGCGTTGTTCTAAAGAATACTGAACTGAGTGAGCAGTGTTGTTCTAAAGAACACCGATCTGAGTAAGCAGCGTTGTTTTAAAGAACGCTGAACTGAGTGAGCAGCGTTGTTCTAAAGAATACTGCACTGAGTGAACAGCGTTGTTCTAAAGAATACAGAACTGAGTGAGCAGCGTTGTTCTAAAGATCACAGAACTGAGTAAGCAGCGTTGTTCTAAAGAACACTGAACTACGTGAGCAGCGTTGTTCTAAGGAATGCCGAACTGAGTGAGCAGCGTTGTTCTAAAGAACGCTGAACTGAGTGAGCAGCGCTATTCTACAGAATACTGAACTGAGTGAGCAGCGTTGTTCTAAAGAATACTGAACTGAGTGAGCAGCGTTGTTCTAAAGAACACTGAACTAAGTGAGCAACGTTGTTCTAAGGAACGCTGAACTAAGTGAGCAGTGTTGTTCTAAGGAACGTTGAAATGTGTGAGCAGCTTTGTTCTAAAGAACACTGAACTGAGTGAGCAGCGTTGTTCTAAAGAACGCTGAACTGAGTGAGCAGCGTTGTTCTAAAGAACACTGAATTGAGTAAGCAGCGTTGTTCTAAGGAACGCTGAACTGAGTGAGCAGCGTTATTCTAAAGAATACTGAACTGAGTGAGCAGCGTTGTTCTAAAGAATACTGAACTGAGTGAGCAGCGTTATTCTAAAGAACACCGAACTAAGTGAGCAGCGTTGTTCTAAGGAACGCTGAACTAAGTGAGCAGCGTTGTTCTAAGGAACGTTGAAATGTGTGAGCAGCGTTGCTCTAAAGAACACTGAACTAAGTGAACAGCGTTGTTCTAAAGAACACTGATCTGAGTGAGCAGCGTTGTTCTAAAGAACGTTGAACTGAGTGAGCAGCGTTGTTCTCAAGAACACTGAACTGAGTGAGCAGTGTTGTTCTAAAGAACGCTGAACTGAGTGAGCAGCGTTGTTCTAAAGAAAACTGAACTAACTGAACAGCGTTGTTCTAAAGAACACTGAATTGAGTAAGCAGCGTTGTACTAAGGAACGCTGAACTGAGTGAGCAACGTTGTTCTACGGAACGCTGAACTGAGTGAGCAGCGTTGTTCTACGGAACGCTGAACTGAGTGAGCAGCGCTATTCTACAGAATACTGAACTGAGTGAGCAGCGTTGTTCTAAAGAATACTGAACTGAGTGAGCAACATTGTTCTAAAGAATACTGAATTGAGTGAGCAGCGTTATTCTAAAGAACACTGAACTAAGTGAGCAGCGTTGTTCTAAGGAACGCTGAACTAAGTGAGCAGCGTTGTTCTAAGGAACGTTGAAATGTGTGAGCAGCGTTGCTCTAAAGAACACTGAACTAAGTGAACAGCGTTGTTCTAAAGAACACTGATCTGAGTGAGCAGCGTTGTTCTAAAGAACGCTGAACTGAGTGAGCAGCGCTATTCTACAGAATACTGAACTGAGTGAGCAGCGTTGTTCTAAAGAATACTGAACTGAGTGAGCAGCGTTGTTCTAAAGAATACTGAACTGAGTGAGCAGCGTTATTCTAAAGAACACTGAACTAAGTGAGCAGCGTTGTTCTAAGGGACGCTGAACTAAGTGAGCAGCGTTGTTCTAAGGAACGTTGAAATGTGTGAGCAGCGTTGCTCTAAAGAACACTGAACTAAGTGAACAGCTTTGTTCTAAAGAACACTGATCTGAGTGAGCAGCGTTGTTCTAAAGAACGTTGAACTGAGTGAGCAGCGTTGTTCTCAAGAACACTAAACTGAGTGAGCAGCGTTGTTCTAAAGAACGCTGAATTGAGTGAGCAGCGTTGTTCTAAAGAACACTGAACTAACTGAACAGCGTTGTTCTAAACAACACTGAATTGAGTAAGCAGCGTTGTTATAAGGAACGCTGAACTGAGTGAGCAACGTTGTTCTACGGAACGCTGAACTGAGTGAGCAGCGTTGTTCTACGGAATGCTGAACTGAGTGAGCAGCGTTGTTCTAAAGAACGCTGAACTGAGTGAGCAGCGCTATTCTACAGAATACTGAACTGAGTGAGCAGCGTTGTTCTAAAGAATACTGAACTGAGTGAGCAGCGTTGTTCTAAAGAACACTGAACTAAGTGAGGAACGTTGTTCTAAGGAACGCTGAACTAAGTGAGCAGTGTTGTTCTAAGGAACGTTGAAATGTGTGAGCAGCTTTGTTCTAAAGAACACTGAACTGAGTGAGCAGCGTTGTTCTAAAGAACGCTGAACTGAGTGAGCAGTGTTGTTCTAAAGAACACTGAACTAAATGAACAGCGTTGTTCTAAAGAACACTGAATTGAGTAAGCAGCGTTATTCTAAGGAACGCTGAACTGAGTGAGCAGCGTTGTTCTAAAGAATACTGAACTGAGTGAGCAGCGTTATTCTAAAGAACACTGAACTAAGTGAGCAGCGTTGTTCTAAGGAACGTTGAAATGTGTGAGCAGCGTTGCTCTAAAGAACACTGAACTAAGTGAACAGCGTTGTTCTAAAGAACACTGAACTGAGTGAGCAGCGTTGTTCTCAAGAACACTGAACTGAGTGAGCAGCGTTGTTCTAAAGAACGCTGAACTAAGTGAACAGCGTTGTTCTAAAGAACACTGAATTGAGTAAGCAGCGTTGTTCTAAGGAACGCTGAACTGAGTGAGCAACGTTGTTCTACGGAACGCTGAACTGAGTGAGCAGCGTTGGTCTACGGAACGTTGAACTGAGTGAGCAGCGTTGTTCTAAAGAACACTGAACTGAGTGAGCAGCGTTGTTCTAAAGAATGCTGATCTGAGTGAGCAGCGTTGTTTTCAATAACACTGAACTGAGTGAGCAGCGTTGTTCTACAGAACGCTGAACTGAGCGAGCAGTGTTGCTCAACGGAACGCTGAACTGAGTGAGCAGCGTTGTTCTAAAGAATACTGAACTGAGTGAGCAGCGTTGTTCTAAAGAACGCTAAACTGGGTAAGCAGCGTTGTTCTAAAGAACGCTGAACTATGTGAGCAGCGTTGTTCTAAAGAACATATAACTAAGTGAGCAGCGTTGTTCTACAGTACGATGAACTGAGTGAGCAGTGTTGTTCTCAAAGACATAACGCTGAACTGAGTGAGCAGCGTTGTTCTAAGGATACCTGAACTAAGTGAGTAGCGTAGTTATAAAGAACACTGGACTAAATAAGCAGCGTTGTTCTAAGGAACGCAGAACTGAGCGAGCAGTGTTGTTCTAAAAAACACTGAACTGAGTGAGCAGCGTTGTTATAAAGAACGCTGAACTGAATGAGCAGCGTTGTTCTAACGAACACTGAACTGAGTGAGCAGCATTGTTCTAAAGACCACTGAACTAAGTGAGCAGCGTTGTTCTAAAAAAAAATCCACTGAACTGAGTGAGCAGCGTTGTTCTAAAGAACACTGAACTGAGTGAGCAGCATTGTTCTAACGAACGCTGAACTGAGTGAGCAGTGTTGTTCTAAAGAACCCTGAAGTGAGTGAGCAGCGTAGTTCTAAAGATCACTGAACTGAGTGAACAGTGTTGTCCTAAAAAAAATAACGCTGGACTGAGCGAACAGCGTTCTTCTACGGAAAACTGAACTAAGTGAGTAGCGTTGTTCTAAAGAATACTGAACAGAGTGAGCAGTGTTGTTCTAAAGAACACCGAACTGAGTAAGCAGCGTTGTTTTAAAGAACACTGAACTGAGTGAGCAGCGTTGTTCTAAAACAAACACTGAACTGAGTGAGCAGCGTTATTCCAAAGAACACCGAACTGAGTGAGCAGCGTTGTTCTAACGAACACTGAACTGAATGAGCAGCGTTGTTCTCACGAACACTGGACTAAGTGAGCAGCGTTTTTCTAAGGAACGCTGAACCCAGTGAGCAGCGTTGTTCTAAAGAACGCTGAACTGAGTGAGCAGTGTTGTCCTAAAGAACACCGAACTGAGTAAGCAGCGTTGTTTAAAAGAACGCTGAACTGAGTGAGCAGCTTTGATCTAAAGAACACTGAACTGAGTGAGCAGTGTTGTTCCAAAGAATGCTGAACTTAGTGAGGAGAGTTGTTCTAAAGAACGCTGAACTAAGTGAGCAGCGTTGTTCTAAAGAACATTTATCTAAGTGAGCAGCGTTGTTCTATAGAACGTTGAACTGAGTGAGCAGCGTTGTTCTAAGGAATACTGACCTGAGTGAGCAGTGTTGTTCTAAAGAACACCGAACTGAGTAAGCAGCGTTGTTTTAAAGAACGCTGAACTGAGTGAGCAGCGTTGTTCTAAAATAAACACTGAACTGAGTGAGCAGCGTTGTTCTAAAAAAAACACTGAACTAAGTGAGCAGCGTTGTTCTAAAGAACATTTATCTAAGTGAGCAGCGTTGTTGTACAGAACGTTGAATTGAGTGAGCAGTGTTGTTCTAAAAGAAATAACGCTGAACTGAGTGAGCAGCGTTGTTCTAAGGAACGCTGAACTCAGTGAGCAGCGTTGTTCTACAGAATACTGAACTGGATGAGCAGTGTTGTTCTAAGGAACACCGAACTGCGTAAGCAGCGTTGTTTTAAAGAACGCTGAACTGAGTGAGCAGCGTTGTTCTAAAAAACACTGAACTGAGTGAGCAGCGTTGTTCCAAAGAACGCTGAACTGAGTGAGCAGCGTTGTTCTAAAGAATACTGAACTGAGTGAGCAGTGTTGTTCTAAAGAACACCGAACTGAGAAAGCAGCGTTGTTTTAAAGAACGTTGAACTGAGTGAGCAGCGTTATTCTAAAGAATACTGAACTGAGTGAGCAGCGTTGTTCTAAAGAATACTGAACTGAGTGAGCAGCGTTATTCTAAAGAACACTGAACTAAGTGAGCAGCGTTGTTCTAAGGAACGCTGAACTAAGTGAGCAGCGTTGTTCTAAGGAACGTTGAAATGTGTGAGCAGCGTTGCTCTAAAGAACACTGAACTAAGTGAACAGCGTTGTTCTAAAGAACACTGATCTGAGTGAGCAGCGTTGTTCTAAAGAACGTTGAACTGAGTGAGCAGCGTTGTTCTCAAGAACACTGAACTGAGTGAGCAGCGTTGTTCTAAAGAACGCTGAACTGAGTGAGCAGCGTTATTCTAAAGAATACTGAACTAACTGAACAGCGTTGTTCTAAAGAACACTGAATTGAGTAAGCAGCGTTGTACTAAGGAACGCTGAACTGAGTGAGCAACGTTGTTCTACGGAACGCTGAACTGAGTGAGCAGCGTTGTTCTACGGAACGCTGAACTGAGTGAGCAGCGCTATTCTACAGAATACTGAACTGAGTGAGCAGCGTTGTTCTAAAGAATACTGAACTGAGTGAGCAGCGTTGTTCTAAAGAATACTGAACTGAGTGAGCAGCGTTATTCTAAAGAACACTGAACTAAGTGAGCAGCGTTGTTCTAAGGAACGCTGAACTAAGTGAGCAGCGTTGTTCTAAGGAACGTTGAAATGTGTGAGCAGCGTTGCTCTAAAGAACACTGAACTAAGTGAACAGCGTTGTTCTAAAGAACACTGATCTGAGTGAGCAGCGTTATTCTAAAGAATACTGAACTGAGTGAGCAGCGTTGTTCTAAAGAATACTGAACTGAGTGAGCAGCGTTATTCTAAAGAACACTGAATTGAGTAAGCAGCGTTGTTATAAGGAACGCTGAACTGAGTGAGCAACGTTGTTCTACGGAACGCTGAACTGAGTGAGCAGCGTTGTTCTACGGAACGCTGAACTGAGTGAGCAGCGTTGTTCTAAAGAACGCTGAACTGAGTGAGCAGCGCTATTCTACAGAATACTGAACTGAGTGAGCAGCGTTGTTCTAAAGAATACTGAACTGAGTGAGCAGCGTTGTTCTAAAGAACACTGAACTAAGTGAGGAACGTTGTTCTAAGGAACGCTGAACTAAGTGAGCAGTGTTGTTCTAAGGAACGTTGAAATGTGTGAGCAGCTTTGTTCTAAAGAACACTGAACTGAGTGAGCAGCGTTGTTCTAAAGAACGCTGAACTGAGTGAGCAGTGTTGTTCTAAAGAACACTGAACTAAATGAACAGCATTGTTCTAAAGAACACTGAATTGAGTAAGCAGCGTTGTTCTAAGGAACGCTGAACTGAGTGAGCAGCGTTGTTCTAAAGAATACTGAACTGAGTGAGCAGCGTTATTCTAAAGAACACTGAACTAAGTGAGCAGCGTTGTTCTAAGGAACGTTGAAATGTGTGAGCAGCGTTGCTCTAAAGAACACTGAACTAAGTGAACAGCGTTGTTCTAAAGAACACTGAACTGAGTGAGCAGCGTTGTTCTAAAGAACGCTGAACTGAGTGAGCAGCGTTGTTCTCAAGAACACTGAACTGAGTGAGCAGCGTTGTTCTAAAGAACGCTGAACTGAGTGAGGAGCGTTGTTCTAAAGAACACTGAACTAAGTGAACAGCGTTGTTCTAAAGAACACTGAATTGAGTAAGCAGCGTTGTTCTAAGGAACGCTGAACTGAGTGAGCAACGTTGTTCTACGGAACGCTGAACTGAGTGAGCAGCGTTGTTCTACGGAACGCTGAACTGAGTGAGCAGCGTTGTTCTAAAGAACACTGAACTGAGTGAGCAGCGTTGTTCTAAAGAATGCTGATCTGAATGAGCAGCGTTGTTTTCAATAACACTGAACTGAGTGAGCAGCGTTGTTCTACAGAACGCTGAACTGAGCGAGCAGTGTTGCTCTACGGAACGCTGAACTGAGTGAGCAGCGTTGTTCTAAAGAATACTGAACTGAGTGAGCAGCGTTGTTCTAAAGAACGCTAAACTGGGTAAGCAGCGTTGTTCTAAAGAACGCTGAACTAAGTGAGCAGCGTTGTTCTAAAGAACATATAACTAAGTGAGCAGCGTTGTTCTACAGTACGATGAACTGAGTGAGCAGTGTTGTTCTCAAAGACATAACGCTGAACTGAGTGAGCAGCGTTGTTCTAAGGAAACCTGAACTAAGTGAGTAGCGTTGTTATAAAGAACACTGGACTAAATAAGCAGCGTTGTTCTAAGGAACGCAGAACTGAGCGAGCAGTGTTGTTCTAAAAAACACTGAACTGAGTGAGCAGCGTTGTTATAAAGAACGCTGAACTGAATGAGCAGCGTTGTTCTAACGAACACTGAACTGAGTGAGCAGCATTGTTCTAAAGACCACTGAACTAAGTGAGCAGCGTTGTTCTAAAAAAAAATCCACTGAACTGAGTGAGCAGCGTTGTTCTAAAGAACACTGAACTGAGTGAGCAGCATTGTTCTAACGAACGCTGAACTGAGTGAGCAGTGTTGTTCTAAAGAACCCTGAAGTGAGTGAGCAGCGTAGTTCTAAAGATCACTGAACTGAGTGAACAGTGTTGTCCTAAAAAAAATAACGCTGGACTGAGCGAACAGCGTTCTTCTACGGAAAACTGAACTAAGTGAGTAGCGTTGTTCTAAAGAATACTGAACAGAGTGAGCAGTGTTGTTCTAAAGAACACCGAACTGAGTAAGCAGCGTTGTTTTAAAGAACACTGAACTGAGTGAGCAGCGTTGTTCTAAAACAAACACTGAACTGAGTGAGCAGCGTTATTCCAAAGAACACCGAACTGAGTGAGCAGCGTTGTTCTAACGAACACTGAACTGAATGAGCAGCGTTGTTCTCACGAACACTGGACTAAGTGAGCAGCGTTTTTCTAAGGAACGCTGAACCCAGTGAGCAGCGTTGTTCTAAAGAACGCTGAACTGAGTGAGCAGTGTTGTCCTAAAGAACACCGAACTGAGTAAGCAGCGTTGTTTAAAAGAACGCTGAACTGAGTGAGCAGCTTTGATCTAAAGAACACTGAACTGAGTGAGCAGTGTTGTTCCAAAGAATGCTGAACTTAGTGAGGAGAGTTGTTCTAAAGAACGCTGAACTAAGTGAGCAGCGTTGTTCTAAAGAACATTTATCTAAGTGAGCAGCGTTGTTCTATAGAACGTTGAACTGAGTGAGCAGCGTTGTTCTAAGGAATACTGACCTGAGTGAGCAGTGTTGTTCTAAAGAACACCGAACTGAGTAAGCAGCGTTGTTTTAAAGAACGCTGAACTGAGTGAGCAGCGTTGTTCTAAAATAAACACTGAACTGAGTGAGCAGCGTTGTTCTAAAAAAAACACTGAACTAAGTGAGCAGCGTTGTTCTAAAGAACATTTATCTAAGTGAGCAGCGTTGTTGTACAGAACGTTGAATTGAGTGAGCAGTGTTGTTCTAAAAGAAATAACGCTGAACTGAGTGAGCAGCGTTGTTCTAAGGAACGCTGAACTCAGTGAGCAGCGTTGTTCTACAGAATACTGAACTGGATGAGCAGTGTTGTTCTAAGGAACACCGAACTGCGTAAGCAGCGTTGTTTTAAAGAACGCTGAACTGAGTGAGCAGCGTTGTTCTAAAAAACACTGAACTGAGTGAGCAGCGTTGTTCCAAAGAACGCTGAACTGAGTGAGCAGCGTTGTTCTAAAGAATACTGAACTGAGTGAGCAGTGTTGTTCTAAAGAACACCGAACTGAGAAAGCAGCGTTGTTTTAAAGAACGCTGAACTGAGTGAGCAGCGTTGTTCTAAAAAACACTGAACTGAGTGAGCAGCGTTGTTCTAACGAACACTGAACTGAGTGAGCAGCGTTGTTCTAAAGAACACTTAACTAAGTGAGCAGGTTGTTCTAAGGAACGCTGAACTAAGTGATCAGCGTTGTTCTAACGAACACTGAACTAAGTGAGCAGTGTTGTGCTAACGAATGCTGAACTGAGTGAGTAGCGTTGTTCTAAAGAACGCTGAATTGAGTGAGCAGCGTTATTCTAAAGAATACTGAACTGAGTGAGCAGCGTTGTTCTAAAGAACACTGAAGTAAGTGAGCAGCGTTGTTCTAAAGAATACTGAACTGAGTAAGCAGCGTTGTTTTAAAGAACGCTGAACTGAGTGAGCAGCGTTGTTCTAAAAAAAACACTGAACTGAGTGAGCAGCGTTGTTCCAAATAACGCTCAACTGAGTGAGCAGCGTTGTTCTAATGAACACTGAACTAAGTGAGCAGCGTTGTTCTAAGGAATGCCGAAATGAGTGAGCAGCGTTGCTCTAAAGAACGCTGAACTGAGTGAGCAGCGCTATTCTACAGAATACTGAACTGAGTGAGCAGCGTTGTTCTAAAGAATACTGAACTGAGTGAGCAGCGTTGTTCTAAAGAACACTGAACTAAATGAGCAGCGTTGTTCTAAGGAACGCTGAACTCAGTGTGCAGCGTTGTTCTAAAGAATACTGAACCGAGTGAGCAGTGTTGTTCTAAAGAACACCGAACTGAGTAAGCAGCGTTGTTCTAAAGAACGCTGAACTGAGTGAGCAGCGTTGTTCTAACGAACACTGAACTGAGTGAGCAGCGTTGTTCTAAAGAACACTTAACTAAGTGAGCAGGTTGTTCTAAGGAACGCTGAACTAAGTGATCAGCGTTGTTCTAACGAACACTGAACTAAGTGAGCAGTGTTGTGCTAACGAATGCTGAACTGAGTGAGTAGCGTTGTTCTAAAGAACGCTGAATTGAGTGAGCAGCGTTATTCTAAAGAATACTGAACTGAGTGAGCAGCGTTGTTCTAAAGAACACTGAAGTAAGTGAGCAGCGTTGTTCTAAAGAATACTGAACTGGGTGAGCAGCGTTGTTCTAACGAATACTGAATTGAATAAGCAGCGTTGTTTTAAAGAACACTGAACTGAGTGAGCAGCGTTGTTCCAAATAACGCTGAACTGAGTGAGCAGCGTTGTTCTAAAGAACACTGAACTAAGTGAGCAGCGTTGTTCTAAGGAATGCCGAAATGAGTGAGCAGCGTTGTTCTAAAGAACGCTGAACTGAGTGAGCAGCGCTATTCTACAGAATACTGAACTGAGTGAGCAGCATTGTTCTAAAGAATACTGAACTGAGTGAGCAGCATTGTTCTAAAGAACACTGAACTAAGTGAGCAGCGTTGTTCTAAGGAACGCTGAACTCAATGTGCAGCGTTGTTCTAAAGAATACTGAACTGAGTGAGCAGTGTTGTTCTAAAGAACACCGAACTGAGTAAGCAGCGTTGTTTTAAAGAACGCTGAACTGAGTGAGCAGCGTTGTTCTAAAAAAAACTCAACTGAGTGAGCAGCGTTATTCCAAAGAACACTGAACTGAGTGAGCAGCGTTGTTCTAACGAACACTGAACTGAGTGAGCAGCGTTGTTCTAAAGAATACTGAACTGAGTGAACAGCGTTGTTCTAAAGATCACCGAACTGAGTAAGCAGTGTTGTTCTAAAGAACACTGAACTAAGTGAGCAGGGTAGTTCTAAGGAATGCCGAACTGAGTGAGCAGCGTTGTTCTAAAGAACGCTGAACTGAGTGAGCAGCGCTATTCTAAAGAATACTGAACTGAGTGAGCAGTGTTGTTCATAAGACTGAGTAGCGTTGTTCTACAGAACATTGAACTGAGTGAATAACGTTGTTCTAAAGAACGCTGAACTGAGTGAGCAGCGCTATTCTAAAGAATACTGAACTGAGTGAGCAGCGTTGTTCTAAAGAATACTGAACGGAGTGAGCAGTGTTGTTCATAAGACTGAGTAGCGTTGTTCTACAGAACATTGAACTGAGTGAACATCGTTGTTCTAAAGAACGCTGAACTGAGTGAGCAGCGTTATTCTAAAGAATACTGAACTGAGTGAGCAGATTTGTTCTAAAGAACACTGAACTGAGTGAGCAGCGTTGTTCTAAAGAACGCTGAACTGAGTGAGCAGCTTTGTTCTAAAAAACACTGAGCTGAGTGAGCAGTGTTGTTCCAAAGAACGCTGAACTGAGTGAGCAGCGTTGTTCTAAAGAACGCTGAACTAAGTGAGCAGCGTTGTTCTAAAGAACATTTATCTAAGTGAGCAGCGTTGTTCTACAGAACGTTGAATTGAGTGAGCAGTGTTGTTCTAAAAGAAATAACGCTGAACTGAGTGAGCAGCGTTGTTCTAAGGAACGCTGAACTTGGTGAGCAGCGTTGTTCTAAAGAATACTGAACTGAATGAGCAGCGTTGTTTTAAAGAACGCTGAACTAAGTGAGCAGCGTTGTTCTAAAGAACACCGAACTGCGTAAGCAGCGTTGTTTTAAAGAACGCTGAACTAAGTGAGCAGCGTTGTTCTAAAGAACATTTATCTAAGTGAGCAGCGTTGTTCTACAGAACGTTGAATTGAGTGAGCAGTGTTGTTCTAAAAGAAATAACGCTGAACTGAGTGAGCAGCGTTGTTCTAAGGAACGCTGAACTCAGTGAGCAGCGTTGTTCTAAAGAATACTGAACTGGATGAGCAGTGTTGTTCTAAGGAACACCGAACTGCGTAAGCAGCGTTGTTTTAAAGAACGCTGAACTGAGTGAGCAGCGTTGTTCTAAAAAAAACACTGAAATGAGTGAGCAGCGTTGTTCTAAAAAACACTGAACTGAGTGAGCAGCGTTGTTCCAAAGAACGCTGAACTGAGTGAGCAGCGCTGTTCTAACGAACACTGAACTAAGTGAGCAGCGTTGTTCTAAAGAACACCGAACTAAGTGAGCAACGTTGTTCTATGGAACGCTGAACTGAGTGAGCAGCGTTGTTCTAATGAATACTGCACTGACTGAGCAGCGTTGTTCTAAAGAATACTGAACTGAGTGAACAGCGTTGTTCTAAAGATCACCGAACTGAGTAAGCAGTGTTGTTCTAAAGAACACTGAACTAAGTGAGCAGCGTAGTTCTAAGGAATGCCGAACTGAGTGAGCAGCGTTGTTCTAAAGAACGCTGAACTGAGTGAGCAGCGCTATTCTAAAGATTACTGAACTGAGTGAGCAGCGTTGTTCTAAAGAATACTGAACTGAGTGAGCAGTGTTGTTCTAAAGAACACCGAACTGAGAAAGCAGCGTTGTTTTAAAGAACGCTGAACTGAGTGAGCAGCGTTGTTCTAAAGAACACCGAACTGCGTAAGCAGCGTTGTTTTAAAGAACGCTGAACTAAGTGAGCAGCGTTGTTCTAAAGAACATTTATCTAAGTGAGCAGCGTTGTTCTACAGAACGTTGAATTGAGTGAGCAGTGTTGTTCTAAAAGAAATAACGCTGAACTGAGTGAGCAGCGTTGTTCTAAGGAACGCTGAACTCAGTGAGCAGCGTTGTTCTAAAGAATACTGAACTGGATGAGCAGTGTTGTTCTAAGGAACACCGAACTGCGTAAGCAGCGTTGTTTTAAAGAACGCTGAACTGAGTGAGCAGCGTTGTTCTAAAAAAAACACTGAAATGAGTGAGCAGCGTTGTTCTAAAAAACACTGAACTGAGTGAGCAGCGTTGTTCCAAAGAACGCTGAACTGAGTGAGCAGCGTTGTTCTAACGAACACTGAACTAAATGAGCAGCGTTGTTCTAAAGAACACCGAACTAAGTGAGCAACGTTGTTCTATGGAACGCTGAACTGAGTGAGCAGCGTTATTCTAAAGAATACTGAACTGAGTGAGCAGCTTTGTTCTAAAAAACACTGAACTGAGTGAGCAGTGTTGTTCCAAAGAACGCTGAACTGAGTGAGCAGCGTTGTTCTAAAGAACGCTGAACTAAGTGAGCAGCGTTGTTCTAAAGAACATTTATCTAAGTGAGCAGCGTTGTTCTACAGAACGTTGAATTGAGTGAGCAGTGTTGTTCTAAAAGAAATAACGCTGAACTGAGTGAGCAGCGTTGTTCTAAGGAACGCTGAACTTGGTGAGCAGCGTTGTTCTAAAGAATACTGAACTGAGTGAGCAGCGTTGTTTTAAAGAACGCTGAACTAAGTGAGCAGCGTTGTTCTAAAGAACACCGAACTGCGTAAGCAGCGTTGTTTTAAAGAACGCTGAACTAAGTGAGCAGCGTTGTTCTAAAGAACATTTATCTAAGTGAGCAGCGTTGTTCTACAGAACGTTGAATTGAGTGAGCAGTGTTGTTCTAAAAGAAATAACGCTGAACTGAGTGAGCAGCTTTGTTCTAAGGAACGCTGAACTCAGTGAGCAGCGTTGTTCTAAAGAATACTGAACTGGATGAGCAGTGTTGTACTAAGGAACACCGAACTGCGTAAGCAGCGTTGTTTTAAAGAACGCTGAACTGAGTGAGCAGCGTTGTTCTAAAAAAAACACTGAAATGAGTGAGCAGCGTTGTTCTAAAAAACACTGAACTGAGTGAGCAGCGTTGTTCCAAAGAACGCTGAACTGAGTGAGCAGCGTTGTTCTAACGAACACTGAACTAAGTGAGCAGCGTTGTTCTAAAGAACACCGAACTAAGTGAGCAACGTTGTTCTATGGAACGCTGAACTGAGTGAGCAGCATTCTTCTAATGAATACTGCACTGACTGAGCAGCGTTGTTCTAAAGAATACTGAACTGAGTGAACAGCGTTGTTCTAAAGATCACCGAACTGAGTAAGCAGTGTTGTTCTAAAGAACACTGAACTAAGTGAGCAGCGTAGTTCTAAGGAATGCCGAACTGAGTGAGCAGCGTTGTTCTAAAGAACGCTGAACTGAGTGAGCAGCGCTATTCTAAAGAATACTGAACTGAGTGAGCAGCGTTGTTCTAAAGAATACTGAACTGAGTGAGCAGTGTTGTTCTAAAGAACACCGAACTGAGAAAGCAGCGTTGTTTTAAAGAACGCTGAACTGAGTGAGCAGCGTTGTTCTAACGAACACTGAACTGAGTGAGCAGCGTTGTTCTAAAGAACACTGAACTAAGTGAGCAGCGTTGTTCTAAGGAACGCTGAACTGAGTGAGCAGCGTTGTTTTAAAGAATACTGAACTGAGTGAGCAGCGTTGTTCTAAAGATCACTGAACTGAGTAAGCAGCGTTGTTCTAAAGATCACTGAACTGAGTAAGCAGCGTTGTTCTAAAGAACACTGAACTAAGTGAGCAGCGTTGTTCTAAGGAATGCTGAACTGAGTGAATAGCGTTGTTCTAAAGAACGCTGAACTGAGTGAGCAGCGTTATTCTAAAGAATACTGAACTGAGTGAGTATCGTTGTTCTAAAGAACACTGAACTAAGTGAGCAGCGTTGTTCTAAGGAACGATGAACTAAGTGAGCAGCGTTGTTCTAAGGAACGTTGAAATGTGTGAGCAGCTTTGTTCTAAAGAACACTGAACTGAGTGTGCAGCGTTGTTCTAAAGAACGCTGAACTGAGTGAGCAGCGTTATTCTAAAGAATACAGAACTGAGTGAGTAGCGTTGTTCTAAAAAAAAAACCCATTGAACTGAGTGAACAGTGTTGTTCTAAAGAACGCTGAACGGAGTGAGCAGTGTTGTTCATAAGACTGAGTAGCGTTGTTCTACAGAACATTGAACTGAGTGAACAGCGTTGTTCTAAAGAACGCTGAACTGAGTGAGCAGCGTTATTCTAAAGAATACTGAACTGAGTGAGCAGATTTGTTCTAAAGAACACTGAACTGAGTGAGCAGCGTTGTTCTAAAGAACGCTGAACTGAGTGAGCAGCTTTGTTCTAAAAAACACTGAACTGAGTGAGCAGTGTTGTTCCAAAGAACGCTGAACTGAGTGAGCAGCGTTGTTCTAAAGAACGCTGAACTAAGTGAGCAGCGTTGTTCTAAAGAACATTTATCTAAGTGAGCAGCGTTGTTCTACAGAACGTTGAATTGAGTGAGCAGTGTTGTTCTAAAAGAAATAACGCTGAACTGAGTGAGCAGCGTTGTTCTAAGGAACGCTGAACTTGGTGAGCAGCGTTGTTCTAAAGAATACTGAACTGAGTGAGCAGCGTTGTTTTAAAGAACGCTGAACTAAGTGAGCAGCGTTGTTCTAAAGAACACCGAACTGCGTAAGCAGCGTTGTTTTAAAGAACGCTGAACTAAGTGAGCAGCGTTGTTCTAAAGAACATTTATCTAAGTGAGCAGCGTTGTTCTACAGAACGTTGAATTGAGTGAGCAGTGTTGTTCTAAAAGAAATAACGCTGAACTGAGTGAGCAGCGTTGTTCTAAGGAACGCTGAACTCAGTGAGCAGCGTTGTTCTAAAGAATACTGAACTGGATGAGCAGTGTTGTTCTAAGGAACACCGAACTGCGTAAGCAGCGTTGTTTTAAAGAACGCTGAACTGAGTGAGCAGCGTTGTTCTAAATAAAACACTGAAATGAGTGAGCAGCGTTGTTCTAAAAAACACTGAACTGAGTGAGCAGCGTTGTTCCAAAGAACGCTGAACTGAGTGAGCAGCGTTGTTCTAACGAACACTGAACTAAGTGAGCAGCGTTGTTCTAAAGAACACCGAACTAAGTGAGCAACGTTGTTCTATGGAACGCTGAACTGAGTGAGCAGCGTTGTTCTAATGAATACTGCACTGACTGAGCAGCGTTGTTCTAAAGAATACTGAACTGAGTGAACAGCGTTGTTCTAAAGATCACCGAACTGAGTAAGCAGTGTTGTTCTAAAGAACACTGAACTAAGTGAGCAGCGTAGTTCTAAGGAATGCCGAACTGAGTGAGCAGCGTTGTTCTAAAGAACGCTGAACTGAGTGAGCAGCGCTATTCTAAAGAATACTGAACTGAGTGAGCAGCGTTGTTCTAAAGAATACTGAACTGAGTGAGCAGTGTTGTTCTAAAGAACACCGAACTGAGAAAGCAGCGTTGTTTTCAAGAACGCTGAACTGAGTGAGCAGCGTTGTTTCAAAGAACGCTGAACTGAGTGAGCAGCGTTGTTCTAACGAACACTGAACTGAGTGAGCAGCGTTGTTCTAAAGAACACTGAACTAAGTGAGCAGCGTTGTTCTACGGAACGCTGAACTGAGTGAGCAGCGTTGTTTTAAAGAATACTGAACTGAGTGAGCAGCGTTGTTCTAAAGATTACTGAACTGAGTAAGCAGCGTTGTTCTAAAGATCACTGAACTGAGTAAGCAGCGTTGTTCTAAAAAACACTGAACTAAGTGAGCAGCGTTGTTCTAAGGAATGCTGAACTGAGTGAGTAGCGTTATTCTAAAGAACGCTGAACTGAGTGAGCAGCGTTATTCTAAAGAATACTGAACTGAGTGAGTAGCGTTGTTCTAAAGAATACTGAACTGAGTGAGCAGCGTTGTTCTAAAGAACACTGAACTAAGTGAGCAGCGTTGTTCTAAGGAACGCTGAACTAAGTGAGCAGCGTTGTTCTAAGGAACGTTGAAATGTGTGAGCAGCTTTGTTCTAAAGAACACTGAACTGAGTGTGCAGCGTTGTTCTAAAGAACGCTGAACTGAGTGAGCAGCGTTATTCTAAAGAATACAGAACTGAGTGAGTAGCGTTGTTCTAAAAAAAAACCATTGAACTGAGTGAACAGTGTTGTTCTAAAGAACGCTGAACGGAGTGAGCAGTGTTGTTCATAAGACTGAGTAGCGTTGTTCTACAGAACATTGAACTGAGTGAACAGCGTTGTTCTAAAGAACATTGAACTGAGTGAACAGCGTTGTTCTAAAGAACATTGAACTGAGTGAACAGTGTTGTTCTAAAGAACGCTGAACTGAGTGAGCAGCGTTGTTCTAAAGAACACTGAACTGAGTGAGCAACGTCGTTCTAAAGAACACTGAACTGAGTGAGCAGCGTCGTTCTAAAGAACACTGAACTGAGTCAACAGTGTTGTTCTAAAGAACGCTGAACTGAGTGAGCAGCATTGTTCTAAAGAATACTGAACTGAGTGAGCAGCGTCGTTCTAAAGAACACTGAACTGAGTGAGCAGCGTCGTTCTAAAGAACGATGTTCCCTTTCTCGTCTTATACTGAAATACATACAAATAAAACAGTAGCTGAAAATCATAACATTTCTTATGGGATCATATAAAACTATTCCCATACCCGATTATCAGTTTAGCATTTAGAGACTCGTCTGTAACATACCGATATCTAAATACCAAAGAAAAACAAACAAAAAACTATAGCTAAACTTATAAAATGATACTTAGAACTTAAGATCAAAACTAAATAATGCCATTCATTTCATTGATATTTTTTTTATTGTTATTATGAATAATTTATAATTGTTTTATATTGTTGAAAGTGGCGTTAAGCACCATAAACCAAACCTATAATTGTTTTAATATGTAGTACATACCGAGGTGAATGAGGGAAACACAATGATATAAATAACTAAATGACATCATTTGTGTATGTCTTATATTTGCTTTGACAACTTAGTTCTTAATGTCAATCATTCATTATTAGGTTTAAGTTCACTATCTAGGTCTAATACGTTTATTCATAAAATTAAGTAATTGAGAACTAATATCTTATCTGTTTTACCCAAAAGAAATAACAGTTAAATTTCCCTTTGACAGATTTCATTTCAATAATATAAAATTGTCCCCAAAAAAAATACAAAAGGGGTAGATACAGTCAAACCTGCCTTAAATGGCACCTCTATATAACAAATAACTGTCTATAAAGGGCAGTCACATTTTTCCCATTAATGATTAGTGCATATACATGTAATTTTGACCTGTATATAAATGGTAACTGCTCATAAAGGGTACATTGTCAGGTTTCCTTGTGTTGTCTTTGTATACAAGTTTGACTGTATACAACGGGTTCATATATTTATGTCGTTCCATATATTAAACTTAAGGTGTTGTCAAAATATGTGATATGTTGTTTCATGTCGTATATGCATGTAGGAGCCCAGAGATGAACATTTTAAAAAAAATAAAGAACTTTAAAAAATTAGGGCATTAAATAAAAATAAAAGCTAAAAGAATTTAAGTAAGGTCTTAAAATATTTGTGGTTTACATAACAATAATATTATGTATACGTTTGTTATACGAGAGGATTTAAATTTCTATTAATTGTATAATATACACAACATTTTTATTATTGTTTTTTAATTGACTTAAAATTGGGTGAGTGATATAAAGTTTAACGCCAACTCAGCAAATGTTCAGCTATATCATGGTGAGAACAAGTTAATTTTAAATGAGATGATAGTGAGATCCGCTTTTTACTAGACCAACACGCTTAGTTGGATTTTTTTTAGTGCTAGCTTTCACTGAAAACACATTCCGCGGATAGACAAGTCGACACACTTGGACACATTATCCTGATTCCGAGCCAATCAGTCTTTGCTCTTTCTTCATAATATTGCGTGCTTAGAGGAGAAGCAATAAATACCAATTTCATAGTCTTTGGTTTGACCCGATCCGGGCTCGAACCGACGATATACCGCACTCGAGACGACCACTGATGGTGTTATGTTTTAACAAGTATTATTTTATTCAAACATTACTACACGTATTTGCATGACCGCATTTGTGGTGTAATGGTTAGCGTCCTCCCCTCGGGTGTGGTAGATCATGGATTCAAACCCTCGGCCGGGTCAAACCAAAGGCTATAAAATTGGTTTTTGTTGCTTCTCCGCAAAGCATGCATCTTTAAGTAAACACTGAATAGCTTGAGATCAGGATAATGTGTCCGAGTGGAATGGCATGTCTATCCGTGGCCTGTTGTTTCAGTGAGCTAGCACTATGAAGATCAAATTAAGCATGTTGGTCTAGTACAAAGCGGACATCATTATCATCTCATCGAATGAAACTTATTCTCGCCATGATATAGCTGACAATTGCTCCTCATTTGGCGCTAATCCGAACAATCACTCACTATGATCAAATGAAATACTTTGAGGTTGGTTTAGAAGATTAACTTCACTTTCAACAATATTTCAGCTATATCATGGCGGTCAGTTTTATTGCTGGAGGAAACCAGAGTACCCGGAGAAAACCACCGAAATGTCGCAAGTCACTAACAAACTATCACATAATGTTGTATCGAGTACACCTCGCCATGAACTGGGTTTGAACTCGCAACGTCAGTGGTGATATGCACTCATTGCACAAGTAGTTGCAAATCCAACTACCATACGATCACGACGGACCCTGAAATACTTTGAGTTTGCTATAGACCAACGATCGTTTAATCTTTAGACTGAACAACCGTTAACTACTGAATATAAATGATATGTTGCAGATCAAGGAACAAATACAAGGTATTGTCGCCTTGTTTATATATAAAGTATAAATAAACCTCAAGCATTTATAAAACCTCATTGTTTTTCGACGATAACACAGATAATTACTATTTTCATGTCGAAATTAAAGAATAATGTTGATTTAATACTATGATTTTCCGATCCGTTGTTTTCCTTTTTTGTTTAAAATATCGATGTTGTACTTTCGGAATGCCTCTATCTTTTACTCAGACTGGTTCTCTGATCTTTATATTTGTGTACGCGTGTCCAAGTAAAACTGCATTTGCGACCGTCCAGTCACCAGTGTTGTATTCAAAAATCGTTTCTATAACGAACTAGTATTAATGAGATTTTCTTCGTTTTTGAAGAGTTTAACATGACCAAATGTTCACGATATGCTCTGGAAGAGAACACATATTACAGTTGCACAGACGGTTGAAAGAGTATTGAAGAGTACAAAAATGCAGTATTCAACATCATATTTCTGTTCCGGTTTCTTGCGCCTAATCCAAGTAACCTTAGTTAACGACACAGATTCTAAAACAACCAAAGATAAGCAAAATTATTGAAGCACATATATGTTTTGCAGAATATCAAAACAATATTTTAGATGGGTTGTTAATGAGGAATGTTGCGCTGTTGTTTCAGCGATCAACTGTTGATTGACGACTGTTTATTTCCTCTTCCAAAAATTCTGGATCGGAATTATCAGGAACTAATTTGGTCCGGTTCCCTATTTATTACAACTGTGTAAATGTATATTTTCTTGATTGGTTGATAATATGTATTGCATTGATAAATGATGCTTGAATTAACCGGAACCGACGGAGTGACGTCACTACCGTTGTCAATATGGCAGCTGCCTTGCCGGTGGGAATTTTGTAATATTTGCTTTTAACATACCCATTAATATCTTTTTGCGATTCTTTTAACCAGAAAATATAGTTTATTCAAATTCGTGTACATGTAGAAATTAAAAATTTATCCTTCCGAACTTTTCTTTGTTGTCCAGTCGTTGTCAGTCGGACATATTTTGCATGTATTCTAGTTTCAAAGAGGAGAAACAGATCACTCGGATATGGTGACTTTCTTGTATAAAACGACATACCAATGAACAATTTTTTCTAACCAAGTTTCTATCCTCAATTAAACAAAATAGGAGACCAGGAAAGTATATGTTTAAGATCACCCAGACGTTATATATTAATATGAAAGTACATACAAAGTGAGAAAAAAAATTAATTCACCTCGTGGTTTCCAATTCAACCCCATTTGCCCTGTCTATCAACATATTCCTACTATTTGTCTTGTCTTGTCTTGTCTTTCTGATCGAATATATAACTACGCTTTGTATAATTTAGAAGAGGTTTATACTTACTGCGTGAGATTAGTCTCCGTGGAAGGTCCATGCTTTTGATATCTGTTTGTGTTGTCTTTGCGGAAGAACGATAACCGTGTAAATCTTTAATTTTTACCATACGATTTCGACCTTTTTACAACAAGTACAGACGGATTTGGAAAATTGAAGATTTAATGTAAATTTAAAGTCATAAATAAACAATACTGGCTCGGGGTTATATTGCGGATTTATTAATGACACATGCTGAACGATTTTGACGCAAAATCTTAGCTTTAAAGGCTTAAAAAAATAATATTATTTATCCAAATCTATTGAAGCAGTAACTTCAAAATTGAAAGAAAAAATATTTGAAAATAAATTAAATGACAAAATATTGTCTACTATGAACTTCATACCATCGAGGATTAACAATCCACATACAAAAATATCGGCCAATGGGGTCAAGCAATGACCGATTTTTTCGGGAAACGTGCTATTTTGCTTCGTATTATTGACAAATGGTTCGGAAATATGGAAGCCTATTTATGAAATCGAACTAGTTGGTTGAATTTAAAAAAAGGATTATTTTTATTTTTTTTATTTTTTTTTGGGGGGGGGGGGAGGGTTAGAGTTGGAGAAAGAAAAAGTCGTATTTTGCTAAATTTTTATATTTTATATTTAAATGACTACTAAGGCATCAGTTCTTTACATTTTTTTCAGTAGAGGCTCATAGGAGCCTATATTACTCACAGTAATAACAATCGTTGAAGTGAACCATGATAACTTATCGACAGGTCGAATGAAGTAACTATCGTAACTCTGAGGGCGATATAGGGTCTAACACAGATAGAGGTGCAAGATCGTAAAATCTATGACACCCAAAGGCAAGATTTAAATCTTACCCAAGGGTGTCTCATACTGAACGATCTTGCACCTTTCTACTGTTTAAATGTTCGTTTATTTTGAGTAAATAATAGAGTGCTCTCCCTTTGACCAACGTCGAATAAATTTGTACAGGTATTTATCGCTGTTGTAGTAGCATTTAAGGATACGGTCTATACATTTTATTATGAAATGTCTTTCAAATACTGCCAAGACAATTTACTTCAACAATGGAAAACAATTTTGCGCGAAAATGCTCGTTTAGTTTGTCTTACCCAGTAACCTGGGTAAGATAGAAAAATCTTGTTCACCAAAATTAACGGACTACTTGTCCAAGAGGTGAGAAACATTTATCTTGACCAGTTGTCATACTTCTATTAAATATCGACATAATTTGTAAATTGCCATACGGAAATTTAACAATGCCCGGTTGGCCGCTCAGAATAAAGTCCAACATATTAAATAACAACTGACCGATCTGACAAGTTCTTAGACAAGTCCGCTTATGACCAGACCAAATAGTTATCTTGACATGACCAGATAGGTTACGTCGACCAACAAGTTATCTCAATGTCACATACGTACAAAGGAAGAGTGAAATTTTTTTCCAAAGTTACACCACTCACAATTTAAAAGATTGAATACACTATTTTGCTGCAGTTTAGCTATTAAAATATAATAAGTGCATACATACTTTTTTTTTTTTGTCATATATAATTTTATTTTGATCAAAAGCAATAAAAGTTTGACATAATATTTTCAGTAACCATGCAAATATATTTGTACACATTATTTTAGCATGTTATTTCTAACACAGAAATAAAAAGAAGAAGAAAAAATTATTATATATATATATATATATATATATATATATATATATATATATATATCTTACTCATCAGACTGAAAAAGATTTTTCATCAATTCCCATTTCCTTTTAATAATTTGGGCCTGTCTAGGGGTACAAATGCATAAAGATTTAAGATCAATGTTTCTATAATAATTAAGAGTTTCCAAACATCCTGTCCAATTAATAATTTCTCTTTTTATTCTACAAACATATATATAGTAACGAATGATAATAAGACAGGTGTTAAGGATCTCACAGTTTGGGTCAGACAGAACCCCAAGTGTACATTCAACTGGATTAATATTTATATTAATGCCACACTTGGACCTCAGGTTATCAGTAAACTGTAGCCAAAGAGAACGAACAAATCGACATTCATAGAACAAGTGGATGAGGGATTATTTTGTTTCAAAACAATAACTACATCATTCTGTCTCGGATAAACCAAATTTCATCAACATGCTGTTGGTGTACAAAATTCTTAAGTTTAACTTATATTGAAATGACTGAAGTTTTGTGCTTAATATACTTTTAAAAGGAAGTTGATATATTATGTCCCAGTTTCCTTCTTCGGTGATATTTAAGTCTGTCATCCACTTATTCTGTGACTTGAGAGGTTTCTCAAAAACCTTTTGTATGAATATTCTCCCATTGTGCCAAATTGGCTGTGACAAAATTTCCTCGGGGGCTGTGGAAGAGTCATCCCTAACAGATGCCCACACATTAATAACATTTTTCCAAAATGGATTAAACTTTGCGCTTAGTACTTTTAAGGCACTCTGACTATAGTACCAAAACATCTGTTAATAGGGGATAGTGTCATTACTCCGACACTCAATACTCCGACAGTCATTACTCCGACACTTATACTCCGACAATCATTACTCCGACTCTTAATACTTCGACAGTGACCGATAGTCTTTGCAATTCTGGCGCTTTTAGCAATCCAAATGCAGTACGGGACTGCCCATTTAACTTGAAAGGGGCATGGTTTTTATCAGCGCGGCCCAACACAATATATTTTACAAAAGAAAATATTATTTCATGTAGATCTAATAAAAATGCTTTCTCTGATTAGTTTGTTTCTTCGATTCCCGTCATATTTTCCTCAAAATTCAGAATAGCAAAAATACATGGCCTACCTTTTCAAGTTATCAAGTCGTCTCATAGTTGAGCGACACCTACCTACCAATTTTCGACTATATCTTTTATTTTCGTCAATGAAATAAATATAATAATCAATTGCACGTCGTGAATATTGATTATATGATCACTCGTGCCGAAACTGAACGCATTCAGATTAAACTCGTGCGCGTAGCAAGTTCCGCACACTCGTTTAATCTGATGCGTTTTGCGGCACTCGTGATCATATTTTCAATATCCACTCCGTGTAATTATCCTATAGTTGTTTGGAGTTGCGATTAGATAGGATATGATGATACAGTCCGGGATGCATGGTCGGAGTATTAATGAGTGTCGGAGTAATGACTGTCGGAGAAATAACTGTCGGAGTTATGACTGTCGGAGTAATGAGACGACCCCGTTAATAGTACTTTCCATGGAGCATAATTATCTGGATCCAAGACTCTCTTAATCCAAGAAATTGTTAATGCATGAACAAATGACAGAACATGGGGCATTTTTAGACCACCATCTTCATAATTACCTATTACAGTATTACGTTTAACTTTATCAACTTTATTATTCCAGAGAAAATTAAAGAAAATATCTTGGATTTGTTTGACAATATGTATTGGAGGATCTGGCAGAACAGTAAAAGGTTGAACCAGTATAGGCAGTGCCAAAGTCCTGATGACTGTAACTTTTCCAATCAATGATATATTTCTCAAAGACCAATCACCTAGTAATCTTTGTATTTTTTCTATCTTTTGAGTAAAGTTATCTATATATCTGTCTGATTTATGTAGAGAATATTGAATACCCAGTAATTTAAATGCACCTGAATGATTCCACTTGATGGGTTTATTTGTTTGAAGTTCCTCCCCACAGCCCCGTCTTGCCTCAATCCATGCAGCTTGGGTTTTATCATAGCTTGCTCTCAAACCAGAACACGTAGAGAAAAGTTCAACTACCTCTAAAGCCCGATTCAAAGATTGTGTGTCATCTTCCAGTATCAGAGTTGAGTCGTCAGCGTACTGCCTAATTAAAAACTCAGAATCATCAATTTTTATTCCATTTATATTAGGGTGAAATTTAATTGCAGCGCTGAGTAGTTCAACTGACAAAATAAATAAATATGGGGATAAAGGGTCTCCTTGACGGACTCCCCTTTCTATTTTAAAACGCTTTGAAAGATGCCCATTGTTCAATACACAACTTTCTGAATTATGATAAAAATGTTTCGAACCAATGAATTATTGAAGGACCAAACCCCAAAAATTCTAAAGATTTGCGAATAAAGTTCCACTCTACTGAATCGAAGGCTTTTTCAAAATACAGTAGTATCAAGACATCTGGAATATTATTTTCATCACATTTTTCAATGATGTCACATATCAGTCTTGTACACTCACCAATGAAACGCCCTTTCATGAAACCCATCTGGGTATCAGAGATAAGATATGTTAATACCTTTATAAAGCGTAACGCATTAGCAGAAGCACAAATTTTGTAATCCACATTTAGTAATGATATAGGGCGCCAGTTTTTTAGGTAAAATTTAGACTTTCCTTCTTTTGGAAGACATGTAATGACTCTTTGTCTCTGGGAAACTGACAAGTAACCTCTGGTATATGCTTGATTAAAGGATCTGACAGCAAAGTATTTTAAGTCTGACCAGAAAAAATTATAGAACTCGGTTGTAAATCCGTCGAGCCCTGGAGACTTTCTATTTTTCATGTTTTTTAGTGCCACAAGCATACATACTTTTACCGTGACATGTTCGACATGTTAATCTTTCTGTAATCGAATCCTGTTGATGCTTACCATAGTTGCTTAGTCTGATTACCATGCGTTAAAATTTCCACGTTCGTTTGTAATTCATTCAACCAAATATTTGAACATTGTCGCACACATTCTTTATTGTGTTTTACACTGTCACACTTCGTTTTTATTTATTTATACATTAGGTAGGTTCAAACACCTGGATATTTTACAAATAAAAATAAACATTTTGTTGTCTGTTAAAAGTGAAAGTAGGATTAGAATTAATTGATATAACGTCAACAACGTTAGTGATGATATAGGTACTGATTGCATAGGTATAGTTGTAAATCCAACTACCATACGATCACGACCACAAAGTCATCAGAAAGAAGAAAAAAGCTAATTATGCTGACGAATATTTTAAAATTTCACTGAGACAATCACCAACCGTAACAACTTTCACATTATTTTGAAAATATTTGTCATCCTTCTTTATCTGCATTTAGACCAGGTTTTGGCTGCAACACTGCACTGTTGAAAATTATTGAAGATTGGAAAAAAGCCATTGATTGTAATCAGTATACAGCTGCAGTGCTTATGGATCTCTCGAAGGCCTTCGACTGCCTACCTCATGATCTTTTGATTTTAAAACTTGAAGCATATGGATTGGCTAAGTCAGCATTAGATTTAATGCATAGTTATTTATCTGAAAGGAAACAGTGTGTAAAAGTTGGTGTTGATTTTAGTGCTTGGAAAAATATTTATAAAGGTGTGCCACAAGGTTCAATACTTGGCCCTGTATTGTTTAATATATTTTTAAATGACATTTTTAATTTTGTAGAAGAAAGTATTTTATATAACTATGCTGATGACAATACATTGTCATACTCAGACACAGAATTGAATAAGGTTGTGGATATTTTGGAAAAGGAAAGTTTAAATTTAATCCATTGGTTTTCCCACAACCAGATGAAAGCAAATCCAGATAAATTCCAGGCAATTGCCATTGGTTCAAAAACTTTAAATGAAAGTATTAGTTTTAATTTGGATGGAAACAAAATTGATTGTGAAAAAGAAGTAAAGTTGCTGGGTGTCACAATAGATTGTCAACTGAAATTCAACACTCATATCTCAAATATATGTAAAAAAGCTTCAAGACAATTAAATGTATTAAAACGTATAGGTAAACATTTAACAAAATTAGGTAGATTAACTATATATTTTTCTTTTATAATGAGTAATTTTAATTATTGTCCAATTGTTTGGCATTTCTGTGGTGAGACCAATACCAGAAAAATTGAAAAAATTCAAGAAAGGGCCCTCAGATTTATTTATGCAGATTATAGTAGTTCATATGAAGACCTGTTGAATAAATCAAGATTACCAACATTAAAGATCAGACGCCTTAGAACAATGGCAATTGAAGTTTACAAAATTTTGAATAAAAAAAGTCCAATGTATTTAAATGATTTATTTGTGTATAAAGAAAGTCGCTATTCTTTTAGGAAAACAAATACAGTAGAAGTACCCCAGGTGAGAACAACATATCATGGTTTACATTCTTTTAGATTTGCAGGTGCCACACTCTGGAATGAGCTACCCAATGAATTGCGGAATGTTTCTAGTCTCAGTCAGTTCAAAAGTTTAATTAATTCATGGAGTGGTGGCTCATGCAAGTGTGGCTCTTGTAAATCTTAAAAGTATGCTCTTATTCAGTTCATTCTTACTCATGCTACATATACTTATTCATTTGCTTAGTGCTTTCATTTTTATTTTTATTTTGCTAGTTTTAGTGGCTAATTTATATGCATGGCTTTTATTGATGTAATGCATTGCTTTGTATGTTTGTCTGTAATATGCAATTATTTGTATGCTCTTACTTAGTCCATGCGGTTTTCTGGTCCTATGAAGTCAGTGTGCAGAGAGGCACTTGCCACATGTGCACTGACTGGAGGCCCAGAAATCTAATATGTGGTTTTAATGCATGACATTGTTTTATTTTATTGTTTTTATTTTTTTATTTACTGTGTTGTAATTTATATCTTAAAATGCATGTTGGTTTAAAAAGCGCATGAGAGCTTGTGTTTGTACTGTTTGTAAATGTACCGACATTAAATAAAACTTTTGATTTGATTTGATTCAGTTCAGTTGCTCATGCTACATGTACCTATTCTTTTTGCCTAGTGCTTTTTATGTTCTTATGCTAGTTTTAGTACTTTATAAACATGTTTTAAGCTATTTATGTAACGCTTGTATATTTATCTGTTATCTGCAAATGTTTGTATGCCTCCTGTCATAATAAATTTTGTCTATTGTTATATATGTCGGTAAAAAGCTCTACAGAGCTTATGTTATATGTTTGTAAAAACTCCGACTTTAAATAAAACTTTTATACTTTAAATAAAACTTTTATTTTATAACAATCCCACATAATGCCGTCGTATTTTTGACATGGCTATTAGTTCGAATAATTACTTAAAAATAAATTTGAAAAAAAAATAGATATATAAACCCTTTCAGAAAGATGTTTTTACGTTTGTACGGTATTAAACATTCATAAAAATTGCACGCATGTATGTACTAGACATTTAAATTGACTAAAAGTATAGATTTCAGTTGTTGACGAAATAAACGAGTACATTCGACATGGATCAGAAGTTTCTATTTTATTTTTTTTTAAATTTAGTCTTGTTTATCGTTTGATCACTTTATGTGATAATAAAATGAACAACAAAAAATACCACACTGTCAGAACATTCTAAAAATATAATAGAAAATCGTAGAATGAGGCAAAATCGATATTATTGGAAATTACGTGACTGCTCCCTTTCCTGGCTTGGTAAAAGTGGTGAGGTTAAACTAAACTAGTTTTATGCACCCAAATCTTCATTCTTAGTGAAATGAGTACTCCAATATGAATTCTTACCAATTTAATTAAATCTCACCCTTTTTACTTTAGACAACCAAGCCCAAGGTACAAATAAAATCATCACAAATCAATTTCGTTTTTTCGTCATTGCTTCCGCTCCTCTGGTAATTTAAAAAAAAAGTATTACGGACTTTAAAATAATAAACCAAATTATTTTGAAATGAGCCCTAGAAATGAAATGGAATTTTTCTTCCCATAAAAATGATTTTCCTCTGTGAAAATCGACTTTTTAAATATTTTTTGAAATGTACTAAAATTTGAAATATTAATATACAAATCAATATTTAATATACGTGCTATTATGCTACAACCTACCTGTTTAGTAACTCGAATAATTCAAGCCCTTTCCGTCTCCGATTCTCTCCGCTTTCGTAATGTAGCGACCAGCGGGAGCGTAATATAACGACTGGATTCTACGGGTTACCTGTTTAGGGTGGATATTTAAACACATTTTGTCATTACAACCTTTTAATGAATTGTGACCATAAAATAAGGTATTAAGGTAACCTTGACCGAGAACCAAATAGGGCACATCATAAAAGGTGTACTCGGTTTGTCGACAGTACTACAAATACAATTAATTTTTTTTTTAATAACGAGTTCCGATCCTTTTCATGCATTACTCTTACTGTTAACCTCTGAACTTAATTCTGATCAGGTTTGTCAGTGATTTGCGGCAGGCCGGTGGTTGTCTCCCCTAACCCTTACCTCATTGTATTGAAAGCTCTTAATGTACAATAATAATAGCTATTTTGTTTGATGGCGCTGGAATTTTATCAGGGGAGTAGTAATTGTTAAGTGAAGTGTACACACAAGGTAATTAGCGACGAACGGTCTGTGGGGCGCTGAATGAAGGTGGGGTTCCGGGAACGTAGACCCCCCACCCCCTCCCCCGAAATTTCGTGACCAATTATATGTTTTTGTGTTTTTCTTAAGGAATAGGATATCACCCTTACACCAAGCATCGTCTCATCACAATTCCAGTATCAATAATTTCAAGTTTCTAAATGTTGCGAGTGATTGATATTAAGGTTATATACAGAAACAACAACAGTGCCTCCATGGTGTGTTGTTATGTTATCTTGGGCCGAAAGTTGTCAAAATCGCGGATCGGTCATTTGAATGAGCATACTGTCCCCGCGTCGTTAACACATTCTGTATAGGACTCTGGATGAACCGAGACATCTGTCAGAAACAACGCTCTACTTGTATTTTTATTGGTCAGTAATATCGCTTTCATCGTGTGACCTTATTTCCATACATCCACAACATGCACAATTGCAAATCAGTTATGTTGCGACGGAAAGTGTGTTACAGTAGCAGAACTGACGATTAAATCATTAATTGACTACATTTTGTACATACATGTAATTAGTAATACGCAGCCGTCGACATGGTCCCGAAAGTCACTGACGAACTTAGTCACTTAATGTTGCATGGAGTACACCTCTCCATGAAGGGGGTTCGAACTCACAAGAATAGTTTGGAGATACCAAAGGGGTAATTAGAATCCGTATATCGCAGAAGAACAGACAACACAATGGCCAAAAGAAAAAATACAAAAGGACAAACAACGATCTACAAAACATACATATAAAACTAAACAAGATCGAGTAACACGTATCCAACTAAAAATCGGGGGTGAACTCACGTGCTGCGGAAGGGTAAGCAGTTCCTGCTCCACTAGTGGCACCCGTCGGGTTAATCTAGTAGCAAACCCGGTGATAAGTTATGAATGAGGAAAGGACCGGGAAGTGTTTACGACAAATGGAACATATCCATGGTCATTTGTGACACAGATATTCCATAACGGTCAACAAAGTCGTGGTGGCGGCCGCAAAACTTTCGAAGTGATGACTTCAACTTAACCAAGAGAGAACCCTTGGTTCAGTAGCTTCATTGTTAGCAGCAACCCTCCGGCTATCAAGGAAATCCTAATAGAAACCACAAGCTCTGGAATATCGTATCAACTGAGAGATATATACTCCATATGTAGGTGGAATGTTGTATCAACTGAGAGATATATACTCCATATGTAGGTGGAATGTTGTATCAACTGAGAGATATATACTCCATATACAGCTGGAATGTTGTATCAACTGAGAGATATATACTCCGTATGTAGGTGGAATGTCGTATCAACTGAGAGATATATATTCCGTATGTAGGTGGAATGTTGTATCAACTGAGAGATATATACTCCGTATGTAGGTGGAATGTTGTATCAACTGAGAGATATATACTCCATATGTAGGTGGAATGTTGTATCAACTAAGAGATGTATACTCCATATGTAGGTGGAATGTTGTATCAACTAAGAGATATATACTCCATATGTAGGTGGAATATTGTATCAACTAAGAGATATATACTCCGTATGTAGGTGGAATGTTGTATCAACTAAGAGATATATACTCCATATGTAGGTGGAATGCTGTATCAACTAAGAGATATATACTCCATATGTAGGTGGAATGTTGCTACATATGAATGGAAAGTTTACAAACTTTAGTTGTCATAGGAACTGCAGGCGCGTAGCAACCCGTACGCAAAAACGCAGTTGCCAGGGGCGGATCCAGGGGGTGGCGCACCCGGCGCGCGCCCTCCCTAAAATTGGAAAAAATATGATTTTTTGGCGTAAAATCGTGATTTTTCACACGAAATACCCCAACAATTTTCGCGCCTCCCTCCGCAATTGGAAAAGATATGATTTTTTGGCGTAAAATCGTAATGTTTCACACGAAATACCCCAAAATTTTTCGCGCCCCCCTCCGCTCGGCGCAATTTTTTTAAGTGCGCCCCCCCCCCCCCCTAACTTGAAATCCTGGATCCGCCCCTGGTTGCGTACACATCGAAAATTTTGACAAAAAAGAAAACATGGTAAATCTAGGACATAACATAGAATAAAACTAAATGAATAAACTAAATCAAATTCAAACAAATACAAACATGTTAATAATTACTTAATGTACCGTACCTATATTCAATTCCGGAAACTACGCTTATCTTACGGAATCAGCATCGTGATTCCGTTGATGATGCAAAATGGCTGAGTCCATGTAGTCTGAGAAAACAACAGTTACTTCCATGCGTCCTTACCCTGACATCTTTTCTGAAGATTTCAAAATAACTGACGAAATAAATATGACATCTTTAGTAGAAGAAAGGAATGAAAGGAAACGGTCCTTGATTTTTCAGGATTTAACTTTGACCAAGGATTTATATAAATCCTTGCTTTGACAATTGAGTTGAAATAAAGACTACCAATTTACTTCCGAAATAAAGATATTTAAGGATTGATCGCAATTTTTGTTCTGTTCATGAAGAAATAACCTCAATCAGGTTGTACACACCGTGTAAACCCGCGTAGCGGGTTACGCAAGGGTGTGTACAACCTGATTGAGGTTATTTCGAATGAACCGAACAAATAATTTCGATCAATCCTTATAAATTAATTCAAACTTTTTTTGCTATGATATTGAAAAATATATTTATTTTTTCAAAATAAGGCAAATAATTGGAAATAAATTAAAATAACCCCAAAGGTGCCTCATTTAAAGAAAATCGCCCGATGACAACGGCATAAGACGCCATGGGAACGACGTCTATTTTCAGATTCAGCGGTACATACGAATATAACCTCAACTTATTAAACCAATCAAAACACGTATTTAATGACACGTGACTCTAAAATTAATTGAGAAATGTGCTTCAATTTATTTATGTATTTCCTCAAAAATGATATGTAAAAACTACTATCCTTGCACCATATGTTAAGCTTAACCCACTACACATTTGACAAAATAAAATTTCTAAGTCAACTACATATTTGTATTGCTCTACTTAATATTTTATTTCTCAAAATTTATGTTCAAAAATTGACTTGTTGCTCATGAAAATTGGGTTTCCGTGGGATCAAAGTGCCAGGAAATTGCGAGAATGCAGGATTTTGCACCATTTACCCCAGAGCTTCTGGGGGCCTTACCCTCTGCCGAAAGGGAAGCGTTGCGAGGTGTGCAGGGGTTTCAAAGTTTTTTTATAATAGGAGGTACTTCTTAAATTTTAGGAGGTACCTAAAAAATTAGGCTGAGGGACGTAAGGGGTCCAGGGGGCAGAAGCTCCTGAAATCTAGCATTTTGTGGACCAAAAAATGTACTTCAGAGACTGCAAAACATTAAGTGTTTTTGAAAGAAAAATCCCATTAACTTTAGAGTTCAGATTTCACCAAGAGTGAAGACCATGCATAATGCCTGGATCCCCCCCCCCCCCCCCCCCACACACACACACAATTTCTTTATTGAATATTTCAATTTACAGAATTTAGCCAAGATTATTCATAGATAGTCTGCCACATCTTAAAAAAAACCAAAAGGTTGCTGAATTACACCTTAAAACTTCAATGAGTGGTTCATTCATGTTGGTATCCTCATCAGGCTGTGTTAACTAGGTTTGAATAAGAATTTCCTTTTTCTGATGACTTTTATTGACAATAGGACCATACAAATGTAATTGCAAATAAACAGAAGCAAGTATCATAAGCATGAAACTATTGTCATAGCATGTATCTAAGATCCAAACATCAAACTGGATTGTGCTAACTGCAAAGCAAAACATAAAACAAAAACAAATTAATTAAAAGCAAGCAAAATAAAAAAGAAATATGCAAATTAAAATAATAGTAGCCCCTCAAAGTATAATGCACTTTCTTTGATCACAAATAAGGCAAGCAGCTCAGCAATTCTGTCATTAAATACCTTTTCATGAACATGTTCATCAATTAAAACTGCTGTCATTAGCCTCATTTTTGTATTCGATTGCAGTATTAATTCCGATGGTTATGGGTCGTTTTCTCATCGACATTTACCCCATATCTCCTTTTACTTCTATCAGAGAGGAACAGGGCCTAAATATGGAAGCGGTGTACCCTGTCTATCACTCAAGAAAAGCTTGGGTGTTGGACAAACTCATTTTATAGGACAATGAGTCATGCACCATTCTAAAAAGATGACAGATTTGTGACACCTAGTACCTTGTAACTTTTTTTTACTGTAGAAGATATTTATTTTTGACATTTTCCTTCTTTATATCATACTGCAACCAATAATAGATGTAAAGGATTGCACACATTATTGTGGGGCACATGTACAAGTTAAGACAATGGAGACAAGTTGTGAAGTTGTACTTTCCTAAGTACATTGACAAGGTAGTAATTATTGAGATAAAACAGACGTGTCATACAGTTTGGTTACACTGGGAGGATATTTCAATATGTTTTTATTTGTTTTAAAAACATTTTCGGGTTCAGACATTGTTTAGATTGGAGAAATGGAGCGCTGGAGATGGTGTGTCGTGATAATCCCCCCAATTTTTTTTTTGTGTAATGTGACCAAAAGTACATTTCCGCGTGATGTCTTCAACCTCTAAAATAACTAAAAGGGACAAACAAATGTATCTGATCTGAACTGTGCCAATTACCCACTTAAGACACGCTTTCATTCAATGCTGTGCATCATTTCCTTTGCTGAGATGGGAATATCTGTACGCTATGGCGGTCGCCATTAAAAACATGGATTCAGCCGTTACCTGACCCCGATATCAAACAAAAAAATCCGAGGGGTCACGGGTACCAGACTAGGAAAAAGGGAAATAAGCCCTTCCAAGACCATTTGATGTACAGAGTTGTACTACGTGAGTGAAATTTTTATGTCATTTAGGCATGCAAGATTTTACAGTTTTTTTTATTTTTTACACATGTCAAACTGAAACTTGAAAATTCTAGTGTCACATTTTAAAATTATGTTTTAAATATTTTTGTAAAAAAAGAGTTTAATACAAAAAGATTTTACTTCAGTACTTGAAGACGTGCATGTTGAACAGGACTAATTTTTTAATTGCCTTTTACACTAAATGAATCCTTACTATAAAAATGTTGTTTCCAGTACCTGACTCACAATGTTTTAGTCTCAAAAACTCTTTATTTCCAGCTTTTAAAAAATCTAATATTTTTGTTCAGGTTTGATTTTCCAAACCAGATTCATTAGTTTTATATGCACTGCAGTATAAATTTCCAGTTTAATTTGGTCATTTCTGTGTACAATACTTGTTTTGAATGATAAAACAGTACCCAGCAATCTTGCTAGAAGGTAGGACTTATTTCATCAGGTCCCACAGATTCAAGTAATATTATATAGATGTTTCACTTGACATTTTGGAAAAAAACATGACAAGTAAACTGATCAAATTCTGCTAACTGTTGTGTGACTGGATACACGTGTGTTCGGCTTTTAAAACATACGGTAAAATCTCAGTAGCTCTAACTCAAAGGGATCGTTCAGTTAGTATGATAAATGCAAAGTGTTTGAGTAATTTTTGCTACTTCCTGTTTTAATAAATTAATGTTTATCTTCTATCAAGAATTATGAAAATAGTTCTTTTCTTTTCTTCAGGAGTAGCTTCCAAGTTGCATAAGGCCAAGCGGCAGGAAGTGGAAGAGTCCTTGATAGAGGTGCTAAAACATGCACCTCATATGCCAGGAGGGCCAAAATATAAGGTAATTATATGTGTACATACATATATATATATATATATATGTGTATTTCATCAGCTCTGGTTTAAGCCACACAAAAATTTTGATTTCGAAGTATTTTCTATTTATGAATTAAATACACCTAAATATTTAACAATATTCTTGGTTAAAGCTGAGGTTATCATTTTTATGTGTCGTGATGTGGAGGATGCGGGTGAGACACAGAGTTCCGTGGAACACCTTACAAATTTGTAAATATCATTATCTTGGACGGGTTCTGACATGGAAATATTTGAAGCAAGGGTTTTTGGGGGGAAATCTTAATTTGTTGTTGAAAAATCACCAATTTTGAGAATTGTGTCTTGTTTACGCGATAACTTCAGTAAACATGGATAGATTTGAATAATATTTTGCATGTGGCTTGTAATTATCATTATCTTGGATGGGTTCTAACATGGAAATATTTGAAGCAAGGATTTTGGGGGGAAATCTTAGTTTTTGGTTTGAAAAATCACCAATTTTGAGAATTGTGTCTTGTTTACGCGATAACTTTAGTAAACATGAATAGATTTGAATAATGTTTTGCATGTGGTTTGTAATTATTATTAACTTGGATGGGTTCTTACATGGAAATATTTGAAGCAAGGGATTTGGAGGAAAATCTTAGTTTTTGGTTGATAAATCACCAATTTTGAGAATTGTGTCTTGTTTACGCAATAACTTTAGTAAACATGGATAGATTTGAATATTTTTTTGCATGTGGCTTGTAAGTATGTTATACATTAAGACTGCAGGCTGCTTTCTATAAATGTATAAAACTAAATATTATGCAAGTGCGGGGGGATACGTCATAAATGTGCTAGGCAGTTCTTTTATTATAATAAAAATACACATAAAATGTATTACAAACATTTGAGGAAATTTATTTATCTGTTTCCCTCTTTTTCTTTCAGAAACCTGCTGCCCGTCACCATCCACAAGATGTGTCATCGGATTCTGAGTGACATTCAAAACATTACATTATTAAAATATTTAACTGTGAAATCTGGTATCTAATCTTAAATTGTTGCCCAACCAAGATTCTGACAATCAAATAAAAAACATGCATGACCCAGTAAAAAGTAAATGCTTGAAAATTCTACAATGAGGTTGATTTGCTTTTTGTCTACAGACTGGAATGGACACTTCGTATAGTCCGTTTGACTTCTATAAATCTTCAGAAAAAAATTCGTAAAAACCAGTTCTCAAATCAACAATTTTTTTTCTAGATGTTTATTAATATATGATATATACAAACTCTGACAATTAATTTCAAAATTTTTGGTCCATTATTAAAAACGTTACCCATTAGGTCTCTATGTTAATTATATTTTCTAAAGTGTAAAAATCTGGATGGAGTGAGTACAAATAACAGACTGTACAATGCGACACAGAATATTTAAATATTACAGGACATCAATAACAATTGACTATCACCTATGGTCAGTTAATGAGTAGCCTTTTAATATTTAAATGTCTTATGTCACATGGTACAATGAAATATACATTGAAAGCACATGTCTATTCTCATGGCTTGACTATTACATTATTTTTACTCACTCCATCCAGATTTTTACACTTTACAAAATATAGTTAACATAGAGACCTAATGGGTATTTTTTTTATTTATTAATGGACCAAAAATTTTGAAATTGATTGTCAGAGTTCGTATATATCATATAATAAACATCTAGAAAAAAATTATTGATTTGAAAACTGGATTTTTAAGAATTATTTTCTGAAGATTTATAGAAGTCAAACAGACTATACAAGAGTATCAGTGTACAGTTAGGCTAAGTGTTTCCCATTCATTGTTTCCACATGAATTGTGAAAAAAGTGGCAGGAATAAGAAAAGCATGTAGCACGCAATACAACAAACTACATAGTACATAAACCACAAGTAATTAACATGAAAAAACAACAAATGTGATTTTTTTTTGGCGTAAAATCGTGATTTTTCACACGAAATACCTCAAAAATTTTCGCGCCTCCCTCGGCAATTGAAAAAAATATGATTTTTTGGCGTAAAATCGTGATTTTTCACACGAAATACCCCAAAAATTTCGTGCCTCCCTCTGCTCGGGGCAATTTTTTTAAGTACGCCCGCCCCCCTAACTTGAAATCCTGGATCCGCCCCTGTAATGTTATAGAGTAACGTTATTTTAAACGTTATAACAACGTTGATCGGAGTCCACAAATGACGTCAACACAACGTTAATTTATAACGTAAGTACAACATAAAGTTAACGTTATTCCAACGTTATATAAACGTTACTTTGTTTGCTGGGGTCACGGCCCATATTGAGATAATGCATTGCTTAATCGAGATAATTAATTGAAAGCTAAATATTACGATTTTCTATCAAGGTACTAAAATCACTAAAATAAGTGTAAACCTCAATAAAAGTTGTGTACCTTTGCATTTCACCTTTAATAGCACTTTTCAATGAAACGATGATTTCTCTGCCAAGATGACAGATTGCACAGGTATAAATCCAACTACCATACGATCACAACCACGACGGCCCCGACACTCAATTAATGTATTTTGTGAAATTAAGACTATTATTATGTTTATATAGCACACGCGCTCCCCCTTTTTTAACTTTCTGTTTACATATTTATTTTTATATAGATCTACTAAAATAGCATAAAATAAATCGCCAATAAAATACAATAAGAGGAAATCATGTCACCGTGTGTCTGTGTTTTCAAGTACAGTAGGTCTACTTTTTTCCAGAAATGACTTCGAGGTGCATAGTTTGTAACAAAATAAGATATTCGTATTCCAGTCAATACTCACCGGAAATTGTTTAAATTTTAGTATTAAACAACATGGCTGCCACCGACAAGCCGTCGGACTTCGATGAAGATATTTCTTGTCATGAGTATGCACATCTATACAATATATTGATTGTTTACCTTCACGTTGATAGCTGCAAGTCTTAGTGCATATGCAATCAAAGACTTCATTAGGACTACTGAAAGTCAAGTATTCAATAAGAAATGAAATGAAAGAGTTATATTGACAGGGGCTGCTCTGGCTCCCAAAAAGTAGGAGCCAGAAAAATCGCCAGGTGCCAGTTTTGAAAGTCAGGAGCCAGTTTAGGAGCCATCTAAAATTTTTACAAGGAGCCAATTTTTTCGAACCGAAACTGTGGATGATTGCATGTACCTGGCATGTTCAGTTTCATGTATTCTACGGTGACATCTGCTCGGTCATGTAATAAAGTCGGTCACTTGTTTTGATTTACAAATCTCGCACAGCACGAGACCAATGACGTCATTCTGTATATTCATAGCGTACATAAACACAGAGGGAATTCTTTTCAACATCAAAATTACAAGATGAGATTAAAACAGAAGTTTGAATTGAATAAATTCCATGCAAGTAAAAAAGATCCTTTTTACTAATGTCTTTTTTTCCTGATCATTATGCTTGTTAAATATGTTTCCATCGATGATATTCCCCAAGCATTTATATTTTTCGGTTTGTTGACATAATCGTCATCACAGTTCATGAGCGTTTCTGGAATGTAGACCAAGCAAATTGTATTTTAAAGTACTTTGAAAATATGATGATTGATCATTCAGATTCCACCATTTTCTAGAAAATGACCGATTTTACCAGGAAAATACATGCAAGTGCTCTCCATTAGTCACAAAATGGCAGATTATTTTGCATTTCCACTGCTGCTTTAATAACAATAATACCCCTTACTTCTTGGGGTAATGAAATGAAATTCATAGAGAAGATAGCAAAAGAATTAATTTAACAGCAATAATCAAAAGTTATAGCATAAATTGAACAGAGAATTAAATTAAACCAGACAGAAAAATGAGATTATCTGGGTAAAAAAAACCATTATTACAAATAACATCAACAAAACTGTATTGTTACCACTCTGTGATAATAAATGTGATTGAAATAAATTGAAATCAGTCATTAATTGTTTTACAAAAATATGGCAGGATGTAGTCAGTCTGATAGATTGTATTGACAAAAGCAAAAACACCAAATTCACTTGATTAAATACTTTTTATGTGGGTAAGCAAGTTTAATATTTGCATCAAATAATTAATTTTTAATACTTCAATTTCAAACTATATAAAAAAAACATCTTTTGAAATTTTTCAGACAAAACAATTACACTGAAAAAGCTAAAATACTGTACTTTCTTAATCTGATTTACTTTTTAAGTTTGGTTGGCCTATGACAAAATCATTTGCTTTTTTAACCTTTGACCGACTATGTGACGTAATAGGACGCCATTTGGAAAAAGGGTAGTAAACAAATATGGGTCAGTGTGTAATTATTATCGATCTTTTTTCCATGGAACTTTACACATGTGAGCAAGAATAGATGAGGAACATAATTAAAAAGAAAAAATGTTTACTTTTCAAACATGAAAAAAATAATCAAACATTATCCAATGACTGACCGACTTATTGTCAGACGAGGATATAAATGGTCCGGATTTGTTTGTACAAATGTTAATGTCTGTATTGTACTTCTGTTTTTCATTTCGATTTCATCATAAAAAAAAAAAAAGATTTATATAATTTATTACAATAAATAATCAATAAATAACAACATAGACATCATCATATAACAATAGTTGAACATACAATATGATACAGACTGTATACATTCAGATCTGTCACTAAAACGAATCGTAGACATCTCGGTACTGGACAGTTTGGGACTTCAGGGCTCCCACTACTTTGAAATCAGAGGGAGAAATGACTTCTCTTTCAGGTGCTGACAAAAGAGAAGTGAGAGACAACAGGGAGAAGTGGTGAGAGTACAGGAAGAAGTCAAAATATTTCTCTAATTCAGTAATTGTACCACTTTTCACATTCGCGGGGCATTATCGTGGCATTCATATGTTATAATGTACTTGTTATGCATTAAGGTATATTCAGTAGTTGTTTAATTCCTTGTTTTTGTTAGCATATCATCTCTCTGATTTACATATGTCCTTGTATTTGTTTTTTGTTTGTTTGTATTTAATAAACCCTTTTCAGATTCTTTGTTTTGTCTTGCAGATGATAAAGGCACATATATAGTCAACTATTGTCCAATAAATAATAAATAAATAAAATTGAATGATCATTTTAATTTAATCAAATAAAATGAGTGTATGTTATTTACATTGCTTCTCTTTAATCACTGATTGATATTAATTAAGAAACTAATCATATCCACAAAGTTAACAATCCCTTTGGATAGCCACCTTCAAACCCCAAATAAATGAAATGAAACAATACCAAAGTTATTTTCCCGAGTACGGATTCGCAATACAGTTTTTATATTCGTAACTGTTTCAATTACGTCCCTTTACAATGGCAGTTTGAAAAACGGAAATTTTGTAGTAAAAATATACTGATGTTTTACTGTTAAAACAGTTAAAATTAGCAAAGCGTCTTGGTAAAATTACAGGGCGACTTCCACTTCTCTTTTGGCACTAGTACAAAGCGAAGTGAGCAGCCACAAGGCGACTTCTTTGCCCGAATCGCCCTCCAACGTGAGCCCTGGACTTGGATGAGACAATATTCCGTACTGACCACGATTGTTTGGTACTAGTACATGTAGTTCTTTAATATATGACCCAAAAGTGGATCGATCTCGGAGATCGTTGTTTTTGTATATTGATTTTTATTTATATTTTCATTATTTTGACCTCCATTTATTATTTACAAAAGTAATTATGCAAATTATGAAATTCAGCGTGTTTGTTAAGAAAGCCCCGGTACTTTCATTTCATTAAAACGGACTAATTTATTGCTTTTCCCCCACAAAAATTCTTCATACTTTGTAGTGGTGTTACCAATTATGCTATGTTTGTTCGTGTGAGTAACTGAGGAAATTGACATTGCTTTAAATATACAACATTTCTTGATTTTCTGTTTATAATTTGGGGGGTTAAATAATATACAAAAGCGATACAATTAGATAAAAAGGTCTTACCAGTGTTGCATAATCTGTGCTGCCACTGTGAACACTGGTCACATTGTAAAGCCTCCTGTCTGGGACGGACATTGCTGCCACAATCTATACACGGATACCAGTTCATTTTGCAGTTTGAATCTCAAATTAAGGTAACCCTCCGTTATATAACGGCTTGGCAAATATTTCTCAAATAAAATTCAACTTGTATCGTCTTTTGAAGTCAAACAAAAGATTAAAGCATTGATCTATGATTAAAGAAATTAAATTTGGTAATTAAAGCTTTCTAATTAGAACAGTTATGTAATCAAAACAGAAATGAAAATAATCATCCTGTTAAGTTTATCTATGATTTATTGATAAAGGGACAAAACAAAAGTTATTTACAAATATTAATGAATTGCCTCTTTGATGTCCATTTAATTAAAGATGATTAAAAAAAACCACATAAAAATATGTATAAACAACGTCTACATGTAAAAAATGTTTTAAAAAAGTTTTTAAATTCAATCAAATTATTTTTATTATTCAGTACCGACATTTCCAGTACTGAGTACCGAGATGTGGCATATGTTCAGTACCGAGATGTCCTGATACCGATAAAACGCCCTCGTGCCTTTTTCGTAAGTTTTTTTTAAATTTATATTAAAACTGCCTTTCTCTTGTTAAAAATATCGATCGATGTGTATGATCTGTCAATCAATAGATTACATCACAAAATTTGACACCTGTTGTATGGTCTGAGTCTATGTTGTTATCAGGTGATCAAATTCAAAGGCAATTAACATTAATTAGCAATCATTCATTTTGATGAAAGAGATTAATAAAATACTTGAAGTATCAGCAGCTTGTTGTGTTCAGCTTGGTACACTACTCATTCCCAAGCTACTCAGGATTAGTGTCACAGCCGCTCGTTGTTATAAATATCCATAAAAATAAAGTATATTTCATCAGTTTCAAACATGCCTTCACAGAAACGTCGTTTAGCTCAGCTGACATGCGACAAGCAGAAGATCGCTAAGCAATCAGAATCAGATCGTTCTTCAACACAGATTCCATTCGATACTAGCAGTTGTTTATTTATTTAATAAAGTGAAAAATAAGTGCCAATATAATAAATATGGCACATTTGTTTATGTCATTGATGTACAATTATTATTTTTAATGACATTCGAAAATTTGTATGCTGTGCATCACGGTAACTAAAAATAGCAAGGACGTTAAAAATAACTTTTTATTGACTGCATTTCGGCTACTGGTTTGAATATACCATAACTGGAAATAAGTGTCTGTCATCTTCGATTTTCCTCTATATAATTCATGTAAAACAACTCTTTTCAAAACATGATCATCTAATTACACTTCAATTAACAACAATAATACGATCATAAATCATAATTGGCGATCAAGATTTCACACCTCGATAAATTGTTTACCTGTTTTCCTTTGACAGTTAAATACTGACATGCACTAGCAGATGATAAAACTTGCCTGTATTTCACGGATTATTGATTTTTGTTACAGTACACAGTGATTGTCTATAAATTTACACAAGGAAATCTAGGTGCCAAAAAAATCGCCAGAAGCCGATTTCAGTCGCCAGTCAAGAATTTTGTTTCACAAATTACGACATTGGCGACCGACAGAGGGATCCCTGATTGATATTAATTACACAGGTTTCTGTAGAAAATATATACCATATACAAGGCTTATATTATACCAAGGTACTTAACTTTCAATTTTGATTGCAACTACCATCGCGACAATTTCGCTATTTTTCGCCTCAACGGACAGCAGGATGGCATTGAGCGTATAATCACCTTATTCTACAATAATTTATCTACAAAATGATGTATAACATGACTGCCTTTGCTGAACCTCATCAATGTAATCACAGGAGCTTGAAGTTTTATCAATAAGATAGAAATTAAAAAAGATATTGTCCTGTTTCATATATAAAAATACTACAGGAATGAAACGTGGTTTTTGGGGGTCTGCTAAATTCAACATTTTTATCCATAATTGACCGGGTCAAAGTATATAAATGAGCACCGGAAGGTTAAATCTGCTCAATTATGTCGATATTTGTACTTACCGGGCTTTTACTCAGTCGTGAGGACGGATTTTTCCAGTTTGATCCCCATCTGAGAATCCATGATGTGAAACCGGAAGTTGCAGTGAATATATATGAGTATAAATGAATGTTTGGTTGAAAAAAAAATATGCTGCCTTACTAAAATGTTGCTTAATTTAAAGTATTTGAAAATAACTCATTACATGGTTGTAAAACATTGTTGATATTTTTCATCAAAACATTCATTTATACTCGCATATATATGCAACTTCCGGTTTCACGTCATGGATTCTCAAACTGAAAAAATCCGTCCTCACGACTGAGTAAAAGCCTTGTAAGTACAAATATCGACATAATTGAGCAGATTTAACCTTCCGGTGCTCATTTATTTACTTTGACCCGGTCAATTATGGCTAAAAATGTTGAATTTAGCAGACCCCCAAAAATCACGTTTCATTCCTGTAGTATTTTTATATATGAAACGGGACAATTTTTTTTTTTTTCTATTTTATTGATAAAACGTCAAGCTCCTGTGGTGTAATAGAGCATATAACACCTACGTCTTGTCCAGACATCAGGGAAATCCACTGTGAAATTGAAATATTGGATCCACAGTGAATGCATAATTACAAAAAAATATTTCAATAAATCTGTTATTATTATCAAAGAACAATTAATAAATTCTAAAATTTATACAATCAAAATTACATGGAAAAGTTCTTCTATTTAATTATAATCTGCTAATTCATGTTTCAATGCTGTTACTATATTTAGATTTGTAAAAATCCAATCCATTTGGAAGTCCTCAGGATTCTACATCCAGTTTGCAGATTATACCTGAAAAATCAATGGTGAATTTTCCATGATGTAAGGGTTTATATTTTTAGACTATCACATCAACCAATCAAAATGCTTAATTATGCATTCACTGCGGATCCGATATTTCAATTTCACGGTAGATTTCCCTGATGTCTGGACAAGACGTAGGTGTTATGCTCTATTACACTGATGAGGTTCAGTAAAGGCAGTCATGTTATACATCATTGTGTAGATAAATTATTGTAGAATAAGGTGATTATACGCTCAATGCCATCCTGCCGTCCGTTGAGACGAAAAATAGCGAAATTGTCAAGGTGGTAGTTGCAATCAAAATTGAAAGTTAAGTACCTTGGTATAATATAAGGTATATGGTATATATTTTTTACAGAAACAAGTGCCTGTGATTAATTATCACGGACGGTGCTAAGACAAACAAATATGTGTGTTTCTGGAATATATGAAAAAGGCATTAGTCCAGATCATAAAAAATTAAAAAAACAAATTTAACTACATGAACTTGTCAAAAGTCTTTCCACGCAAAAAAATATTTCCATATATATATATATTTGATATTTAAACCACCTTTTTTCGATAAATTCATCTGAACCGGCTGAAGCACAGAGGCAGGATCCTGTAAAATAATTGTTTACCTGGTCAAAAACCATGATGGTGAAGGGGTGGGTTATGAATAGTTAGTGTGACGAGGAATATTTTTGACTGCCATCTTTCAAATTTGAAAGCCACATTGGTGGTGTAATGGTTAGCTAATCTTGTTCAGATTAGGATTCTGAAGAAATTTTCTGTCTGTATCTTCATCCTAATCTCCTCACAAGGCAGCCCTATCAAAGCTTTCTGCAAATTTAAAAGCTGATCCCTGGTGCATTCCAATGCATATTTTGGCATGGACGGATTGTGTCACACCAAATGCAGATAAGCTGTTATATATATAGACACATTTTCTAGTTCAAATCTGTAAAAATATTGATATTTTCTTACCTTTTGCAGCATCTATCATATAAAGTAATCCAACATCCACTTTGTCAGAACTGTCTGACATTTTATTGAACTCAATAACTACACCACTTTAAGTTGAACAAATCGTGACTTATTTTGTTAGTCTGTTTCTCGATGTCTATTATTGGAAAAATTATTCTACACCTTTAATTAACCTGACATCGAGAAATAGACTATAGCTTAAGACATCACAAACTTGATCAAGTGGTACAAAAATAATAGATATACATCGGAATGCACTGGGGGGAGGGGGGTGGTTGGGAGTTCAAATATTGAAATTTCTAGAATACCTTTAATAGGGCTTGTGACGAAATTAGGATGAAGATACAAACCGAAAATTTCTTCAGAAGCCTAAACTCAACGAGATTAGTGGTTAGCATGCTCACCTCAATCTCATTGAAATTTGACTTCAGGAGAAATTTTCACTTTTTTGTTGTTGTTGTTCTTCTTCTTCTTCCAAGTTATGAACCGGATTCACACGTGAATGTATAAGGTTCTGCGAAAACTTTGCCCAGTGTCGGGCAACACAGCAGCCTTCTTCCGACTATTTACAGGTAAAACTATATACAGGTGGGTGCTGGTCTAGTTGCTGTCAGGACGCGCCTTGATGGTGCTCCTGAATCCCTCTACTGTGTTGGCCGGAGTTGTATTCGCTGGCAGTTGGTTCCAGTCCCTGATGGTCTTGGGGAAAAATGAATTACCGAAAGCCTCACTGCTCATTCTTTCTTGATAAAGGCGATCTTTGCCTCTAGTCCTGCTGTCGTTGGATTGGATATATTGGTGGCTGTCTATATCAATTAATCCATTTTTGATTTTATACAGCATGCATAGTCTATTAGTCTTTCTCCTTTCTTCTAATTTTTCCCACTTCAAGGATTCTACCATTTTAGTAACACAGCCAGGTGTTCGGTCTGTGTAATTGTTGAAAATGAATCTTGCTGCACTTTTTTGTACTTTTTCAAGGTTGCCAATCTTTTTCCGGTTTGTCGGGTCCCATACTGAGCTTGCATACTCCATTGTTGGTCTCACCATGGATGTATATGCTGTTGATTTCAATGGTTTGGTGCTGTCTTTTAGGTTGCGTCGAATAAATCCCAATGTTTTGTTGCCTTTGCCAATTGTGTTGTCTATGTGCCTGTCCCATGTGAGGTTGTTAGAGATGGTGACACCTAGGTATTTACTTGCGTCTACTGTATCTAATGTGTGTCCATGTAGTTTAATTTTCAGTATTACAGCTTTTTGACCTGATTTGATCATCAACTTCGTTTTTCACGCATTTTCTCTGTTGGACATATTCTAGTGTATCTACAATTTATTTGATGATGTTTTAATGGGAGATTTAATTAATGTTGCCAAGAATTCCAGAATCTAGCTTAGGACACGTGGTATGAAATTTCTATAGATTTCCAACTTCATTTGCCATGTTTTTTTGTGTGTTCAGTGAGTTAAGGTGGAAGGTGATTGTTGCATTGTGTTAATATTGATGGAATTGTTGACTACCACTGTTTAAATTAAGCTTTCTTTTCATAAAAATGTATATATTAATTGTGTACTTTTAGTAAAATGGTGACAGTACAGACAGAAAACAAGGCTATCTACCATTGGAGAGATGTAACAGGAGAATTTGTTGATGCTGCTGGAGAACTTCAACTTGGAGAACTATTACATGATGCTTCGTGAGTTATTTTGACAGAATATCAAATTAATATAACAACAATTTAACATGGAGCCAGTAAGCTATATATTCCAATGAGCAGCTGTTTTCGTCCTGTCTCAGTCATAAAAGTTTGCATGTGCAACTCCTATATTTTAAATGGGAATCAGTGCCTATTACCACTAAAGAACCCTGTTGACGGTGAGGTGGACTTGATACAACATTATGTGATAAAGTTTGTCAGTGACTTATAGCAGCAGAGTTCGAAATTACTGTAGGTCTGATAGCCCGAGGCTAAAAGAATTGCACTCGGTCTAGGCCAAGTTGTTTTATCGTAGACCGTGTGTCTAGGTGATGTACGACTATCAATTTCCGGAAATTGTGTTCCGCGCGGACATCTTTTTCTATCTTATGTAAAATCCTTGGTCATGTCGGCACTTGAAATAAACTACTCTTTTCTCCGCTATATGTAAGAACTTATATGACTATGATCACGAGTTCAAGGTTACTTTTTCAATAAAAAAATATGTGGAAATTCTTACTGGGAGTTTCAAAGTCGGAGTCTAAACGGAAAGTTGACACCCGTGAAAGTAACAAGGCATACGATGCCACGAAAAGGAAGAGAACACTTCAACTCACTGGCTTCAAATGTACAAATGGCTACATTTTGACAGAGAAAGTCAGCTGATGTCCTGTGACTGGTGTAAAAAATTTGGGAAATACACTTTTTTGACAAAATATTTGCACATCTCATACATTCAAAACATATTCAGAATGCAAGATTTTGCATGTAATTATTAAAAATGTTCAGGGGGGGCATGCTTCCAAACCCCCATAGCAGATTCGGGTCGCTTTGCGACCCTCACCTCAAATACAGGTCTAGACATTTTCCTTCAGGGCTAGAATAGATTAAATATGTCTAGCCCTGCAGTCTAAACATCAATTCCCATTAAATTCTATCCCTGTAGCAGGTCTGTTTTTTTCCGGTATCCTCCGTCAATGAAAGTGACTGCCACGATATAACTGAAATATTGAAAAAAATGTTGAAAGTGGCATTAAGCCAATCATAAACCATATTGATGTAACAATAATTTAACAAGCGAGCTAGTATGCTATATATTCCAATGAACAGCTGTTTTCGTCCCGTCTGTCAAGAGTCGCAAAAGTTTGCATGTGCAACTCCTATATTTTAAATGTGAATTCTTCAAAACTTGAAGGCATGTGAAGATTGACATATTTTTACAACAGTGTAATCAAACTATTTGTGAAGGAGTTATTGCTTTTTTTTATGTCCAACACCTACCTGTGCAATCAGTGCCTATCACCACTAGAGATGTGAGTTTGAACCCTGTTGATGGTGAGATGTACTCGATACAACATTATGTGATAAAGTTTGTCAGTGGTTTTCTCCGGGTACTCCGGTTTCCTCCACCAATAAATCTGACTGCCATGATATAACTGAAACATTGTTGAAAGTGGCGTTAAACACCATAACCCTAAACCAAACCTATAATTGAAACAAATAACTGTATGTACATTTGTACATATGTAATTACCTAAAGTTTTGTACTTTTATCTACAGCCAAAATAAATTTTAATAATTTATTATTTATAGATTTGGTTTGTTTGAGGCTATGTCAGCAATAGAGATGATGGACCCCAAGATGGATGCTGGAATGATGTGTAACCAGATACAACGAAAAGTTCTTAACTTTGACCAGGCTGTTAGTGTAAGTACTTCCATTATGAAAAGAAAGTTTAAACAGTGATGAACAACAATTGAATTCCACCAATATCAACAAAATGAACAACTAACTCTCACCTCAAACCACTGAGCACAAAAAAAAAGAGAAGACCATGATATATTAGGTTGGAAATCAGGTTCTGTATTGGTACATGCACAAAAATGTGGCCGGATTAAACTAGTTTATGGGATTCCAATTGCAACCTTTCCCTACTTGATAATTGTATCTGCAATGACAATACAGATATAAACAAACCTAAAAAAAAATAAAAAACGTCACAGATTTGCTTCCACTCGTGGATAATACCATGTAATACAGGGCTTTCAATATTTTTCATATCTGCCAGTACTTCACATTTTACAGGCGGTACCTTTTCTTAAAATTTAAACCTTTCTGTAAGAATATCTTATGCAGCAACACTCTTTGAAATTAGGAGGTACCAATTACCATTTTAAGTGGGTAAAAGTGCCGGGTACCTCCCCTTATTGAAAGACCTGTATTATCACAACAATGAATCACAACATAAACATGTCTGAAATCAAACACAACTTGTTCTCAATACATATGTACATTATTTATGGGTTGACTGTTATGAAATTTAAAATTATTGGAGAAGAATGCATTAGTCCCCCTGTCACTCCCACCAAAGGCCACCCTTCTTATTATCAGGTCAGATTTCAGATGTACTGAGATAATACAATACTACTAAATTGTCCCCCTCAAGAAGGCCATCCCTCTTATAAGCCACTTTTAAATTACAAAGGGTGTGGCCTTATAAGATGAGGCTGGCACTACTGTAACTTATTTGTTCATTTTTATTTTGTAGGCAGATACGTGTAAGATAAAGGATTTGAAAGTTCCTGAATTAATAGGAATAATAGATGCATCAATGGCCTGCTTGGTAAATACTACTGTATGATAGATCTTAGGAAATAAACGTTAGATAATACAGAAGGGGCAATCAAAAATGGACAATCCAGAGAAACTGGCAACATAGGGTACACAAGACAAAGTAAAACAAGACAACACAAAATGTGTTGGATATTTGGATATCACTATACACAAACAAACACATGACATGAGCCCTCCTACAAACAACTGGAGGCAAAGACGAACCAAACATCGTTTTCATGTGGACATCAAAACACAGAACCCACACAATAGGATAACACAAGTAAAAAGATGAGCAACACACCCCATAAAATAACTGGGGATGAACTCAGGTGCTCGCGAAATGTAAGCAGTTCCTGCTTCTTATAAGACACCCTCCGAGTTACTCATATGTACAGGCAAGTTAGTCCAGTAAAAGTCTTGGTAGTGATAGTGGAAAGAAAACATCTTGCTTTAGGTAGTTTTTGCAATTTATATACCATTGATTGACAGAAATATTTTGATATTTTGCACAACTGTATGTAAAGTAATCAAAACATTTCTTGACACACCACACACAAAACTGTGTTCATAAAATAAATTTTTGTAGGTCATGTTGAAAGGGTCCGGTTAGATCTTTTTTATTTATGATAATTTATTTAGATTTTTTTGTCAAAGTTGTAGACACCATTTTTTTTCTTTTAGGTCACATGGTTAGAAGGACATTCATTAGCTCAAACAGTGTTTACCAACCTTTATTTACATGACCCTTACGTCATTGAAAACAGATGTTTAAAAGCTTTCAGTATAGGCATGCTGAAAATTGTGGACCACATCAGAGATCGTGTTAATAGAGCTAGTGTGTTTGAGGAGGTAATAATATAACAATAAACTTATGGCGACTTTTTTCCTGTCTTACTGCTTGATTGCTTGTTTCTGCATGAAACTTTTTTTGCTATTTAGCTCATCTTAATCGAATCATGTGATTTTGTCATAGATTTGTTTTGTTTGTCATTCTTTTTTTTGCAAAACACTTAACATTTCATTCTTCTCCTCAAAAGACATTGGGGTAACTAAGAACCAAACTTCTTTAATTTTTTTAGTGCAGAACTATCTAGCAATATGACTGCCAGGGTCAAATTTACAATAATATTACTTGGGTAATTACCTTTCAAAATTAGACGACATCTCCATCCTTCATCCAATATGGCTACCATTACTAATAATAGAAATGTCTTTTCTTATTTTGAAAAAACCTTCTCCTCTTTTACTACAGGGATATTTATGCTATCTCCATGGATGGTAACTCTCTTAAAAATTTTATCATTAGACTCGGTGGCATTATGAAAATGATGTTTGCTTCTTCTCTGCTAAGCATACAGCAAAGTAAGAACAAAGAATACTTAGCTTTGAGGCAGGAAATATTTCCAAGCTTAAAGCCCAAAAATTAAAACAACATGTTTGTCTAGTATAAATCAAACATCATTATCTCATAAAAAACTTAAGTACTGTCCACTAGACTAGATCAAATGTAAAATTATATTTAATAGGAGCCAGAGTTAAACATGTAAATATTGTCAGGAGAATATTTGATCTACTGCATGATAATATATTTGATTGTAGGAAGATTTTCAGACGATGACTTATGGTTTTAAAATGGCAGCAGACATTACAGACGTAAGAGCTACAGGAATGATGAAAGAAGTGGAGGATGATATTAACAGAATACTCAAGGTAGAGCTGTTATATATAGTTACTGTTAAAAGATTGATAACTTTTTTATATATTGAATTTTAGCCACGTCTGTGTTGTAATAATTAGCATACTCGTCTTAAGTTGTGAGTTCGAATCCGGCTTAGGCGAGATGTACTCGATACAACATTATGTGATAAAGTTTGTCAGTGACTTGCTGCAGGTCAGTGGTTTTCTCCTGGTACTCCAGTTATCTCCACAAATAAAACTGATCACCACAATATATCTGAAATAGATATTAGACTACCAGATGGTTTTTTTAACTTAAGGGCAGAATTGTCACATGTGCAATAAGAAATTGTGTGTGTAGTTTTGTGTAAAATTTGTCCAGTGTATAAATTAGGATGAACTTTATATACTGCTACTTTCATAAATTATTTTGTGCTTGGCACAGGAAGGATGAGAAATGCTCTTGTGTTTGTCTTGTGTGCCCTGTGTTGCCAGTTTCTCTTGATTGTCCATTTTTGATTGCCCCTTTGGTTTTCTCTAATGTTTATTTCACCATGCATGTAGTACAAAATAAACAGGACAATGTACATGCATTTACCTGTACTACATGTAATTATTGATGCACACTGCAATGTTTTTCATATTTATTTAACAGACTACAAGAAGTAAACCAGGAGAGGACAGGAAACCAGATATTGAACAAGAGCATGAGTTAAACACTGCCTTATATGCTAGAATCAAGTTTAACAGATTATTCCTGACTTTACTACTTTCATTGAACAAAGAAAGGGTACAATTGCACCTAATGAAAATTGATAAAATGATATTGACCGCCAAGATATAACTGAAATATTGTTGAAAGTGGCATTTAACACCATAAACCTAAACCATACATTTATACACAAGTATATTGTTGAAAGTGTCATTAAACACCATAAACCTAAACCATACATTTATACACAAGTATATTGTTGAAAGTGGCATTAAACACCATAAACCTAAACCATACATTTATACACAAGTATATTGTTGAAAGTGGCATTAAACACCATAAACCTAAACCATACATTTATACACAAGTATATTGTTGAAAGTGGCATTAAACACCATAAACCTAAACCATACATTTATACACAAGTATATTGTTGAAAGTGTCATTTAACACCATAAACCTAAACCATACATTTATACACAAGTATATTGTTGAAAGTGTCATTAAACACCATAAACCTAAACCATACATTTATACACAGTATTTATGTTACATCTTTACTACATTTTTAGGGGTTATTTATTAGTGACATTATAATGTCTGTAAAATACCTATTTTTAAACACAATTGTATTAAAAATGACAACATAAACATCTTTCTTATTTTATTTTTGTTTATGGTTAGACAGAATCATCTCATTTTCCATCTATGAACAAACCTTTTTATGGTTTACAGTAAAAAAAATCACCTTTTTGTGTTTTTTTTTATATTTATTATCTGCACTATTTGAAAAAATGGCCATATTTTTGCTTTCCTACTAATCCACTTTAAGCTCCTGTTTACATAAACACTGCATCAGTGGTGTAATGGTTAGTGTGCTTGTTTCTAATGGGGATAATCATGGCTGGGTGGAACCAACGACTATAAAATTGGTATTTGCTGCTTCTCTGCATAGCACACAGCATTAAGGAGTAAGAACAAAGATTGCTTGGCTTGAAATCAAGATAATGTGTTCAAGTGGAGTGACATATCTACCTGCTGAAAGTTGTTTCAGAGTGCAAATGCTATACAACTGCAACTAAGTGTGTAGATCTAGTATAAAGCAGGCATCATCATTATCGTATTGAAAGAAATTGTTCTTGCCATGATATAGCTGAAAAATTGCTCATTTGGGATTAAACAGTAATCTCTCACTCGCTTACGAATTTAAGAGTCAAACATGCATATAAAGGGCACCCAAGGGAAAAGTTTAATGTTCTTCAGCTATATGTTTTATTTTTAAAATTTCCTTAAATTCATATAGTGACTTGTTTTTATAGTGTGAAGGAGTTCCACAAGTTAAAAAACTGTTAACACAGTTAGAAGAAGTACTACCTGTTATTAAGAGGACACTTCCATGTGGAATACAACCAGAAACTAAAGAATACAGTAAAAATGGTATGTATTACAATACAACCAGAACCTAAAGAATACAGTAAAAATGGTATGTATTACAATACAACCAGAACCTAAAGAATACAGTAAAAATGGTATGTATGACAGATCAGTCAAACTACAACAATCTTTTATGTGTATCATGGGGACACTCGGTATTGGTGAAGGTTCCCATGGTTTGACTCATAGATCTGGCCATGCCCAGGACGTCCCCAGGTGGCAGATAGGGATGCCTTCTCGATGGAGGGGCTGTCAGTTTATAATACAGCAAGCCTGATGATGGACGATAGTAGATAATATGTTTGGAGATTGCCAATCTTCCTACACGTTAAACACCTCTTTAGTTGATTTCGAAAAAGAGTAAGTGCATCATCCCTACCTAACTCTCCATACTTTTCAATTTCATTTACAATATTAAGCGAGCCATTGATTTTACCATACATTTCATTTGTATCTTTATAAAGAGATTGCCTATAAAAGGATATTTTTTTTCCAGCTATTAATATTTTTCTTTCGTATTCTTTTTGTGAAGTTTGTCTAGGGACTTGCGACAGGTCGGTAGTTTTCTTCAGGCGTTCTGGTTTCCACCAATAAAACTAAATGCCACAATATAACTGAAATATTGTTGAAAATGACATTAAAACACCATAACCCATTAATATTTTTCTTTCATATTAATTTTATTGAATTTCTTCTTTTTTTTCAGACTACCCAACAATAATGGGATTTGAACCATTAGTAAACCAGCGTCTTCTGCCACCTACATTTCCTCGTTACACTGTGATTAAGAGTAGGGAAGAATGTGTGAGTTATATGGAAACTCTGTTGACACAGCTACACATTTTACCACAGATTACAGAAATGTTATCTCTCCATACTATACTGGTTAGTACAGTCGTTACAAAAACATAGCAGTATTACAAAGTGACCCAACTTTGTTTCCAATAATTTAACTTCCAGTAACAGTAATACATTGTTCATTACGTTTAGGAACTGGTTGTTCAGATTGATTTATCTTAAATAAGTAAGCGATCGGTTGTGTTAAGCAGTCATTTTTCCTTTGACCCAATAGTGTTCGTTGAATACAAAATTGACTGTATTTGTTTTTGACATAAGATAGGAAAGCAACTGAAAAAATGAAAGGTGAAAATAATTTTAAGCATGTGGAAAATTATGAAGAAACAATGCTTTGAATAGAGTTCTTTATTCTCTATTATTGCAGTAATAATTATGTTGTATATCAAGAAATATTGTGATGATTGATTAAATCTCCCAAACAACCATTGGAAGCTGATTGTTTTTGTCCCGTTTTTTATTTTTAATCTTTCTTACTCCTATCTGCCTTCTATGCCAAATCCATTCTCGCACAACAAATCAACGATAGTATACATTTATTTGTTGCATATTGTCTTTTCAGTGTCCTTATATGTTTAATTTCTTTTATCTGTTTTTGGTTTAAAGGCAAATGAAAAACAATGTGTGATTCTAGTACATAATGACATAAAATAGATTATATGATAAATAACAGCTATATACAGGGTTCGACATTAACTTTTTGACCAACTTGTCCATTCGGGCAAGTGCCATATTGATTTTACTTGCCCGAAACTGTAAACTACTAGCCCAAATTCTTAAGTGCCATATTTGCATGTAGTGCAGAACTATGCAATCTACAATGACCGTTCATAGAGTAGAATAACCCCTCATATTAATTATTTACACCTTATGATGTGGGCATAGTGTTAGTGCATCATTTGGCTATATAATTACGTACCTATCAATTTGCGGGAATATGAGTTTTATTAATACGGGTGATTGATGATGATTTCTGAAATATTTTTGTTAGAAAATTTAAGTATAAATGTTCCTTATCATAGACTGACAACGACTATAGTTTGTTTGAATTTTTATTCCAGTAATCTATCACACTTTCAATATTTTGATCGCAAAGGCAATACACATCAGGGATAATTTTCTAAAATTAGAATACCGCAAATAACTCTAGCTTTTCATTGGCCGGCGAAAATAAATACGATGTTGATGCAGCACCGCCGCCTAATTAGGCATTCGCGATTGGCTAATATAAATAACACGATCTTTATTTGAGAAAGGGGAATTCCGCAGTCAACAAAATAAAACAAAATGGCGTAAAATACACGATACATACGACGCGATGTTTAGGTAAAATTCACCGCAACTTCCAACACTGAATAATTCAATATTAATCATTTTGCTCTTCAGGAATTGAACATATCACAGAATCATTTTCACTTGCCCGATTGGACAAGTTGGGTGCCATTTTCACTTGCCCGAAGACGCATTTCACTTGCCCAGGGCAATCGGACAACCGTTAATGTCAAACCCTGATATATGTTACCTTTCCTGTTTTTGTGAAGCTATAACTATTAGGTAAAATTTTCACAAGCTCTTTCCTAATAGTATGGGATTTATAAAAACAAAATAATGTTTGGTTATGGAGCTGTAAAAGTGTATGATGCAGATGGGGGTTGGAAGGATGTTCAAGCATTTTTCTATAACCAACATGTTTTCCTTTAATTTTGACAACCCATGTAAAAAAAAAAATGTTCATAAATGAAATAATATGTTTTTTGTAGAAATAATGTTACAACATATTATTATTATCATTATATTTTTGCAGGAAACATTTAAAGAATTCAGTAAATCATCTCCATGTGTTCTCTCTAGGTCATTAATTCAAGTAAGTAAAAACATATCACATTTTACCTATATGTATATGAATAATGTTTAATAAATTAATTTTAGAGTCACATGTCATTTTATATGTGTTTTGATTGGTTTAAAAAGTTGAGTACATTTTCGTATGTACTGAATCTGAAAATAGACGTCGTTCCCAAGGTGTCGCGTGCCGTTGTCATCAGGCGATTATTTAAATTTATTTCCGATTATTTGCCTTATTTTGAAAAAATAAATATATTTTTCAATATCATAGCAAAAAAAGTTTGAATTAATTTATAAGGATTGATCGAAATTATTTGTTTGGTTCATTCGAAATAACCTCAATCAGGTTGTACACACCCTTGCGTAACCCACTATGCGGGTTACACAGTGTGTACATCCTGATTGAGGTTATTTCTTCATGAACCGAACAAAAATTGCGATCAATCCTTAATTAAGATAATGGGGGTTAGTGATTATTGTTTAATGTCAAGAGAGCAATTGAAAAAAACTGTTGAGATTCAGTATGTATACCAAGTAACCAATTTTTCTGTTAAATACAAGTGTAGCACATGTTGCCCAGATATGGGCTTATAACTATAAAAGTCTTACATGAAAAGAACAGTGGTCTATATATATGGATATATAGATGATAAATCACCTTTGACCAATAGAAAACCATTCATCCAATAATGACTTTTTATTTATGTATAATTCTTATATGATTTACATAATTAGAAATCCTATACTCTGATGGAGGTGGGGTTTTGTCAGTTTATTTTTCGATAGACGATGTTCACTGGACTACTTTTTTCGTAATGTAAACAAAATGGCGGCTTGGATTCCCGATAATAAAAAAAGATAAAAGAAACAATGTTTATTGTTAATAATCGACAATTATTGTTAGATATGAAATAAGAAAATAAATGCCAATGAAAATAAAAGCTTGTATTGTTGACATAAACAAAATATTCCAGAAAAAATACTTAAGACAACCATCTATCGACTTTCACTTTTGTAATATATCGTCATCCTGTGACGCTGATTGACACAAGCTGGTTACTGATTTATTTTAGATTTTGTGGGCATTTTACTTGTTTGAGTAGCTAAATGCAAAATGCCATCAAATTGGAAAATATCAGTAACTTAATTACATCACCGTCTAGTTTAAAGTAGGAAAACAAGGTTACATTGTGTAGTTCATTTTGTTTTTCATGGCCGACACACATCAATGGAATGTATGTGTGCATACTGGGGATCCGCAAAGGTAAATTTTCAAAACAAATAAAAAAATAAAAAAATTTAGTTACAGAATTATAAGGATTAAACGCATTTTTTCCGGAGTTTATTGATGTATAACCTGGACCAAGTCAATATTTGTTTGTGAGTGAATTGGTCCAGGTTATACATAAATAAACTCCGGAAAAAATGCATTTAATCCTATAATATTTATTTATATTAATTAATTATTTATTTTATTTATTATAATTACATATATGTATATACTTTTAATTACAGTTAACATTCTTTCCTGTTAATAAGAGAGTATTTGGTACGATTCCTATGGTGGATTATCTGAAGGACACCATTAGAAACTTTATAGCACCGCCATGTCTTAGTCAGAAGTATGTTTATAATATTTTATATAAAAAAACGTTTTAAATCTATATTTATATGACTAAGAATTCTGATTTTTTTTCAATTGAGTGAGTTATTTTTGTGCCAAATGAGGAATTTTTCAGCTCTATCATGGCAAGAAGAAGTTACATTCAATGAGATGATAATCATTTTTATAGTGCTAGCACAATGAAACAACAGTTAGCAGGTAAACATTTCACTACATTCGGACACATTATCCTGATTCTGAGCCAACCAGTCTCTGTTATTCCTTTCACAAGATTAATGGTGAAGCAGTAAAGACCAATGTTAAAGACTTTGGTTTGACCAGACTTGGGCTTGAACCCACGATCTAACGCACCTGAGGCGAGCACACCGGCGATGGTGTGATTTTTTCAAGTGAATTTTAAGATATTGTACTAGAATTTTAACCTTATTACGATATGCAATTTTCTGGCTGATTTTATACAGTAATTCTGTTTGCAAAAGTTTTGGTGAGTGCATGGGCAATTGTTGGCTTACCGTAAGTGAGCAATTTTTAAGCTACAAATGTATATCATGGAGATAATAGACCTTCTTTGTTCTAGACCAACACGCTTAGTAGAATTTTCAAAGTGCTATCTCACTGAAACAACAGTCCCCAGGTAGAAATCTGGTCCAACAGATTTTTTGTAAAACACCAATGTCCAAATTTCAATTTTTTTTAATATATGGTTTATTTCTTTAGAAATTTGCTAACTGAGTTTTTCAAACAGAACTGACCAAGATATGGTTTCAGAAATCAAAACCATCAAAGGGAGTCAGAAGTGGCGAACGACCAAAATGATAACCTTTTTAAATTTAAGTATGGGATTTTTTCCATTGAATTTATTAGAAAAATTCCTGTTTGAAGTATTCCAACAGATTTTCATAGTTTTTATTGTTTCGGGTATAATTATGAGATAGCCAAAATGGACTAACCTCAAAAGTTTTAAATTTTATTTCTAATAGGTAAAGCCTATTAAATGAATTGAAGTTTAACATAGGACGGACCCTATGTGATAATGAATGAAATATATTTTTCTGAAATTAAGACTTGATTGAACACAAACTGTGCATGAATAATCAGAAGAGCCACTATTTAAGCTAAGTCAACAATTCCATTGATTGATTGATTGGTGTTTAATACCAACTTTAGCAGTATTCCAGCTATATCATGTCTCAACAATTCCAAAGTGAAGATATGTATGGATGGCTGACTTCTTATTATATACAAATATTTTTTTCAAATTTCAACACCACAATCTCCCAGCTATATGTAAATCATATGTAGATTGCATGATCATACATGTTGTATTTTTTCAGATCTCAACTCTACAACAATCCTCAGGCTAAAACATTTGTAGATGCCTGGTTCATGCAGGCAGTTAGACCTATCTGTACATTAATCCAAATACCTGGACATAATAGAGCCAGACAAAGAGACAAGTGGGGACATATACTAGAGGAGTTATCTGCCCTTCAAGAAGAGGTAAAATAAGGGGGAAATAGCAAATGTGAAAATTCATTTGGTTTTAATTAACAAATATATAAGAATATGGTATGGGTTAAATTAAGATTACATGATGATTTCTAATTATCAGTGTCAAAACCAATGATGGTGATAAAAACATAATGTGTGTGACACATCATAGGAGTAACCTTCACCAGATACACTCATAGTCAAAAGAGTGGAAACCCAAATAATTGTATAGTTTTGGAGCAAGGAAAAGAGCCTAAACTGGAAAACCAAAATTTATTATGGTTACCTATGCCTGAGAGAGATTGATATAAGTACCACCTAAATAGTATAGTGATCTGCATGCTTATCTGGAGTACAGAGGATCATGGGTATTAACATTTGCTGCTTCTTTGTTAAGCACACAACATTTAGGAGATAGATCTAAGACCTGATTGTCTTCAAATATGAATAATGTGTTTGAATGGAGTGACATGACTACACATACACATAGACTGTTGTTTCGGTGAGCTATTGCAATAAGAAATTCCAACTCAACATGTTCGTCAAATACAGAGCTGGCATCATTGTCATCTCATCAAAAAGTACATTGCATACTAGTAGTTGAAAAAAATTGCTCACTTGGTGTTGAACATTAATCACTCACTCATTTTAGTATTCAACGTGTCAATTTTCTTGTAAGAAATAATTATAATAAGTAATATATATTACAACAATTGAGAAAATAAGAATCGGCCTTCTCCTATTTTTAGGGTGTTTTAACCCAGTTGGTTAGATTTTCGTTATATTTTTAATCACCAGGCTGGTTTGATTTCTGCACGAGAATTCCCTCCAATTTTTCTTTTCGACGTTTATTACCAGTAGTGACGGATGGAAATTAACAGCTTAAAAATATTTTTGACGTTTAGCTCATAGAAGAAGCAGATTATCCTTCTCCTGCCGGTGGATTACAATATTTCTCCAGTCTCCATAATTAAATTTTCAAGATATACTCTATCTCGAATGGAGAATTAACATAATCCACTAGTAGCATAAGGAGAATCTATTTGTATTATGTGAATAAAAAGTAAAGAAAATGATTTATCACATTACTGTTTTTTTTTCAGGCAGATAAAGTAGATGCCTATCTACATCAATTATTAATAAAAACAGAGCCCAGTAGACAACACATAGCCTGTCTAGGTAACTGGGTGTTATACCTCATACTTCAGGCCATGGTATCCTATCTACTAGCTGGATTTGAACTAGAACTATATGCTACATATGAATATCATTATATTTATTGGTAAGAGCAACATAGGATGATTATTTAGAGAAAAAACTTCTTGCACATGACAGGAATAAACTCTACCTTCCACACGAAACCTGTTGTTTTGAGCAGAAAGAAAGATTGTAGAATGGTTCGTTATCATCTATCACCAAAAACAGGATTAATTATTAACCTGCCTTTCCGTAGTTTACAACCTTTATAACTAATAAATAAACAATAAATATACATTGTCAGCAAAATTATTTGTACTGGCTTTAGAAACGGGAAGAAAAGTGAGTTTCTGACAAGCTTCTGTAGAGTTTTACTGGCTTGTTTCACAGCGAGTGCAAATAAATTTTAATTTACCGACAATTAACATATATTATGTTTATTCTGCAATGTCAAATAGTCCCACTGCATCAGGGTGTAATGGTTAGCGTGCTCACCTCGAGTGCAGTAGATCATGAGTATGAGCCCCGGTCGGGTCAAACCAAAGATTATAAAATTGGTATTTGCTGCTTCTACGTTAAGCACGCAGCATTAAGGAGAAAGAGCAATGACTGGTTGGCTGGGAATCAGAATAATGTGTCCGAGTGGGACACATATCTATTCGCTGACTGTTGTTTCAGTGAGCTAGTACTAAGAAAATCCAACTAAGCGTGTTGGTCTAATACAAAGTGGACCTCATCGTCATCTCATTGAAAATTAACTTGTTCTCGCCAGGATATAGCTGAAAAATTGCTGAGTTGGCGTTAAACAACAATCACTCACTCACTCAAAAAGTTGAATCATTTGATATGTAAACAAAGCCATATGTTATAAAGTTTGTAACCTATATGACCTTCACTTATGCTATGAAAAAAACATGTGAGATACCGAAAGTAGTTTGCACAGGAATGGGGTTTTGGTGTTTAATGCCACTTTCAACAATGTTTCAGTTATATTGTGGCGGTCAGTTTTATTGGTGGAGGAAACCGGAGTACCCTGAGAAAATCACCTACCTGCCACAAGTCACTGACAAACTACCATACGATGACAGTCCAGGAACATAATAATTTATCATATTTAATAACAATATTATTGACTGTCTAATGCAGAAATAATGCATATGTAGTCTACTGTTTAAATCCTGATTTAGACATAACCTTGTGTAAGAAAATAGTTGTATTTTGTTTCTATAGGTACTTGTCTGAAATGCTATATTCCTGGATGATCAATACTTTACACAGAGCTGACAACTTCTTGTTAGAGCATGAAACAGTAGGAGGTATTTTACTTTATGTGTTAGATATGCAACAAACAAATTAATCAAATGTATGTACAGTCAAGCCTATCTAAGCAGTCACATTGCTTAAAAGGTCACCTTTTTCTTGCCATGTCAGAAAATTTCTTATGAATTGAAATTCTTTTAGAGGTCACCTAAAAATTAATAAAATGTATGTACAGTCAAACCTACCCAAGGTGTCACCGGTATTAAAAGACCACTTTTTCTTTGACCCATAGATGACCTCTTAATACAGGTTTGACTGTACATTGTAAATGGCATAGTCAGTTTCAAGTTAACAAGTCTTTCTAACATAAAAGTTCTTACACAAGGATTGGATTATGTATTAATTATGACACATTGCTAAATCAAACAGCATATTAATTTACTGAAGAACAAAATTGATGATGTTATGGTTAGCCTGCTTGCTTTAAGTACGATAGATCGTGGGTTTAAACCCAGGTCGTGTAAAGCTGAAGAATATTAAATTTGTATGTTTTGCTTCTCCACTGAGCATGCAGCATTAGGCTGCAAGGGCAAAGACTTGTTCCCTTGGAAGCAGGATAATGTGTCTGAGTAGAGTGACATGTCTACCCTCCGATTGTTATTTCTCTGAGCTAGCACTATTTAAAACCAACTAAACGTGTTGTTTAGTACAAAGGGACATCATCATTCCATCGTTATTTAAATTGTTCTTGTCATGATAGAGCTGAAAAATTGCTCACTTGGTGTTAAACAACAATCACTCCTATTAAAACTTTGATACTAAGAAGAGTTTGAAGATACCAAAGGGGTAATCAAAATCCATATATCGAAGGACAGACAACACAATGGCCAAAAGAAAAAGGACAAAAGGACAAAAAATGATCTACAAAACATAATGTACTTATGTCTTTATTCAAACTTCTTTTTTGGGTGATAATCATATAATGTTATTTTATTTTTAATTAAGATTCTCAACAGAAAGGAAAAAGTAACAAGAAGAATAAGAAAAAGAAAAGAACAAAGACATTAAACAGAGATATAACACAGGCTCAAGCTGAACAGCAACTGTTTAATGGTTATTATAAGGTCAGTTAAAACTATTACTGAAAATCTTATGAAAAGAAAGTTTAAACAGTGATGGTCAACAATTCCACCAATAACAACAAAATTATGAATGACTACATCTCACCTCAAATCATTGAACACAAAAAATAAACCATGACATGGCGTTCGGGGAAATCCAGATCCTGGCTTGGGACAGACACCAAAATGTGGCCTGGTTAAACCGGTGATTGTTTTTCTATTAATTTTACTTATATAACATTATTGTTGCTTGGCTGGTTTATGGTGTTTAATATTTCAGTTATAGCATGGGGGTCAGTTTTATTGATGGAGGAAACCGGAGTACCAGGAGAAAACCACAGACCTGTCGCAAGTCACTGACAAACTTTATCACAGAATGTTGTATCGAGTACACTTCGCCATGAACGGGGTTCAAACTCACCTCACACATTTATTGGTGATATGCACTGATTTCACACTAGATATGACTCAAACTAGACATAAATAACCCTTGGATACATCTCCATTCTCTACTGTACCTCATAGATATAAACTCCACTTAAGATGGTTGGTGTGACTAAAAATAGAAAATTTTTATCTTGGTTAAACCCACTGTTTTATAAGCCAAAATGTCCAAAATTTAAGCCTTTTAACAAACTCAGCTAGTTTCAGTCAAAAAAAAAAAGCTGTCATCTTTAGATAAAAGTTTGTTCGTTCAGGTGAAGGATTCAGGCTCATGTGAGCCTCTAGTTTAATATGGTATAAATATCTTATTTGAAGTCTTATTTTTTATTTTTTTTTCAGGCTGTACTAGGTTTAAGACATGATGGAAAGTTGATCCAGCCAAATTTTGAATTTGACAGTGAAGAAGTTCGCTATTCTCACAGATTTCAACCCTTCACTGCAGTATCTACGCCACCATATATACATTACAATCAGTATAGGGTATGTGTACAGATTGAATATTTATCAATTTCTGGAATGACCATTTAGGGGTGGGATATGTTTTTTTTAAATTTATTTCTGTTGCCAAATTTTATAGAAAAAAATTAATTGACCTGAAAGATTTTTTTTTAGTAATACAGTAGATTCCGCTTATTTGCAAAGCCTATTTGTCAGAGAAAATTTTGCAATTAAGCGGACTTTGCGATAAAACGAAATGCTATTCAGACCGGAAGTATAGACTACAGGTGCCGTGACATTGACATTTTGTTTACCTGGAGCTGATATTGCTGATATGTTGATAAAGTAAATGCATGAATGTAAATAATAAATTAGAATATTTAATGAAAGTCTTTGTTGTTTATTACTGGTGTAAATAATATTTCCATCATTTCTGTGGATTGGGGGAGCTTTTTGTGTACATCGAGTGTCACATGATCACGCGATAGATATTACGTTTTGTGTACTGTAAATGAGTTGTTACTAAATTAATGATAGTTACTGCAGTATCCATATTGTTATTTATAACTGTAGGGTTTTACTTTTCATCTTGGTAGGTTATTATCGATAGATATCTCTGTTGTTGACTTCATTCCGTTTCTGTGTAATGGGAGCTTTGTGTATTGAGGATTTGTGTAGTTGTTTATATCACGTGATGGTGGATATTTATAACCATAGGATGACATTTTGCTTACTGAATGACGAACTCATTTTTCCCCTATGCTTTATAGCAAATCTGAATACTTTTCATTATTAAATAAATAAAAAAATAATTAATCCGCTTTGATTTTTTGTTTGATGTTCTAATTTACATTAATTAATTAACAAACTAAGTAAACATATTTTAACTTCTCTTGAAGTTTTTAATCACTGATCAGCATTCATATTAATTTCTTTGATCACTAATTATGTGTTTTGAATTGCTGCGTGGCTGATTGTTACAAATCTAAAAATAGACACCAGGGCTTTTACCTGTAAGGTCACACACTTAATTATTGAATCAAAATGGCGGACGATCAACACTGATTGAGGTTACTGATAACACAAAACGTTCTTTATTAGAGCTTTATTGAAGTTCAGGAAAAGGATTAAACACAAATAAACATGTAAATGGATTTTTATTAAAATATTCAATAGTTCAAAGCGTCTCCAAATGTCTGATCAGGTTATCACCACACGCCGTTTCAACATCGATCTGCATGTACAAAATCAATCAATTAGTTCAAAGGTGTATTGGATTTTTTTTCTCCTTCTTTTTTTATCAGTTCTAGAGTAGTTTTGCAAATAACCGACACTTTTATACATTTTTGGCAAAAATTGTCTTTGCAATAAAGCGAATTTTGCCATTAACCGCTTTGCAATTAACCGCGCGTTTTAACGTTAAATGAATGGTAAATGGATCGGTGTTTAAGCTTTTTTTGCAATAATACGAATTTTGCAATTAACCGGTTTGCAATTAAGTGGAGTCTACTGTATTTGAAAATAAATATTGATTTTTTTATATCAAAAAAATTAATCTGATTTTTGTTTTGGATGAAATAAAAATTCTGGTTGATGAGAAAAAACATAGACCCCCCAATAAACATGAAATGGTTAGTCCCTTATCACATATTTTGTATGGTGAAGTGCGAAGTGTACTCGATACAACATTCTGTGATAAAGTTTGTCAGTGACTTGCGACAGGTCTGTGGTTTTCTCCTGGTACTCCGGTTTCCTCCATCAATAAAACTGACCCCCACGCTATAACTGAAATGTTAAACACCATAAACTAAATATCATGCTTTAGTATGTTAGTATCAGCCCGTTTACAGTCATGTTGTATATTACCAGTGTTCTCGCTAACCCACTTGTTCGAAACTCGGGACAAGTAAAACTGGATTTGAACAAGTGAAAATTATGAAAGAATTTGTTTTAATAAATAGAAAAATTTCTAAATTTAGCTTTTGGGCAAGTAGGTGAAAAAAATTAAGGCAAAGACTATTTCTTCATTTACAGATTAATATACATGTAGAAAAATCAAACTTCAACTTGGAACTCTTATGATTTCAGAGATAAAAATATTTGATTTAAAGTTTGATTTTGTTCCCCTCTGATTTCCTGACTGAAGTATTCCAACAAATTTGTGTTAGTTTTTACTGTTTCAGAGATATGAGAGGGCTTAAAAACTTAAAAAGGACCAAACCCCAAAAAATTTTGAAGTAATATTTAAATAGATTAAAGTTTAACATGCGTCCCTATGCGAAAATAAAATATTTTTTCTTAAAATCTAGACTTGATTGAATACAAACTATAAACTGTTTGTGAATAACAAAATGAGTGATACAGGCCCAGGCGACCATCTAGTTTAAATGACCTATATATATATATATATATATAAATATATATTTATTTACAGGAAATGTCAGATATTGGAAGATATGACTCAGATTCTTCTGTTTCTAGTTTATATAGTGCATCCTGTAATTGTTTCTACAAAGCCAAATCCTACTTTGAAAGTCTTCCAAATCCATCAGAGGAGGTATCTATTTCTATGGGTTATTATGTATAGCAGACCAGAAGCCTATAAACTTTTACAGGTCCAATCCTATAGAGCATCTGTAACATTTTAATGTTGTATGATAGTCCTATCTACTATCTAATCGCATATGTTGTGTAATGGTTAGCATGCTCTTATCAAGTGTGGTAGTTCGTTGTTTCATGGAGGGCGTCATGGTCGTGATCATATGGTAGTTGGATTTACCACTACCTGTGCAATCGGTGCCTATCTTCACTAAAGTTGTGAGTTCAAACCCTGTTCTGACATGGAGACTGGATACAACGTGATAAAGTATGTCTGTGACTTGTGGCAGGTCGGTGGGTTTCTCTGGTAATGGTGAGGTGTACTGGGTACAACATTATGTGATAAAGTATGTCTGTGACTTGTGACAGGTCTGCTTTTCTCAGGGTACTCAGGTTTCCTCTACCAATAAAACTAATCATGCCACGATATAGCTAAAATATTGTTGAAAGTGGCATTAAACACCATAAAACAAAACCTTGATTGTCTTATCTTCTATCTAATCGCATCTGTGGTGTAATGGTTAACATGCTTGTCATCAGGTGTGGTAGTTCGTGGGTTCGAGCCCTGATCGGGTCAAACCAAAGACAAAAAAAAAATGATTTTTGCTGCTTCTCCACAAGGAGTAAGAACAAAGACTTGTTAGCTGGGCATCAGGATGTGGAGTGGTATGTCTACCTGTGGTCTGGGTTTTTTTTCAGCAAGCTAGCGCTATAAAATCTAAGCATACATGTGTTGGTCTAGTACAAAGCAGACATCACCATCTCATTGAATGTAACTTGTTCTCGCCAGGATATAGCATAGAAAATGCTCATTTGTGGCATTGAACAACAAATCACTGATCTGTTACATTTACATAAACGAAATTTACCTACATGTGGATTATCGTACAAAGCTCCACTACTGTATATATCCTGGTATGCAGAGAATTATTTATATGTTAATCTATGTTCATAACTTTGCTATTAAACACATGTTAGTTATATAATTATTATCTTGCAAACTTAATTCATATATTTTAAATTAATTTGTTATCACGCCTCGATATATAACTGAAATACTGCTATTGTTGGCATTAAACACCAATCAATCATATACTTTAAATTATTATACCTCAGTACAAGGTTTCCTATTAAAAAGGTGATGTTCATAAATATTCTATTTACTGATAAGTTGTGAAATGAACTATTCACCAATGAATCGTCCAAAAGACTATTTTCATCTTCTATTCATTAATATGACAATCATATTGAATAAAATAACCTCATCAAATGATAATTCTAAATCACTTTTTTGTAGGTACAAACTCTCACAAAGATTGCCAAAACAAATTTTGTAGTTATGAAATTACTCATGGGAGGTCACAAGAAAGATTCTAAGGTAATATTTATTTAACATATCATAACATACATTCTTGTGTGACAAGATATAGACATAATGATGTGTATCGAGACATGCTCCGTTGTGAAAGTGTACACATGCATTGTTGTGGTTTGGTTTGGTGTATGGTGTTTAACGCCATTTTCAACAATATTTCAGTTACATCGTGACGGTCAGTTTTATTGGTGGAGGAAACCGGAGTACCAGGAGAAAACCACTGACCTGTTGCAAGTCGCTGACAAACTTTTTGAAACAGTGGACTATCAAAGCCGTATTATTGAAGTTGATCAAATGTATGCCAGGTAAAAGTAAAAAGTGTCCTGGTAATTCTTCCAAAAATGGTCAATTTTTTAAGTTGTCTACAGAAGCTCTCAATTGTTTATTTCAGATGCCTCCTGAGTTTGACTTCAGTCTCCATAAGGCTTTTCCTATTTTGAAGATTTTGTAGTTGACCTTTGATGTACAAGTGTGTGAAGCTGTGATCATTTTTCTGAAAATAAATTTTATTTATAAAAATATTTGATTAAATTGCAATTGAAAACTACTGAAAAAGGAGTTAGGGTTATGGTGTTTGATGCCACTTTCAACAATACTTCAGTTATATCGTGGTGGTCAGTTTTATTGATGCAGGTTACTCATTACTTTAAAAGAAACCTGTGGATTTCAAAAGTATTTCATTTTTTTTCATCCAGACCAAATTTATTTTATCCTATGAAAGCAGTAGAATTTCATATTTAATCTTACAGACCTCATATGGATGTGTGTAATAAAAATGAAAGATGAGAAATACCACATCGCCAGAACAGTTTCAAAATCCTATCAGAAAATTGTAGAAATAGGCAAAATCAATACCCTTAACACATATATTCATGCCCACTCACACATGTCTCTCTCCTCCTTTGTACAGGCACTTCAATAGTGGCAGGGTAAAACTAGTTGTATTGGCCCAGACCTCCCCTCTTAATGAAACGAGGTTGTCTTGCAAGTTTTTTCCACATGTGAGTAAAATGCTGTCCCCTACAGATAACTCAGCGTTGCTAGTCCTAATCTTGATCTTTATAAATATTACTTATTATCCCCTCGCCAACGAAGTTGCGAAGGGATATAGTAACGCTACCGTCTGTCCTTCTGTAACATCCTTGTGAACACTCTAGAATCAACATCCTTCAATGGATTTTTACCAAACTTGGTACATACTTAGTCCTTAAGAGAATCTGAAACCCTATTGATTTTCAAGGTCAAAGGTCAAGGTCACCGGGTCAATTTTTTAGGCAAGGGGATACCCCACGCTTTGCATTGCCCTTGTTCTTCTTGACACAGAAGTTGTCATATGTATAATGCTAGTATTATAAAAGAGTGCTGATGGCCTTAACCATCATTGAAATGTAAGAAAGTATACACATGACGGCCATCATAAGATATAATGGGAAAAATGATATCTAATAAGATTTTCATTGTTAAATCTCACAATTTCAAGTATTCAAACATACCCACGATATTAGTCAAACAAGATTGTAGAGCATTTTTACAACAGAAAACCGCCACGATATAACTGAAATATTGTTGAAAGTGGCGTTAAATACCATAACCCTAACCCTAAAACAGAAAAATATTATGGAAAGTGCATCATGTACGCCATAGTGAGTGAATTTGTAATAGTAAAGGCCAAGCAAATAGAGTTACTTCCATTCTTATAAATCTGCAAACCGCATCAGTGGTGTGATGGTTAGCATGCACATCTTAGGTGTGCTAGATCACGAGTTTGGGTCCCGGTCGGGTCAACAAGCATGCAGCATTAAGGAGAAAGAGCAAAAACTAGTTGGCCCCGAATCGGAATAATGTTTCAGAGTAGAGCAACATGTCTACTCACAGAATGTTGTTTCAATGAGCTTACACTACACATATCCATCTAAAGTGTTGGTCTATAACAAAGCAGACATATAGCTGTAAACGGTAGATCTAGAGGACACCTCAAAACAAAACAATATAAAAGTTTATTTAATAACTACAGATATAAAATATAAAGTAATATACTAAGTAAAATAAAAAGTAAACAGTATTACAACAGAGACAGGAGAGGGCTTAGTACTATCAACCTAAGCACTGCCATCTTCCACAAGAAAATAACTATGAAGTACATACTTCTCTGTATAGTTTGTTTTGTCTGCATATAGACAGCTAGACTGTCCTTTTGTGGAGCTTCTTCAGTGCATACATGATGCATAATTTCTCTCTTTTTACTTCTTGTTTCAAAATGACTTGTATTACTTGCCTCTGGTACATGACCGAAATAATAAATTGAAAAAAATATGCATGTTATGTAACATACAAAATTTCTTCATCTTTTTTAAGTAAAACAAAAATAATTATATTAGATAGAGCTTTCCTTTGAAATTTATGACAATTATATATTCTTATACTAATTTATTAAGTTAATTTCTGTGCAAATAAGATTTTATATTCATAAAGCAAACAAAAGGATTAGCAGATACAACTAGAAGTACTTTGAGCAAAGCTTGCACAATAATACCCTGCCCCGGCCCTCTGTTTGTCAGTTTAACATTAATACTATTTAAAAAAAATAGAGGTCCTGTTGTTTTAGTGAACAGAAACATATGTATCCCTTTCAATTGGCTCCAGAAACCTTATAAAAATTATATGACCTTGATATTACTCCAAAAGTCATAATTTCAATTATTTGACTGTGTTTAAAAGTCAAGGTCACAATGACAAATGGCACTCAGTCTAGAGATAAAAATCAATAATTTGACCTTGTGGGTCAAAGGTAAAGATCACCATAACTTCATTCATATATGCAACACTGCTATGTCCTAATACATGCATACAAAATATAAATGCACTGGACCTTGAGACAACAATTGTCTGTACCAGACAAGATGGTATCTACATGTACAGACAAATGCCAATAAAATCGGGATACCTTTTTTCACTTTGTTGAGGGGGTTATAATGAGGGTTCTGCCAGTTCCATTTTTATAGGTACATGTAAACTATATACACACATCAAAGTAATGCAATCATGTATTTAATAACTACAATGTAGTACATATTATTCAATAATATATGCTAAAGTTGTGAGTTCGAATCCAGCTCATGACGGGGTGTACTTCATACAACATTATGTGGTAAAGTTTGTCAGTGACACATAATATTGTATGAGTACACCTCAGCATGAGCGTGATTCCAACTCACAATTTTAAAGGTGATAGACACTGATTGCATAGGTAGTTGTAAATCCAACTACCTTGAGATCACGACCACTACGGTCCCCAAAACCAAGGGGTCAATACAAATGTTTTAGAACCACATATTCGATAATTTTGTGTCATAAGGATGTGGCAAAAAGCAAATCTCAAAAACACAATAATTAATGCAGGGGCGATTTCAAATAAATAATTGGTAAAAACTCGTTAATTTAAAAATACAATAATTGAACATTCATATTTAATTAGAATAAAGCAGTGAACATATATGACACGAACAACCTAACATTATATCTGTAAAATGTACAGAAATGGTACTTTTATGTACCCATGACAAAAAATATCGTGTTTCGCCGGTCGGTTTTATGTCAATAGCTTTTTTTTTTTTTAGAGCAAACCGATGTCCTAAAACAAACACACATTGTCATAACTGATAATCAAGTTGCCGAAACACTATGGTATTAAAGCACACATTTCAATGAAACACCGACAATAGCAGAGAATGCACTTACCGGTGTGGAAATTTGACCATTTTTTTCCGCCATCTTGTTGGTGAGGGAAATATGAAAATTTATTCACCCAAGAGTATGAGGGCGTTGCCCTCAGGGAATATGATACTCGTGGGTGAATAAATTTTCATATTTCCTGAACCCGCATGCAATAAATGTTTTATTATACCGAATGAAACCAAGAAAACACATACATGTAAAATACTTTGTGTATTAATGCTGTCTTTGTTATTTAATAACTTGTCTATGTCTTCCTCTGATGGGACATGGAAGCGCTTTTCGGCAGTGTAACGGTCGCTTGCGAGTGATGCGTTCCGAGTGCCTCTGACGTTTTCCTGTCAAAGAACGATAACTCTGGCGGGTAAACCCGAGGGGGTGGAATATGATTTTTATTTCATGGAATATGATTTTTGTCCTGTCCGATCACGTGTTCTGAATTTTTACCCATTGTCCAATCAAATTAATCTATTTATGGTAATTAATATATGAGGTATAAGAGCAATTATTCGCATTGCCTCTTCAAATACAAGAAAATGGCAAGATATTTCAATCCAACTGCTCATGGTGATTTGGATTGTCACTGCATTCAGTATTATTAATTAACCACTGATGGTCGACAATTCCCCAAGTCATGATCAACAAAACTTAAGTGTCTCACTGTACACAAAAAGGGGTGACCGCGATTTATGACGTTGGAAATATAGGTCCTGGCTTGGCATGGGCTAAAAATGTGGCGGGGTTAAACCGATTAATGGGATCCCAACCTTCGATCCTTGAATGAGTGAGTGATTGTTGCTTAACGCCAACTCAGGGATTTGTCAACTATATCATAACGAGAAAAGGGTATTTTCAATGAGATGATGATGAGGCTCGCTTTGTTCTAGACCAACACGCTTAGTTGGATTTTTATAGTGTTAACTCACAGAAAAACAACAGTCTGCGGATAGACTGCAACTCGACACATTATCCTGATTACGAACCAATCAGTCTTTGCTCTTTCTCCTTAATGCTGCGTGCTTAGCGGGGAAGCAACAAATACCAATTTTATAGTCTTCGGTTTCACCCGATCGGGGCTCAAACCCACGATCTACCGCACTCCAGGTGAGCACGCTAGCCATTACACCACCGATATTGATGCGGTTCCCACTCTTGATAGCTGAATCTCCAACGGCAATACATATACAATGTATAAACAATAAATAAAAACTGTCCAGGTTCGCTTGAACCACTCAATTTTGTTTTTAAATAAAAAATAAAAATCACACATATCACAAAAATAAATGACAACACAAATACAAATGTATAAACAGTACAATAGCAGTCTCAGTGAATGCTCATACTACTTGATAGAAAGGTAGGATACTTATTAATGGTCTGTGTTCATGAGAGACACTTTCAGCAATATTTCAGCTATATCATGGCGACCAGTTTTAGTGGTAGAAGAAGCCGTACCCGGAGAAAACCACCAACCATGGGCAAGCAACTGGTAAACTTTATCACTTGCGGCTGCGAATCGAGTGCACCCTTTTTGTAATTTACAAAGCCGGGCGCGAATCCATGCCGTATTGGTGATAGGCTTGTATGAGTTGTTAGGTAATCCAACTACTTACCTCATTGAGCCACCCGGGCCCTTGAGAGACAAGAATGGTCACCGACTTGTTGTAAAAAAAACTATTGAACTAATAGTAATGTGTAATATGGATTGAAATATAATTTTAATGTAGCTATTATACGAAACGTTGTCTTTTTCTTTTTTTTTTCTTTTTTTTTTTGGCAAATGTTTACCGCCAAATATTTGTTATTGGTATGGCGTAAACGTCATAGTGAGAATGAGCCGCCATATTCACTTCTTGAAATCCAACATGTCATTGAAAACAATATGATAGACGATAGAAAATAACGCTTTTAGACATACCATACCTTTGAAAAAAGATCGGTTTGGATTTTATCTCTCGGCAATTTTTTGTTTTGGCAATTTTTAGATAATTTGTTTAGCCTCAACAGAGATATCGTTGCATGTCTTGCATCAAAATTGTACAAGTGTCTCTGTTTTCTTTCATGCGATTCTCTTCTGGACAGTAACCTAAAACAAATCGGCATTGATATGCACACAGTTTTTCATCGAACACTGATTATAAAGTGGAAACAATGAAAAGAGATGCAAAACTATAGATGTGGAGATGCCGGGGATCGAACCCGGGGTCTTTCACATGTAAAGCGAACGCTAGATACCACTGAGCTACCCCTCTACACACCCATCACATAATAAATTAAGATTGTTCCACTGTCTTGACCGAAAGTTTGTATTTAATTCAGTCTTTTTATCTAAATATGGCTACTATTCTATTATTGTCTACTCCTGAGAGAACTGTTCTCCTATAGTAGTGTCTGGTGAGGTATAGTGCCTGAATCAACGACGAGGGCACTGTACTTCACCACACAACACTAGGAAAACTGTTCTCGAGTGAGAAGACAATAATATATTTAGTACATAACATCTCATTTCCAGACATAAAAGAAAAACACACTCAAATTCAATATAATAATAATAATAAAATTTACAATGTAACATTATATTTGTATTGCCAAACCTGGCCATGTTGACAGCAGACTAGGTACAACGCAAGTCTATTTTAAGGGAAATAAATCTTCACAAAAATTACTCGGGAAAATCTATGCCACGTCCCCGCTAGAAATCGTTTGAAACTGGTATAGTTCCCGTCGCTATGTATAGTCACCCGTTGTCAAGTGTACTGTTCAAAAATAGTACACACCTATTATCCAATCAAAATACAGCATTTTCATATGTTAGGTACTAAAAGAAGTATATCTATTAGTTTACTCCTAGTCATTCTTATTACTAAATGTGCATACCCAATAAAAAGAATATAGTGTGGCAAAAGATAATGACTTTATATGCGGCACATCATCTACGATACAAAGGTGTACTCGATTCAACACATAAGGGTTAAACAAAATTTGAACTGTTTAAATTTTCAACCAATTAACTTTGCAAAGTGTTCATCTTTATGAGTTATTGATTGGCAAGCATATCTTGGCAATTTTATTTCGAGAATGGGTCTAAAAGGGGCCCAATTTGTATGTGTTTTTTGTTGTTGTTGACCTTTTTCTTTTGTATGGCTTCCTTTAAATGGTCTACACGTTCCTCTTCAGCCAATAAGCCAAAACAAAACATTTGTTTGTATCCTTTTTGGGGGATTCCGATCAGATGCCCTAGAAATACATATTATTTCCACTCGTTGATCGAAATCCTAGAAACTGCCAAGCAATGGCATTTGTTATGCCGTGTCAACGACTGTCATGGACGGTCAACCAATACAGTTTAAGAAAAACTAAATATTCAAAGAACATTTCATTCTTCAATTTAGAAAACTAGTTGTTACTTCGATTAATTAAAGACTGAAAATAATCCAATTTTCAGCCACTAGAAATTTTGCGGGAATTATATAAGATTGGTACGTATGTAATATTCCATTAAATATTCGGGTGTTCATTAAGCCTGACTGCATTTTAAACAATGTCTTGTTGATTGATATTTCAATATTACCTTGTCCTCTAGATTTGCATGTGAATTTTAACTCTTTTAATAAAACTGACAGCTGCCTTGTCGTGAAAATATTGAGTTAATTCCAATTTATTTTAGTTATTTGAACTTTACTGGTTTTCTGATAAACATTTTTTAATGAGCATGACAGATGAAAGATATGATTTTCCCATTTAATCGACTCTGTGATGTTGAGATATGTCTGCAAAAATGTCAAACAATAAATTATGTGGACTGTTTTACTTTGATTTCATTTTCACTATTTTAAATTGTTTTGTTTTATCCTAAAATATTATCGTTTACAGTTAACGATATATCAGTATATATAAAAGACAGCATTTCACACAAAACAGTAAAACTATCCTAGACCTTCAAAATATATTTTAATTTTATACCATACGAATCATTCTCCGATCCTTGTTGAAATGTATGGCCTTTGCTTTTGTTGCAATTTGGTGGTATTTGACCGGTGCGTCTTTTTACCACAGAACACCACAGAATACCACAGAACACTATAGAATTAGCACAGAACACTTAAAATTCTATTAAATCTGATTAAATATGTACAAAAAATGTTTATTTGTTTAAATAGTTTTAATATATTTTCGTGCATTGTAGTAGAAATGGGTTAGTTTAACTAGAGTTGTCTCTCTTTATGAGACTATTTTCGGGGGAAATAGTTTATTGTTTTATAATATTGTTCAATATTTATGTGTATAATTATTTATTTATTTAAAAGACAAATATTATCTTAGTGAAAATGAATTATTTATTGAATGATAATATTACTTGTGACCACAAATGTGATTAGGACGTGATTTTATGTTTTCATAACATGGTCTATTATGCATCATTTATAGGAATAAAATTAATATCAAAAATTAAAAATAAATAATTTAAGAATTTTATTTTTAGAACTTATAAATTATGAAATTTCTTATAAACATTATGTATTATTTTTGCTTGTATAAGCTTCGTGGTTGTTGGAAAAGATGCAAATGACACAGGTGTGAAAAAAAATGTTAATTTATTGATTATCTTAATCACTTTAACACCTTTGAAATAACAGTGGGTGTCATTAAACAAAACATAAATTAAAAAAAAATTATATCTTAAAGATGACAATATGTAATATCAAGTTGTCTTTGATAAAAATTAAAATAAACAAAATTAAACTGTTAACAGGATTTTGTCAAAATTGGGTTTTGTTGTCCATTAATTCAAAGTTTGATTTTTTATACATTGTATTTTCGCGGCTACATAATTTCTTTTAAATACATGCCTGTCAAATTATTTTTAGTTGCTGAAGTATTAAGATATTTTTAAGATATTTTTAATTATATATTTAAAATTCGGTTCATTAATTTTCTAATTTTATTTTTGTTTTGATAATCATTTTATCCACAACTAGGATTTTTGTTGGAAAGTTCCCTCGAACAGATCATCAGTTGAAACATTAGTTATTGTTGTCATTATAATTAACTCATGTTTTATTACCAATTTAATACACACCTACTAATGGGGTATATTTGTTGAAAAATAGCAACGACCAGATGGCCACTATTGTTCAATTATACACAGACAGGAAACACAAAAATTCAAAAGAAGTCATTCCACACTTTTTGTGTTTTTAAAGATTTCTCAAGTTTTCCATATAACAATTGCAAACTGAGACCATAAATTACTGAAATCACAGGTATTTCCTGTAAATATTATTGGACAACAGTTTATTTCCTGTAGATATCATTGGACAGTATTTTATTTCCTGTTAATCTCATTGGTCAAATTCACGATTGGTTCCTGAATCTAGATAGAATTACAAAAAGATATAAATTTATGGAATAAGAATTAAGTTCCAAAAATCGATCTTACATTGTTAAATATATCTAATTTCCTTATAACCACATAAATGCCAAAACGCAAAATTTCCTAATTAAAAAGGTCCGTTTTCTGGCCTTGCGGTGAGTGCAGACAGCATTGTACCAAGAACTCAGTACAGTGTGACTCCTGTAATTCATGTTATCACTATGATTGTCAACAACTTTCCCTGTCCGACATAGATTTCTTGGTTAATACCAGCAATTCCACCTTCTAGATCTGCTGTTTGAACTGTTTGAGAGAAGAAGTAGGACCAACCTACTCCTATTCATCTGGTCTTCTTAGACTTAATTTGGTAATTATTTAATTGATAATTTCTCAAGCAAATCTTTTATTGGTGCATATGTCATTTTAAGGTGAAATGTACTACTGTGTATCACACGTACCTCAAAAACTGGATAAATTTCAAAATTCTTAATTTCACATATATAAGAATTTATTAACTTTATCAATTTATTGTGAAATGTATTGAAACTAAATGAATCTACATTTTCATTATTTCTTGGGTTAACTGGAATACTACCAATTTTGTTTCTACGAATTTAGTTACACGACTATTTGAAATTGAATAAAAAATGGCAAAACTTTGGGCTCTATCGCACTTATTTTCATGCGATATGTGGTACACACAGTAGTTGAAAAAAATCTGAAAAACAGAAAAAAGACAAAAAAGTATAAAAAAAAAAAAAAGGAAAAAAAAAGAATGAAACCCCCCCCCAAAAAACAAGAAAAAAGCAAAAAAAACAAGACAAAGCAAATAACGAAAAAAGAAAGAAAGAAAAAAAGCAAACAGACAAAACAAACAAAAAACAACCCCCAACATATATATAGTGCCAGGAGTGGGACTGAAAGACTTTATTTTCATCCCGAGTTAAATAGTTAAACTAATCCATTTCTATCAAAATACACGGAAATATATTTAAACTATTCAATCAAATAACATTTTGTTTACATATTTAATAAGATTTAATAGAATTTTAAGTGTTCTGTGCTAATTCTATAGTGTTCTGTGGTATTCTGTGGAATTCTGTGGTGTTCTGTGGTATGCTGTGGTGTTCTGTGGTAAAAAGACGCACCCGTATTTGACAGACCGGAAGTGTTGGGTGGCTGGGACGTAATTTCCCAATCGTAACTACTCGGCCATTCTCGCTACCCTGCGAATAACCTCGTACGTACATAGTAGAAATTCTTCTTAAATTGTTTGCCGGAAGTTAAGTTAAGTTAAGCTGCACAAAAATATAGTCCACGAAAATCCAATATGGAAGACATACTAAGTAAAATCTAATCATGCAAAACTAATTAAAACTTTAATTGAAATATAGAAAATTGTTTAAAATATAACTTTATCAAACTTTCATGTAACTGACATGTGAAAAGTAGTGCGATTTATACGCCTAATGCATACGAGGTTATTTGCAGGGTAGCGAGAATGACCGAGTAGTTACGATTGGTAATTTCCGGAAAATTATCTATCACAAGATTGATAGTTCACAAAAGCACCCCATAATGAGTGGTGGTTACGCTAATGAAAAGCCTCCTTCCTCAACTGGAAGTGGAGAGGGAGATTTGACGGCAGATCCTGCTAGTAGCGGGTTCTTCAATACCGATTTTAAGCGGTTAGTTTCAATTGTCGTATTGATGTTCGCTAGCCATGTTATTGTTAAGTTGTGACCGGTATTTTCCAGTGTTTTCATGGTGTTTTTTTCGTCGTGTTTTTTATGCACATAAACATCGCCAAAACCCTAAAAATATATGTACATTACCATTTCTCTATTGGTTACTGATATATTCAAGAATATGTGTTTCAAATACCGATTAATTTAATCATTGAAATAGCATTTGACGAATTTTCAAGTGACAGCAATCACGACACAGCTCCCATAGTTCTAACAATAAAACCCTAAATGCTCGCTTACTCGCAAGGGTTATAACGGGATACCATTACACGTAATGGAGCAGCCGCCAAGATTTTTTGCACTCGCTTACAGAGTTTCTGACGCCTGCATTTATCAATAATAAGACATAACCTTTCCTTTTGTCCATTATAATAACAAGTTTTTATCACCTACCAGTATTTCAGAATGTAATTCCCACAAAATAAAAATCCATGTTTACTTTCACTCTGAACATTTTGAATTTCGTCATTTCCAGCCTCACTATTTGGATGTCGATACCATATTTGACGATTAAGGCGTGAATGTTTACATCAGCCGTCGTAAGCATCGTAGTAAGAAATACCATATTTAGAAAAGCTCCGCCTTCCGTAGTTTCCGGTTATGACAAACGATCGATAAATTTGAACAAGGTTGTTGCTACCTTTGAAAAGCATATATTTCTCAGCCAAACCGATTTAACAAGGACTGGGATCATCAGTAATAGTTATAATGAAATGTTTGAAGTGTAAATAGTGAGTTTTTATGTTTCAACTGCAACTTTTTTTTTGCTCCATTGTGACGAATGGGACCGCGTTGTAGCTCTGCCGAGACACAAGTTTGTCACAGGAGCTACATTATTGCAGCTACAGCTCCCACACTGGCCACAGCAACAGACATAGGGGCAAGTAACAGTCCCTGTTCGAATGCCCCAAATGGGGGAAACCCCTTTGTGTATAGCCCAGGGTTCTATGGTACTGCGGTACTTAATGTTTAATGTCTGTGTAACGTAGCTAGTTTTCGGAATTAATCCAAAAATGTTATATTTTATTCCCCGGTATAGAAACCTATTTTCCCCCTCAATTCATTTTATTCTTTGAATTTGTTTAAAAATACGTCGCCACTTTTTCCTATGACAACGCTGATGTACCTCCCACAAATGGTTTCCTATGATATCGCGGTAATTGCAAAATTAATGTTATGGGACACAATGTTTGACAAATCAAAACATCGTTTATAAATTTATATTAAATCAAGGTGAATATCTGGCAAACGTATACCATAAAGAAAATCTTGATAATTTATCACATTTAATAAAGTAAAGTTTCTTTGAAATAACAAATGTAACGAAGTTGAGTCAATTTGATGTAAAGTTATGTTGGTTAATATGTTTTCATAGCTTAATTTTTCCAACAACTTTGTCGGTCTAGAAAGTAACTAAAAATAGCACCAAAAATCCCAAATCGGGTTGAAATGAAACGTAAACAAACGGACAACATTTCTAAAAAATAGCAGACGAATTATGACAACTATGGTTTAATTATTGGACATTTTACAAAGCATGGTATCAGCCTCAGGGTAAAATAAAAATGTCTGCTATTTCTAAGGAAAAGATAAAAATATGTGTACTTACAAAAATTCAAGACATTTGGACAGAATGACCAGACGTTCCGATAAATGTGACTGTTGTGTTTATGAATATATAAATAGAAAAAACCGCGGGTGGCACTGCAGTGCATAGGAACAGACAAAATAAATACTGCGGTATCATAGAACCTGCGGCACCATAGGAAGGGAGTATACCTCCAAGAATGTTTGCAACAAAGGTATATTCAGACCAATTCAATGTCTTGTATCTCAAACATGTGTCAATAGACAATACTGGGCAGACATGTCCAAAAAGAACTTAAGTTACTCATAATCATTATATTTTAAGAAAAATAAAGTTTCACTACATGTATATTCAATTGACTCTAGAATATGTTTTTATGCATTTGAAAATTATTTGGCAGATGTACCTTAAATCTTTGATACATAAAAATACAATTGTTCCTCTTCATGTCTGTATTGTATCTGTAGCCCTTTTCACAAAAATTCTTACGATAAAAAATTGTCGTAAGTGTAAAACTAAGATTAAAAAGAATTTCACAAAAATATTTACGATAATCTTAAGTGTAAAAATAGTCCTAACTTTACGTGTAAAACTACCCTATCGTAAGTGTAAAATTTTGATCTGAAGAGAAATATTTGTCTTGTCTTTTATCGTAAGTGAAAAAATTGAAAAAAAGATGGACGATGCATTGGCGCTTCGGCTTGAAAATAAGAGAGCAATTCACCGTTAACGCATTTTCTCTGACCGTATGACAAACCTCATTACACATATTAATAAATGTTTATTGAAATAAATATGGTTTAATACAAACAGACGCTACAATTGAGATTGTTGTTTACTCCTTTTTGGCGTGACTAATAACAGAGTATAACGATGCATTCCATGCATTTACCTTTTCAATGCAGCAAAGTGCAATGAAAACGAAATACCGTCGGACCGACGGACAAGTCCGGTAAAATGACTGCCGGTCCGATAAAAATCCTTGGATTTCAGAGCCGATTGTCCGGTATTGCTCTGTCATTTGATTTCGTCAATTTCGGCTAAAAAAAGTCACAATCTCAGAAACGCTTTAATGAACGAAAATATCAATATTTAAAATATAAGAAATAGACTCACTCCGGACCGGAGTGAGTCTTTTTCTTATCAGATATCAATTTGGCGTCAAATTTAAACTTGTCTTTTGTGCAAAATATGATAGAGGAAATATTGAAACCTTTGAAATGGACAAATATTACAAACTTTTTCCTGATTAAGACAAATGGTTGAAAAGATATCCACTAAAATTTGTATTTCTCTGTGAATTTAAATAAAATACTTTGCTTTATTTATATGAAAAAAAATTCTACAAAATGTTTACTTCAAAGCAGACTTGTTTTAACAAACAATGTTCAGAAAAATATATATACAGTAAATTTGCATTGCTAAAACGGGAAATGGAAAATTGGTAGCCCTTGCTTGAAAGCAACCACTGCAGGAAAAGTTTGATATTGACACTGAATATTATATGTGACACAGACAAGGACAATGATGACTTTTGTGTTGATTTTATGGATGAAGAAGATAATTGGAGAGAAGTTTTCCTTCTCTCGAAGAGAGAATGTTAACAACAATTAAACTATTCGGAATATATATTGTTATGAAAATTTGTGTTCCCATACCATTCTTCTCCTAGTTGGTTTCATATGACATGGGTATATGAAATAAGAAAACAACCCTAATTAAAATCAATAACAATGAAAATGGCTTTATCCAAGTAAAGGAAACTATACATCAACAATGAAATATTTAAAAAAATACGATTTTCTTTCGGTTTGGTAAAAGTTGATTCGGTCTGGTGAATTATCTTGGGTCACCAGACCGAATGTCCTGTAAAAAATTTTACAATTTCGTATTCACTGAAAGTGTATTGTTTACATATCAACTTGATACCATATGACAAAAAAAAATTCAGGATAATTCTTTTAATTTTAGATTTCAAATTGGGAACAGTCGACAATCAAAAAGACTATTTGCAAACTTGGGAGAATTCTTTTTCATTATTTATTTTTATTTTTTTTATTAAAACAGGAATACAGGATTTTCTTCTAGACATCTACTTCGCTTACAAAAGTTTTGTATGAACAGCCGCTATAGGACTGGAAGTTTCTGCATCCAATAATATCGTTTCGATATTGCCTTTATATTAGTAATATAATTTATTAATATCTGGCAACTTCGATGATCATCGAACACTCAGGCAATACATAAGTGTACATTCTTATGTTATATTAATATATAACAGCCAGTGATATTTATACATCTTCATGATTGATCGATGCTAAACACATCTTAATTTGGGTTGTTTCAGAAAAATCGGGATAAATTTTCATCAGTAAAAGAACAAGCGTTTAATTTTATGTGGGATGGGATTAATTGAGAAAAGGTGTGTGTGTGTGTGTGTAAATATTTTGCTGAAACACAACCGATAAAATGAATTATCCAGCATGGATAATATTTACGAATAGGTTTTTTTTTTAACTCCATATGCACTCCCTTAACAAAGACTTCTATCCAAAGTGACCACTCGTGGATGATGACGAATAACTCCCAAGTAATGACAAATCTTATAGATAATTATAATTTACATGCATAAGAAATTTTCTTCTATATGAAAATCATACCTGTTCATATTTTGTGGAGTTATTGTTGACCAATTCATATATTAGATAAAAATTCAATATAAACATACAAACACAGTCTCATACTCGGATTTGATTACACAAGGATGTAAATGCCAACTGGTTTAGTGTTCCAACACTGATTTTACAAAACTTTTGCAATATATATGCATCATAACTTCTTGTCACTTGTGATGTTCAATCGGACGGCTTGCTTTTGTAAATGCAGACAAGATAGAAGACCCGTTGTTATGGTAACATCATAACATAAAAACTACTTATAAATTAGTGCCGGGAATGTTTTATAGAATATGTTTATTTAAAAAAATATTTGTATAAGTATATTCTCTGAGACTGTCTGTGATAAAGGGACAACTTTTCTGAGAAATCGTATTTCAGATAATGTTGAAAGCAATACAAAGATATTGTTCAATGAAAATGAAACTAGGTTGTTGAGGAAGATAGTTTATGGCGTTTAACCCCCCTTTCAACAATATTTCAGTTATATCGTGGCGGTCAGTTTTATTGGTGGAGGAAACCAGAGTACACGGAGAAAACCACTGACCTGCCGCAAGTCGCTGACAAACTTTATCACATAATGTTGTATCGAGCACACCTAAGGAAGATGTAATTTTAGTCGTAAGATTAAAATTTGTCGTAAGATAATCTTTGTGAAAATGACTTAGGAATTGTCGTAGGATTAATCCTAAGTGAAAAAGTTAAGATTATACTTACAAATTTTTGTGAAAATGGCTACTGATCTGTATTTGATTTAGTAGTTTTCATAGCAAAATGGCCTCTTCAAAATGTTCCTATAAGACAGACTGAACAGAATTGTAATTGAAAGATTATAAGATATGACCTGATTAGTTGGTATAGAATTCATCAACGCTGACACTAAAAATATACGGTATACAAGGTATTATATAGAGTTAAAAATATCACTGGTCCTTGAAGCAAGAAGAACAGACAACTGTCTTTTACCAAGTGTGATTGTATTCAATTAGAAAATCACTGTATCTCTTTTGCTTGATATATATTATTGTTTCTCCCATTATTACGGCGTTTTAACCCCGCTGAACCAGTGGTGGAAAAATCTGTAATTCTCTAGAGGATTAAAATGTCTCGTGCCTTTCCCCGCATGTTGTCAAATCGGTAATTGAATCAGATTTTGAAATAAAGTTCGTGTAAAATAATGGGAGAAACAAATTCTCCTTCAGTTGCCCATGTGGGTTACGATATTTCTCCACTCTCGAGAGTTAAATTAAAAATTTTAACCACTCACCTGACGGCTTGTGGTTAAAATTTGTAATTTAACTCTCTTGAGTGGAGAAATATCGTAACCCACGGGCAACTGAAGGAGAATCTATATATCATTTGAGTTTGATGAGATATATTACTTTACATCCTTTTATTTCAGACATGAAGATTTAAAGACCATGCTAGATAGTAATAGAAACAATCAGAAACTGGAAGCAATGAAGAGGATTGTAGGGGTTAGTACTAATTAATGATTAATACTAGTAATGACACGATTGTCGCCCATCACTAATTAATGATTCATACTAGTAATGATACGACTGTCACCCATCACTAATTAATCATTAATACTAGTAATGACACGATTGTCGCCCATCACTAATTAATGATTAATACTAGTAATGACATGATTGTTGCCCATCACTAATTAATGATTTGACATGATTGTTGCCCATCACTAATTAATGATTAATACTAGTAATGACACGATTGTTGCCCATCACTAATTAATGATTAATACTAGTAATGACACGATTGTTGCCCATCACTAATTAATGATTAATACTAGTAATGACACAATTGTCACCCGTCACTAATTAATGATTAATACTAGTAATGACATGATTGTCGCCCATCACTAATTGATGATTAATACTAGTAATGATACGATTGTTGCCCATCACTAATTAATGATTAATACTAGTAATGATACAATTGTTGCCTATCTCTAATGATTAATACTAGTAATGACATGATTGTCACCCATCACTAATTAATGATTAATACTAGTAATGACATGGTTGTCACCCATCACTAATTAATGATTAATACTAGTAATGACACAACTGTCACCCATCACTAATTAATGATTAATACTAGTAATGACACGATTGTCGCCCATCACTAATTGATGATTAATACTAGTAATGACACGATTGTCACCCATCACTAATTAATGATTAATACTAGTAATGACACGATTGTTGCCCATCACTAAATAATGATTAATACTAGTAATGACGATTGTCGCCCATCACTAATTAATGATTAATACTAGTAATGACACGATTGTTGCCCATCACTAATTAATGATTAATACTAGTAATGACACGATTGTTGCCCATCACTAATTAATGATTAATACTAGTAATGACACGATTGTTGCCCATCACTAATTAATGATTAATACTAGTAATGGCACAATTGTCGCCCATCACTAATTAATGATTAATACTAGTAATGACATGATTGTCGCCCATCACTAATTGATGATTAATACTAGTAATGATACAATTGTTGCCCATCACTAATTAATGATTAATACTAGTAATGATACAATTGTTGCCCATCACTAACTAATGATTAATACTAGTAATGACATGATTGTCACCCATCACTAATTAATGATTAATACTAGTAATGACATGATTGTCACCCATCACTAATTAATGATTAATACTAGTAAAGACACGATTGTTGCCCATCACTAATTAATGATTAATACTAGTAATGGCACAATTGTCGCCCATCACTAATTAATGATTAATACTAGTAATGACATGATTGTCGCCCATCACTAATTGATGATTAATACTAGTAATGATACAATTGTTGCCCATCACTAATTAATGATTAATACTAGTAATGATACAATTGTTGCCCATCACTAACTAATGATTAATACTAGTAATGACATGATTGTCACCCATCACTAATTAATGATTAATACTAGTAATGACATGATTGTCACCCATCACTAATTAATGATTAATACTAGTAATGACACGATTGTCACCCATCACTAATTAATGATTAATACTAGTAATGACACGATTGTCACCCATCACTAATTAATGATTAATACTAGTAATGACACGATTGTCACCCATCACTAATTAGTGATTAATACTAGTAATGACACGATTGTCACCCATCACTAATTAATGATTAATACTAGTAATGACATGATTGTCACCCATTACTAATTAATGATTAATACTAGTAATGACACAATTGTCACCCATTACTAATTAATGATTAATACTAGTAATGACACGATTGTTGCCCATCACTAATTAATGATTAATACTAGTAATGACACAATTGTCACCCATTACTAATTAATGATTAATACTAGTAATGACACGATTGTTGCCCATCACTAATTAATATATGTATTATTGAATACTAATAGACACTGCTTTTTTTTTAAATTGTAATTAGAATTAGCATTGGCTTTGCGTTAACAAGAATTATTCCATTGCTTATTTGTGGCCTCAAAAAAAACTTCTTTCCAAAATAAACTAAAAAATGAGAGAAACATCAGAATCCACTTGATCTAATAGATTCTGATGTTTCTCTCATTTTTTAAAGTTTATTTCCCGTTATTTGTATTTGTTTTTAATTGTTGAAGGCCTAGGGGTGTTAGATAAATGGATGGCTTGATTGACACTCATTCTCAAGGCAAAATTAATGTCACAATTTAAACTAATGAAATCATGTTGACTAATAGGGAGTTTTAGAACTTGTAGCATCACTAGAAATTCTTTTACACATCACCATTAACCCAATGGCTCAACATTATTGGTTGTATGCTCAACAGAGAGCAAAAGAAGGCGGGGGGTAATTGCTGCTGATGAAATGTACGTAGCTTGGCTGTAAGTGGAACACACATTTTATTTTACTTCTTACTAGTAAATATACATAAAGCAATTAATTTTTTTAAATGTATTATATACATTTGATTGCAGATGGTGGCCAAAGGAAAAGATGCTTCTGACTTGTTTCCAGCTGTCGTCAAAAATGTTGTTTGTAAAAACTTAGAGGTAAGATATTAGTTCTTATTATTATACACATGATTGACAGACCAATGCTTATCATGTTGTCTATATCATTTTATTACTATTCTACATTACACAATTTTCTTTACTTGATGTTGTGAAGTTTTTTTTCATCATAATTTTGTAATTCTGAAAAGTGTCAACAACAGTATGTCATTTTTTCAAAATTACCCTATACATTGTACGTTACTTACTTACTTATCCTCTTCATCCCCGATGGAACATAAGGCATCAACATTTCAATTGTTGACGTTTCAGTAACTTAATCTTTTTTAAAGGGTGGGGTTGTTAGCCCTACGCCAAACATACACACTGTTGGAACGTGTTTTCTCTCTGGGTTGTCCTTCCCATAGATGATTGCATTCACCCTGCTCACAAGCTTCATCTATCTGGATTTTCTTTGAGGGTTATCTCCCTTAGCCTTTCACTTTCCCAAGTTATCTACAAGGCAGTGGAGCTATTTAACCCATAGATGGGACCCTCTTCCATTAGCCAGACATTAAGTCTGTTGCCCCCTGCTCATGATCACCATGGGGAGGGGAAAGCAGGTTTTTGAGCAGGATGCATTGTATGTATATTCAATAATTCATATAAAAACACTTTCTTGTCCAATTAATATTAAATATAAACAATGACAAGCAGAATATTCTACAGCAATAATGAAATATTTTTGCATCTTGTAGTTATTTATGAATTAAATGCAAAAATAAATGTGTAACCTGACAGTGTACTATAATTTTATAGCAGATTATCATTGTTATGAAGTAAAACTTCTAATTTGCATTCTTATCAATACTTGTTAACAGTACAGTCAAACCTGTATTAAGAGATCACTTTTGGGACTAACAAAAAGTGGTCTTTTATGACAGGTGACCTCTTAAAATAGGTTGAATTAATATGAAATTTTCCATGACAGAACAAGAAAAAGGTGACCTTTTAGCACAGGTGATTGCTTAATAGAGGTGGCTGCACAGATAGGTTTGACTATATTATGATAAAAAGTCGAATTATTATACCTCCCGCAAACAAAGTTTGGGGGGGTATATAGGAATCACCCTCTCCGTCCGTCCGTCCGTCCGTCCATGTACCTTGTAAGTGCAACTCCTCCTAAGGATTTTTATGAAACTTTACACATTTGTAGTACACTGCCTGCAGATGTGCATGAAGGAATATGGTTGCTGTCCAAAATTTAAAAGGGGAGATAATTCAACTTAAACTTTCACGAAAAGGGGGGGGGGGGGGGGGGGGCATGTACCTTGTAAGCGCAACTCCTACTAAACTGCTTATTGAATTTTTATGAAACTTTACACAGTTGTAGTACACAACCTGCAGATGTGCATGACGGAATACCGTTGCTGTCTAAAATTTAGAAGGGGAGATAATTCAACTTATACTTTAACGAAAAAGGGGGGGTCGTGTACCTTGTAAGCGCAACTCCTCCTAAATGGCTTATTGGAGTTTTGTGAAACTTTACATAGTTGTAGTACACTACCTGCAGATGTACATGAAGGAATATGGTTGCTGTCCAAAATTTAAAAGGGGAGATAATTCAACTTATACTTTCACGAAAAGGGGGGGGGCATGTACCTTGTAAGCACAACTCCTACTAAACTGCTTATTGAATTTTTATGAAACTTTACACAATTGTAGTACACAACCTGCAGATGTGCATGAAGGAATACCGTTGCTGTCTAAAATTTAGAAGGGGAGATAATTCAACTTATACTTTCACGAAAGGGGGTCGTGTACCTTGTAAATGCAACTCCTCCTAAACGGCTTATTGGAGTTTTGTGAAACTTTACACAGTTGTAGTACACTACCTGCAGATGTGCATGAAGGAATATGGTTGCTGTCCAAAATTTAAAAGAGGAGATAATTCAACTTATACTTTCACGAAAATGAGGGGGCATGTACCTTGTAAGCGCAACTCCTACTAAACTGCTTATTGAATTTTTATGAAACTTTACACAGTTGTAGTACACAACCTGCAGATGTGCATGAAGGAATACCATTGCTGTCTAAAATTTATATGGGGAGATTCACATAATTAACTTGCTAATATACCTATATTCCAAAGTTTGAACATCATAGTATTGCAAGCGGGGAGTATCACTCAGTGAGGTAACTCACAGTTCTAGTTTTAACATTTCTGGATCAAACTATAGAATATTCTGCTTTCAAATGGGTTTTTTACCAACAAATAAACAAACTCTTAAGACATTTTTAAAGAATGGGTTTTTATTTGAATATATTGAATAATTTTTAAAATATTAGATATTTTGGCACAATGCTATATCTCATCATGGCTAATCAATACACATGTATCAACAAGCAGAGATTGGGAGAAGGTTATGACTAGTACATGTACGTTCAGGTTTCGATAGTCATGTTATATTAGTTGTTTTGTTTGACTACAGGTAAAGAAGTTAGTATATGTTTACCTGACCAGGTATGCAGAAGAACAACAAGACCTAGCCCTACTATCAATTAGTACATTTCAAAAAGCTTTGAAGGTAAGAATTTTGTATGGATCTATCAACCCAAAGAATATAAAATTGGTATTTGCTGCTTCTTAGTTGAGCATGAAATATCAAGGAGTTTGAGCATAGAATGATTGGCTCAGATTCAGGATAATGTGTCAGAGTGGAGCAACGTGTCTACGTGTGGACTGTTGTTATTAGTGAGCTAGAACTCTAAAAATTCAAGCATGTTGGCCTAGTCTCGGTGGACATTAACATCATCTTAGCGAAATATAACTTCCTCTAGCCACAATATAGCTGAAAAATTGCTCTTTTGGTGTTAAGTAACAATCACTCACTCAATCACTCTTTTCCCGTTGCAAAAGAAAAGGAAATATGTTGTGTAGAGGCACAAAATAAAATTACTACTGCTCAAAATATATATCTGTATAATTGTACTGAAGTTGTAAGTAAATAGAATAATTTAAAATTTAAAAAAAGTTTTACTTGTCAGAATTTTATTTTAATTTGCAAGTATATTTTTATTTTCAGTGTAAAATATTTCCAATACGTGAATATCGACTTGAAGTTTGTTTAATTGACATGTATATCTGCATGATCTTGATTTAACAATTTTCTACTCTTCAAAAATGACAATGAATATAAATTATAGGATCCTAACCAGTTGATAAGAGCCAGCGCCTTAAGAGTACTGTCAAGTATACGTGTACCTATGATTTCCCCTATCATGATGTTGGCTATAAAAGAAGCAGTCAACGATATGTCGCCCTATGTCAGAAAAACTGCTGCTCATGGTATTCCTAAACTGTACAGGTAATTTAGCCTACGGCAAATTATGTTTTACAAGTAAATAATAAAAGATGGTGTGAAGATGCCATATGGGTAATAAGAAGCTGTAATTTGAAAAGGACAGACAATACAATAGCCAAAAGAAAAAGGACAAACAATGGTCAACAAATACTACACAGAAAACTAAAGATTGAGCAATATGAACCCCACTAAAAACACCAGTTGTAAAAATACATTCCATTTGATGATGTTTCTGCAAAACTTTGCCCTTATGATAAAAATTGCTTTTTTAAGCAAAAAGATCAACCTATATGTAAAATGTATGTATGATAAAACTATGATATATATCTTAATTGTATTTTCATAAAATATATAACTTACTGCTATAACAAATGTTCATACTATTTTTTTTTGTTAACTTACATGTCATACTACAATATATGTATGTTTTAAAATGTTGAAACGGATGGTTTTGTTTATATTTCAGTTTAGATCCGGAAAACAAAGAACAACTTGTTGAAGTGATTGAAAAACTATTAGCAGATAAAACAACTGTAAGTTTTAAATATGTTGATATTTGAGGAAAGATGTTTAAGTTTTCATATTTTCTACAAATTTTTGTTTCTTTTTATTTTAAGTTATGCTTGTAAAAATAACTGCAAAATGCAAAAAGAAAAAAATTAAAAAATTACTACAGATGTATTCATTGTAAAACTATCAATTCGGACAACCAATATTTCATAGTAGGGCCAAAAAATAAATATGTGTTTACCCGACCCACCCTATTTTTCAGCCGCCAACCCTAACCTTTTTTATCGGCAATTATTGGACCCTAATTTTTGCTAGTGACCCTATCAATTTTTACACAGAATTTGGATAGCCATTTTTGTTGTTTAATCAGGAGCAATGTTTTATTTATTCAACCGCTAGCTTTTTGTCGAAATTGAGAGCAAAGAAGATAGAAAATGATATACCGGAATCGGGAACGACTATTTCCGGTTTTGCCTATAGTTAAAAAAAAAAAAAATTAATACCGACTGACCGACTAGATTTTATTAACATGTGACAGTAAACACACATTTTTTTTTTGGCCTAGTTATTGAATTTCCTTTACTTTCTAATTTAATGTGCATGTCATATTGCTGGATGTTAAGCAATACATACCCTAACCAAATTATATTACATTAATAACATAGACCTTACATATACATTCTTCTAAATATACGGTTTTATTGTTTTAATGTTTCTTTTATTTGTACATATAATCCGATTGTTTTATGAGGCAAGTATGTTTTGTTTCTAAGGGTCTTGTAGGTGTCTAAGTTAATATATAAATTATTTGTTCATGCCACAATATTACTGAAATATTGCTAAGCTTGGCATTAAACTCCAATTAATTGATTTATTTTAGCTTGTAGCAGGAAGTGCAATTCAAGCCTTTGAAGAAGTTTGTCCAGAGAGAATAGATTTGGTCCATAAGAATTACCGTAAACTGTGTAATCTGTTGGTAGATGTAGAGGAATGGGGACAAGTTGTTATTGTTAATATGTTGACCAGATATGCTAGGACTCAATTTATTGATCCTAATAATACAGTAAGTATGGAAATATTTTTTAATTATTATTAATTAAGTCTCCCAAACAAAGTTTGGGAGACTTATTGTTTTTGCTCGGTTTCTTATTATTATTATTATTATTATTATTATTATTATTATTATTATTATTCTTATTCTTCTTCTTCTTCTCTTTCTCTTTCTCCTTTCTTTCCGCGGACCATGAACTTGTCCACGGCAGAGTTCACTGGACAGAATTTCATGAAACTTTGTTGAGTTATAGATATATGTTTCTAGTTGGTCCTAAAGTTTTCAGCTTTGTGGTAAAGGGGGTCAAAGTCATATTTTGAGGGGTTCAAAGGGGGTGGGGGTTACTATAGAATCCTATGGGAAAGTTGAAATTTCGTACATTAATGTTGATAACTTCTAAATGAATAATGATAGAGACATAAAATTTGACATATTGATAGGTCACCATTAGAGGAGCAATTCTGAGTTTTCAAAATTTTTGAGATGTCTGCCATTTTCAAAATGGTTGCCAAAACACGGTATCAAAAATGGGCGGTAAAAATTCAACATTGTCCGATATCATCAAAATTTGATATGTGGGTAGATAATGATGTCCCGAATTGATTGCCGACATTGAAAATTTTTTACTGGTCGCCATTTTCAAAATGGCCGCCACAATACCGCACAAATTCAACATTGTCCGATTTCAACACCATTTCATATATGGGTAGATTATGATGTCCCGAATTGATTCCTGATATCGAAAAATTTCTACTGGTCGCCATTTTAAAAATGGCCACCACAATACCGCACAAATTCAACATTGTCCGATTTCAACGACATTTCATATGTGGGTAGATTATGATGTCCCGAAATGATTCCTGACATCGAAAAATTTCTACCGGTCGCCATTTTCAAAATGGCCACCACAATGCTGCACAAATTCAACATTGTTCGATTTCAACGTCCTGAATTGATTCCCGACATTGAACAATTTCTACCGGTCTCCATTTTCAAAATGGCCGCCACAATACCGCAAAAATTCAACATTGTTCGATTTCAAAGGTAGCTTGTAATTTATTTTTTAAACCAGTTGTCTGTGGCCGGTTTGGGAGACTTCATAATCATTAGATTATAATCATATCTTGTTGTAAGTGCTATTCTATTTAAGCATAGCTACCAAACAGGGAAGTATTGAGGTCGTCGTCGTCGTGACTTGCGACAGGTCTGTGGTTTTCTCCGGGTACAATAACACTGACCGCCATGATATAACTGAAATATTGTTAAAACACCAAAACCACTACCCCAAATAAGAAAGGATTTTTAAACTGTTTAATGAGTTGGTCAAACCAAAGACTGTAAAATTGATAATATTTGCTGCTTCTTCACTAAGCATGCAGCATTATGAAGTAAGATAGAAGATTGGTTGGGTCAGAATCAGAATAATGTGTCTGAGTGAGGCAACGGTTTCAGTGAACTAGGACTATAAAAATCCAACTAAGTGTGCTGGTCTGGTACAAAGCAGACATCATTATCATCTCATCAAAATGTAATTTGTTCTCCTCATGATATATCCAAAAATAAGTGCACTTGGTGTTAAACAACAAGCACTTGATATTTATATAATGACAGAGACAAATATTAAAGTTATTTATAATAAAAATAGAATGTATATTAACTATTGCATGCACAATTTGAATGTGAATGTCAGACATTTAAATATCAAAATGATGTCTAGTCAAAATATTGTCTTATTGACTTCATCCTGCTGAGACAGATTATTTAAAACACTGAGAATTCCTGATTTTCTGTTTTACTATCTGACAGGATACTGCTAAAGAATCTAAAAGTTTCTATGAAGATTCAGACAAAGATGAGGAAGAACAAGAAGCGAAAGAAAAGAAAGAGGCAACCTATGTAATGGATACTGATCATAGATTACTGTTGAGACAAGCTAAACCACTACTGAATAGTAGGAATTCTGCTGTATGTATTACAAGTTAAACCACTACTGAATAGTAGGAATTCTGCTGTATGTATTACAAGCTAAACCACTACTGAATAGTAGGAATTCTGCTGTATGTATTACAAGCTAAACCACTACTGAATAGTAGGAATTCTGCTGTATGTATTACAAGCTAAACCACTACTGAATAGTAGGAATTCTGCTGTATGTATTACAAGCTAAACCACTACTGAATAGTAGGAATTCTGCTGTATGTATTACAAGCTAAACCACTACTGAATAGTAGGAATTCTGCTGTATGTATTACAAGCTAAACCACTACTGAATAGTAGGAATTCTGCTGTATGTATTACAAGTTAAACCACTACTGAATAGTAGGAATTCTGCTGTATGTATTACAAGTTAAACCACTACTGAATAGTAGGAATTCTGCTGTATGTATTACAAGTTAAACCACTACTGAATAGTAGGAATTCTGCTGTATGTATTGCAAGCTAAACCACTACTGAATAGTAGGAATTCTGCTGTATGTATTGCAAGCTAAACCACTACTGAATAGTAGGAATTCTGCTGTATGTATTACAAGCTAAACCACTACTGAATAGTAGGAATTCTGCTGTATGTATTACAAGCTAAACCACTACTGAATAGTAGGAATTCTGCTGTATGTATTACAAGCTAAACCACTACTGAATAGTAGGAATTCTGCTGTATATATTACAAGCTAAGCCACTACTGAATAGTAGGAATTCTGCTGTATGTATTACAAGCTAAACCACTACTGAATAGTAGGAATTCTGCTGTATGTATTACAAGCTAAACCACTACTGAATAGTAGGAATTCTGCTGTATGTATTACAAGCTAAACCACTACTGAATAGTAGGAATTCTGCTGTATGTATTACAAGCTAAACCACTACTGAATAGTAGGAATTCTGCTGTATGTATTACAAGTTAAGCCACTACTGAATAGTAGGAATTCTGCTGTATGTATTACAAGCTAAACCACTACTGAATAGTAGGAATTCTGCTGTATGTATTACAAGCTAAGCCACTACTGAATAGTAGGAATTCTACTGTATGTAATACAAGCTAAACCACTACTGAATAGTAGGAATTCTACTGTATGTATTACAAGCTAAACCACTACTGAATAGTAGGAATTCTGCTGTATGTATTACAAGCTAAACCACTACTGAATAGTAGGAATTCTGCTGTATGTATTACAAGCTAAACCACTACTGAATAGTAGGAATTCTGCTGTATGTATTACAAGCTAAACCACTACTGAATAGTAGGAATTCTGCTGTATGTATTACAAGCTAAACCACTACTGAATAGTAGGAATTCTGCTGTATGTATTACAAGCTAAACCACTACTGAATAGTAGGAATTCTGCTGTATGTATTACAAGCTAAACCACTACTGAATAGTAGGAATTCTGCTGTATGTATTACAAGCTAAACCACTACTGAATAGTAGGAATTCTGCTGTATGTATTACAAGCTAAACCACTACTGAATAGTAGGAATTCTGCTGTATGTAATACAAGCTAAACCACTACTGAATAGTAGGAATTCTGCTGTATGTATTACAAGTTAAACCACTACTGAATAGTAGGAATTCTGCTGTATGTATTACAAGCTAAACCACTACTGAATAGTAGGAATTCTGCTGTATGTATTACAAGCTAAACCACTACTGAATAGTAGGAATTCTGCTGTATGTATTACAAGCTAAACCACTACTGAATAGTAGGAATTCTGCTGTATGTATTACAAGTTAAACCACTACTGAATAGTAGGAATTCTGCTGTATGTATTACAAGCTAAACCACTACTGAATAGTAGGAATTCTGCTGTATGTATTACAAGCTAAACCACTACTGAATAGTAGGAATTCTGCTGTATGTATTACAAGCTAAACCACTACTGAATAGTAGGAATTCTGCTGTATGTATTACAAGTTAAGTCACTACTGAATAGTAGGAATTCTGCTGTATGTATTACAAGCTAAACCACTACTGAATAGTAGGAATTCTGCTGTATGTATTACAAGCTAAACCACTACTGAATAGTAGGAATTCTGCTGTATGTATTACAAGTTAAGTCACTGCTGAATAGTAGGAATTCTGCTGTATGTATTACAAGCTAAACCACTACTGAATAGTAGGAATTCTGCTGTATGTATTACAAGCTAAACCCCTATTGAATAATAGAAATTCTGCTGTATGTATTACAAGCTAAACCACTACAGAATAGTAGAAATTCTGCTGTATGTATTACAAGCTAAACCACTACTGAATAGTAGGAATTCTGCTGTATGTATTACAAGCTAAACCACTACTGAATAGTAGGAATTCTGCTGTATGTATTACAAGCTAAACCACTATTGAATAGTAGGAATTCTGCTGTATGTATTACAAGCTAAACCACTACTGAATAATAGGAATTCTGCTGTATGTATTACAAGCTAAACCACTATTGAATAATAGAAATTCTGCTGTATGTATTGCAAGCTAAGCTACTTCTGAAAAGTAGGAATTCTACTGTATGTATTACAAGTTAAGCCACTACAGAATAGTAGAAATTCTGCTGTATGTATTACAAGCTAAACCACTACTGAATAGTAGGAATTCTACTGTATGTATTACAAGTTAAGCCACTACTGAATAGTGGAAATTCTGCTGTATGTATTACAAGCTAAGCCACTTCTGAATAGTAGGAATTCTGCTGTGTGTATTACAAGTTAAGCCACTATTGAATACTAGGAATTCTACTGTATGTATTACAAGCTAAACCACTACTGAATAGTAGAAATTCTGCTGTATGTATTACAAGCTAAACCACTACTGAATAGTAGGAATTCTACTGTATGTATTACAAGTTAAGCCACTACTGAATAGTAGAAATTCTGCTGTATGTATTACAAGCTAAGCCACTTCTGAATACTAGGAATTCTACTGTATGTATTACAAGTTAAGCCACTACTGAATAGTAGGAATTCTACTGTATGTATTACAAGTTAAGCCACTACTGAATAGTAGGAATTCTACTGTATGTATTACAAGTTAAGCCACTACTGAATAGTAGAAATTCTGCTGTGTATTACAAATTAAGCCACTACTGAATAGTAGGAATTATACTGTATGTATTACAAGCTAAACCACTACTGAATAGTAGGAATTCTACTGTATGTATTACATGCTAAGCTACTACTAAATAGTAGGAATTATATTGTATGTATTATAAACCACTACTGAATAGTAGGAATTCTACTGTATGTATTACAAGTTAAGCCACTACTGAATAGTAGGAATTCTACTGTATGTATTACATGCTAAGCTACTACTAAATAGTAGGAATTTTATTGTATGTATTATAAACCACTACTGAATACTAGGAATTCTACTGTATGTATTGCAAGTTAAGCCACTACTGAATAGTAGAAATTCTGCTGTATGTATTACAAGCTAAGCCACTTCTGAATAGTAGGAATTCTACTGTATGTATTACAAGCTAAACCACTACTGAATACTAGGAATTCTACTGTATGTATTACAAGTTAAGTCACTACTGAATAGTAGGAATTCTACTGTATGTATTACAAGTTAAGCCACTACTGAAAAGTAGGAATTCTACTGTATGTATTACAAGTTAAGCCACTACTGAATAGGAAGAATTCTGCTGTATGTATTACAAGTTAAGCCACTACTGAATAGTGGAAATTCTGCTGTATGTATTACAAGCTAAGCCACTTCTGAATAGTAGGAATTCTGCTGTGTGTATTACAAGTTAAGCCACTATTGAATACTAGGAATTCTACTGTATGTATTACAAGCTAAACCACTACTGAATAGTAGAAATTCTGCTGTATGTATTACAAGCTAAACCACTACTGAATAGTAGGAATTCTACTGTATGTATTACAAGTTAAGCCACTACTGAATAGTAGAAATTCTGCTGTATGTATTACAAGCTAAGCCACTTCTGAATACTAGGAATTCTACTGTATGTATTACAAGTTAAGCCACTACTGAATAGTAGGAATTCTACTGTATGTATTACAAGTTAAGCCACTACTGAATAGTAGGAATTCTACTGTATGTATTACAAGTTAAGCCACTACTGAATAGTAGAAATTCTGCTGTGTATTACAAATTAAGCCACTACTGAATAGTAGGAATTATACTGTATGTATTACAAGCTAAACCACTACTGAATAGTAGGAATTCTACTGTATGTATTACATGCTAAGCTACTACTAAATAGTAGGAATTATATTGTATGTATTATAAACCACTACTGAATAGTAGGAATTCTACTGTATGTATTACAAGTTAAGCCACTACTGAATAGTAGGAATTCTACTGTATGTATTACATGCTAAGCTACTACTAAATAGTAGGAATTTTATTGTATGTATTATAAACCACTACTGAATACTAGGAATTCTACTGTATGTATTGCAAGTTAAGCCACTACTGAATAGTAGAAATTCTGCTGTATGTATTACAAGCTAAGCCACTTCTGAATAGTAGGAATTCTACTGTATGTATTACAAGCTAAACCACTACTGAATACTAGGAATTCTACTGTATGTATTACAAGTTAAGTCACTACTGAATAGTAGGAATTCTACTGTATGTATTACAAGTTAAGCCACTACTGAAAAGTAGGAATTCTACTGTATGTATTACAAGTTAAGCCACTACTGAATAGGAAGAATTCTGCTGTATGTATTACAAGTTAAGCCACTACTGAATAGTAGGAATTCTACTGTATGTATTACAAGTTAAGCCACTACTGAATAGTAGAAATTCTGCTGTGTATTACAAATTAAGCCACTACTGAATAGTAGGAATTCTACTCTATGTATTACAAGTTAAGCCACTACTGAATAGTAGGAATTCTACTGTATGTATTACAAGTTAAGCCACTACTGAATAGTAGAAATTCTGCTGTGTATTACAAGTTAAGCCACTACTGAATAGTAGGAATTCTACTGTATGTATTACATGCTAAGCTACTACTAAATAGTAGGAATTATATTGTATGTATTATAAACCACTACTGAATAGTAGGAATTCTACTGTATGTATTACAAGTTAAGCCACTACTGAATAGTAGGAATTCTACTGTATGTATTACATGCTAAACTACTACTAAATAGTAGGAATTTTATTGTATGTATTATAAACCACTACTGAATACTAGGAATTCTACTGTATGTATTGCAAGTTAAGCCACTACTGAATAGTAGGGATTATGCTGTATGTATTACAAGCTAAACCACTACTGGATAGTAGGAATTCTACTGTATGTATTACAAGTTAAGCCACTACTGAATAGTAGAAATTCTGCTGTATGTATTACAAGCTAAGCCACTTCTGAATAGTAGGAATTCTACTGTATGTATTACAAGCTAAACCACTACTGAATACTAGGAATTCTACTGTATGTATTACAAGTTAAGCCACTACTGAATAGTAGGAATTCTACTGTATGTATTACAAGTTAAGCCACTACTGAATAGTAAGAATTCTGCTGTATGTATTACAAGTTAAGCCACTACTGAATAGTAGGAATTATACTGTATGTATTACAAGCTAAACCACTACTGAATACTAGGAATTCTACTGTATGTATTACAAGTTAAGCCACTACTGAATAGTAGGAATTCTACTGTATGTATTACAAGTTAAGCCACTACTGAATAGTAGGAATTCTACTGTATGTATTACAAGTTAAGCCACTACTGAATAGTAGGAATTCTGCAGTATGTATTACACGCTAAGCTACTACTAAATAGTGTGAATTATATTGTATGTATTATAAACCACTACTGAATAGTAGGGATTCTGCTGTATGTATTACAAGCTAAGCCACTACTGAATAGTAGGGATTCTGCTGTATGTATTACAAGTTAAACCACTATTGAATAGTAGGAAATCTGCTGTTTGTATTACCGTATTTTACGCTGGCTTCGACCTATCGTCCACATCGACCTATACAAGGATGAAGTTAAAAAAATCTGGAATCCCTAAAAAAAATCTCGATAAAAATGACGATTTTGTTTACAGTATACCTTGAATTTGTTGTAGGTTTTTTTTTTCTGAATAAGAAGACTGAAATCATCGATGTTCTTGGGGAATAAAAGTATACTAACAAGGGGTGCAATTCCGGGGAAAAAATGTTCAACATCCGAAAAAAATCAATAATATTCAATGATTGAAGTGTTAGCGAAAATCAGTTCAATAATGAATTGTATAATAAAATATATACTATAAAAAATGTATGTTGTTGAAAAAAAATCACAGGATGGATCGTTTTACAATATAAAATTATTGTCACAAAATATCTAAATATAGCTATATAGGTTTTCCATCTAACACGAGCATGCGCACGGGGTTGTAGTAAAAAATGGCGGTTGCATTACATCTCACAATAATTTGAATACACGTGGAGAACAAGCTTTTTATACTAAATATACTGGAAAATAATTATCGATTTCGTTAAACTAGAATGTTCTACACTTGAATTGGTCAATTAGGAACAAATAAAATAATCACCACGAGATAATCAACACAGGTGAACATCAGTCGGCACTTAATTATCCTGATCAGCTGATTGAAAATTTACTGGACCGAGACATCACATAATTTGTGTACTACTAATTAAACACAGTTTAAAGGTATGTCAATAAAACTGCACAAGGTGATACATTGTTTTGACAGCTTGATTATTTTATTGTATGGACATCCGTTTACCATCTATTGTGACACCCACACTGGGCCACAGATGGCCTGATTTGAATGTCATCGATGTCTGGCTTTACAATTCAGACTCCTCATAAAAAACAAGTTTAAAAACAAAATTTTATTTAATTTAATTTTCATAATTATTTCGTTTATGACACATAAGAATAGTATTCTTGAGTTAATACTTACATATACTTACCGAAGAACATCGTTATAGGACAAATGTTTACCGATGACGCGATGTGAAAAAAAAACACAAAAAAAGTTTGATGTGACGATACTTACCCAAGTTGTCATCGGCATCCTCGACCTATGGAATGCTTCGACCTATCTTAGTATTTCCCAAAAAATTTAGCCGAAAAGCAGCAATTCGACCTATCGTCCCCATCGACCTATAGTCCGTAAAATACGGTACAAGCTAAACCAATAATAGGAATTCTGTTTTTAAAACTGAATAATATGAATTATGTTGTACATCATGTATGTATTACAACCTTCACCACTTCTTAAAACTAAGAATTGTGCTGTGTATTATTTGCAGGTCGTAATGTCAGTAGCTCAGTTATATTACCACTGTGCCCCTAAGACAGAAGTGACAGTTGTTGCCAAATCATTGATCAGACTACTTAGAAGTCACAAGTAAGTAAACATATATTATACAAATACTATGCTCTAGAATATATGGTACTTATTTTTTATATGCTCATTCATTACCCCTTTGCATTGAAAATCCAATACTATACTCCATTACAAGGGTTTATGGTGTTTAATGGCACTTTCAACAATATTTCAGTTATATCGTGGCTGTCAGTTTTATTGGTGGAGGAAACTGGAGTACCCGGATAAAACCACCAACCTGTCGCAAGTCACTGACAAACTTTATCACATAATGTTGTATCAAGTACACCTCGCCATGAACGGGGTTCGAACTCACATTTATAGTGGTGATAGGCACTGATTGCACATGTAGTTGTAAATCCAACTACCATAAGATCACGACCACAAGGACCCCTAAATTACAAGGTAAATGGTCCATGTTTTATATTCTCCCTTGACAAATGGAATGAATGAATACTCCCTTGACTTTCTCTACAGAGATTTAATATTATGTGTTCACCATCTTTGTTTCTAATTATAACTTAAGTCGTTTACCTCACTTCATTAATTTTACCTCTACATTTTTAATATTTGAGATATGTTTGTGAGTTAAATATCACAGGGTTGTCTTACATCATCTCCCAATGCATCATCTTAATTTTACTTACCAGTTGACAATATGAAGAATTTTGAGGGCATCCACCTGTGACCTACCGAACAATTGAAAATGTGAAGAATTTCGAGGACATCCACCTGTAACCTAACGAACAATTGAAAATTTGACTAAATGTTATGTTGCTATAACAACTTCTAAATACTAGATCAGTAACCAAATAACTCTAAAGGAAATGTAATTGTTGAATTGACCCATGCATGGGTGATGCATCTTCGCTAGCCAAGGGTTACGATCCGCTCTACTCAACTTCACCCTTGGCATCGTTAGTCGGATTTTCGTAATTCCTGCGCACTGCCACCTGCTGGATTTTGACAGTTACGCCCGTTGTAATGATGTCATTTTCAGCCAATCGACGCGAGGCTTTCATTTCCTTTCGCTTGAATGCCCTGAAAATTGACTCGAGATTATAATATGGCTGATTTTCAAGCGAAGATTTGACGAGGCTCATACTGTTATTCAATGGTAAGCTAGTGCTTTTATTTCAAACTTACATTATTTTTTTTGTTGACATTTTTCGTACAGAACATGTGCTTTTTGTAAAGCGTGTTCTGATTGGTTGCAGCTACCACTATCACCGTGTGACCTCGAAAATCGGTCTAACGATGCCAAGGGTGAAGATGAGTAGAACGGATCGTAACCCTTGGCTAGGGAAGATGGGATGATGAGGAGAGAGTACATTAGTGTTTTCAGCCATGGGTTTCAAATGATGGTTTGTTGTACACTTACAATTTATGTTATAAATGTTCTATTATATTACAGAGGAGTACCATTCCAATAAGGATTAGTAATTTTAGGTTGGAACTAGTCTTTTGGACTAACTGTTAAGTTAGTAAATTTTAAATTTATTGTAACCTTATACAACGAATAGTTTTTATGTCTGTTTTATTTTTAAATTTACAATATAAATTTTTCTATTATATTGCAGAGAAGTACAGTATATAGTTTTGAGTAACATAGCCACCATGTCTATACACAGAAAGGTAAATATTGATATTTTATCGTAGAATTATATACTTACCATGTGTATACACATGAAATTAAAGTAAATTTTGACATTTTTATCATAGATTGAAGAGAGATAGCCACTACATGAAAGTAAGACGATCAAAATATCCAAAACAGAAAAAAATGATTTGTCTGAATATTGTTTATTTATGATGGTTTTGAAAGTACAGAAAATACCTTAAGAAACGAGATCAAAGGTACAGAATACATAGGTTATGTTCCATCAGAATATATTTTTGTCTTACGGTATTTTCATATATTTGTTTTTAAGTCATGCATTTTATTTTCACAGGGTATGTTTGAACCCTTTTTGAAGAGTTTTTACATTAGATCCAGTGACCCAACTCACATCAAGTTATTGAAGGTAAAATATAGTTAAAAGTAGCGATAATATGACATAAAGAAACCAATTTGTCAACCACTTTGTATATTTGAAATTTCAATTTTAATTTTAATTTTCAGCAATTTCAGGATTATAAAATCAAGAGTATTGAGATTGTGCATGATAGAATGTTTGATTTTCACACACCTTCAACCGTAAATATTTAGACGTTATTTTCTAAAACATATACAATTAAACCTGTATTAAGAGGTCACCTATGGGACAATTAAAAGTGGCCTTATATGACATGTGACCTCTTAGAAGAGGTTCAATTCATATGAAATTTTCTATGACAGGACAAGAGAAAGGGGACATTTTAAGACAGGTGACTGCTTAATAGAGGTGACCATACAGGCAGGTTTGACTGTATACAGTCTATCCAAATAGTCAGTCCACTTCAAACTACAGTTGACTCTCATTGTCTCGAATTCGGTTGACTCGAATTTCCGGTTGAGTCGAATTGTTATCGAAGTCCCGAACTTCGTTGTGTATAAATATATATAATTTGACTCCTGTTGAGTCGAATTCGGATGAGTCGAAATTTCGGTTGTCTCGAATAAAAGTTTTGGTCCCGAGATGTAGAAAGCCATATTATTTACATTCGTTTAGTCAAATTTACCTGTCAAAACATGTGTATTACCTTGGGATTAAAATCGGATCACAGGTGAAACATCCGGTCATTGAATTTGACATTTTTACCTTAGGCTATTTCACATGTTTATTTCACAATCTGTAAAATTAATTAGTGATAATATTTGAATTGGCTTGGTATTATGACACAGGTTAGATGTGTACAATAAAAAATTATCGATTCATAATAAGTGCGCTTGGGTCGGCATACATCAATGATTATGAAAAGTACACAAAGGAAGCGTTTTATCTATTGAATTATTTGTCGGAAATTAATTTTGATTAAAGAAGAATAGTTTTCTTCTACACTCTATTGAATAATAAAAACACACAATTTATTGTAAATAAACAGTATTGCACAAAGAAAAATACGTCATGATGGGTGAAGTTTAATGACAATGCAACAGGTGAAAAACATAAACAAAACAGATAAACATATCCATTCACACAAAAAAAGATATCTAGAAGCTATCAGTCGTTTCACAAGATTCAAAGAATTTAACAGAGAGAAAAAACAGCAACAAAAACATCGAATATGTTTAAAATCGTTCCGAGAATAGGGACATGCGATGCTGGTTTTAACTCTTCAAAATTTCGCTCGAGTTGTCTCCCTTTCGTCGTTAAACAAACTACACTTCCGGTATCTTCGTAGCTCCTCTTGAGTCGAACTACGGTTGACTCGAATATTTTCCATGGTCCCATCGAATTCGAGATAACGAGAGTCAACTGTATATCAAACTGTCTAGTTTTCTTACTATTTATCTGATTGGGAGCCCTGTGGTTGTTTTTATAAATCTATGTCTGAATTTATTTATACAATTACAAAATATATGTACAATGTAATAGAAATTATGATGTTTAAAACACAATTGTTTTTTTTTTATTGTAGTTGGAAATTTTGACAAACCTGGCCACAGAAACTAATATTTCCACAATTTTGAGAGAACTACAGGTAATTCATAGAAATATATATTTTTTTATGTAATTAATCATGTAAAATATAATAAAACTGTGTGAATACATTAGACATGTATACTTATAGGAAACATGGAAAGTTTATATCTTGAAAACATGATACTGTATTCCCAAAATATGGATGATAAGGCCTTGTAAAATTAATTATCTGGTTCTCAGATAATGACTTTCAAAAAATTGATGAGGGAGGGAGGGTATTTAATTTTTGTATTTATATGCATATTGATCCAATCTTTAGGTTCCATTTTATCGATTATTACCATTCGGAATTACCGGAAGTAACGACTTCGTACAATCAAGAGGAAAACACAAGAGTGTACTGAATCCCTTCAACGTGAAATTGGAGTTGTCTCTCTTTGATCAATTCAAGTTAAAAGGCACGAAAATTTGAATGTGGACTTTTTTACCATTGTATTTATTTTTGTTTGGTGATAAATACAAGCCAGCGGCCGATTTTTTGCCGATGCGGCGATATCTGAGAACCAGATAATTAATTTTACATGGCCTAATCATGAATACCCAAATATGAAATATTTCTTAATTTGTGATGTCATTTAAAATAATGATATAATTTTCAGCCAATCAGCTCAAGGCATTCATTTCACCTCATGTCAAAATCTGCATATGCACACATTTGACTGAAAACACTAAAAGTATCCTAAAATTTGTTCTTATGTGGCAATTTTTGGCAGTCCCTTTTTGGCCAAATTTACACATGTCCATTTTATTTTACATTTTTGCAACAGAAAACAAGAAAACAAGTTTTTGGTACATACATTATGATTGGTTGCAGCTATCTATGGCTGTGTCCAGTTAATTTGTCTGGCAGTACATACATGTATGTGCGAAGTAAAATATATCAGGAATTTTATTTTGTTGATGGGTGTTCTATGCCTTTTTAATAGTTTTCTAACAGAACCATATACAGAATACAATGAAACCTGTCTAAACTGAACCCTGGGTAAACAGATTCTGTATAAACTGAACTCTGGGTAAACAGATCCTGTATAAACTGAACCCTGGGTAAACTGAACCCTGGGTAAACAGATCCTGTATAAACTGAACCCTGGGTAAACAGATCGTGTATAAACTGAACCCTGGGTAAACAGATCCTGTATAAACTGAACCCTGGGTAAACAGATTCTGTATAAACTGAACCCTGGGTAAACAGATCCTGTATAAACTGATCCCTGGGTAAACAGATCCTGTATAAACTGAACCCTGGGTAAACAGATCCTGTATAAACTGAACTTGAAATGAAGTCCAAATGTAGGAAATCTTTGTTAATTTGACATGTATAATAAACCGAACACTAGTGTATTCCGAATACAAAAGTTGGTCCCAAGGAGGTTCGTTTTAGACAGGATAGACTGTATTAAATATGTATTCATTTTGACTCATTTGCATTACGCTATTGAATTACACATTCTTAATTTTAGACATATGTGACGAGTACAGACAAAGAGTTTGCAGCTGCTACCATTCAAGCAATAGGGAGATGTGCTAGTAATATATCAGAAATAACAGACACATGTCTAAACGGTCTAGTCCATTTGATGTCTAACAGGGATGGTAAGATTTTAACTTAAGATTTTTGTATAGTCTAAACGGTCTAGTCCATTTGATGTCTAACAGGGATGGTAAGATTTTAATTTAAGATTTTTGTATAGTCTAAACGGTCTAGTCCATTTGATGTCTAACAGGGAAGGTAAGATTTTAACTTAGATTTTTGTATAGTCTAAACGGTCTAGTCCATTTGATGTCTAACAGGGATGGTAAGATTTTAATTTAAGATTTTTGTATAGTCTAAACAGTCTAGTCCATTTGATGTCTAACAGGGATGGTAAGATTTTAACTTAGATTTTTGTATAGTCTAAACGGTCTAGTCCATTTGATGTCTAACAGGGATGGTAAGATTTTAACTTAGATTTTTGTATAGTCTAAACGGTCTAGTCCATTTGATGTCTAACAGGGATGGTAAGATTTTAACTTTTGTATAGTCTAAACGGTCTAGTCCATTTGATGTCTAACAGGGATGGTAAGATTTTAACTTAGATTTTTGTATAGTCTAAACGGTCTAGTCCATTTGATGTCTAACAGGGATGGTAAGATTTTAACTTAGATTTTTGTATAGTCTAAATGGTCTAGTCCATTTGATGTCTAACAGGGATGGTAAGATTTTAACTTAGATTTTTGTATAGTCTAAATGGTCTAGTCCATTTGATGTCTAACAGGGATGGTAAGATTTTAACTTAGATTTTTGTATAGTCTAAATGGTCTAGTCCATTTGATGTCAAAACAGGGATGGTAAGAATTTAATTTTGAATTATATCTTATAGCTGGTCTACATGTAAATTATGGTACACATGTGTAGAAAATACAATTTCAGAGAGGAAGAAAAAAATCAAGCTTCATAATGGGGTTTATGAGTGACTTACACATTGTTGAATTAAAGCCCTATAGTTCATAATTCGTTCTTTAAATCAAGTTTTGTCATTTCATAGTAAATTTTCTTACAATTTTATCACAAAATGTCTCGGTTAATATAAATATTTTAAATATCGAAAAATGAAAATTGAATTAATTTCTTTTTAGAGTGTGGAAGTTCCCATTGAATGTACAGAAAATGTGTTTTAGATCTATGTTTAAGTAAAATGATCATATGAAATATGTTGATATTACAGAAAGTGTAGTGGCGGAGAGTGTGGTTGTCATCAAGAAACTTTTACAGATGCAGGTTAGTCTCAAATCTTTTTTCCAATATACTAAATCTGTTTGGCTACTTTTACACAACTTTTTTTGTGAATTACGGTAGAAACTAGGTAGATTGTTACGTATGTAAATCCTTGTCTTCTTTCGAATGTTTTGGCCACAAGGCCTTCATCAGTGTTTTATTCTATCACACCTGTTATATGGATTTTCTTATAATTTTATTATTCAGCAAATACTAGCCATAAGGAGATATGGTTTTACACAATACATTGTATATGACATAAAAAAATGAAATACAGGGTTTCAAGATTAGAGCAATACTACTGCCCTAAGATTAAATCTTATTGTAATACCAATCTAATTAAAATTAGACGTTTGTTGTATCTTTTTTTTTCTTTTTTCTTTGGAGATAGACTAACATTTAACGACATCACGTCAGGGTTCATATTTCCAACCGACCAATCAGCAGTGAGCATACTAATTTTTTATATATCAAAATTGAGTACATGCCAAGAACTGTTGTCCAGTTGGTAAATACAGTCAAACCTGTATATCAAGGACACTCAGGGAACCTGAAAATGTTCCCTTTATGAGAAGTTGCCTTTTATATACAGGTTAAAATTATATACACTATTCATCAATTTGAAATATGAGGCTGCCCTTTATAGACAGTGATATGTTATATAGAGGTGTCCTTTAAGGCAGGTTTAACTGTAAATTTAATTGTCTATCTTATGATTGTTAGATGTTAGTGTATCTACACCAAAGAAAAAAAAACCGATGCAACAAACATCTGATTTTAATTAGATTGATTGTAATACCATCTTTATACAAAAACAAATGTCCTGATTGTATGTGGATTAGACAAGATTCTCCATTACACACCATTTCATATTTAAAGGTACATATCAACTTCCTATACACACTAAGGCTTGTTTTTGTCTTTGAGCTTGCAACTTTCTTTACAATCATTTAAAAATAACATCATCATTTCTGATAGTACTTTGGAACCTGTCTAATCCGACACACCAAGGGACCAGGGAAATGTGTTGGATTGTACAGGATGTCGGAATACTCAGGTTTTATTTAAGTTAACAAATATTTTGGGACCATACATTTTTGTCGGATTTCGAAAAACTCAGGTGTTGGATTGCACAAGTTCCACTGTATTATTAATTTTAAATGGATTCTTGACAGGAATTAATTGGAAATATTATGTTAATTTTGATTGAAATATTATCAATCGCTGTAATAGATGGTTTTTGTATTAATATATTTTATTTATACAATTTACAATAGTAAAATTTATTTAAATTTATGTAAATTATTCCAGAGAAATAAAGGGTCAAGGGTTCATCCTTACAGTTTTGCGGTATCATTCTTGTATACACAGTGTTATATTTTAGCTACCACTCTTATCTTAGTTGAAAACTTAACTCTTACTAATGCTTTTGCTTTTCTAAAGTTGAGATTCGCCAGTTCTTGATAATACTATTTTTAGAATTCTCTTGGACAACCGCCATGTGAGATTTGCGGTCACTTTGCATCCCACCCTTCGTAAACATTGGTCATTATTACTAATATTTGATCAAATGCTCATAACTTTTAACACTGAAATGCATAACTTGGCAGCAATGGTCCTTGGTTGGTCCCCATTTTGGATTGTATCTGATAGATCAGAACTCCATTCAAGATGACCAAGATTACTAAAAATAGAAAATGCTTTCATGGAACAAGGAAGCGTTATTTGAAGCCAAAATTGGTTCAGATTTTAACTATATGAGAATAATTAAGAGCTTTTTAACATATATTCCGGTTTTTTTTTGTCAAGTGCATACTTCTGTTGAATTTTGCTGATTATGAAAATAAGGCTTATTTAAGCAAATAATCATTAAAAAATCCTATTCTCTGAAACTACTGTGCCAATTTGAATCAAACTTGGCAGGATTAGTCCTTGAATTGTCCACATTTTAAATTGTATCAGATAGATCCAAACTCCCATCTAAGATGGCCACCATAACTGAAAATAGATTATACTTAAATTGACCAATCTCACCTTATTGCAAGCTGGAATCGAATAAAATTTTAACCGTAAGAGCATAATTACAAGCTGGTTCTTAGTAAACACCATAATGAAATGTACAATCATCATCTTTAAGTAAAGGTTTGTTTAGGTGAGCGATTTGAGCATCTAGTTTTTTGGGGTTTTTTTCATCAAATAATCAGACAGTTTTAACAATCATATAAGCCTATGAGTACAATGAGTGATACAGCCTCAATTTTTTTTTTTATTTTAGAATTCTTAAATTATGGGGTGTTAAGGCATGTTATAACGTTGGTCAAATTGGACATTTCCCCCCCTTTTTTTATTTGGTAAATCAAAATAACTTTACTAATGCAACTTAATTTTATTTGTCTAATTTTCAGTAATACTACCAGAACATGATATGTTGTCAATGATATATATGGGATATAGGATAAATCTTGTCACTTTTATAATATTCAGCAGCCCCCCCCCCCTTATTAAGGTCACACCTTTTGTAATGAAAAAGTGTCCTATCTAGTAAATAGATGTACATATACTTGTACCTATATATAAATATTCTGCTTTCTATGTTGCTTACTGTCCTATTTCTATCTGAAATATACACCAGATGTCACACTATAAATAGATATATGTCTATTTTTGAATGTCATCAATATTGGACTCCAACTGTATTTTTTATATACATGTACATATAGTCAGAAACATTGTTTGTTGTTAGTATAATACATATATACAAAGAAATAAAACTTTCTTCTATGTTTTGAATTTGTTGTCTCATAAATTATATTGACACTGATAGTTTAATGTTTTTAAAGAAAAAATTCTGAAACAAAAGTTTAATTTGAGCTCACATGGTCAAAGGCTTTGTCAGCTTTTGTCATCAAGTAGTGTCTGCCTTCCATCTATCACTCTTAGATTCTTAGCTTTTCACATTTTTTTTTAGATTTCTCTGAATGTTAGCGGATGTGTTACGTGATAACACATATATCCTGTGTTTTTGTAATTAATCAAATTAGTCTACTGAGGCCTAATTTGACGAACAAAAATATAAAAACTATCTTTAAGTATCATTGGTCGGGCTCATTCAAAATTTGACTTTTAATTCATTCATCAATTCAAGATAATCAGCATTAATAATGTTAGAAAGAACCAGGTAACAGTTGAGAGCAAAGTTGTCAGCTATTTGATTAATTACGGACTCCTTGGAGACTATTGTTTAGAAAAGAAATAATTTGAAAGAAAACTTTTAAAGTAACCAAATTTCATACATGCAATTACAGACAGCTTTTTTTATAATAGTTTATCAGCCAAGTACATTAGTTCATAATACAGTCAAACCTGCCCATCCAGTCACCTGTATCAAAAGGTCACTGTTTTCTTGTCCTATCCATATGTATTGAACCTCTTTTAAGAGGCTGCCTATCTTTTAAGGCCACTTTTTCTTTGTCCCATAGGTATCCTCATAATACATGTTTAACAACAACATGTATATCACACATTTCATTTAGTTTACTGTTTAGAGGTCTTTCTATGACTACAAACAATGAGGGTAATTTATTGTTGGAAAAAAATCATTGTTATAATACATATACTCATAATAGATTTTTTTATACGGGTACTTTTTGAAACTATATTTTAATAATTTTTTTAATTTTTTTTTTATCAATCACAATTGTAAGGATGAAACCTGCCTTTAATTCAGTAGCTGTGTATTTATTTAAGTAATGTTGTAATGAAAATATGTGTATAGGTACAGTAGTCTTACTTTTATAAGGCCCAGTAGTACATATATTGTATACAATATTACAGAATTATCCCTCTCATGATATACCACCCCTTTTATAAAGCCACTTTTTCATTACAACCGGAGTGACCTCATAAGAGAGGGACTACTGTATATAACTATCCCAAACTACTAATCTTAAAAACATTCTATTTATAGAAAATTTATACTTTCCTATATATAGCTTTTTATAATAATAACAAATATATTTTTGTGTCAAAGATGTAGTCAGTGTAGCAGGAAAATATTTTATTTTTAAATGATCACTGTTAAGCTTTTGCTTTAAATTTAGCGTGAAGAAGAAAAACAGGTAGTAAATATAGTTCCGATATAAAAATAATAACATGGTGATGGTTTAGTTAATTATCATATCAAAATATAAACAGGTTTTAGTTAGAAAGTATAATACAGACTCCTTATTTTGCATGTACATTTGTATGATAACATTCCACGAGGTAAAGGGTTAATTGAAATGCATATTTGAAGTTGTTACATAATTTGAGCAACAAAATATCCTTATAATACATTTTTGATTATGAAAATGAAATTTTGCATGAATTGGAATATTTCATTAGGAACATTATTTTTTGCTTACTTGAAATTGCATCAGTTCCCTGAGTGGTGTAATAGTTTTTGTGGTTGCCTCGAGTGCAGTAGATGTGGGCTCGAGCTCCAGTCAGATCAAACCAAAGTCTCTTAAATTGGTATTTCCTGCTTTTCTGCTAATCACACAACATTTAAGGAGAAAGAGCAAAGACTGGTTGTCATGGATAATGTAACCGAGTGGAGTGTTGGTCTAGTACAAAGCTTACATCATCATCTCATCGAAATAAAACTCGCTCTCACCCTGATATAGCATTTGGCTTTGAACAACAATTACTCCCTTACTATTGCTCACTTGACATGAAAGGTCACAGTAACGTTGATTATCCTGTGGCATCAGTCTGTCAAAATCAGAATTGTTATCCTTAAGCATTTTATATTTAGAACTACTCTGAAAAAATGGACCTAAAGAAATCAAATTTAGCAGCAGTGCTCCTTGAATTTTAGATTTTAATTGGGTTATCCAAAGAGAAAAATCTGTTTATTCAAATGATGATGTTTGTTGGGCAGGAGCCAAAATGTTTTAGTACCTGCTGTTTTAAGGATTTTAATTTTAGACACAAATATTCAGTGTGGTATCGTATCAATATTTGTCTTTTTGTCCTTTTTTTTGACATAGTTTAATATTAAACCCCACAATTCATTTTAGAAACTAACTGGATTGAGTGGACCCAAACTGTACATGAAGGTTGACCGGTTGAAATTTTGCTTATTACTATGTTTGTATTTGTTAAGTCAATCACACAAGATTTCTAAATTGACATGAGTAAAACATTGGGCAAACTGGTAGATATATAGGAAGGAAGACATCAATAATTGGTTTATGAACATTTTGTTCATTTCCTCAAATTTGAGGGGGCCGTTGTGATTGTATGGTAGTTGGATTTACAACTACCTGTATAATCCAACTACCTGTGCAATCAGTGCCTATCACCACTAAAGTTGTGAGTTCGAACCCCGTTCTTGGTGAGGTGTACTCGATGCAACATTATGTGATAAAGTTTGTCAGTGACTTGCAACATGTTGGTGGTTTTCTTCAGGTATTCAGGTTTCTTCCACCAATAAAACTGACCTCCACGATATAACTGAAATATTGTTGAAAGTGGCATTAAACACTATAAACCAACTAACCAATAAACCACAAAGGCCTGGCCTCACGGTCATAATACTTTTGAGCAAGAGTTTTTTACTCGTACTCCAAAATCATCCAATCGGATGTGACATTTTGATTTGATGTTTTTCAAGTAAGAATACCAAACTCCAAAGTTTTATGACTAAGGCCTGGATAGGTATCTAGAAATCAAACCTGCATCAGATGTCCTTTAGTCCTCATGATGAGCACTGGTCCTCCTGCCCAAGACCAGTAAATTGTTTTCATTTTTTTTTTTAAAGAACTATATAAAAATAACTTCAAGAATTTAATTAAAACCAGTAAATTCAAATTTTCATTACCTGGTTCTTATGTCAACATATTTCAATACTGAGCCATCCAGGCTCCTCCTTACCTGTTAAAAAAGTGATTTATTTTGAAAGAAAATTGTTATAGTGCTATATTTTAATTTTACAGCCAAGTGAACATCAAGACATTATAAAGTACATGGCCAAGATGGTTGACACTATAGCAGTACCAATGGCTAGAGCTAGTATTTTATGGCTGATTGGAGAGTATAGCGAGAGAGTACCTAAAATTGCTCCAGATGTCCTCAGAAAAATGGCTAAGAGTTTTATTAGCGAGGTATATCTACAGAATAATGGGCTGTTTTGAAACGACCACCTTGGTGGTATAATGATTGTCTTGTAATATAAAAAAAAACAACCTGCAAGAACAATCATCTCAGTGGTATAATAGTTTGCTTTCTCACCTCGAGTTGATTGTGTGTTCGATCCATCGTCAGGTGAAACCAAAGACTTTAGAATAAGTAATTGGTGCTTCTCTGCTAAGCATGGAGCATTAAGGAGTAAAAGCAGTCATGTTGAATATCCAAAATGAACCAAAAATCAGTTAAAATGTTGAGGATGACCCATGGCTAAAAAATTCTTCTCAGAATGCATGTTACATGATAAGAATGTCCCTTATATGACCTTCTAAACTGATTTTTTTTAAAATTGATTGAAATCCAAGATGGCTGCCACTACAGGACAAAGTTTTAGCATAGTCCTACAGTATGCTAGAGGAATAAAAAAAAAAAAAAAAAAATCTGAAGCCACTAAGCTATTTGAAAACGAACTTGGCTTGAATGTTCCATGGATGGCCCTGTTTTAGATGTGATTTAGTGTCGATCGGAAATTCAAGATGGCCACCACTGCAGTACATGGTTTTTACATAGGGCTAAATGTATTTTTTTTTCTCAGAAACTAGAAATTTGATTGAACCCAAACTGTACATTGGCTACCATCACAGGACAAAGTTTTAATATAGGACCCAAAGAGAAGATTATTTTAGCTTCTCAATTCAACATAGTAATTATTATTTTGCAGGAGGACATTGTCAAATTACAGATTATAAACTTAGCTGCCAAGCTGTGTATTACCAATCCTAAGCAGACAAAACTTTTATGTCAGTATGTGTTCAACCTGGCCAAATACGATCAAAATTACGACATCAGAGATAGGTGTCGATTTCTACGTCAGATGATTTTACCTGGAGAGAAAGCAAGTGCCCTGGCAAAATATGCCAAGAAAATATTTCTGGCCACAAAACCAGCACCTGTTCTGGAATCCAAGTTCAAGGGTAAGTATTGTTACAATCTTCATAAAGCTTACCAGGGACCATCGTGGCCGTGATCGTATGGTAGTTGGATTTACAACTACCTATGCAATCAGTGCCTATCACCACTGATGTTGTGAGAGAGCTCCAGATAATTTTCAAGTCCAAAGGGTAATTACCCCCTACTTTTGAAAATGATGGGTATTTGCATATTTCCTTTGCACTGTTATACTCTCTACTTCAGAAAAGATTGCTTACATGTACACTTTTAAAATTATGTTTGACACAAGTGTTATTCAATAAATGCAGGATGCAAGTGAAATGTATATCTCTGTTTAATTTGACATGATTGTGTCATGTTTGTTAATAAAATGTTGTAAATATTTTGTTTTTTGATCGTCGACTTCGGCAGTTTTCACAGCCGTTTTGATAATGTCATCAATGATTCCTTTAACTATACTTTCACTAGACACAGATGAAACTGTCAGGAACTTAAGTATAGAATTTTCCGTAGCGCTCTTGCGCTTAGTAGTGTGCTTATTCATGTTCTTGCTCATTTTCGGTAATCCCTCATTTTCAACGAACAACGTGTTCCCAAATTTACTTTTGTTTTAGTTCTTACTTATTACGTAAACCGCATTTATTTGTAATATTGACCGTGATTGGATGATTTATCGTAAACATCCAATCAGATCTCTTTTGACATCGATGCTTAGAAAGGCAAACATTCGGTACCCCTCGGATGTATATGCTCTCTCCTTCGAAAAGTATAAAGGGAAGTAATTACGGGGAATTTCTCAAAGACAAAAATGTATTGTTATGTACACGACTGCACAAGTACGCTCCGAATTTGGAAAGTTTGCTTACACAGCAATATGTATGCGTAATGTGTACACTCTGATCTGATAATACTTGCATTTTTACTCGTTTTCATAGTGTAAAAAATGCAAATACGCAGCTTATCTGGAGCTCTGTTGTGAGTTCGAATCTCGATCAGGGCGAGGTGTACAATATTATGTGATAAAGTTTGTCAGTGACTTGGGACAGGTCGCTGGTTTTCTCCGGGTCCTCCGGTTTTCCCCCACCAATAAAACTGACCTCCACGATATAACTGAAATATTGTTGAAAGTGGCGTCAAACAAACAACCAAACATCATAAAGCTTACCCATCAAGATAAAGTTATGCGACTTCCATTATCATAATGAATTATAATAAAACTGTTTTCCTATTATGGTTAACTGTATCAGTAGCGTAATGGTTAGCATGCTTGCCGAGTGCAGTAGATTATTGGTTCAAGCCCTAGTTGGATCAAACCATAGACTATTAATTTTGTATTTATTACTTCTCCACTAAACAAGCAGCATTAAGGAGTAAGAACAAAGAATTTGGACTCGGAATCAGAATTATGTGTATGAATAGAGTGACATGTCTGCACACATACCATTGTTTCAATGAACTAGCATTATAAAAATCCAACTAAGCATGTTGATCCAGTACAGAGAGGACATCATCATCATCTCATCGAAATGTAACTTGTTCACACCATGATATAGCTGAAACATTGCTTACTTGGTGTTAAACAGCAATCATTCACTCATGTTATAATAAATAGTAACAAATTAAAAATGTCAAGATGCAAAATGGATTAATAACACATGATATTTCTGGTGTTATTAGGACAGACATTTTTTTTATTGTCTTAAGTAAGCTTAGTAAACTCCTTTTATTTTGGCTTTTGGTTTTCTTTCATATCTAATTGGATATTCATGTATTTCATTATAAATATCAAAATGTTGGGTTTTTTTCAGATCGTGAACAGTTTCAGCTTGGTACACTTTCACACATATTAAATACTAGAGCTACAGGATACCAGGAGCTACCAGACTGGCCTGAAGTAGCACCAGATTCCTCTGTCAGAAACATTGAACTCCCTAATCTATTTGATGAACCGACTAAACCAAAGACAAGAGAAAAGAAGAAAGTTGCCAAGAAGGAAACATCATTTTATTCTGATGAATCTAGTTCTGTTGGTATGTAAACTTTATCTTGTTATCTTAAAAAATGCAAAGTGTGTGAACAAATTTAGTGACAGAATAGAATCCCTTAAAAGGAATAAATGTTTATGTTCTTGACCCCAACATTAGTAGCCCTCTTAACTACATAAAATGTTTAGAAATTAGAATCGCCCTGAGCAGTGCTTAAATTTGCACTCTCTTTTCCGAAATTTTGTTTAGGATTTTGCAAAGTTGCCCAAAGTCGACTCTGAATTGTCCGAAGTTGACTCTGAATTTCTTTGAAATCTCAAAATAGATGGCAGGACTTAAAGTTGGGATTAAGATCAAAAGACATTTATCCCATTTAAGGACATATTTATCAATATGGAAAGGTATTAACTAGGGCAGATTGTAGATAAATATTTAATGCATTGAACAATAGCAATATACCCTATTGACAAATTCAACAAGTGAATTTATATTACACGAAAGGGTTGGAATTCCACAATTTTACAAATGGGTAAAATCCAATAGGCTACGGTAAAAAAAAAAAACGTTGAGAGCTACTGTTCGGCTGCTAGTCTAAGATTAAACCTTAAATAGGGGCTGTCGTGGTTGTGATCGTATGGTAGTTGGGTTAGTGCATATCGCCACTAACGTTGTGAGTTCGAACCCCGCTTCACCGAGGTGTACTCGATACAACATTATGTGATAAAGTTTGTCAGTGACTTGCGGCAGGTAAGTGGTTTTCTCCCGATATTCCGGTTTCCTCCAACAATAAAACTGATCACCACGATATAACTGAAATATTGTTAAAAGTGGTGTTGAACACCATAACCCTAACTTATTACATGAAAGAGTTGGAATTCCACAAGTTTATAAACGGGTGATTCCCAACAGGTTACGATAAAAAAATGAAAACCGTTTAGAGGTACTGTTCCACAGTTAGTTAAGATTAGACCTTAACGTGTTGTAAATGTTGTAGATGAAACAGATTCTAGTGAAGAAGAAAGCGATGAAGATAGCGATGATGAAGGAGAAAGTGAAAGTGACAAAGACAAAGAAGATGAAAGTTCAGAGGCCAAAACCTCATCATCAGAGGAAGAGTCTGAGTCTGAGAGTGATTTAGATGAAACGCTGGCGAAATTTTCAGGCAAGACAAAAGAGCTAGAAAAGGCAAAAATGGTCAACGACAATAGACATGAATCATCAGATGAGGATTCGGATGATGAAAGTAGTTCAGAAGATGAAAGTGATGATAGTGTAGAGGAAATTAAACCAAAGTCTAAGCCTGAGCCAAAGGTATCACTGATTATATTTATATAGTAAATCTTCCTTATAGTGTAGAGGAAATTAAACCAAAGTCTAAGCCTGAGCCAAAGGTATCACTAATTATATTTATATGCAAAATTTTCCAATACCTAACCCTGTTAAAGACAGAGTTTTTGAAATTCATCGGACCTAGGGGGCAGAAAATCATGAGGTCCGCCAATAACGTCGGTAATGCCGGTCCCCATGTCCGCCAAGCATTTTTGAATGATGTGTTTACTTTTTTAACGGAAGTCGGAAACGCAGGTCGTATTGTAAATACCGGAACAAGTTCGGTCAACTCGTAACCGCATTGAATACGTGATATTTTATCTGTTTTTGGTAAATATTATTGGTAACTGTCATGAAAATAAATATATTTGAATATATTGTGATACGTAAGATGATCTTTTCGAGTGAAAAGCCCCCAAAAAATTAATAAAAATAAAAAAAACACGACGTCCCTGATTTGTATTGTTCCCTTCACCGAATACGTTTCTATTTAGGATTTAGCTTACAGTTCCGGCAATGTGTCGATCATAAAAATGTGGTCGTTCCTGAAGCATTACGACAGAGCTCAGCCGGGCAAACGTATAACGGCCAGTGCCACCCCAACTGGAGATTGAGAGAGTCTAATGACTTAGAATATTGTTATTGTAATCTCAATCACAAAAATTAAAAATTATATTTTAAATCTGGTGGTTCAACAGGGGTGTAAAGTTTGTTAATGATTTTGTCAATGATGATGGTTCTTTTCTGACTTTAGATCAGTTTTCAAACAAATTTGGATTTTGTGTAAATTTTTTGCAATATAATGGGGTTATTAGTTCTTTACGACAAATGCTAAAATTATATCCATATGGAGACAAATCATCTAATTTACAGACTCCTTTTGTCCCATCATCTCTACAAAATATTCTTCGAAGTTCTAAAGGTTCAAAAGATATGTACACAATTCTAAATAAAAACAGTAGTTTTCCCACAGCTCAAAGAAAATGGAATACAGTTTTCGATATTAATTCAAATGAGTGGAAACAAATTTATATACTCCCTTTTAAAGCTACAGCATGTACAAAATTACATTGGTTTCAATTTAGAATAAACCACAATATTCTGGCTACTAATTATTTCCTGAAAAAAATTTAAATTATTGATGATGCAAATTGTAATTTTTGCCAAAAGGAAAATGAAACCATTGAACACATTTTTTGGGGTTGTGAAAATGTACAAAATCTTCTAGGGTAATTAAATTCTTGGTTCGGTGACAAAGACATTGACCAAACATTTTTAAAGAAGACTCTAATTTTTGGGGATGTTGATAAAGTACATAAAGATGATGTATACAATTCCATTTTACTAAACATAAAATACTATATATATACAAACAGATGTCTGAAGAAAAAATTATCCATTCATTCGCTTAAAGCCTGTTTGATAAATTTATATAAAACTGAAAAAATGATTGCTGTCCGAAATCAAAGAATTGCAGAATTTCAATTACATTGGAGTACTTTTGAAAAACTGTTTGAGGATTGTTGACATAGTTTTTATTCTTATGTAAATTCCCTTTCCATAGAGATTCCACTAAATACTAACTGATATAGTCTATCTAAATATACTTTTCTTGTTTATATTTACTATACTATAGTATACTTTATAGTATACTCATTACGGGATAATTAAAACAATATGAATGTTTGATCCATCCAAATAATACTTTTGTTTATCTGGTACAGTGTTATAGTCCAATTGATTGTTTGCACCAGGCCAGACCATAAAATTTTACATATAAATGCCAATATAAAGTACAATCTCATCTTCTCAATGTCTTTTCTTTTCTTTTTTTCTCTTTTTAAAAATACACTAAAATTCTTATCTACTTTTTTTCCTAATTATACAAAAAAAATATTTATCACATATATCAATAGTAAACAATTTTAAACTCTGCAAAATACCCCTTTTCTCATCTTTTATATTCTAAAAAAAAAAAAAAACCTCCACTGCAATATACATATGATTATACATTGGAAAAGATTGTAAGAAGATTTAATTGTACTTTACTATATAGATTGTATGATGTTGTGTATGTTATTATATTATTGTACTCTATTCTGTATTGATGTATTTTGCAGTTGAGAAAAAAAAAATAACGTCGGTAATGCCGGTCCCCATGTCCGCCAAGCATTTTTGAATGATGTGTTTACTTTTTTAACGGAAGTCGGAAACGCAGGTCGTATTGTAAATACCGGAACAAGTTCGGTCAACTCGTAACCGCATTGAATACGTGATATTTTATCTGTTTTTGGTAAATATTATTGGTAACTGTCATGAAAATAAATATATTTGAATATATTGTGATGCGTAAGATGATCTTTTCGAGTGAAAAGCCCCCAAAAAATTAATAAAATAAAAAAAACACGACGTCCCTGATTTGTATTGTTCCCTTCACCGAATCCGTTTCTATTTAGGATTTAGCTTACAGTTCCGGCAATGTGTCGATCATAAAAATGTGGTCGTTCCTGAAGCATTACGACAGAGCTCAGCCGGGCAAACGTATAACGGCCAGTGCCACCCCAACTGGAGATTGAGAGAGTCTAATGACTTAGAATATTGTTATTGTAATCTCAATCACAAAAATTAAAAATTATATTTTAAATCTGGTAAATTTTTCAAAGTTTGAGGGTATCCCTAGCTGGATTTGGCTACTCTTTGTTGGTGCATGGTTTCAACTTTTGTTTTATTCTGGATGGTGACTGGTCTTCTTATTTTTAGGCCTCTACCAGTACTAATGAAGTTAAATACTGAAAGCGCTCTGCTAGACTAAAATAATAATAACGGTATGACATTGCTTGGCATTAAAACAATTTTATATAAAAAATGTAGGTCCGGCAAAAATTCAGAGGGTCCAGCAGACAATTCCTGGGTGCTGGACCTATGTCCAGCAAAATGAAAACAAATTTCAAAAAGTCTGTAAAGATAGTTAAATTTTAGGAATGATTCTTTCCTAAACCTGTCTTTGTTAAAACTGCTTAAAATTTAAAACTGAATCATGCTTATTATACATGTGCAAACTGCTTAATTATTCCTACTTTAAACTGAATCTTTGATAAACCTGTCCCTGTGAAAACTAATGAAAACTTTAGAATTAATCTCACTGTTTTACCTGCTATGATAGAGTTTCAGAATAAGACCTTGTTGATTCAGCTAATCATATCACATGAACTTTATATTGTAGAAACATCAGAAAACAAAAGAAAAAGAAATCTCAAAAAAGAAAGAAGACTTACTTCTTGATTTAGATGATGCATGTATGTAAACTACATAATATTTTGAACTTGGCAATTGGTATTATTTTCAACAGAAATTCTTTTCATAAAGAAAAACCTATTATTTCTATTAAAAGTTTGCTAGATATCCATTATCCATTTTCTATTAAGACAGTAGCAAATTCACAAAGAGTAATCACAAATAAAGACAACACAAAAACTACACAAATATTATGTTTGTGGTAAGGATTCTTTACAGAATATCATAGGAATGCTGCCTTTTCATGGTGGTCTTGAATTGGGGATGATTTTTTTTCTAGTTATTTAAATGATTTCAGCTATTTTCCTAAAGTTGCAGAACATGTCAAAAACAGACAGGTTGAAAGTGGGTGTCGAAGTTTCAGCTACTTTACATTGATTTAAAGTTATTTTATTTTCTAACCAGGATCATCCCTGTTAAATTAACTAAAACACTTTGCCCTTGCTAGAAATGTACAGGAATAAAGAAAAACAAAAATTGACTTACCAGAGCTTAAAAACTGTCTGAATTTCTTTTATGACAATGTGATATAGATTTCACTGTTGTCTTAATGATTGATTGAAAGTAATTTTGTTTAAACTCTGATTGACAGTTGGACCTAACAGTAGTATGCCAAGTTCTACAGGGACGACCCCAGGTCACATGCTGACACCAAGTCTAGCTGGTAGTCTAAGTAATATGTCTATTAGTGATAAAGGCATGTCAGCTAGCAGTAGTGCTAACGTAAGTTTTTGTGAAGAATTGTATTCTTCAATAGGTTCATGGAAGGTCAGTATGGATATATATGTTTCTTACAATATTTAAAGTTAAGTCCCTTTTCTTATCATGTAAGCCAACCTTTTTTTAAGACATTTGTGATTCACACTTACTGCAATTTTCCTTAATAGTTAAATTTGTAGTTTTAATGAGTGAATGCGAGAGCAAGTTTACATTTCAATGAGATGATGATGAAGATGATGGCAGCTTTGTACTAGACGATCATACTGAGTTGAATTTTTATAGTGCTAACTCGCTGAAACAACATTCCTCCAATATAGATGTCACTCCACTAGTACACATTATCCTGATTCTGAGCTGATCTGTCATTGCTTTTACGATGTTAACTTAATACTGTGTGCTTAGTGGAGAAGCATTAATATCAATTTCATAGTCTGATTCGACCGGACTGGGACTCGAACCCACGATCAAACGAGCATGCTATTAAACCATTGCATTGTAATTGTGGTTAATATAGTTTTTTTTTCATGATTATTGAATCAGGTAATGACATCATTCTACATTAATTTAAGCAACATGTTTTTTATGAACAAAAGAATTCACATAATCAAAGCCTTCATTCATCATTCGGTAACTATGATGGTAGGCTTGAATAAAAAATGAACATTTCTATATAAAAAAAAAAGAGAAAACAAAATATTCAAGCATTTATTGCATCATAATGATTTATTTACATTTTATTATTACAGTTTGTCCAACCTCCTCAAATTGTACCAAAGATGTATGAATTACTGAACAAGATATCAGGCAATGGACTGTGTGTATCTTATAAATTTACAAGGACAATATCAGTCTTCTCACCTAAGATGGTGTCTATAGAACTTACATTTACTAATAATAAAGATGATACTGTGTCTAATATCAAAATAGGTGAAAAAGTAAGTCATTCTTCTTATTTATTATCACAATATATTTTTTTATATAATTATTTCAGACACTTAAAATTATATTGAATTATTTGAATTCAAGAACTAGAAATATACATGAACATACACAGTTCAATTATTAACTTCACGAGAATTATTCGGGATTAGGGTTAGGGTTATGATGTTTAATGCCACTTTCAACAATATTTCAGTTATATCGTGGTGGTCAATTATATTGATGGAGGAAATGGAGTACCCAGAGAAAACCACAGTACTGTCTCAAGTCACTGACAAACTTTATCACATAATGCATGGGTGAAAGTTTTCCGGATTTCCAGATTTTTTGGGTTCTCTCGGGCCGTTTTTGTGATTCGTGCAAATCCGTTGAGAAATTATTTAGGGGGGGTGAGATCTGAAAATTGGTATTAGGAAGTAAAAAAAAAAAGATAAATCTAGTGGAAAACATCAATTCCAATGGTTGGATGTACCGTGGGTTAATTTTTCTGAAACGACGAGTGAAAATTGCGATCGTAGATTGTAGTTATGTAAAGTTTACGACAGTCTAAGAGAGATAATTCAAGCCTATTATGATATGCCGTAAATAAGTCCAACATGCAAAAATGGCATGCGGTTCCTTACTGAAAGTGATCATTGTGGCGCAGAGGCCACCGATAAGTATTAAATTCATTTGATAAATCACCAGAAAAAACATTTGATTTCATTCCCTTTAATTGAGCTGTTGCCATCATTTGGTGTCTGTTGTCTATTTTTGATTTTAAGAATCCACAAAAGGGTTTCCACTTGAATTTCAATGAAAGCTATAATAAAACTGTCTTTCAAATTTGGGTAATAATTGTAAAAAGGTAGTGTCAGATTTTTGTCCTGGACTACTCTAAAAATCTCAAATACCTCAAAAACCCCCGGCCGAAATTTTCAGGAATTTCAAAATTTTTCACTTTCACCCATGATAATGTCGTATCGAGTAAACCTTGCCATTCAAACTCACAACTTTAGTGGTAATAGGCACAGGTAGTTTTAAATCCAACTGCCATATGACCATGACCATGAAAGCCCCTGAGAATTATTCGTCTTAAATGTAAATTTCTAATGCAATACTCTGATATTGCACCATATTCATAAGAACCAGTTAAGGAAATAATTTTGTAAGTGGTATGTATCATAATCTTGATAAGCAGATTCAAACTTGCACAAATGAAGACATTAAGGGTGTATGGGTTCAAGCCTTAGTTGACCAATGTTTTATATAGGCTGTTATAGAGAAAATAAAAAAAAAAGAATATTCTCAGGAACTGGCAATGGATGTTTAATTATGTTTGGAATTAAGTATCATTATGAAATGCAGATTTAGTCTGGTACAAATGAAAACATGGTTTATATGAAATAAAAACTCTGGGATCAAATGATTACCATAAGCTGTAATAGGAAAAATGATTTGAATCATTATTCTTATGTAGAGTCAAGTTTGCACAAATATCAGCCCCCTGGGTATATGGGTTCACTACTATAGCCAATATTTCAATAATTATTTTGTCCAGGTGTATTATACAAGATCATATGAGTCTCTAGTTTTTAAATGGAATAACTTCATAAACTCTTGATTATTGAACATTATTTTTCAGAATATATTTGATTACCGGTAGATGTCAGCAGGTAAAACACATAGTTCTTAGATATACCACAAAACCGTGTATATTATGATCATACGAAATTGACATATTGGCCTCAGTTTGATATTCATATGTCTTATTTATGTTTTTTTTATAGAAACTTCAACCAGGAATGGAAATACAAGAATTTCCTGAAATAGGTATGTAATATAATGTTAAATAAAAAAAATAAAAAAAAAATTAAAAATTTTTGACTTAAAAGATGGTGTAGGCAGGTTGTTGTTTTTTGTTCGTTTTATTCTTTTTTTTTATGAAATATTGGTTAAGGTGATGTGAAGACACCCATTACCCAACCTGAAACATATTTACAGGGATGTAACTTGCTGTTTTTTTTTAAATTGATTGACAGTTAATTACTAAATTATTCAATTATTTGATATCTTAATTTGTACAATATTGTATTGGAAGAATTTTTACCTGCATATTGATATGATGGAATAAAATTTGAGTGAACGTGGACCAAGTTAGTGAGATGACCGCCTATATGAGTCAAAACAACGTTCAAAACAGGTTGGGAGTGTTTTAAACTGGCCGTTTACAGCAAGTGATCATTAATTCAAAGTGACTGCTTAGATATCATGTAAAACCAGTTTTAAACTGTGTGTTTACATCCAGTGACAGCTAATTCGAAGTGACAGTTCAGGCAAGTTTGACTAGTTCTACTAGCTAAAGAATGAATGTAATTTGTATTTTTAAAAGTATTTTTTATTTTCTGACAGATTCTTTAGGAAAAGGAGCTACTACAACAGTTGTGTTTTCAATAAACTTTAATGACACGACGCAACCTGCCAAATTTGATCTCTGTACACAAGATCAAAAATATAATATCAGTATTACGGCTCCAGTGGGAGAGCTGTTGCAACCACATACTATGAGTGATGGAGAATTTATTACACAGCAAGGTAACATAAATAAAATTACAGGGAGGATTTTTTTTCAATTATTTAAATAATTTCTGCTATTTTCCTCTGAAAATAGATCTCCAAAAATTGCTGGACATGGTCAGAACAGGTCAAAAATGACCATTTTGAAAAGGGGGTGTAGATGGTTTCAGCTATTTTTCATTGATTTCTGTTGTTTTATTTTCTAACCAGGATCATCTCTGAAATTATAATATCTGTTTGATTACCCCAGTAAGTGTTGCTTGATATATGTAGTTTGTTAAAGTAGAACTTTGATAAAAATAACTCAGGTGCATATTGTTTCTCTTTTACTTCTGCTTCTTTGATTACTATTAAAAGCTAGCTATGATTACTATATAGTCACTGCACAGCAAAAGTTATTCAACATTCTTGATCTACAGTGGAAACTTTCAAAACTGAACCTTTAATAAACCAGAATCCTATATAAACCAAACTTTAAATAAAGTCCAAATGAAGGTTTTGGTTTGGTTTGGTTTATGGTGTTTAATGCTACTTTCAACAATATTTCAGTTATATTGTGGTGTTCAGTTTTATTGGTGGACAAAACCGGAGTACCCTGAGAAAACCACCGACATGTCGCAAGTCACTTTACAAACTTTATCACATAATGTATCGAGTACACCTCGCATGAGCAGGGTTCCAACTCACAAGGTTAGTGATGATAGGCACGGATTGCATAGGCAGTTGTACATCCAACTACCATACAATCACGACCACAACGGCTCCTGTCTAAACAAAGGAATCTTTGTTAATGTTAATTTAACCTTTATAAATCAAACACAGCTGGTTCCAAGGCAGTTTGGTTTAGACAGGCTCATTGTATGATAATTATGTCTCCCCTTCGAATGAAGGGAGACATATTGTTTTAGTCTGATTTTTTTACACTGTGATACATGAAATTAAATCTTTGACACAAACAAAATGTTAAGATATTTTGAAATAAGAACAAATGAAATAAAGGCAGTGAGACATAAAACGTAGGTATTTTGATATTATTTAACTTAAATGTCAGCATTTATACATTAGAGATATTTTGTTTTGCAATAATATAATGAGGTAAAAAGGTCAGCAATAAATATAATAATCATAAATTAGCATAATCTAATATTATTACACGTCCTTCAGTTATAAAATGTCAGGGTGTCTGGATAAAATAATAATTTCAGACATATAGAGTTTTATAACCTGCATTTTTCCATTAGTGTTCATCTAATTACCAATTACATGTGTATATCGATGTAAATAATAAGGTATTCTAGAATTTTTTTAATTTGAACCAATGATTTGATTATTATAATAGGGGGACAATAAATGTCAGATTGTATCTGAAGTTTTGATAATATCAGTAATTTATTTAATGGTGTGAAATAAAACATTTGAATACATAATTTACATTTTTATGAATAATAAAGTGTAATGTCTATGTACAAATTTTACAAAATTACTAACGGTCACCAGAAGAGTTCCAGGTGCCGTCGTGATCGTATGGTAGTTGGATTTATAACTACCTATGCAATCAGTGTCTATCATCACTAAAGTTGTGAGATTCGAACACCGTTCATGGCAAGGTGTACTCAATACAACATTATATGATAAAGTTTGTCAGTGACTTGCAACGGGTACTTCGATTTCCTCCACTAATAAAACTGAGAGCCACGATATAGCTGAAATATTGGAGAAAGTGGCATTAAAACACCCTAACCCTAACCAAAGGTGTTCCAGGATAATGGATCTAGATCTAGTATTTGAATCAGATATCAAGGAACCTTTTTTATACCCCCCGCAACAAAGTTGTAGGGGGGTATCCTGGTTTCACCATGTCCGTCCGTCTGTCCATCCGTCTGTCCGTCCGTCCGTCTGTAGACAAATCCTATGTCGTACGATAACTTGAGTTGTGTTAATTAGAATCTTTTTAAAATTTTTATCAGCTGTTTACTGGTGAAGAGAGGAGGATCCCTTTCTTTTTTGACGATTTCCACTTTTGTTGTTCCAGAGTTATTGGACTTGATATGACGGAAAATAGGATTTTTACCCTATGTCGTATGATAACTTGAGTAGTGTTTCTCAGAATGTTTTGAAATTTTATCAGCAGCTTAGCGGTGAAGAGAGGAGGGTCCCTTTCATTTTTGGTCGGAACAATCAGTAATGTTTTGGTTATGGAAATAGGTTGGACAGATGTGGGGAGTGGGGGGTATATCTTAGTGAGCTGTGCTCACAGTAATACTAGTTTAATCTGGTTTTGCCTTTCTATAGCATAAATTTTTTCAGAATCAGTCCAGCATGCAATAAAATTATACAATAACAGTTTCCTTTCAAAGGCAAAAGCAAGATAATATTCATATTTATCGGTAAATTGGACATTTTACCTTTGACCTCGCTGAGGGATATTGTCCGTATCAACTTAAAGACTCTGATACTGGAAAATATCGCTCAGTTTGATGTCACATTATAGCGTTTGATACCAATGAAAACATTAACGTCAGCTTTGAAGGTTTCGACATACGTTATCACAAGTTTCTCAGCTCGTCCAATCAGATTTGCTAGCAATACCAATAATAATGTTTGTCTTGACCTTCAAAAGTGGCGTTATTCTATATTTATATATCAATGAATTATTCTAAAAAATATCTCGTACAAATAAAAAGAAATCTGTCTGAACTGTTTGGAATAAATAGGTGTTCTGTATATACAGGTTAAAATAACAAAGATTTCCTACATTGGGAATTTATATATACATGTAGTTCGGTTTATACAGGATTCTGTTTTATTCAACAGTTCTGTTTTAACTGGTTTCACTGTATATATAGACCATGAAATAAAGTTCCTTCCATTATGAGAAAGGTCTGTGTATAGATTGGCCAAGTTATTTAATACTTCTGACACCAATGTGATAGAATGTTCGATTATACAATTAGCAAACATTATGATACCAAAACGGAGTTCAATATGCTATAGCATAACAAAATGATAACAAAAAAAAACACAATCTAAAGATTTGTACAGATGGAAACATCAATATGCAACACAGTATATGAAAACTTAAAGAAATAATTGAACTCAAAAACACTTCATTAAGCAATCACATGGATCCTTAATTTTATTTTGTCTTGCAGGTAAACTTGGTGGAATGAATGAAAATTCTGGAACTGTCAAATTAGCAGAGAACAAGCATGATTCTAGTAGCGTATGTAAATGTGTTCATACGGTGGCCAATATTTTGCAGATACCATCTCTTAATGCAGATTTACATCATTTTGCAGCACAGACAGTGGCTTCTAACACTTTAACATTAATCAGTATCAAATTTATGGAAGACACAGCTAAAGTTACCGTAAATTGTGAAAAAATGGTTGTTGGGTCCATGTTATTCAAGGACTTGAAATCAATTTTGGCCAAAGATTAATTTTATTTTTTCTTATTTATTATATGCAATTAATGTCACAAAAAATAAAGTATAATGTACAAGGGACCAGTTGAAGTTTGGCAGGTTTTTATTGTGATTAATCAAGTTTTATGTCATCTTTATAAGCAATTAACTGACATTCAATTTTGATTTGATTTATTTAAAATTGAAAAATTGATGAACAAAATTGGGTGTCTTGTAACAATTTTAATAGAAGTCTGTTTGTTCAGCCTTGCTTTAAATACTTCGAGTTGGGGAAAAAATCTAAACATTTAAAAATAATTTCTGAAACATGGTTAAAAGTTTATGTCGAGGCAAAGCAGCTTTACATACAAAGTGTATCCAGAATTAAAATATACAGCAGCTTTTGTAATGATTCTTGTAGAAATCAGTCTTAAATTCACAAGAAATGGAACTCACGTGCATGTAAAATCAAACTGTTGAAATGCAAAAAACAAAATTTGCTCAATAAGAAATGAAGAAAATCTGCCAATGAAATTACTACAGAATTTTAATCAATAGCCATGTACCCTTTGTTTATTACACTACTATTGCCAAGTACATTTTTCCTTCTATCACAATCTACATTTACTACACACTAGTTTTACTTCAGATTGACTATGTTACATTTTTATTGTGTTAATTTACTGTGTTGATTTTGATATTAGATCAGTAGATAGTAGATTGTGTAAAGATAAGACATCTTGTTTTGTATATCAGTCATCAGAAATACAGTTAAACCTGTATTAAGACAAAATGGAAAAATGGTCTTATGAGATAGGTGACCTCTTGAAAGTGGTTCAATTCATATGAAACTTTCTATGGCAAGACAGGAAAAGATGATCTTTTAAAATAGGTGACTGCTTAATAGAGGTGACCACATTGGCAGGTTTGACTCTGGAAGGATTCAAATAAATTTTGTATGATTACAAAGATTTATGGAGTAAATTTGTTAGTTTTTAAAGTATTATGTATACCTCATTTAAGGCATTGTGATCAATTTAAGATTATATAAATGTAATGAAAATATATTGGTTTTTTTTTAATACAATACTTTGCCTTTTTCATCTTTAGGTAGAAAAAGTAGAGAAAATTCTGTGTAATTTTTCTTGCAGTTTTCTTTTATACACTGCATTTCCAGATATTATAAATGCTTTGTAAAAGTAGCAGTTGTTATGCTGTATTTCATGCATTTGATATCATGTGACTACTTTTATTAATCATTTTATCAAGTATCATGTGACTACTTATGTCACCATTTCAAGTATCATGTGACTACTTGCTTATCACTTTCTGAAGTAGCATGTGACTGCTTATTTGTCACCATCTGAAGTATCATGTGACTACTGATTTGTCACCATCTTAAGTATCATGTGACTACTTGTTTATCACTTTCTGAAGTAGCATGTGACTGCTTGTTTATCACAATCTTAAGTATCATGTGACTACTTGTTTGTCACAATCTTAAGTATCATGTGACTACTTGTTTATCACAATCTTAAGTATCATGTGACTACTTGTTTATCACCATCTGAAGTATCATGTGACTACTGATTTGTCATCATTTTAAGTATCATGTGACTACTTGTTTATCACCATCTGAAGTATCATGTGACTACTGATTTGTCATCATTTTAAGTATCATGTGACTACTTGTTTATCACCATCTTAAGTATCATGTGATGACTTGTTTGCCACCATCTTAAGTATCATGTGACTACTTGTTTATCACAATCTGAAGTATCATGTGACTACTTGTTTGCCACCATTTTAAGTATCATATGATCTCTTGTGCAATACTGTTCATACCATCATTACAATGTATTTAATCAAAACCTCCAGTAAAAATTACATGTATTTATTGTAATTTATAGATAAGTAAGCAAAACATAAAACAGTCAAGATTAGTTTAACCTTCAATGGCCAGAACAATTGATTACAATCTGACTATAGAATATACTAACATTGTTCTTAAATCTCATACGAGGACTAATATATACTTACAACATTTAAAACACCATATACAGATGTGTGGTTAAGTGAGTATTCAACAGCAGTCTATTTGTATGGGGCTTTTTCTTTTTTTCAACTCCTGCCTATGATGAGATATTCCAGGTAATCACTTGGACATGTCAGCGATGTATGATACCTCTGGTTTTCTCCAGGTACTGCTGTTTTTCCCACCATTAACACTGACTACTACAATATAACTGTTTAACTGGTACAATTGTATTTGTTGTTTTATTGTTATTTGTAATGATAATTTAGAGAATGTTTGGTGTTATTATGTGCAATATGTTAATAAAAAATGTTTATTTGTCCCAGAGAACAATTATAAGATTATTTCTTTAAAATTGTGGGTTTTTTTTAATTGCCTTTTTGTATAGGTCATTCAAACTGCATCAGTGTCATAATGATTAGCATGCTCACCTCGACAGTGGTAGATCATGGATTCAAGTTCTCGTTGGGTTAAACCAAAGATTATAAAATTGGTATTTGTTGCTTCGCTGCTATGCACACAGTATAAAGGACTAAGAGCAAAGACTAGCTGGCCTGGAATCAAGATATGTTTGAGAGGGAGCGACATGTCTACCAGCAGACTGTTGTTTCATTGAACTAGCACTATAAAAAGCCAGCTAAGTGTGTTGATCTACCATGCACTATATTACAAGGTGTATTGACAGTACATTATTTCCTCCCTGATTTTTCTAGCCCGATCTTTTTAATTTCACTTTCCTATATAGAAGATGTGCTTACTCTTAATTTCCCTTCCGTTATATAGATGATGTCCTGTCGTTGTGGTGATCATATATAGTAGTTGGATTTAGAACTACCTGTGCAATCAGTGCTCATCACCACTAAAGTTGTGAGTTCGAATCCAGCTCATGGGGAGGTGTGCTCGATACAACAGTATGTGATAAAGTTTACTCCACCAATGAAACTGACCACCACGACATAACTGGAATAGTGTTGAAAGTGGCATTAAACACCATAACCTTTATAATAAATAATTCTAAGTTTGCTGATTTTGTTGATCACATCTATCCCACTGAGCTTGAAATAAAGAATACCTCAGATACAGCTTGGTCTGCTTCATTATTTGACCTACACTTTTAAATTGACAGTGAAAGCCTGTTAAATACGAAACTTACCACAAAAGAGATTATTTCGATTTTCCAACATGGATTTGTAACATGAGTAACGCGACAGGTATCACTAGTGGAGCAGGAACTGCTTTCCCTTCCAGAGCACCCGAATTTACCACCGTTTGTTTATTTGTTTTAGTGGGTTCTTGTTGTTGATCTTGTAAAATTACATGTCTTCACGTTTTTAGTTCCATGTTCGGTGTTGTGATGTCCGCTGCTATTTCCGCGTAAAAACTATGTTCGGTTCGTCTAATATTCCCATTTGTTTTGTAATTAGTGGTCCATGTTTTATTTATGAAATTTGTATTTATTAACGTATACTGGTGTCCAACACTATTTCCATATCAGATGAGGTTCGTATTGTTTAACAGTAACACAACGGGTGTTACTAGTGGAGTAGGAATTGCTAACCCTTCCAGAGTTCGCCCCCGTTTTAGTGGGGTTTGTGTTGCTCAATCTTTAGCTTTCTGTGTAGTGTATTGTAGATCATTGTTTTTCTCTCCCTTTAGTCCTTTTTGGGGCCATTGTATTGTTTGTCTTTCTTCGATTTACATTCAGGGCCCGGGTGGCTCAATGAGTTAGGTAGTTGGATCTCCTAACAACTCGTACAAGCCTATCACCAATACGGCGTGGGTTCGCGCCCGGCTTTGTAAATTACAAAAATGGTGCACTCGACTCGCAGCCGCAAGTGATAAAGTTTACCAGTTGCTTGCCCATGGTCGGTGGTTCTCTCCGGGTACTCCGGCTTCTTCCACCACTAGAACTGGTCGCCATGAAATATTGCTGAAAGTGGCGTTAAAACACAAAAAATCAATCAAATCAATCAATCGATTTACATTCTGATGACCGGTTGAATCTTCAAACTTTTCTCTAAGTTGGGTATAAAACGATACCCTGAATATGTATTCCAATGTAGATGCCAGAACTCCTCTGCTATAAAACTGAATTCCGAGACGGAACCAGATGACCCTACTCTTAATGGACCTCTATCCGACATACGACACGGACACTCACCTTGGACACCGACCCAACAACGACAGGTTCGTCTGTAAAAGTAATATGTCTGCAATACATGCAGAAGGTAGCCGGACGTTAAACCCCAATAACTAACTAACAGTATCCCAATTGAAAACCATGACAGAGACCATATCTTTCTAAAATTCGTTTTAGAATGGAGAAATGAAATACATGTAGAGTGAACGGAATAACAAATGTTTCCTGCATGCTATAAGATAAGAAGATAAGAAAACTTTATTTGAATTCGGTTTTTGTAAACAATAAACACAAGCTCTCAGGAGCTTTTTACCGAATATGAAACAAGTTAGAACAGATGATTAAAACCTGTAATGGAGAGGTTCGTCTACTTGTCAAGGTCAACAAAAGTTATGATTATGTTTTGTCAGCTTATAATGTGAAAAATAAAAAAATGTTTTTTATGTTGCAGTCCAGTTATTCTCATCAAATGTTATGTCAATTACTTAAAATGGAAAATAATTATTTAGAATCATGATTAAAAAACATATTTAATGATTGGATTTGACAAGTAGCTGCGCGCTAATACCTTGTAAAAGTGCTAGATTGTGCCACATGATATCAAATATTTATTAGCATTAAATTCACATCAGTAGTATAATAGCACAGACTAGTTAGCATATCATAGGTCGACCACCACCTGAGAATACCCAGTTGCAGTCACGGGCTAAATGATGTGACTTCCGTGTCTAGTCAAGCACATGTACAAATGTAGTAAAGTTTATGGCTAATGTCGTGTATTCAAACGTGACTTCATACTTCTAGTCAAATTAGGTACCTAGATTATCGGGTAACTAAAATAACCTCTTTGTGACTTAGTTTCAAGTGAATTTAGTCCCACGAAGAGTTGATGTGTACATATTAGTATTTTCTCTTAAGGACAATCGTGTATATGCAAACATTGTGACCTGTAGGCCTGTGTAACCATTATATTGGTCGTGGGAACTAAAAACAATTATGTTTTAAATTTTATATATAATATTCCATCTAATTTTGGTTAACTCAAATTTTCGTTTACTATGAAAAGTAGCTACATGTAAGCACTAAAATACAGTTTATTATTTCTGAACATTAATTTGCCTAAATTATCCAATAATTGCTCCTCATTATTTAAATATCAAATTGAAACTTGACAAAGCTTTTAATAAAGCCAATTAAATTTTCAATTACTATATATAAAAGACAATTCTGAAGCAGAATATAACCAATGACCACACTTATTTCCTTTCAAAGGTAAGCTGTGCCAACTGGATTTCTTTTTTTTCTTTGTTTTATAGAAAACTATTATCACATAATTCTGATTTTAAATGATCAAATATAGTGTTAATGTTATTGCGTTTAACACCACTTTCAACAATATTTCAGTTGTATCGTGGCGGTCAGTTTTATTGTACCCAGAGAAAATCACCGACATGTCGCAAGTCATTGACAATCTTTATCACACAATGTTGTATCGAGTACACCTCGCCGTGATCGGGATTCGAACTAACAACTGATTGCTAAGGTATTTGAAAATCCAACTACCGTATGATCACGACCACGACGGCCCTCGTATCAAATATATATCTTGACAGGGAAAATGTGAGCTTGAGACATTAAATGTGGAATGGCTACTGGCAGACACACTCATATTTTCCCAAAAGTAATGCATTTGTTTTTCAAAACAGAGTTTCAAGAAGATATTTGCCATAAAAAGTTCATTTTAAAGCAAAAACGAAAACATAAATTAATTGACAATGAAAATGATACTTCCATTCATCATCAGCGAAATCAATGATTGTATATTTTTCAACTCGGCACAATCTTATTACAATTGGATCTTCAATTCCCACCCCACCCCACCCTCTTCTCATATGTATTATATTGAACTCGGCATGTTTGTTTTGTTTGTTTGTTGGTGTTTAACGCCACTTTCAACAATATTTCAGTTATATCGTAGCCGTCAGTTTTATTGGTGGTAGGAAACAGGAGGACCCCGAGAAAACCACCGTCCCTGCAAGTCACTGACAAACTTTATCACATAATGTTGTACATCTCACCCTGATCGAGATTCGAACTCACAACATCATTGGTGATAGGCACTGATTGCATAGGTAGTTGTAAATCCAACTTTCATTTGATCACGGCCACGATGGCCCCGAACTCGGCATGGATTTTTATCAATCTAATTAACATAAGATGTGCATTAGATCTTTTTTATACACTGGAAAAAATGTTAGTGTATGGTAAAATAAAATTTAACAAGCATCTAATTTTAATTAGATTTGTGTTTTATCAGTTATATATATATTAGTATTCACCATATATTATTTCATTCAACATATGTTATATAACAATTTTGTAATTCAAAATATTCAAAATTTGACTACAATACCAAAATATTCAAATTTGATAATTAAAAAAAATTGACTAAAACACACAGTTTTAAGAAAAGTCATGTGGTTATTCTTACACAATCTATAAATTAAAAAAATATGTTCATGTTTAGGCAGCGATTGCTGGTATAATTTTTATTTTTATGTTCAAATGTAGCATTTGAAACAAAAAATAAAATATAAAAAAACATGACAATGTGTTTTTCTTCTTCTTCACATTTGTTGGAACTGTTATGACAATGTGATATTTGTATTTGTTTTACATTTCATTATGTTTTCAGATGTTCTGTTTCGTAATCTTTGGAGCATTGCTTTCAACACTCACTGGAGTAAGAGGTATACATAAAATAACGTAACGGTTGTAATATTTATATATTTGTTTAATTGTTGATAAAGACACGAGTCCTGGTACAATATACTACTGTTCCCTGTATGTTGATATTGGAAGATGTGTACATATATTTTCCAATGAATATTTACTTATTGCAATTTTCACTAGAACTAGCTACAATACCGTAGATTTTAACGGTCTTTAGAAAAGCTACGGTTTAAAAAAGACCGCTATAGAGCTACAGTTTAAAAAAGACCGCTATAGAGCTACGGTTTAAAAAAGACCGCTATAGAGCTACGGTTTAAAAAAGACCGATATAGAGCTACGGTTTAAAAAAGACCGCTATAGAGCTACGGTTTAAAAAAGACCGCTATAGAGCTACGGTTTCGTATCTACCAATTATCTTTAAAAAGTCTGCATGAGGCACGGTTCTGCAGCTACCAAATTTCTTTAAAAAGTCTGGGCTACGGTTCAGCAGCTATCAATTGTCTTTAAAAAAAAGAACGGTAAAAGCTACGGTTCAGCAGCTACAAAATGTGTCAATTACCTTAAAAAAAAAATCACTAAGAGCTACGGTCCCGCCGATATCAATGATCTTTAAAAAAAATGGTAAGAGCTGCGGTCCCGCGGATATCAATAATCGCTAAAAAAAAAAACAACGACAAGAGCTACGGTACAGCAGCTTTCAACGAAGAGCTACGGTCCCGCAGCTATCAATGATCTTTAAAAAAAAGAACGGCAAACCCTACAGTCCCCCAGCTATCAAAAAGTCTGTTAAGAGCTACGGTTCAGCAGTTACCAATGATCTTTGCAAAAAGTCGATAAGAGCCACCGGTCCTCAGCTACCTATTGAATAATCTTTCTTTCGTGGTAAGAATTCTTATAATATTTCAATGTTTATAGATCGGTTGCAATAATATTGCAAGAAATGTTTTCAAATTTATTATTTTTATATACATACTGTCATAATAATCCCTTCTGAAATGTATCCTTTTGGCTTAGTTATATTGATTGATTGGTTGATTGATTAATTTATTGATTGATTGGTGCTTAACGCCAACTATAGTAGTATTTCAGCTATATCGTGGGGTGAACCAATTTTATATTGTAACCTAGACATCTACACGACCCTCAGAAATAATAAAACAACCGGGTTGTGAAAACATTCACACAGCTTATACATGTATATTATCTTGTGCATCTTCTATCATGTATATAAGCATTACAAAGGGTTTGTGTACTTTAATTACACATATAAACTACTTTTTATAGCTTTATTTGATGATTTCAATCTCATTATTAGCATTTTTCATTGTTTATGTCCATCATTTTATCTATATCTGAGTAATCGATGAAGATAACTACAGTAATATATAGGTAAAAACAAGCAAAAATAATCGACCGATAACGACATCTTCTGGATTCAAGATATAATAATACTATATGATCATAATACTTTCTTTTTGTCGTCGCCTGTATGTCAAACATGCCTAATTGACTTGTACCGGAAGATGACAGCTCAATTCCGACCGGAGCTCTTTGACGACAGTGTTCTATGTCATTGAACATCTTTACATTATTATAAAGGTCAGTATTGTTCGAGTTGTTGGGTTGACGGTGTATGTCGTACTCTTGGGGAAAGATGGACAAAGGAATGTACTACTTATGAATGTCGCTCTATAGGAGTTGGAAGGACCAGTGCTGATGTTGTACAATCAGGTAAAAAAAATTTTTTTTTGTCTCTATTCACATTATTCTCATTTAATTCTACTTAAAATAATTAAAATTAGTTCCTATATATACATTGTTTACTATATTATTTAAACTGTGCAATTATCAATCTATCATTAGTATATGTATATATATATAATCTTGGTGTCTTCGCAGGAAAAAATTAAATTGGGAGATTTCTATTCTAATGGAGGTAAATCTTGCCAGAATTATAATAAAATAAAGCGGGAAAATATATTCTGCAGTGCCCGCGGGAAATCGTTTGAAACTGGTATAGTTTCCTTCGATAGGCATAGTCACCTGTTGTCAAGATTAAGCATAAACTGTTCATATATAGTAAACACTAATCATCCAATCGGAACAAAACATTTTCATATGGTATGTACTAAATATGCTTAATGCCAATGACCCCTCAGTCCAGAACGATCTAGGAATCAGCCTCAACAACACAGCATACTGTTTACAACAAATGAAGTTTTTGCTTGTAAGACGGACATTGAATTCGGAAAGAAAAAACTCTTTGGGCCCACAAAACTTGATTAATACTGCCACTTTTTATTGAGGTGTCTGTACCAAACCAAGAAAATGAGTGGTCATGTATTTGTGTGTTACGTGTATTCTACGATATTTCTATTGGATTTTCGAACTGTTCCGACAATGTGGTATTTTCCAACAGTTCCGACAATGTGGTATTTTCGAACTGTTCCGAAAATGTGGTATTTTCGAACTGTTCCGACAATGTGGTATTTTCGAACTGTTTCGACAATGTGGTATTTTCGAACTGTTTCGACAATGTGGTATTTTCGAACTGATCCGACAATGTGGTATTTTCGAACTGTTTCGACAATGTGGTATTTTCGAACTGTTTCGACAATGTGGTATATTCGAACTGTTTCGACAATGTGGTATTTTCGAACTGTTCCGACAATGTGGTATTTTCGAACTGTTTCGACAATGTGGTATTTTCGAACTGTTCCGACAATGTGGTATTTTCGAACTGTTTCGACAATGTGGTATTTTCGAACTGTTTCGACAATGTGGTATATTCGAACTGTTTCGACAATGTGGTATTTTCAAACTGTTTCGACACTGTGGTATTTTTCTTTCTCATTTTATTGCATTGATTGCATATTTCAGAGTGTAAAGATGCGGATGGGAAGTGCCGATACAACGGAGAAACAATGCCATATATTATCGATGGACGAAGAATGGAAAACTGCAAATGCATAGCCAAAGCACCGAGTACCACAGGATACAGCTGCTCAGGTACACAACAATACTTTGATAGCTCTTGTTAGAAATCATATATAATAAGACTAAAGCTACCTTTACCAATAAAAGAGGATTGGTATACAATTATCCAGTTAAACTCCGTCACAATTTTGTACCTGTCTCAAGCAAAGCAAAGATCCACCAGCCTCCTATCGTCATTTCTTTGTTTTCATAGAAGTTTGAGCTTTGACAAAACAATAGTTTGAGTTGTTGTAGTTATTGGAAGGAGTGAGTGACTAGGTGATTCTTTAACGCCAAAATTAGCAATTTCCCAGCTATATGGCTGGACCAGATTACATTCGATGTGATGGTAATGACGTCCGCTTTGTACTTGACCTACATGCTTAGCTGGTTATTTATAGTGCTAACCAAATGAAATAACAGTCCACGGGGTAAACGTTGTCGCTTCACTTTGACACATTATCTTAATCATGAGCCAACTAGTCTTTGCTCTTTCTACTTAATGTTGCTTGCTTAGCGGGCGAAGCAGCACATACCAATTTTATTGTCTTTGGTTTGATCCAACCCGTGCTCGAACCAACGATCCGATCTACAGATTCGAGGCGAGCATGTGGACCATTACACCACCGAGGCGATTTTCTACTTTATTTAGAAGTTTTAATTTTGACCAATCAGTGACTTGTGGTTGAATATTGTTCACCAGTACTGTTAAACTTGGTAGATAATAAAGATAGTCATCCATTGATTTTGTATGTTTTATTTTCTGACTTCATGCGATTGGTTTCTATGATTATTTTGGCGATTTGTTAACATTTTTTAAAATCAAAATTCTCATCCTATTTGATTAATTATGAAAAAAAAGTTTAAACAGTTACGATCAACAATTCCTCAAATATCAACAAAACGAATTTATTTTTGTTTTCGACAATTATCTTTACATTATCCATTTATTTTGAATCGAATTCTTTGGGTGAAATATTTCATGTGACCCACGTACACATGTATTAATTAGCATACATGTATTTAGTTTCGTATTCAAAAACGAGTGTTTTAATACCATATAGCTAGTTTAACCCCACCACTTTTTATTGAAGTGCCTGTACCAAGCTAGGAAAGTGAGCGGTCCTGTATTTATGTTAGGGATATCGATTTTGTCTCTTTCTATGATTTTTCGTAACTGTTCCGACAGTGTCGTATTTTGTCTTTATCATTTTATTACAGACGAAAAAGTTCTCGGGAAATACTCCATCTATGTTTAAAAGTTGACCTAATTTGTCAGAAATATCCATTTAATATTGTATTTATGTAGCATATTCCAAGTGGCCGGATACACCTAGCAGTACCTCGAGGTGCACAAGCTGTAAGGTTGACGGTGTATGCAAGGCGTTTGGGGACAGATGGGTAAAGGATTGTTTTACTTTTGAGTGCATGCGCAATGGAAGTGGTTGGCGAACTGAGGTTGTAAAAGCAGGTACATTTAAATTTTACTTGTTTTCTTGTTTTTTGTAGTTACCTTTATTAGTCTTTTTTTTCATATGAATTGTACCAGCTATATCACAATAAATCTCTATAATATAAAGTTTGAAAATACCAAATAGGTAATCAGAAGCCGCAAATTGCAGAAGGACAGACAACACAATTGCCTATAGAAGAAACACAAACAACGATCTACAAAACACTAATCAGAAAACTAAAGATCGAGCAACAAGAACACCACACTAAAAATCGGGGATGAACTCAGGTGCTCCGGAAAGGTTCCTGTTCCATATGTGGCACCCGTCGTGTTATTGTTAAACGACACGAACACATCTGGTATGGAATTCGTATTGGACATCAGTCATATTTAACGGCCTTAGATGTACTCCCATTAATTGTGAGACATCATATAGTGTCAAATCAACCATGTTATGAAATTGGTATTCTCTGACTCTTACCTATATTAGTGAGTTAGTGAATGTTGCATAATGGTGTAAAACACTATTTAATTTCTTTCTACATTTCCTACTAAATTTGTATTTTTAGCCTACCTGGTCGTTTTGTCTTAAGTTTGTTTAGACATTCCAACACAATATATTGTCTTAAAGGTACACGATGTCTCTATGTTCTGTAAGAATATCACACTCTGCAGTAAAATGCCAGGTTGTGGGACAACCACTAACTTTAATATAGTACTGTCATGCTCAACAATTCAGTATTTTAGGTCATTAATCAAACCCTCCATAAAGGTATTAAAATACGCCTAAATCCATTCAAATTTGAATAAACATTGTGAGTGCTGAAACACTGACTACTGGGTAGTATTTTGGTTTACTTTCATTTGATATACATTTAAATATTACTGTTAATTTATAGCATTTGGTATATATAGATGTACATTTGTAACATTTGATGTACTTTTCAACTTTCGTAACGTAGAATGTATATTTCAATCTTTGTAGCATTTGATGTACATTTCAACCTTCGTAACATTTGATGTACATTTCAAATTCGTAACATTTGGTATACATTTCAACCTTTGTAACATTTGTTGTACATTTCCACTTTCGTAGCATTTGGTATACATTTCAAATTTCGTAACTTTTGGTATACATTTGAACAACCTTTGTAATATTTGGTGTACATTTCAACTTCAAAATTGTCTAAAATGAATGAAGAAATTGCTTCTCAACATTTCAGAGTGTAAAGATGCCTATGGTCAGTGCAGGAAACATAATGAATATATGATTGTTGTAAGTGGCGGAGTAATAAATGCTAATTGCCAATGTTCAATCTACGGACTCCAGTCCAGTTACAGCTGCTGGTAGTAATGGCGGTTGTTATATAGAGCACCATCCTACAATGTAATGGTTTAATTCTTCTTTCTTGTACCAGACATTAGCGAGTTCCAAGCACAGTCCATCTTGACAACACCCATCAAGGAGTGAACCTTTATTAAATAATTATATTACATTGTTCTATGACTACAATCGTTACTGTTGTTAGCCCATGCATTATTTGTAAGTGACATTTGTGTCAAAGGATATTTACCCAGGAATGATAAAAATACCCAATATCCATATCCCAAATGACAATGGATTTTTTACTTTTTAAGTAGATTTTTTCTTTCCTCTATCACTGCCTAGACTTTTACCGGACTTGACTGTATATATGAGTAAGAAAGAAAAGGGGTGAAACAATGATGTGCAAAACACTACACGGAAAAATGAAGATTGAGTAACGCGAACCACGCTAAAAATACCGATGCAACATACGGGCAAGCAGTTCTATCCCCACTAGTTGCACTCGTCGTGTTACTCTTGCAATATGGTCACTACGTGTACTGCAAACGGCTACTGTAATGATTAACAACCCACAAGTGAAACAACCAATGAATCACAACAAAACCAAAGGGAGTCAGACTAGGAAATATGGAAATGTCACTAACACGACCAGCCTTCTTATAAGGCCATCGTGGTAGATATTCTACAATACATAAATACGGGACTGAAATATAATGTTTGGCAATCACATTTAATATACAGCAGGTATGACAATTGTAACAAGAAATACCATTGACAGAGATTTGATACTTCTAAAGGATAAGAATGCCCTGTTTCTTGCATGACACATGTTTCGCAGTGTCAATTTAAAATCAGATCAAAGAACTATTAAGTAGAAATAACCGATTGGAGCCAAAGGACTACAATAATGGTCGAAGGAATTCATGATGACGACCAAACTCCCTTGCCGTTCCAGCTCCGATCGGCAACTACTCACCACTAGTATCCAGCGGAAGAATCATATTCGGAAGCAGATACGAAACCTATCCGGACGACGACCTCATAAAGTTTCCACTAAGATTGAATTAAGCTAATTGGTATCACTTATTAAAATATCTTGACAGATGAGTAGATTGTCCTTGCATTTTTTGGGAAACGCAAGGTATCAAGTCCAAAAGGGTACCCCAGTAAACGGACCACCCGGGTGCGACGAAACGGCAACAATACAAACATAAAGATAAAACAAGAAAAGAAAAGTTTCCAAAACACAAATTCTCGTAAATAGCTGAAGTGTGAGCAGGCGCTCTGGAATGAAATACAATTTTTTGCTTCATAAATCATAAAATCATCAGATAAGTACTATTTACCAAAGCCAGTTAAGAAAAGTGTGAAGATACTAAAGGGGTAATCAGAAACCAGAACTCTGAAATACTACCAAAAACATATCTGCAACTAACGTTCCAGTTTTTCGATTGGTGCTTTTCAATTTATCATATACGTAGATATATGTTCATAAGCAACTGGTATAATAAGATGATCAGACTGCTATTTATGGCAAAAACTAATTTGAAGAAGCATCAAACTGCGTATGTCTGCCTTAATAATGGGATAGATTGATTGATTGATTGATTGATGGAATGGTTGTTTTTGCTTACGTCAAGTGAGCAGTTTTTCAGCTACATTCATGAAGGCTACTAGTCTACGAACAATAGCTCTTGTGGTTTAAACGGTGGGACTTGGATGGCGGATATTGAGATCGCCACAGGTAAAAAAAAAAAGACTTTAAAATGATTAGGGTTGGCAAATTGTGACGCGTGCCACTACCGACCACGCATAAACTGTTAGGAGCTGTTGTAAGTTGTCTTTGTCGAGGCTCCTATTTTCGTCTCATTCCGCGGGCGAGTTGTTTTGATCCTTCTCTTACACTAGCGAACATCCATTTCGGATGGTTTACACCTCCCTTCGGAGTACCTCGGTCATATTTCTATACTACGAGGTTCAATAGGATTACTGGAATTTGAGATCTATTATAAAGATAAAATGGCTACATCAGTGGAGCTCGTAGACAAAATTACTGCATCGTCCTGTTCTCGAATTCCGTTCTAAGAGTCCAGTAGCATTAATCACATTTGCAGCATACCATTTTTGAATATCTGTTTAATGTCTACTCGTCCACTAATACCATCATTTTCACCGGAAATTCGTTTATCATAGAAATCCTTCTGTTTCAAACATTGTTATCCCCTCGCCAACGAAGTTGCGAAGGGATATAGTAACGCTACCGTCCGTCCTTCCGTAACATCCTTGTGAACACTATAGAATCAACATCCTTCAATGGATTTTGACCAAACTTGGTACATACTTAGTCCTTAAGAGAATTTGGAGCCCTATTGATTTTCAAGGTCAAAGGTCAAGGTTACCGGGTCAAATTTTGAGACAATTCAGTGTGCACTTTGTCATCGCAAATTCTCCTACATGATTAATCAGAAGTTCATGAAACTTTGTATATTGCAAGATCCTAATATGAAGATGTGCACATTAGTAGGATATCCCAGTCCATTGAGGTTTACCCCTGTTATGCTTTTTTGAGACAATTCACCATGCTCTTTGTCATCACAACTCCTCCCACATGCTTAATGAGATGTTTGTGAAACTTAGTATATTGGGAGAACCTAATATGAAGATGTGCACATTAGTAGTATATCCTGGTCCATTGAATGTTTCCAGAGTTATGCCCGTTTGGACTTGGAAATTTGATACAATTCACCGTGCACTTTGTCATCACAACTCCTCCCACATGCTTAATGAGATGTTTGTGAAACTTAGTATATTGCAAGATCCTAATATGAAGATGTGCACATTAGTACCATATCCCGGTCCATTGAGTTATGCCCAAAACTATGCACTTGTATATCCTTAGATTCTAATGTGCAGTTATGCGCATTCAAACATAAAAATTCACCATTTGAACTTTTCTTCATGAAATATGGCTTTGATATTGGACTGATGGATCTTCACGAAATATTGTTATTTTTAAGGTCATAGGTCAAGGTCACCGGGTCAAATATTTAGGCGAGGGGATATACCACGCTTTGCGTTGCCCTTGTTAATTCTATTATACTACCACTTCAATGACAGATACTCTCACTTGATCTCAGGTTGTCAATTCTGCTGTGTTGCCTTTGAATATTTATACTCAGCTGGCTGGATTCATATTGCACACGAAGAATCACCAACTGGTTTGTAATTAGTAGCAAGAGGTCGTCACCCCTAAATATCGACGTTTTACCGGAAACATCAAATGCAGTATTAAAAAAATAATTCAAATCCATCTGTACAAAATCTCTTCAATTATAGTACATGTATATATTAATGATTATATGTATATTTATCTACATACACCAAAGTTTAACTGAAGATCCATACATTGTTTTTTTTTAAATAATTGATAGTACATTTTGTAAAATTGACGATTGATAATTGGTTCCTTAATTGTCAGAGACAAATATTGCATTAATATATAGATCAGATCGAGTTTGATCTTATAAAAAAATATTACAAAGTGTTGTTCTACAAAATACGTTATTTTCTAACTTGTTGTGTGATCTGTATATAGTCCACACAAAGTATGTTAACCTCTGTATCCCTTACAATTCTTTGGAGTTTTTTAATTATTGTTTTTCTCGATGCAGTCTATGTTGTGCTTCCCACCTCTTATAATAGACCTGCGGTGAACTGTCTAGTTTAATTTCTTTTGCGTTTCCTGTTCATGATAAAGAATAGTATGAAGAAAATAGTATTTCGCAGACAATTTCCCAGACATTTTCTTTGTTAGAAACGGTGAGGTTTGCGGCGTTTTAATTTTAGTCGAACATATTTCTAGTATTGTATCACTTATAGTAGAATTTAACAATTTTATTTAAAATATATTATTTTCAATGTCAGAGAGACGACTGTTTAATGAGCTGATATTAGAAACGCTGTTCCATATTTCATCTACTTTATTAAGCTTTGATAATTCATCATGCTTATTTGTTGTTGATAAAATTGAAGGTTTGTCGCATGCTTCAAGTTTAATTGAAGTAACTACACATATTGTTTGGGGGTATAATTGCCTACGAAGCTTATTTGCATGTCTTAAAATTCATATACCCATGATGTGTTGTCGGGACATGCTAATCTGGTGACTAATGAACACTTATTACACAAGAAACAAAACATTCGCAGTATTCCTAAGAACTCTGGATACCCTGCTTTGGTGTAATTGTAGGCGTACTCGCTTCGAGAGAGAAATATCGAGAATTTTCCCTCAATGAATGAATGCATTCGTTATTTGTTGTTTTTACTGCTGGGCACATACTTGTTAAAATTATACTTCTACGTTCTTACTTGCTTTCACTGGGTCTATATCTCTGTTGGTGGACTATTAGTCCCGGGGATATCATTCCCCCAGTGGTCAGTGTCTAGGAATATATGGTATATATGATATCTATTGTTGCGACTTACTTTTCCTAATCATGTAATAATTATTTAAGTTAAGGTTTATCTCCTTCAAGTACGTACATGTAACCTTAGCTAATTTTGGCTATCTTGCTTAGATCCTTTGATTGATTTTCGTGCTGCTTTAATAATTTTATATAATTTGGCTATCTAACCAATCTTCTGACATTGGACGTATCTGGTGACGGTGATTCCAGAAAAGTGTAGTACGCATTAAATTAGACATCTAAGCTTTAAAGTAATAGTAAGTACAAACTCTGGTTGACTTTGAATCAGGATAATTGTCCCAGGGAGGAAGACCCATCAGTACGAAAATTAGCATGTTGGTCATGTACAGAAAAGTTCCCATGTTTCATGTCGTAAAAATTCAATTTTGGTCAATACATAGATGAAAAATGTGCCACTTGTTTGTTGAATTTTATTTATTTCTCTATTGGTAGTTTCTGAAATAATAGTATATATCTATCCTTGACCCTTGTTGATCGACATGAATGTTTTCAAAATAATAACAAAATGTTAACGATCGTCAAACATTATATATATATATATATAAAATAAAGTGAAAACATTTTTTCGACCAAGGTTATGTTTTCTGTCATTTAATCAAATATCAAGTATATCTATTTAATCGGAAATGAAATAAATATAACATTAATGAAATATCTATTAAAATCCACAACGTCGGTCTTTGAATTAATAGCACCTGTTAGCCATTGTCTGTTATCGGAAATATCACATGTTATTCTTGCTTTGTGCTTAGAATAATACATTTCAAATTGATGGGATTAATTATTAGCTTTAATGGTCACCTGTCTCTATTATCGAAATCATTAGTGACATTTTTGACATTTTCATTTCATTTGATATATGTAAAATGTGATTTCAGATAATTGGCTTTACAAGGTTAGCCCTTGAAATGACTGGTAGATTACATGGGATCTTAGATGAAAAATATGGGATTAAATGAGCCAATTGAAACGGTTGTGTGTTAAAAAGGAAAACAATGTCTTTTTGGTGTAAAGATATTCAGATAGAAAATTCCCAAACATTTGAATACAGAAATATTTGTAGCATGCATGAAATGTACTTGTTGGTTTGCAAGTAAAGGGAAAAACAAAAAATACCATACAGTCGTTAACGGTTCCAAAATCCAATCTGAAAATCGTAGAAACAGAAGCAAAATCGATACCCCAACTCACTTCCATCGCTTAGTATAGGCGGTTCAATGATAAGTGGCAGACGCGCACATCCCGGCTTTTTGGTGGGGTCCGTATTGGTCATCTTTTTAATTTTTTGTGTTGTCCTATTATGTGTCTTTACGTTCTGAGTTCCGTGTTGTGATGTCCGTTATGATTTCCGCATCACCACGCATACGTCGTTATCTCCAGTTATTTGTAGGATGTCTTGTTTACGTTTTTTGTGTTTGTTCGCACATAGTGGTCCAACACATATGTTGTTGTGTATTTGTTTTGTTTGTCTTCGTCTTGTGCCATGTGTTGTCAGTTTCTCCTGATAGTCCATTTTTGATTGCCCCATCAGTATTCTCTAACGTTTATTTACATTTGTAAGCTACTACTATGGTTTCAAACGTCCTATCTTGGTGAAAGTGATAGAAAATGCCATTAAACCGGGTAATCGTTATTCAATGAGAACTCAAATCAATTAATCTTATTTAATGTTGCTGCCTTGTTTTACAAAGAACCAATATTCATTTTATATTCTCAGAATAAGATTATATGAATGCTGGTCAATAATAAGTATGTATACTACAACATTAAATTGTGATACAAAAACAAAGTTATTGTTTTGTTTTCTTACAAAACTTATCGATCCCACAGTTTACTTTCCAAAAATTGTTTAACCCAAATCGATTATTATCTTGACAGTTTTGACATCTTCTTTAGCCACGGGTTATGGCCCACCGCCACTTCTATTCATCCTTGACCTTGGTGGTATTAGCCGGATTTTCGTGATCACGCAATGACAGGTTGACTATCTGATTAAGGAATTTTGGTTGACTTGCTCCCATAGATTTTAGATTTATTTTGCTATCCAATCTTTTGACTATGAAACATGCTTGATTGGGGTATTCCTGAAACGCGGTGGTGTGTGCATTCAATTAGATAGCTACTTTTTTAATTTATATATCTATTCAATATAGAGTTATCGTGAATATATTTGTATTATTGTCCATTTCACACTAAACGACAACCACTTAATAAAAATAAGTACATATTCCACATTATAAAGGGAACCCATGTTGGGTTTTTATATACCGGTATTGATATTTGTTTCAATATTATAGGCCTAGCAGTTATTTGACGAAATCTAAATTATGACGAATTTTATAGATAATCATACCAACAGTTTCTGCCATAGCATGCGTAAATTCGAAGCCTGAATGTCTACTTTGACCAATAGCTAAAAACTGTTCGTAACAAAAGTTTAGATATCTTACTTTTTACGCACTAGAGTTTTCTTTAATAACTTTCATAGATTGGAAAACCAAATAATTTACAAAATCTTTGGGAGCAAATAAATCAAATGGTCTATACAGGAAAGCCAAACTCGGCTAAGGTTACTTATTGTTGTCGGAGATTGACATTGGTTTAGTAAATTACATTATTTGGGAACTGTAAATGTAAAACATAAACATAACTAATAAACCATGTCAATACCGTAACACTAACTACTGGGCGAGTGATAACATAGACATACATATCTAAGCTTAAATTAAACATTAGCATCGCTTCTTGAATCGTATATATAAAATCGTCTACTACAATCTATTTTAAAAATATTAGTCCAGACCAATATTTTGCCTCAATAATTTTGATTATTAGTTTTTTTGTAGTTATTTCTATTTAATGGTACATTTGAGACGATTTGTACAAAACCGGACAAGATATAAACGACTATTTTTGGATGTTCGTGAATTAATGGAAATAATTTACTTTATTTCATAATGCTACATCTTACCGCTACATTTTATAGTTTATATCTGCCAGACAAGTACCACAGCACAAATATAAAGGATGTTCGTTTATTCAGTTATATTTATTACAGTAGAGACATAATGCATTATTGTATATTATGGATATATTTTTAAAAATGACGGCATGATACAATCACTGACGTAGGCGATCCTTGAAGAGTAAGGGTAACTCGTACAAAAATGTAGTCGTAGCTTTCCATGTTAGTTTTCATTTTCAGTTTTCTGTGTAATGTATTGTATTGTATAGTCGCTCCTCCTTCAATTTACGACTTCTGATCACCCCTTTATTACACATGAAACATGGAATTTGACATTAAATTACAACACAAAGAAGTAATCCAATAAAATAATACAAAATAAATAAGAATGACAAAGACAACATCGTTTTGTTCTACACTGAAATGGCATGAACATCACAACACGTTTGAAATATACGAAGAAAGCATGAATTCACGGTCGAAATTACGTGAAAACGGGAACAGGTGTTTCAATATCCCCCTCATTTATAATAAAGTCAGCGCACAACAAAAATCAAGGTCAAATTTATAATAGTAGCATCGCTAGCAGCTGAGACATGGAAAAAAATACACCAACACAGCTGTTGGTAAATTAAGGTCAGTGATATTGTTGATAACGGAAGAAAAAACAATGGAATTTGTCTTTGCACTTTTAATGTAATATTTTAGTTATTTTAACGTTTTTCAAAATCCCACAGCATTAATCTGTTGACGATCAACAGTGTTTCAGTCTGTCTCAGTTTGTTGCCCGATTTCGATCTGTTGACTGCTTTATTAAGATAACACTTTTCTTTATTTAGTTGCAGCATGTGATTTGTCTGTCTGTCGTCTGGTGAGCAACAACAATACAGCATCCAGGTTTCTAGACCTGTCAGAGACAGAAATGAAATAAAGTTTATGTGGCAAGAGATCTTTGTATATTTATGAAGGAAGTTGGCTGGAACCCAGATAGAACAGTAGTGAATGAAAATAGTATATATAATGGCTCAATGATGTCAAAAGGTGTTTTGTTATACAAATGTTTTGTACATAGGTATTACCTGGGGGTACAAAAAGGTCAACAGTCATCTTCAGGTAAAAAAGTACTTCTGAGCAAAATAGTTCCTGAAGAAATATTAAAATAAAATAGTGTATAGTTTGAAAAAAAAAAAAATTATATTTGTTTATTAAAAAAGAACATAATTTCTATTAGAGCTACTGGAGTTATTTTAGTAATTAAAAGAAATAGTAATAAAAATTCGGGAAGGATGAAGCTCTTGACCATATTTGACCACCGTGTTTTTGCCAAAGAAATGAAGATGGGTAACATAAAAACGAATACTTCACTCCGGGTCTCCAGTCGAAAAAAAAAGATCTTAGGAATTATTTAGAAAAAAATATTGTTATTCAGCTAACAGTAGTAATCTTAAGCTGGATAAATGTACATTGTTCAACGAAAAGAAGAAACATATATTGTTTTATATTGTATTATTTTTTATTCACATTTGCGCTAAAAGTTTGTTATTTGAAAATGGATTGCTAAAATCAAATGAAAAATAAGTGAAAAACAAAGATCCAGATAACTAAAAGAAACAAATGTATTCTAAACATTAAATATAAATAATAAATATAACAAGAAAATAATAATATAATATTTATAAACAAAAGAACAAGAAAGTTTTGAATTAATCTATATTATTTACAGAATTGAAATTTATTGTATGATTTTATATACTGCTGTTGTCTGTAAAACTTATTTATTTATTTACTTAATTTATTGTATGAGTCGAAAAATAAAAGATCTTTGTGCACAGTATCTCTTTGGAATTATTTATAAAAAAAAATATTGTTATTCAGGGGCATACCGCCATTCCTGAAGCTAGTTCCCGAGACAAAAGGCAAATAAGACCACACCACTTTTGCCACTCAGGGCTTTTTTCCCCACATCTAAATGAAACTGAAAGCTATAATACAAAAAACAAAGAAAAAAAACGCAAACAAAAGTAGCAACCACTAAACTTGATTCTAGCTGTGATGATTTTTCCGAAAATCCAATAATGAAATCGCACAAAAACTCATTAAATTTTACTGGAAGGCACGGAAAGTAAACTGTAAGTCTTATACTAAAAGGATAATGGGTTGTTGAAAAGTCGAAGCTTAGTGTTAAAAAAATACAGTTTTCACAGAAACAGTTATATGGTGTTGCCAAAGTCCTCGAAATAAACATTTGAATTTACTGGTCCGAACAAATTATTGAATTCATTTTTGTATAGTTCTACATAAAAATTGAAAAAAATTATTGATTCGCACAAAGTGTTACTGGTCTTAGGACGGAGGACGGGTACTCATCGTGAGGACGGTTGTGTGTATAACTGGTGTATTTTTTCACTCTCCATTTGCACGAGCGTGACATGAAGTAATCATTCCGAAATCAACTTCAGAATAAATTCCAACCAAAATAATTTGGGTGTGGGTGAGATATTGTGATGTAATAGAATTTCTGCCGAAACATGTGTTCTAACTAGAACACATATTACATTATATTTATTCCAACGGAAAAAATATTGCAATATTTATTCCAACAGAAAAAAATACATTATTTATTCAAAAAGAAAAATAATATTACAATATTTATTCCAACAGTGAAACATATTACAATATTTATTCCAACAGATTTATTTTTATATATAATGAAACGGTGTATTTCAGCGTTGCAACAGACAAATGCATATTATACAACATTGCAGGTACTGAATTGAGAAATGTTTTTTCTAGTTTTTATCAATAATCATTTATAATAAAATTTAACATCTTGACTCTGTATAGCGCATGTATGCATCTTTTCTATTTATACAAATTTTTTTGTGATATGCTGACCTGTGATATTGCAATTATCCGTTAGAATGCAAATAAACACAGTTACAGAATGGCTAATATGAGACAGGCAACCTGTTTGAAGGACGAAGTCCTAAAATTTCAATAATACGATGATCCGTACACGTTAGCCTCACCGCCACCGGACGCAATTACGAACAATTTCGATGATATTGACCGTGGCATTTGATAATAATTTATAAATTTGACCAAATTGATGAAGCTGATTGCATGTTCATATTTCAGATTAAACACCAATATTCCTTTTGAATCATAGCAAAGAAATCAAATAAAGTTTTCTTATCTTATCTTATCTTATAGCCCATATATTATTCAATGCATTGTTACGGGTTTTAACTTGGAACAAATTTTCATGACCCCGTTCTAGTCACTCTGTGACCTAGATCCGGACACAATTTCGAACGACATCATAATAACCTTTCTAGTGTAAATTATTTAATGACAACTGTTAAAATTGAAAGAGCATTCATTCATTTACGTTCACATATCTATTTGTATATAATACACATGACATAAAAACCTTTCCTTTATTCATACCATAAATGTGTGCCAGTTTGCATTCGGAATTCCTTGGACTCTTCAATGAATAAAGGTACATCACGGATTTTGACATTTTGGGATAGATCAAGGTAAAGAAAATGAATTATATTGACTGTTTTTGTTTTAATTTCAATGTGGTCTACATATACATAGAACCAGGAGATCATATTCTTTCCAATTACAGGCATAAGATAACAAAATATGCGAACCTCAATGAATTTTAGCGATAGATTCCAAGTGCAATTTTCGATCGTTTTCTGTTTACAAATATGAAAACCCGTCGTCTGCGATATTCAACAACTGCGCATGAATAATTTTCTCCCAAAACACGAGTAATTTAACGGGGTATCTATTTATAAAAGCATTTTTTTAATTCAAGTTTTGAAGGAACAATTAGGGGACATACTTTTTATTTCGTTCGTAATTGTGTCCGGTGAGGCTATTATCTTTTATTTTGAATGAATTGTGTAGCCGATTTGTTATGGCGTTCATTTTACCTACGCCGCTCTTCCATCGGTAAACTGACGAGTTCTGTCCCCTGGCTTGTACCTCGGCTAGATTGAGACAGATTGAGTCAGTCTATTCCATCGGGAGTTTCGTAGAAAGAGATTTTTTTATTAGAATTTTATTAAAAGTTTATTTCGATTTTGCATAGAGTAAATAATCAAAGAATTGGGAATTTTTCATTGAAATAGATTTCTTTTGAGTTTCTAAATTATCAATTGATCTATTTTTTAAACTTCCGGTGAGCAGATTTTTAGCTATCAGTAAAGAAGGAAAAATCGGACAGCTTACCGTTAGAAGGACTTCGTCCTTTATTAACACCTCATGCAGGATTTGAGTGTTTACAGTAATAAAATATAACCCAAGGTAATGGGCAATGTGACATTTCCAAATTGAGGGAATGAAAAATTATAACAATTTAATGTGTGATACAATATAAAGTTACTATAGATCAAATATACGATAACCTTCAATCGCTATATTTTAAAGCAATTTAAATAATGTAAAATGCATTTAATTGTCAGAGCAAAATACCAAAATTACTCTTATCATTACAGCTTAAGTATGGAATTAACCGGATATATTTAGTTATGAAATATAAACGGTACGATGTTTTAATACTCATCATATTCCGGAACATTTCCGTCTGAAAGGTAAGGCATTTACTTGCTCCGAAAGACTTTCAAATTATCATTTTTTTCAATCTTTTGAATATGAGCGTAACTGATAAAGATTATCCCAGAAACTCGTCATGGGCACTGCATTAGACATCTACGTTTTTAGGTAAACTATATACATTGTATAGTAAATCCTGCATTAAGAGGTCACCTCTTGGGACAAAGAAAAATACTCTTTTAAGACAGTTGATCTCTTAAAATAGTTCAATTCATACGACATTTTCTTTGACAGGACAAAACATTTGTGAATATTTTAATACAGGTGATTGCTTAATAGAGGTGACATCATGGGCATGTTTGATTGCAACAACATAACAATTTGTATGAAAATGGAAATTACGTAATTGTAATTTAATCGTATTTAACATAAGAATAAGGTCAATGGAATTAAAATGCACACTATTAAAGCTAAAATATTTAGTTCCACTAAAGTCCACAAAAAGTTGTACAAAAAACTTCAAAATATGTGTGAGCACTTTAGTCAAATATAAAATAAAACCCCCATGATGTCACGTCTAAAACTGAACTTGTCGGTATATAAATTACTAACAATCAGATAAAGAAATAGTGCTGCGTAGTAACATGTACTGTACGATATAGTACCTAATACAGTGATCAAGCGACGAACTGCCAGCTATATCATGGAGAGAAAACAATGACTTTTAAATAAGAAGAAACTATGCCTGTCTTATACTAGACCAATACATTGCGAGTTTTATAGTGATAGATCCATCGAAACAAATATTACTACACTCGGAAACATTATCATAATTTCCACCAAGCCAGTATTTTTTTCTTGATAGTGATTAATGAATGATTATTGGTATACCGGAGATGTAACCCACGATATTCCACTTTCGATGCGAGCACGCTAATTATTTCACCACCAAGTTGATATACGTTGTCATCTGTAACACAGATATAGGTAGCAGTTAAGTAAATTGTGAAGGAGACCGTATAACTGTCAAAGTAATGACGTTAATCTTACTTCGAGGAATCGTTGGTGCAGTAGCTTCCTTGTTAGCAGCAACCCGATATCAAGAGAATCCCTATCAGAAACACACGCTCTGAAATATCATATCAACTGTTGGAATACATTGCATACCTAAATATAGAATAAACGTTCATAAGGGGAAAATTGAAATCTTGCATTTTGATGTAAAGTTTCGTTCTCAACCGGCCTGAACTAGCAATCTATATGTGCAGCTCAAGGCATGAATCAGATCAAGCTGTATCTCTGGTACTACAATGAAACAAGGTATTATGTGTTAATAGTAAACACAATGCTATAGTTGACTGGTAAAAGAAAATGAGTAAAGTTAATAAAATAGGCATAGACAAAAATACAAATGAAAAAAAAAAGAGAGTTGTGTAGCTATTCCTTGCCAATCATAATATTTGTTCTATTGTACCTGCATTCCTTTTTAGCATAATCATTTGATAATCAAATATTCTAATAAAAATGAAATGAAGAAAAATGGAGAGAAACCACCTATATTTAACCATTCTATTTTTCAGATGCTACGAATTGTGATTTCGGTGGTTTTGGTTTTAGCACTTAGCGGAGTAAGAGGTATAGAAATATATACATTTTGATTGGTCGCATTACTAGAAAGAATATAAATATTGTTGAAGATATTAAAAAAAAAATCAATAAAGCCCATCTCAGCATATAACATAGTTTTATGCTGTAGAGCCTCAATGTTGTATTCTAAAACAGGTCAATTATAATATTATTTTATTATCTATTTTGTCTAATTATGTTGTATTTTAAAACAGGTAAATTACAATATTACAACTACCTATGCAATCAGTGCCTATCACCACTGATATTGTGAGTAGTTCGAATCCCGATCAGGGCGAGGTGTTCAACATTATGTGATAAAGTTTGTCAGTGACTTGCGAGAGGTTGGAGGTTTTTTTTCGGGTCATCCGGTTTTCTTCAACCAATGAAACTGATCGCCGCGATATAACTGAACTATTGTTGAAAGTGGCGTTAAGCACAATAAACCCAACTAAAACCAATCTAATTATTTTATCTTGTGTTGCATGCCGCTAATGCTTGTATCGTTTGTTGTACATTATTAGGAGAAACCAGATATTGTCAAGGAGGTTGTTATTATAATGGAGTTTGTTATAGTCATGGTAATACATGGAATGTGGACTGTTCTACAAAACGATGTCGCCAGCTTACACACTTTCAAGCAATCGTCGAAACCATAGCAACAGGTATGTCAAACCAAACAAATCACATCTACAAAACTACTAAAAGAAATATATTTATATTACTCAACGCGGCCTTTAAAATAATTAAAAAGAAAATAATGGCTTCAAAATCATATAGCTGCACTGTTAAAATTTGTACACGAAATTTAACTTCATATAATATGAAACGCTTTACATGTATTATGTAGATATTCCCCTCTCCCAATGTGGTTTTATTCTCGCTTCACACAAATCACATTTACTAAATTCGACTCCAAAAACGAATGTATTTATTAAACTCTCACTGCCCTTTAAAAAATCATTTGTTTTCGCTTCAAGACCACACAAGTGCAAATACAAATATCATCTACCAGTGAACAGATTTTAATTTGATATGAAACGATAACTTATGTTTGTTGCAATAGGACATTTATACACCGTCTTGTAATATATTTAAGATGATGTTTTCACTTCATAATCCAGATAGGGCCCGTCGTGGTCGTGATCGTATGGTAGTTGGATTTACAACTACCTATGCATTCAGTGCCTATCACCACTGATGTTGTGAGTTCGAATCTCGATCATGGCGAGGTGTACAACATTATGTGATAAAAGTTTTTTAGTGACTTGCAACAGGTCGATGGTTTTCTCCGGGTGCTCCTGTTTCCTCCACTAATACTAACTGACCGTCAAACAAACACAATCAATATATTCCAGATAGACTTTAAATCACTGTATCCTGTGTCACTTGAACCCATTTTCTACAATATGGTACTTATTTCTACATTGCCAGTTTCCTACCTTTTGCATCAAAAACGGCATCCCATCCCAAGGTAAATGGTCTAATTTCATATTCTCCATTTGCAATTTTAAAGAATTATTACGCCTCTGACTTTCTCTTTGGAGATTCGCCATCTTTGCTCCTCATGGGACCCCGCTGTATTTGCCTCGCTTCATTAATTTCGCTTCTTCGGTTTTGATGATAATTTAATCTTATGCTTAGGAATTTCTCAGTTCTGTTTGTTAATTTGATATGACGAAGCTGTGTTGCGCAGTCTGCTTATACTGTCGTTTTACGGTCCGGTTGAATTCTAGGGACATCGTATTAATTGGTTCCAAGTTACACATTCGGTAAAAAAAACATTGGTCGAAAAGCCAATGCTAAATCCTTGTAGGCACACGAATGAAACCTCTATATGGAAAACGACTCAAACAAAGGCTACTTAATTGTTGTATTTAAGTTCTACCAGAGATGCACTTAGTAGTTTTCATGTCCCGACCATTGTAGCTGACATTGAAAGGGTGACACAAAGGCTGAAATGTGTTTTTAAACTATGTTTTCTTTTATATTTGATAAACGTTTGCTTACCACGAACACTTATGACATAAAATCTAATACAAATGGCCATTTACAGAGTGTAAAGATGCGTATGGACATTGCAAGAGTCATGGAGATGAGATGACGGTCAATATTGAAGGAGTTGGAGTAACATGTAGGTGTGTTGTTGGTCAAGACAGGTGGGACTACACACAATGCGCATCAACCCGTGAGTAAAGTAGATCGTAACCATTTAAAAGTATTCTGAACGTCATACTAACCTAAATCATTATCCGCCTACAGCTGAGAACTGTATTCTCGTCAAGGTGCGCTAGAAAGGTTGATGAACTAATACCAACATTCTTTTTTTTTTGGTCTTCGAATACATGTTTTCATGACGTTCTCTTAGACACAAACCGGTGTAGTGTTAAACATACATCAGTCAACCAAGAACAACGTGAATCCTTTCAACACAACGTTGCGGTAATCATCCATTAATCCACTGAAAATAGCGTTGCGTTAAACATACATCAAACAATTTAAATTAATGTGGTGTTATAATCATATAGATATACTAATCAACTCAACACAACATGTCTTTAATCATAAATTAATCCACTGAAAATAATGTGGCGTTAAACATACATCAATCAACTCAACATAATGTGGCGTTAATATATTAAAAAAAAACCCAAATGTAATTGTTGAAATTGATATTCAATGATATTACGCGAGCCTGTAGATAAAGATTGGGACATCATAGAACTACAGGAAAGGTCTTCACATCTACTGTTGTTTTTATCATGAACGAAAATTATTAATCAAAATGAAGAAAAAAACCCAGCACACCGTCAGAACAGTTCACGTATCGTATCAACAAATCGTAGAAATAGAGTCAAATACGATACCCATAGCAAAAGACCAATCATGTTGCTGGCTTGTTACAGGCACAATAAAAAGTGTCGAGGTTAAATTAGTTTTACGGGCCCATACCTCACATCTTATTGAAATGGTGCGGTCATACAATGTTTTTCACATGTGAGCAAACTGGCAACCGTCACATATAACTGAGTAAGCAGCGTTGTTTTAAAGAACGTTGATCCCTAATCCTGAACATTATAATTTGTATGCCATGCTCGTACGACCACCAACTAGAAAATGGCTTAACAATTGACACACTAATGACGCAAATCAAAAATAGTCTTTTAAGACAGGTGACCTCTTAAAAGAGGTTCAATTCATATGAACTTTTCTGTGACAGGACAATAAAATGGTGACCTTTTAATACAGGTGACTGCTTAATAGAGGTGACCTCATGGGCAGGTTTGACTGTATAATTATCGGTAATTAAATGAAATGGAATACTGGTGTTGTGTACGCATTACATACTGTAATTTTTACGTTTTTCTTAGGTCCATCGATGATTCGTTTTTATGTATATGTACATGGTGTGTTTTATGTGCGTACTAAATTTGATATCTATCTACATTTTCATTATGCACAAACGTCTAAAATATTAATTTTTAGAACCAGTTAATCCAGGTTCAAATTGTAAAAGCTGCGAGGTTGATGGTGTATGCAGAGCATTTGGCGACAAATTCCAAAAGGACTGTTTTACGTATGAATGTCGTCCATATGGAAACTCATGGAGAGCAGAAGTGGTAAAAGCAGGTATAGCATTTTTTACATTAATACTGTTATTGGTTCTACAGAAAGCATGGTTCCTACTGTTACATTTCATACGATGCACAAACTTATGCTGTAGATGTATGCATCTGACTAGGCCCTGTTGTATATTTGCTACCAAAGACTTTTTAAAAAATTATTTGGATTTTCAATCATTTGACTATAAGTGTACCTGATGAAGGGTATTCCAGAAACGCTTCGTGCGCTCTAAGGTAGATATCTAGCTAAAAAAAAATATATATGTATATATATATTCTTATTCGAAATTAACAGTTCCCAAATAAATGTAATTTAATAAACAAAAATATGATCAATCACCGTCAGACATAACTAATGTCTGATTTTGGCCCTTTGGTTTACTTGCTCCCAAAGTCTTTGCAAGTATTTAGCTTTCCAATATTTTGATTATAGGCGGACCTGATGAAGATTATTCTGATAATAGGCGGACCTGATGAAGATTATTCTGATAATAGGCGGACCTGATGAAGGTTATTCTGATTATATGCGGACCTGATGAAGGTTATTCTGATGATAGGCGGACCTGATGAAGGTTATTCTGATTATATGCGGACCTGATGAAGGTTATTCTGATTATAGGCGGACCTGATGAAGGTTATTCTGATAATAGGCGGACCTGATGAAGGTTATTCTGATTATAGGCGGACCTGATGAAGATTATTCTGATAATAGGCGGACCTGATGAAGGTTATTCTGATTATAGGCGGACCTGATGAAGATTATTCTGATAATAGACTGACCTGATGAAGGTTATTCTGATTATAGGCGGACCTGATGAAGGTTATTCTGATGATAGGCGGACCTGATGAAGGTTATTCTGATGATAGGCGGACCTGATGAAGGTTATTCTGATTATAGGCGGACCTGCTGAAGGTTATTCTGATTATAGGCGGACCTGCTGAAGGTTTTTAAAAAACGCGGCGTTTGCACTAAAGTATATATCTATGTTTTTATTTTGACGATTATACTGTGCTGTATTACAGTCTAATACATTGAGAGCAGTTTGGACACGAATGACGAGGCCACATTTAATAACTTAGATCGGTTGAATCACCTAACGTTTGTAGTATCTCTGTCGAATATGTCATACTGTTTTACAACGCTTTCATAACGTTCTATCTGAAATCCCAGGGCTTCCCGACTCAATCCACGTATGTCAGCTACTATTTTATGTACAGATGTATATATTTTTTCTTGAGATGGTCAAGCTGTCTAAAACTGTCTCATGGGAAATGATACTGATGGCTAAGAGTAAAACAATGAACACAAAAAGATGACCTTGAGTGAAGGGCAGAAAATATTTACCATTTGAAGACGATAAACAAAATTGCAGTTTATGCGAGTCACCAAATGTTATGCTTCTTGAAATATAAAACCACCCACATATGTATGTGGTTGTTGCTTTCGTTTTCGATCGGCACTAGTTTTCGATCTTTGCATACCAAACATTCTTGTATAGCGCGTGCACTACACTTCCACTAATTTGCATATGGTTGCAAACAAAGATGACGCAAGAGATTTTTTGAGCAGCTTACATCGGACCCAATGCGAATAAAGCAGGTAAGACACTTTATTCTTTCTTGTTGTACTAAAATGTTGCCATTTTTTCTAGTTCCCCAAAAAGTCCAAGCTTAAAACCCTCTTCAGACGTACCCTTACCCCTTTTTAATATCTTTCCTTGTCGCCTGCAATATTAATCTTCCATTGAAACCGTGAAGTCATGTGATCAGACTGGCCAATGGCATTATGTCTATTTTAAGTGAGGGTTTAAAGGAGTGGGTCCTTATATTAGAAAATGTAAATCGTTGCTATTTTTAAAATGGTAATACATAACAAACAAACAAAATGAATAAATAAATACTATAGAAAATTTGGGCTAAATGTCCTTGTGATATATTTAGAAAATATGTAGTAAATAGTAATATGTAAAAAGTCACAACAAAATGAAGAAAAAAACATTAAAACGTTTCCCATGGTCCTCAACAGTTTGAACACACACCATTCAGAAATACACTGTAAATAATAAACAAAAAACAAAAAACGAAAACAAAAAACAAAGAAAAAAATGTATAGTTATACTACAAATTGGTTAAATGTGGAAGTAAACCGAAATTATACACACAGGTGCTCCTTTATAACCTCAACCTTATTAAATTTGGAACTCCTTTGGGGTGATCGAAAACACACGTCGGACATATTTTGACAACATCAATCACGAGGTCAGAGTGAACTATAAACAAAATAGATAAACATGTGTTCGAAACTGCATTTTAAGCGTAAAAATTAATTTATAAGATATCAAAGTAAAGGCTCGAAAAGGTCAATTAAAATTCTTTATTCTATGGAATGTCTCAAAACAGATTTTGATGTTAGGTGATCGAAAACCAGTGCCGCCACCATATATTTACGAAATAAATCATGGAAGCCAGAATGTGTTGGGAGTTTTAACATGGTTTGGCGTTTAAAATTTACTAATATCCGCCAATCCATGTTAAAACTCAAAACACTTTCTGGCTTCCATGATTTATTTCGATTCTGATATGTCTAAGATTACAAATACGGTAGTATACTTTGATTGGAAGACGATAATTTTTATTTACGTTTGTGGAAAATGTCGCACACAATTTATGCTGCCAATGGAAAAGTCAGTCACATTCACCGGCGCATGTGCGAATGAGATTATACCATCGATAAATCGCTCGTTTGTCTACAAAGCGAAAGAAAGATGTCATATTATAATATATGTTTTATTTTTGTGTGAGTACTGATGTTGGACCAAACCTATGCAGAAAATATGGCGGGATAGTATGATTTTTTCACTGGTAATGGACAAGAATGGAGAATTTGGATGGACGAAATATTTTGGCTTTTATAGCGGCTACTTTGCGCCTACTTTATTTTGATTTCTGCTATGAAGGCATTGTAGTATAATGAGTATGAAACTGAAATCATGTTACCAATCGACCCCCTCATTCGAGACGGTATCCCTTACGTATTCGCCACATGAGGAGGCTGGTGGCCCATCTATGGGTTTCGGCAAAAGGAAACGTCACTATCATTCAGTTTGTGTTTGATTAGAAAATCAATAATAATAAACATAATTCCGTGTATTTCTGTGATTAAGGTTGCAAAGATGCTGATGGGTATTGCAGAGCTTCTGGAAGTTATATGCCATACATCCAGCATGGTCAGCGATATGAAAACTGCATGTGTACTGTCATCGGAACTTCTGCACGATACCAATGTGAAGGTACGCTATAATATTATATTAGTTAGATACTGTTAAATATGGTGAGAAAGCAATTTGCAGTTAATGGGTTTAATTGTTCCACATAATCTGTAAACACGTTGATAGCAGTTCATTGTCATCATAATCATGATATTTAACAAAAATATAAGGCATTACAGGAAACAAATTAGTTAGACTGGTGCCCATGAACACGGGTGTACGATATACATTCTCTTACGTCTCTGGTTACAACAAATATATCTAAAAATAGTTATAACGGATCGGCCTATTGGCGGATGTGTTTACTGGAATATACCTGTTGGTGGATGTTTACACTGGTATTGACCTATTGACGGTTGTAATCAATGGGATGTTCCTATTGGTGGATTTGTTTTGACTGGGGTGGACCTGTTTTTGAATGTTATCACTGAGATTTGCCTATTGGCTGAGGTGTTCACTGGGATGGGTCTATTAATTTGTAGTTGTTTTGATTGCAACAAGTGAAAGAGGGACAATGTACCCCGAGAGGAAGTAGTATAATCTAGGTTCTATTTCAATTCGAGGTGATTCCAGCCATGAGAATCTCATTGAATTATAGCATTTTTTTTTATCAATTTGTCTTTATTGAATTTAATTGGTTCATGTATTGCCTATGTACAATATTATATTCGCTATGATGTAGGAGCTACTGGTACTACCACGAGATGTACCGGATGTAAAGTAGACGGCGTCTGCCATAGTGCGAACTCTAAGTGGACGAAAGACTGTCTTACCTACCAATGTAAACAGTTGGGTTCTTTCTGGGTTTTTGCGAATATCGTCAGTGCTCGTAAGTAAATTTAAATTATATTTATATAATTTCGAAAGCACTACTTACACGTGAAAAACGCTTGCAAGACCGGCTCATTTCACTAAGAGGTGAGGTTTGGCACATAAAACTAATTCAACCTCGCCACTTTTTATTGAAGTGCCTGTACCAAGCCAGGAAAGTGAGCGGTCAAGTATTTGTGTGTTAGAAGTATCGATTTTGCCTATTTCTATGCTTTTTCTACAGGATATTAGAACTTTTCCGATGTGTGGCATTTTTTTGTTTTTCATTTTATTTCTCCATTGTGAGGTGTCAGTAAATACACAAAGCAATGTGTATGCTGGTGACGAATACAAAATATATATCAACGACAAAGAAAGGAAGTAGTTAGTATGAGATGTATCACGGGTCACACTGAGTACACGAATACGCGAAGAAGTAAAATAATTGGATGGCAAAATGAAATCAAATGTATGAAATATTTTGTTCCCCCAAGGTTGAATAAATCAAGTATCTCAAAATGAAAGAGTAATTTCAATTGATCGATTTATTTGTTGTAGTTTAACGTTAATTGAGCAGTATTCTTTTTATAATCATGAGATGAATAAGGAAATAGTTCGCAGACAATAAATCTACATAACAGAGAAATTGTGGTACTAGGATGAACTTATGGATATTTTGAGTTTAACCAGTGTGATTTTATTTTTTGACGGAAATCATATATAGCTTCCTTATTTACAGATATATGTATTCTTTGTGTATATACTTAATATGATTATATCAAGCATATAACACCTCTAAGAAGAGTTTGAAGATACAAAAATGGGGTAATCATGACCAAAAGAAAAAGGACAAACAACGATCTACAAACATTACACATAAAACTAAAGATGGAGAAACACGAACCCCACTTAAAACCGGGGGTGAAATTGGGTGCTCTGGAATGGTAATCAATTCCTGCTCCACTAGTGGCACCCGTCGTGTTGCACTAGTCACAAACTCTGGAAAAGAGTAATATGAAATGGACATCATCAAAATGCATGCGGTTTTGATTGACAACAACCTCTGTTATGTTTAGTGGATGCGCTTTGCAAGAGATGATATCAATTTTCCATCGTGAACTTTTCATCTGTATGTATTTTACCAGTACATACAAAATATGTTAAACCGATCATATTGACCGCCCCACACTTCATTTTATTTTCCAACCAGTTTAGTTGAAACTTTGATCTTCCGCTCTCTGCAAGCATTACCGAAAACTAGCTCAATTCAAACACTATCATGCGTTGATAATGATACATATAGACAATAATATCGTAATATGAAATCAGATATACTGCAAATGTCAAATGTGACTCATTTAATTCTGTCGGCAGGTCTTCTCAAATCAGTATATTTCTACAATATACAAAAACCAAATAAGCTTACTAGTATATTGATAATATGTAAAAGTGTAACTTAAGTTTTGCACTTTAGAACAATAAGGCTTTTACACTTAAGTGCAATTAATCTAAGCTCCTTTCATTGGTTGTCTGAAGTATAAACTCAATTTTACATTCGGAGCACTGAGATTATATGCTATCTTTCTTTGCACTTAAATGCAACAAGTTCATTGCAGCACTTAAATGAGAACAAATGTCTGCACTCAAGTGTGATAGCCTTTGCACGCAATTCAGTTAAAAGTGTTTGCACTTAAGTGCTATTTTCTTTATTGCACGTGATTCGAGTAAAATATACAGTATGTGTTAAAACGGCTTGCCATATATATCATCAAAATGGTGAACTAGTATAAGTATGTATTGAAAGCGAATGTTCAAAGATATTTTAAATGATTTCAAATGATTGCGTCTTTTTGTAATCGAAATAATATGTACTATTACATCTGTTTATAATGCACTGTCAGTTCTTATAGAAACAGGTGCGATACAATCTTCTTTCTCAATGCTGTGAATACAACCGTATATCATTAATGTATATTTCAATTAGTGAGATAAAGTCAGACGTCAGATCTGGGTCGTCATGGTAGTTGGATTTGCAACTACCTGTGCAATCAGTGCAACCACTAACATTATGAGTTCGAATCCCGTTCATGGCGATGTCTACTCGATACAACATTATAAGATAAAGTTTGTCAGTGACTTGCGACAGGTTGGTGGTCTACCCCGGGTACTCAGGTTTCCTCCACCAATAAAACTGCCCGCCACGATATAGCTGACATATTACTGAAAGTGGCGTTACACAATATAGCCCAACCTAACCACCGAACAACATAGATCGGGTTCTCATTTTATTTTCTTACTACATACCTACTATGCAGTTATTATTGGATTTATTATTTATCTTCTCGATGCCATTAGTATGTTCCTGCAAGTAGTTTTGTCATTATTATTAAAACAAACTGCCTCGGTCATAGATAACAATTGCGTGCCGATTTTGGCTACCCTTCGGTTAACTTTCTCCCAAAGACTTAAATTATTTGGTTTTTCAATATTTTGTCTCCGATGAAGGTTCTTACAGAAACGGATTGTGTTTACTAATTTTGATATCTACGTTTTTATTACTGGGGATGTATGATATGTTTATTTATATTTCAGAATGTAAAGACGCATACGGTCATTGTAGAAACCACAATGAACACATGAGTGCTGTGATTGGTGGATATATCTTCAACAATTGTGTTTGTTTGATTAACGGACTACAGATTTCCCACCAGTGCAGTTCCTAAAATTTAAAGGTCTACACTAATTAAACGATTTTTCACCAAAACAGAGCTTAATCATAATTTGAGCTCAATCCCGGTTTTTAGTGGGGTTCGTGTTACTCGATCCTTAATTTTATGGGTATGTTTTGTAGATCGTTGTTCTTCCTTTTGTACTTTTTCTTTTCTTCTTCGATATACGGATTCTGATTACTCCTTTAGTATCTTCAAACTCTTCTTGCAAATATGACACATAACAATACTATTGACAATTCTGGTCATATATACTTGACTAGACTTATATTTTAATTTGACCGATTTCCCTAGCGGAAGACGTTTCTACAGGATCATGTTGCCTCTACATTGTACGTGATAGGAAAGTTCCTTTTTGGTCATCATCTTTTTAGCGAATGTATTGAAAGAAAAAACACATGGCTATTCTCGTCGAGTGTACCAAAAGTTGGGGCTCCCATTTGACAGCGCCTCGAGTCCGGTAGATCGTGGGGTCGAGCCCCGGTTGGGTCAATCCAAAGACTATACATTGGTATTGGTTGCTTGGAGAAAGACCAAAGACGGCTTGACTCGGAATGTGTCCGAGTGGAGTGACATGTCTACCAATGGACTGTTGCTTCAGTGAGCTAGCACTATAACAATCCAACTGAGCGTGTTGGTCTAGTACAAAACGGACCTCATCATCATCTCATTGAAAATTAACTTGCTCTCGCCATGATATAGCTGAACAATTCCTGAATTGGTGTTAAACAAAAATCACCCACTCACTCCTATTTGACAGACCAGAATGATCTATATTTCAATCTTAGGAATTTAGATTCAAGACTAGTGAGCGTTTTCAATATCGTTGAATATAAATCGAAAGACTCTTTGATTATAATACACACGTCTTATTCAAAACATAACATACATTATGTTTGCAACATTTTTCTTACATCGATTTCATATCCTTTCAAAACGTTTAAAAGCATTTCATAATGACAAGACATTCATATTGAAAATGGTTGAAGGAAAAGGGTTATTCAATTAGTCAAGTTCTCCTTGTCTAAACTGAAAATGCATATTCATTAGACGTCCATAAATACACCAGACTGACAATAATAAGTAAATACAATCCTGAATAGAATAAAATCATAATACTACTTTTGTAGAAAAAAGGTGCAAACATACACATGTACTTGTATATGTAAATGCCGGCATTCAAAATACAAGTCTTTTTCTCAAGCCTTGGGTGTGGCAAAATACTACAGTGTGGCAATTTGTCTTATTAATTTTCTATATTTAAGCTTTTCTATTACATGTATACAATAATGTTTACACTGTTCGTTGCTTCCATCATAACTGTTTATTCAAAGTCGTGACTATAGGCACCAGGTTTCTCCGCCCTAGAGGCACTAGTCCTCTAAAAGGGGTCAACCCCGCGGGAACCCCGGGGTATAGAAATGGGACCGAGAGCTTCTTCGGCTTGAAGGGGCGTCCGTCGGTTGTGCGGGATGTAGAAATTCACAACCAACCCGTCCTGCGGATGAGACGTAAATAAAACCGAGGTCCCGTGTTGAGAGATTGCCACCATCTCCGCACGTTAAAGAACCCAGTGTTACAGCTCATTATGAGCATTATGCTCATGATGAGTGGTCCATAAGAGACCTGTTGCACTGGCAAAATTATCCGTCCCTACCCATCACCTTTCCTTGTTTCGAGTCCCGTGGCGTTTAAATTTTTAAATGTTCTCGTCCTGAATATAGCTGAAAAATTGCTCGCTGGACGTTAAACACCAACCAACCAACCAACCAACCAACCAACCAACCAACGGAATCAAATTTGAAATCTCAGTTGTCTGCTTTGTCAGCCACTTAGCAGAACCAGGAAACATCACGCAATGAACTATTAGTGAATAACAAACAAAAGATAAAAATACAAAAATATGATATAAATAACATACAACCGCACAATAATATGCCTCGTATATTAAATATTCGTGTTCATGGCTTAATATAAAACAAATACACACAAGATAAGACATTTGATAAAGTTGTCCCACGTTACTACAATATCATCTTAGATACTATAAGAAACAACAATTTGTACATGATATTTGAATACTGATTTAACAACAGATACACCAACTCAAATAACAAACCCACATTGTCTGACAACACAACTATAGTTTTCTCATGTTCTAATTGGATCAGCGATTGGTGGTAAATAATTATACTACTCTCTGTTGACACGCACGCACGCACGCACGCACACACACACACACAACTTTTGAATAAAGGACAAAAATAAAAGAAATGAGAAAAACGCATTAAATTCCATTTTATCAGCCTACAAGTTGGAGTAAAGATACTGTCAATACTGCAATAGAAATTTCACGAAAACCTGATATTTCCCAATCATTGACTAACATTTTAAATCTGCCATGACACACACCATATAACATGATGTTTCTTTGTTCACGACATATCACATGATTTTAAACATTATTAACATATGACCGGTGCCACTATAGTGGACACGGAACTACTTACTATTATGGAACACCTGAGGTCAACCCGATTTTAGTTGGGTTCTTGTTGCTCACTCATTGGTTATCTTTGTGGTATTTTGTGGACTATTGTTTGTTTGTTAACAAAACCAAAGAAACAAACAAAGAAACAAAAAACAAACACAAAGCCCAAATTTAGAAAAGACAAAATCAAATGGCGTAACTTGTAGATTGTTCATGCCGAATTTCCAATAGATAAGAATATCAAAATACATAGAATTGTTATAAAAAAAACTCCAGAACATTCGTAAAATTATATCGTTTTCGTCATTTAGAAAGATATTATGTTAATTGGCTTTTAAAAGATGCCACCATTATCACCTTGATGCGTAGTAAAATTGATTTTATTTAAGTGCAATTATGCATCCGTATGCAGCTTGAAAGAAATTGGACAACTGTAACATCACAACAGATTTAATTTCAAATTGGTAATTTCATTTTGGACAAAATTTTTGCTGATAATTGTCATTTAATACGCAAAGATATTTCTGTTTTCGTGATTTGTAATTGAAAATTGATTATTTTGATTAAATGCATGAGCATTGTAATAAGTTGAGACACGGATCCCATAATCTTTTACAAATGCATATTAACAATCACAAAACCTCTGCAAGATTCGTTTAGACCGTTGGTATTCCTATCATTAGGTCGGGAGAACAGTCCATGGGTAGACATGTCGTCCCACTCGGACTCGATATCCTGATTCCGAACCAGCCAGTCTTTGCTCTTACTCCTTAATACTGAGTAAGTAGCGAAAAAGCAGAAAATGCAAATTTCATAGTCTTTGAACCGATCGGGACTCGAACCCACAATCTACTGCACTCGAAGTGGGCACTCTAACCATCATCGATGCGGCTATTAATATATTAGAGACACATCAGTACAGTGTTTAATATATCGGATTAACAACAGCATGGGATTGATTCTTATGCAAGCATTGCTAGGTAGGTAAGACAAAATGTGAAATGATTTATTGTTGTTTTTATAAAATACCATACACCTCGTTGAATACGCTGTCAGTGAGAAAGTCCTTCAACATGATAGTCATCAGTGTATTTGAGTCATGAGTTGGCGTGTTTCCTATTCAATATAGTCTATATTTCCTGGAGGTAAATAGCATGTCAGTAAACAAAACCAACACATAAGTTATTAAGACACATGATATAAATCAATATGAAGCGCTGAAATTGAAAGATTTACAAGAGTAAAAATAAACTTTTGTTAAAATAGCACATAAAGCAGTAGTTACAAAACCTCTTTTTATATGCACGCAATCTGCTTTCGTTTGGCACATCTGTGTTCAGCATTGCAATTATTAAGCGTTCCCATAATTCTTATCACCAGCAACTTAGTAATTGATTTGTAAACATTTATCAATAAAATGAAAAGCAAAAAATACCACAATATCGGAGCAGTCCCAAAATTTATCAAGATATCAGAGAAAGAGGCAAAATTGATACACCTAGAATACAACTCAAAACTGCTCACGTTCTTGGATGGGTTAAACTGGTCTTATGGTTTGGTTGGCTTGGTTTATGGTGTTTAACGGCACTTCCAACAATATTTCAGTTATATCGTGGAGGTCAAATTTTATTGGTGGAGGAAACCAGAGTACCCGGAGAAATAAAAAAAGGTTTTAATGTGGACAATTAATTCTACGTATTTACACACCCCCATAATCAAATTTACCTTGATGTGTAATATTCTTCAGTGTCAAATGTTAGAGATTTCTATCAAATATATAACACAGTAAAAATCTTTGTCATTTATTGTTGCCCAGTGGTTATAATTAACAAATATAAAAATCGAAGCAAAAGAGTTATTGAAGCAAAGCTAACACTGGTCTAGACTAGTCTTCAGAATTCTAGAATCTTTTAGTATAATTTGCATTATGAAGATGGATTTATTCAATATATATGATAATAGGATGTGCAGATATGCAAATATTTCACTTCAGCCATGATATGACTAGATTGTGTGGCATATTTATATGGATTATGAATGGTAGCCGATTCAAATAGATTTGATGAGCTTTTGTTTTGATTTATTGCAGAAGAATATTTGACAAAAGCATAATAACTATATCTTTCTGATATTCTATTGCAACAGAGACGTTAATCTGTGTACATAGTTTATGATTTTCATTGCCGTGGTCGTATGATAGTTGGATTTGTAGAAGTCTTTTGTAATTATTTCCTTTCACAACTGGGTTTTTGCGCTCGATCTGATACCCATCGTCCGTAGTGAGGTGTACTCGATACAACATCACAAGATAAAGTTGATTCATTTATTCTTGGTTCACCATATTGAACACCAATGTGATATAGCAGTTATATACAACGGTAAATGCTCATTTTTCTTCTTCAAACCAATGGCCTGCTAGAGCTACTGGAATGTGAAACGAAATAGATATAAATTTAAACACAATCGGTGTAGAAAATACTCAAACGTGAATAGCTATTTTGTAATTACTACTGGTATTTATTGTTTGTTTGTACGAGATTTTGTTCTTCATTTTTGCTATATATGTACATTTATCTGTGTACTGTTATTGGTCTTTTTCACCGAGTAGACCATGTATACAAATTTCGTTTTGTAAATAGCATAATATTCAAGTTTATATCAATATTAATATACAATCTAATCACAAAAAATAATTATCATTAGCAGGTTGTAAAATCAAATATATATGCAATTAGTTAATAATCAACCATATACTGAAAATGGGGGTTAAAATCAACAGCTCGGATCAAGGCCGAGCAATGAAATATGTATTGCCCACCAACAGTCAATGATCATTGATTAATGATCTTTAATAAATAATGATATAAGGTAATAATATTTCATGTGCATATTATTGTAATTGATATTGCATGTTTGAAAGGGATCAACACAACATTATACCTCTTTTGAAAGAAGTATTTTTAGGTATGCATAATATTGTACAGAAATATTCCTCATTAATGACTTATCAACGGGTTTGTAAAAAGGGTAACATGGCGGGTGTCTAGTGGAACAGGAACTTACCCTTCCGTAACACCTGAGGTCACACCTGATGCTCAATCTTTAGTGTTTGTGTAGTGTTTTGTTTTTCCTTTCGTCCTTATTCTGGTGGCCATTGCATTGCCTATCTATCATTCTTCGATTTCCGGTTTCTGATTACCCATTGGTATTTTGAAACGTTTCTTGCAACGAAAATGAAATCCCTGCGCCTAATTTCTTCACTGTGACGAAACAGTATTCCGAAGCTAGTCCTAAGGACACGGCATGGCCGTTTAGAACATGTCATATCCATTGCACGTATAGGCACTACAACATATCATAATAAGCTACAACTTCTTAGGAGTGGTTGTGTTAGTGAACCGATTCTATCTATTATTGCCTCATTTGTTTGGAGCAATAAAAGCTTGGGATGCAGGTCTATCCTAGTTCTATCGATAGTTTTATCTATGTTGGCTCATTAAAACAATATTTCTGTCAAGACAATATCGAAGGACTATTCCTGTATCACTAAGAAGCACCAATCAATCGATCAATCAAAATTAGAAAAACCCGAAGGGGCAATCAAGAACGGACAATCGAGAAATACTGGCAACATTGGGAATAAGACTAAGTACGAAGACAAACAAAACATAAAATACAACACAGTAAACTAAAATGAAGAGGCCACCAAAAACTGTGGAGAATCAACCAATCAGGAATAATCAAGCCAGTCACATGCCTTTATGCGACAAGGTGTTTAATAATATATTATATAACTACTGATATATGATCGCTGCCATCAGATAATTGCTCATCATAACAGTGTTTACATTTGCATTATTTCTATGTTTCATTTATGTAATATATATATATATTAACTTTTAATCCTCTAACAGAGATTTACATGAATATTACAAAAATTAGAATAACTGTACAATGTAAAGAGCAATTAATGTCATGAAACTAGAGAAGAGAAAACAAAAGAAAACGACTGATAGAAAATCTATCACATGAGAGTTAATAGCGACTCTGGTCAAACTGTCTACATATGGAAACCAAGTGATGCACACAACTTTTAGCGAAAAATAACAGTTCGTCTTGGTCGAGTTCATATGTAGTGTCACATGATAGCACAGTGCATATACAGTCAGTAGAAGATAGATTATCCATGTGCACACTAAAATCTGTCGGATCGATGTTAATAATGTCCTGCCAGAATTCATCTCGTTTGTCTCTTGTTCGATGATGTTCTGGTAAAGTATTCCGCATTTGTCACATAATGATTGTCTATTGTCATATCTCACCATGTTGCATAGATCAACGACATATTTGGTATCACTTCGAAATTCTGGAAAAGATTTCGCCACAGCCCATGCTTTATGCGGTTTTATATTTGGATGTATACTTCTAAATAACTGAAAGTCATCATCATTTACTATTCTTTCACGCCAGAGATTTTCCTCAAATGAATAGACATTTTCTTTTACGATTTTAGTCCAATATATTTACGATGGAAAAGTTCCAGTTTGCAAGAATGTTAATATAAAGTTATCGAGTCTATACTTTATTGCTAACTGTAAAATATCTGGAATAAAACCTAAATGTTCTTTGACACACTTGTATTTGTATTCCATTAATCTCGTTACCAAAATCTGTCTAGGTAGAGCGCTGGATTTCAATCTGCAAAGCCTGCTAAAAAATAATAATTTACTTATATTTATATATGCTTCAATAGAATACCAGCCTAAGAGACTGGAACACTTGTCCGACCTAGTTCTAAAGGGTAGACCTTGTAACGTCTTGCATATAAACCTATGTGCTCTTCCTAGATTATTCGTTTTCCTCTGATGATAATTTTACGCGTGACTATATATATGTAACTAAAATATAATCCTAATAGTTAAGGTAAACTGTAAAGTTGTTTTTGTGTTTTTTGTTAACTGTAATGCTCTTTAGCAATGCACCTTTAAATGTCAAGAACTCTATATTCACTTGATAGCCTTACTGGTAAAATTTGGCTTTACTGATATAAAGAAAAGGAAACGGATTTACAAATGAGCATAGACGATGATAGAAGACAAAGAACACAAATAAATACAGCAAATGTTTTACCACAGTCCAATCATCGGTCAGTAGTACTATATAACTGTCATTAATCAGACCTTCATACGAATTGAAATCAGAATGAAGGTGTAATAAGCTTAACGCAGGATCTGCTTACCCTTCCGGAGCACCTGAGTTCACCCCCGGTTTTTAGTGGGGTTCGTGTTACTCGATCTTTAGCTTTATATGTATGTTTTGTAGATCGTTATTTGTCCTTTTGTACTTTTTCATTTGGCCATTGTTTTGCCTGTTCTGATTCTGGTTACCCCTTTGGTATCTTCAAACTCTTCTTACTCCTGTTTAATCTAATATAATTCATGATCACAAATAAACAGAATGTTGGTAGTACTGAACTTAGTGTTGGGTTTGTAGATATTAGATAAGAAAAGTTTGAAGTTACCAAAGGGGTAGCCGGAATCCGTAAATCGAAGAAGATCTGACCAATCAATGGCCAAGAGAAAAGGACAAAAGGGCGAACAACGATCTACAAAACACTACAAAAAAAACTAAAGATCGAGCAACACGAACCCCACTAAAAATCGGAGGTGAACCCATGTGCTCCGAAAGGGTAAGCAATTTCTGCTCCACTAGTGACACCCGTCGTGTTAATCTAGTTACAAACCTAGTAAATTCTCTTTGCTGTGACATTATCAAATAAGAAACAATATGTGGCTTAATCATCATGCTTGATACACTTAATGATATCGATTTGAGTAATTTATTTATACCACAAAGGAGGAGAACAAAATGACCAACCAAAATCAGCACGAAACACTCAAAGGTCACACACGGAAACAAAATAACGATTCGGAATGGTTGTAGCTATTTTCATCATTCTTTCTCGGGGTCTCTTTTTGTCTTAGAAAAATGTTTTGTTCCGTAACAATTTTAACGTTGTAACATTCAATGTATATATTTATAACAAACGTAATTTGCACCAAGAATGTAACAAACTGAATAATACCTTTAAATATACCTTTTTCGTTGTTGTCGCTAGGGTAAACACTCGCTTTCAAACTTCAAATTGTCGTTTGTCTTATAAGAGGGAGAAACTACTTACCCTTCACGAACACCTGGATTCACCCCTTGTTTTTGGTGGGGTCCGTGTTGTTCAACCTTTTAGTTTTCTGTGTTTTTGTTAAGTTATTTGTGTGTTTTAGTTGTCGTCGTCCTATGTATCGTGTACCTGGTGCTGACCGTGTCTCTGGATTGCCCATTCTTGATTTTCCCTTCGGTTTTCGTTAACATTTATATAAAATTGTGAATTCTTCATTTGTTTAAACGGACTCAAATCCGTCCATACTTATTTTGTAAAACAAATGTTCGTTTATATTAAGCTGACTCCGAATTGTCCATTAATAGACAAAAAAAGCCCCATTTGTTTTTATTACGCTACTTTCATAGTGTTTGTTTTGTAACAAAATAATTCATTTTAAAAATCTAATTGTATTCAAAGCGAACATATCAATAGAAAATAATGAATGAAATATGGAAAAGAAAAATACATTTCCTAGAAAGGTTTTTAGTTATTTATTTTAAGACATCTTACATAACAATGATGATAACAAGATAATATTTCCCTGATAAATTATATTTCTAGCTATATTTTTTATACGGTAGTGTATTAATGGAGTGTGAGAGCCCGGGTGGCTCAATGAGTAAGGTAGTTGGATTACCTAACAACTCATACAAGCCTATCACCAATACGGCGTGGGTTCGCGCCCGGCTTTGAAATTACAAAAAAGAGTCCACTCGACTCACAACGCAAGTGATAAAGTTTACCAGTTGCTTGCCCATGGTCGGTGGTTCTTTCCGGGTACTCCGGCTTCTTCCACCACTAAAACTGGTCGCCATGATATAGCTGAAATATTGCTGAAAGTGGCGTTAAACACCAAAAATCAAAAATCAATCAAATCAATGGAGTGCTTTTAGTTGCACGAATCAGCAATATAAATTGCACTTTGGACGGGACATGTGTAAGAGACCCGTATTTCTCAAATATCACACTCCTTGCATTATTGCATGTTTAAGACAACTTATTACTTACAGCATCTAAGTACTAAGGATTTACAGGGAGCAGAAAAAACTAGGGGCAACAGTTAAAAACCACTTGAGTATATTGAGTATTCTTCGAGTTGTAAATGAGTTCTGACAATGATACAAGCATGCACACTTTTCCGTATATCGCTCAAATAGCTTTAGAGCATTCTGTATTAAATCGGACATAACTGAATTGTAATCGTATTACATTCATATAAAGTACATTTTTATGCTGTTGTCAAAATATGTGAAATATTTCCAATCGACAACGTTCCTCAAAAGCTCTACAACGACCAGCATTACAACCAACATTGAGTAAGTAAATTCCAACTCAACCACTTCCAGGTATCCAACTGTAAAAATATAAAACAAAAGATGTTTTACAAACGGAAGCAAATACTTCGTTGTTAATAATAGTATTAGGTTAGATGTAGTGTTGGTATTTAGTTATTGACTTTTATGTCAGGATAAGGTAATAATCAAAACAGTCTTAACAATAATTTGTAATTCGGTACATGGCCTTTTGTATGGGGTAAAATTGAGCTGTCCAAAAGTTATAGATTGCCGAGATTGAAAGTACTTCAATACATCACTCCTCATATTATATTCTAATCATTCTAAATATTGTGTCATGTTTCTATATATGGTGCAATCAAATATATATATATATATATAACGTTGCTCTACTTTCATCTCGAACAATAATTAATCTTGTAGTACACTCCGAAATTTGAAATCGAGATGTATAAAAGGTTTGTTATATTTTTGTATAAATATTTGACGTTTTATTTTCATCCTTTTCTTTTCTGTAATTTTAAATGTTTTGTCAATAATGTAATACATAATTATGCCCTTATGCAATTAGTTACATGGAATAATAAAACTACTCTGAATATTAATTATTATTCCTAGTATACCAATTTCCGTGGATTTCGTGGATAGTGTCAATCCATGAAAGTAAGACGTTTGCAAATATTTGTCACCATATATACCAGAAGGCGTTTCACGAATATATGTATATTCGAAAATAATTTTTTTCCCAAAAAACAAAAATTGGTATGTATGAATTGAATCAATTCCCAATCATGTCCAGATTTTATGTTTTTTGTTTATATATGCATTGCCGTGGGAGATCTAGTTATGAAGAAGGGAGATATCATTAACCTGTTTAACCCTGCCACATGTTTGTGTCTGTCCTAAACCAAGACCTGCATTTTCTACGTCATATGTTGTAGTTTTTTTCCACTGTAGTCAGTGAGAAGAATTGGAAGATATCAAAGAGGTAATCAGAATCCGTAAATTAAAGAAGGACAGACAGCACAATGGCCAAACGAAAAAGTACAAAAAAACAAACAACGATCAACAAAATATACACATAAAACTAAAGACCGAGTAACACGAACCCCAATGAAAACCGGGGGTGAACTCGGGTGCTCCGGAAGGATAAGCAGTTAATGCTCCACTAGTGACCCCGTCGTGTTAATCTAGTTACATACCCGGTGATAAGTCATGAATGAGTGAGTTACGATGAGGGGTGATTTTTTGTTTTGTTGATATTGGTGGAATTGTTGACCATCAATGTTTAGACCTTCGCTTCATAACAGTATATGGTTATATCCAATATTATACTTTTCCTCTCGATACTCTATTTGTTTTCTGTCATGTTGGTGGGCAGATATTTCAACAGACTACTGATATTATGATGAGTCAAACAAACAAATGCTACCTTCCAATTCCTGTTTTTGGGATTTATCCTGAAGTTCGAGACTTTAATTTCTTATATGCCATATATTATATGTTATTCAGCTATCAGACAGGGTATATAATGTGACATTCCCGGCTTAGGATTTATATTCCCTGAGGCGCAGCCGAAGGGAATATATAGCATAAGCCGGGAATGTCACATTATATACCCTGTCTGATAGCTGAATAACAGATATATTACGGATTTAACCATCTTTTTTCAAATATAACATCCAACTGTATTAAATAAAATTGCCTCTTTTATTTTCATTTTTCGTATCTCTAGATGTCCGTTTCCGTACCTTTGACGTCATTCTTCAATGACGTCAAAATATGTGTCACGTCATATTTCATGTATGGGGTGTCTCATGAAGGAAAATACTGTACTAAATTTCTAAATCAATACAGTTTCATATGTAGTAAATTTTATAAACTTTATAAATATAACATAGATATATCACATAACAAAACAACGGGTTTGCGAAACAGTTTCAATAATTTAAATGTTAACAACATGTAAATAAAACCTTGGTGTGGCCCCATGACGTCGAAAGTTTTCAAGGCTCAAAGTTTTGTTTATTTGTTATGGTACAGCCGTGGAACATAGGAGTTTGCTGAATCGATCAGGTATTTGTGACGGAATTAACCGTTGTTATTAATTTTTGTTCATGCAGCCGTTTTGAGTATAAAAACAGCATTTAATTTGGTAAAAATACATTTATTATTCCGTATTATACCATTGATTCAGTGAAGCGTAATGTTTTGTCGTCCATGTTTTAATCGTTTTTGGGGACTGAAAATATATACCCCGTCTGTTTTCCGAATATATGCTGACATTCAGGGTTGAATAACCAATGAAAATATGCGTAACAAACTAAATTCGTAATATATATTATATATACAACGTCTGAAAAACCAGTCAACGATCAATCTTACGGGGTGTTGGATCGTTACGGTATAACGATACTATACAAGTAAAACAATTATAAACGTCTAAAATGGTTTGTAAAACAACACCAAGTACACAAAACAAAGTGATAAAGTATTATAGACATTGATAAAGTCCCTCGGTGGGACGAAAATTTTGTCATTCAACGAAGTGTTTAATTCTTTATCACTTTGTTTTGTGTATTTGGTGTTGTTTTACAAACCATTTTAGACGTTTATATATATATATATATATTTCCTGTCGCCTATTAATCATAGTTGCAGTGCCCTATCATCCATAATAAATCCATATTAATTCGAAATTAAAGACACAGCTGATAGCTATAGATCCATCTCATATTTAGGCTACAAATCATAGATTTTGACAATGACAAGATTTATGATATGATATAGATAATTACATTTTTTTGCAGCAGTATATATGCATTACTTGCATAGATAGTCAGTGCCGGATTTATGACATATGAGGCCCTGTGCTAGTTAAGTTATGAGGCCCCTTACTTGGTCCTTGAAGGATTGTAGACCCGGTATGCCTATACAGGCAGTCAGGCATACATGCTCCGGAAAATTAGGAATAGTTAAAATATTACCTTATATTAGGTCAGACATGTCTTCAACAAACTAGAAGTTATTATATATTACCCTCAGCCCCAACCCGACCAACACTGTCTTACACAGGTCACACAATGAAACAGTCAAAGTTGATAAAAAGAGAACAGACAGGGCAGTCATTACAGTCGACATCATGTAATTAAATCTAAACATCATTTAGCGCAGTGGTTCTCAACCTTTTTCCCCCCATGCACCTCTTTTACTCTTAATTTATTTTGGTGAACCGCCATAACCATTTGATGAAAAAGCTTATTTTATTTCTTAATAATAAATAATTCTAGGAATTGTATTATAGAAATAGTAAATGTATATGCTTTATTTGGAGTAAAACTAATTTAATGAAAATAAACCTGTATTTAACAACTAAATTGTATGGATCATTTATGTACACTAGTAAAATAACTCATAATAACCATTTTAAGGTACAGTAAAAATAACATGGAGTTTCAAAAAAAAAATATTAACCATACGCCATATTGTTGGCAACATAATGACTCGTATTGAGACTGAGAATACACCAAACAAAATACCAAGACAGTATCGCTATCAGTAACCTTGCCTGTAACCTTGAGCGCGAGTGAAAGCTTGTTTGCAAGGACAGAGTGTATGAAGACAGTGGTGTTTGCTGCTCGCTGGAGGGAGGGAGTCGTGGTGGCCCCAGTTGGCGTTACTAACAATATGACAGTTTGTTATGCCAGTGACAATTAAATCTGAAAGGAGCAAGTAGACTGTTGTTAACTTGTAGAACCCTTAATATCAGCAAGGACGAATAGCTTTAATATGGATAACAAAAACTTAAGATAACGCCATCACAAATAAACTGCTATTCAGAAAAAAAAGTATATTGTGTGTATGTATGTATGTATGTATGTATGTATATAATATCAGTGGTGGTGTTGCAAATATATTTTACCAGAGTTGTGCACAGACAGATAATAATCAACAGGTATATGAAGCACATATTCAGGTGCCAAGATGTAACAGTATCTTAAAGGCCGGTTCACACGGGTGCCAAAAGCTCAGGCCACTTCATCTTGATCGATGTACGGGTGAGCACACAGACCACAGTCCCAAGGCAACTCATCTTAATGTATGTATGTTGTCTTCCGTTTGGGCAAGATCTTGCTTTTGGATAGGTATTTCCACCCCTCACCAAATATTTCCTCATCTATTATTCTTATTTACACTTTATTTTATTATTATTATCACCATTTTTATTTTTATACTTTCAAAGGTTGCATACATCAGATAACGACCAAATTACTTATCTAGGATTCACATTTGTATTAAAAAAAGGAATAATTACCCCTTTACTATTTTTGTTATTTTGTTTCAAGTTGGAAAAATATCTTGATAATAAATTTCGGGATTTGCTGCAAAAGAAACATCAGTTTTTCTCTCATTTGTTTTCTCTACATATGCAAGGACTTGAAGAATAAAGTTCTTAAAGTAAATTTCTATCAATAGTTATTTTATGCTACTACATTCTTCTATAAGTGTCCAAATTGAACAGAACGCCGTCAAATTTAAAATTGCACCACGTAAGCATGAATCCATCTTCAACTTTTTTTGCCAATAGCCAGAGGCCCCTAATAATTTGGTTTCTATGCCACCGAGCCACTGTCATGACTTCCTGCTTTGTGGCACACTCCAATAGGCTATCAACTCGATCATTATGTCTGGAATCGCTCCGAAACAGAACGCCTTCAAATTTAAAATTGCACCACATAAGCAAAAATCCATAGTAAAATGTATTTGGCAAGGAGATGAGGCCTCCCTGACCAACGAGGCCCTGTGCTTAAGCACACCTAAGCACAATGGTAAATGCGGCACTGTACATAGTACGATCTCATATTATGGAGCATTAGTTTTACCAGGGAAGTCGGAAGACTCAACCAAATTCAGGAATCCTGAATTTGATCATTATTCAACATTTCTATGGTCAGCATATGGTCACACACCGCATACACAATAACCATATCTTACAAATATATGCTTAGGAATTACGAATACATGACGGTTCCACTCGTAGAAGCCGATATTTCTTTAGGGATTGGTTGAAGTTCGTATTGTCCGAGATTATATGTCATTTAATGTTGTATCTTTACCTTTGTGCTCGTGCTATCGAAGTCTTGTATTTAATTTGCATGATATTCTAGAAAAAAAACATTGCGGACATCAGGTCATTCTGAAATCCCGCATGCGTCAAATGAATAATGGCATGCTTCCATTCATAATTTAGTTCATGTATACGACAATATCGTATTAATTTCAAATGCTTCTAAACATCCTTCGAAAGTCAATAATGAAATTTAAGACTTTTGGGAATTAAGATTAGTTACAAAATTGACATAGGATTACTTGTGATCTTATGTGATATGTGGTCTTTTTGAGTGGAAGCGAATCTGTGTTTTTTCTCGTTTGTTTATGTCTGTATTGTATTGCCGTTGGAAATCCAATTATCAAGAAGGGAGGGTTGTGATCCAATTAATCGGTTTACCCCCTCCACATTGTTGTGTCTTGTCTATTTTATGTTCAAAGATTTAAAAGTGGTAGATAATCTTAAAATCCACCTGTGATGTAAAACTATTGTCTAAACTCTCCATTATTTTTAAGGAATGGAGAGTTATGCACAATGTGTTATTGTAACAATGTGTAAACAGAGTTATTGTTCTCTTTGTACTTTAAATACTATACACAGACTTTTTTTTGTTACAAGATTAATAATTAATCAAATTAATAAAGTACAATGGGTGGATTTTAAGTTGGAGAATGTCCTCGTATCTCTCCATTCCTAAAAACAATGGGCCTCGGCCCCTTCGAGGCCTCGGTTCCATTATTTTTAAGGAATGGAGAGTTACGCGGACATTCTCCAATACGGATGGTTCGTTTTGTTGATATTGGTGGAATTGTTGGTGGAAACTCGGTTGGGATTACAAAGGTAAATATAATGTTTCAATTTCTTATCTATGCAATTCATTTATTCTCAATACATAATGTCATCGTGAACAAAAATACTAATTAAAAGACTGCATCAACGACAAAAAAACATGAAACCACAATTAACAAACGAGTTTACGGATTGTGATTTCTCTAATTCTTAAATTATTAATAACATGCGCAGACACAATGCAATGTGTAAAACGATGTCAAAATATATAGCATTGTACGATGTTGCATTTATTTGACGACCTATGATTGGATAAAATAATTCCTAAAAATAACGATAGAAGGCAGAGCCATATATATGGAAATCTAGAGAATAAGATTAATACGCTTTACTGGCCAGTGGAAAATTCCATTCCTAAAAATAACGATAGAAGGTGTGCAGTTACGAAACGATGGAGATGGAAAATTACAGAAGGTCGATCAGTGGGCGGTGCTTAATTTTGTCTAGTGACCATTACGTCTTCAGCCTTAGTACTTCCAAGAAAGTCCGTCAAACATAGTTCGTGGAAAAAACTTGGTTACTGTTTCAAGTTATAGATCAGCAACATCGTACAAAAATGTTCGAAGCTCCTGTGACCGACTATGCTTATTTAGACGGTGAAGAAAAATTGTTGAAGGGTGAGCGCTAAAACGCTCACCCTTCAACAATTTACTGACGACCGACTATGATTATTTAGACGGTAAGTAAATAGTTGAAGGGTTCGCGCTAATGTGCTCATCCTTCAACAATTTACTGACCGTTTAAATAATCATAGTCGGTCACTAGGGAGATTAGAACTTATATTATCTGATATTCTTGTGGTAAGTAGAATTTTGATTGGCTAAAAACTTACTTCTAAAACTTCAGGGAAGCCGTGCTGTGTATTTCATACGGCACAGAAAATCAATAATCGCTCTCACCTATTGCCTGTGCTGTCTATTCAATTTACATTGTAGCAGACGACACATATACGGCACAGAAAATCAATAATTGTTCTCTGTGACCTTTTTCCAAAGATACACGTATTATACGTTATCAGTCTCGAGATCTTATATATCCCGTTTTAAAGGGCAGTGGTTTTATTTAATATAAATATAATATATTACGAGTGATTTTAAAATATAAAAATAAAATGATATACTTTTATTATAGGTGTACAATACAGAATGATTAATACCTGATGATGGTTAGTCCAGAACACCACGTGAGCACTGAACTATAATAATATGTGCATTACTATATAACTGGGTCGATAGTTATGTCTCTCTCTGCTGCTGGACTATTAACCAGCGATGATAGTCAGTATTTCGACATTGACATAGTTAATATGATGTATTCCTTACCGAAATATAATGTTCCCCAAATAATGTAAGATTGCAATTACTAATTCTAAAGTTTACCACCATCAATCTTATGTATCCTTAGCTTATTTTGGGTTAGAGGTAGTGGTATGGTGTTAACGCCACTTTCAACAATATTTCAGTTATATCGTGGTGGTAGCCTATATGGACACCCTGTTTAGGCCCTTTGGCTTTATTGCTCCCAAAGAATTTTAAATCATTTAGTTGTCTAATAACAATTAACCAATTTCCTTTTTAGATATATCACCGGAACTTACAATGTAACATTTAAGGGGAGAGATATTTTTTCCACCGAGTCTGAAATATCTGGGGGTTTTTTTACACGAAACAGAAATCAGTAGGTTTTTTACAATATTTATTTCAGTAAAATTTGGCGACAAAAATGAAGATAAAAACATGGCCCCTTTACATGTTAAATGGTCATTCCCTTATTTTTAGGATTCTATATATCGGGACACAATCGGATGTCTTGAATAAGAGTACATGCAATGCAGTTTAATTAACTTCCGTTACAGTAGCGTAGACTTCAAAAGCTATAAAAGATTCCGGTGTCTTATAATAATAGCTTTCTTATCTAAAACAGAAATAACAACTACTAAACACATACACTCTGATTAAAGATAATATTTGAAAGCTCCCATTTTTTATTTAGTTTCCGGTAAAAACTATAAATGATTTATAGGACCATGTCATCCTGTACTTTATAAAAAAGGTTGACTGGTAATTCAATTTGATATCTATGTCCAATCAGTTTTTGTTCTTTCTGTCAGACAAAATACATTATTTTCAAGTAATTTACTAAAAGCATCGACAAAATAATATCAAACGACAGTTTCTATTAATCTTATATGACATCATCAAATATTAGTCTCGAGGATTTTTTCTACGTTGGGCTATTAAGATAAGTTAGCTGCCACTTTAAAAAATCATCCAATAAGTATATAAGATAATTCCTTTAAGTTCCTACCTTGAATGACAAACACTGTTTAAATAAACCAACAATTTATGGTACCTAGAATGTTAAAAGATTAAGCTTTTTTTATACGTCAAAATTTGAATAAAATAGTAGACTATATTTTTTTGAAATATTTGTTTAATCTTCCAAAAGATCAGAGGATTTCATGATTCGTATCAATGTGATTCATCTTGTTTTTAAGGTGATTGGGTGTATATACACATTTCTTTGGGGTTTTTTTGCTTTGTCTTTGTGTTTTCGCTTGTTTTGTTTTTTATTTTACCTTTCTGCTTTCAGTTGTGTTGGTTTTTTTTAATAAAAAATCGCCCGTTTAGTCATATATTTCACTGGGCATAGGTTAGACACATAAAGTTAAACATATGGCATTAACCGGTTAAGCACCGCCACCATAATTGTTGTGTCTGGCTCAATGCAAGCCAGGACCCTGATTTCCTACTCCATATGTCGTCGTTTTTAAACGCTTCAACGTTCTTGTCATAATTTGGGATACATAACTGTGCTATCCTAAAATATCACTCAAAAAGCTCATTGCACTAGATTCAATCAACATAAAGGTGCAATTTGGCATCACACTCTGCAGATTTATTATTAAGAATATATTCCTAATATTCCACCGAGATCTGTAAAGAAAAATATCTTGCAACACAACTTGTAGCGCATGGTACATAATTCGATAACATGTTTTAAGGAACCCATTTCAACGTGTTTGTCTTATTATATTTGCTAGACAAATGTGTTTGTAATAAGTAGTAGAACGTCCTTAGATATGTGTACACCCTTTGTTTTCTATCTAGTAACGACAGTTGTGTTGGTTCGTTAGTGGACTCCTTAGTAAGGATGCTATGATTCAGCCATATTGATTCGTTAGTAGAGTCCTCAGTAAGGACGTTATGATTGATTCAATCATGTTGGTTCGTTAGTGGAATCCTCAGTAAGGACGTTATGATTTAGCCATATTGGTTTGTTAGTGGAGTCCTCAGTAAGGATGTTAAGGTTCAGCGATGTTGATTCGTTAGTGGAGTCGTCAGTAAGGATGTTATCATCCAGCCCGACTCGATTTTTGAATAGGCAAAGTGGTTTCAGATGTGAAGATTTTAAGTGCTTATTTGGTGAAAATATGAATTATTTTAATATTCGCAAAAGCCACACAAAATAAAGAATTTGAGTAAGCTAAAACATAAATACATTTTCTAATTAAATGTTGGAGCGGAATATTAGATCAACTGAAACAAGTATATTATTTTTTATAATTTTATTTCCGAATGAAAAACAAGATCCGTCAACGATACATTTGTAGCAAGACGTATACTATTAAATCATGTTAAAACTTCCGCTTTTGTGATTGGATCTTATTAGTGTGCACGCAAATAACAATTGATTTTCAATTTAAGACGCTTGGTATCAATTAAGAAAGGAAACGCATTAAAATAAACACGACATTGTAAAATGAAATATATGATAAATCATCATCGCAAAGATGCAATAGATCATGATTTGTGTAATCAATTTCAACCACACAGAAATCAACAACCAATTTTATAGCAAGTCAATGTACATTACATAATCATTCTTTGACATGTTTGACTTTTATCTTGGCAATCCGTTGCTTATTTGTTTTAAGTAAATTAAATGATTTAAAAAAAAATTGTTTACAGTTCATAATCATGTTTTATTTTCTTTGTTGTTTTGTTTTCGCTTCAATCTAGGAGTTTTATTAGAAACTGATAAGACAAAATTGTGATTGATGTAAATTGTCTGATGTTGACAACAACTTTCTATTTTGGTCTTTGTTATTCTTCCGATAAAGTCTCCGAAGCAATGCAATCCAGAAAATTAAACCGTAAATTTTATGATTTCGTCTCGGTGTACATTACATTAAAGTAAGGGTGTGATTACGAGATCATATACATCTTACTGTTTTTGTACGTGTACATCAATCTCTGATATTTTGTAGTATTATTTATAATATACAAAATAACCAATTACTTGATCATACGTATAACTGTCCATCGCAAAAGTTTTGTTGAACCATCCCACTGAACATGAAATAGAGAACACAACAGGTATTGCTAGCTGTGCTTCATATCTTCACCTATATCCATGCATTTTCAGTGAGGATCGGTTAAGTACAAGACATTACAAAATGAGACATCATTTTAATTTTCCCATTGTGAACTTTCCATTTATATATAGCAACCCTGCCGCAACACCTGTGTATCTCCGAGCTAGTAGGATATTGCAGATCTGGTATCTTATATCAGTATTTCTTTGATAGACGGTATCTGATAAAAAGGAAGCTGCTGAACCAAGGGTTCCCAGTAAGTCATTAATTGGAACGTTCAAATGTCGCATTCATGACTTGGTAAGAACGTCATATAATGCATATGTCACAGATGACCACGGAGATTTGAAGTTTGTCGTAGTCCCAAACTCCTCCTTCTTTACTATTTCATAAGTAACACGACCATTATCACGAATGAAGCAGGGACAGTCTATCCATCTAGAACATCTACATTCACCCCCCGGCTTTTAGTGGGTTTCGTGGTGCTTATTCTTTTATTCTTACGTTTTCTTTGTAGTTGATTGTTCACCTTTGTTTATTGGTTGCCATTACTTGGTCGGATTTGGATTCTAATTACCCCTTTGGTATATTCAAACTTTTCATGAAATCTTCTCAAATACACCTACTCATCACTGGCTATTTCGTCTCCTAATTGCTTTAAGAAACGCCTAATTTATCATCAACACTACACGCATTTGATAGATTGGAGTTTATTGATACAAAACTGCATTTTAAGGGCACACATGGGAACCTGCAAATGTGCCCTTTATGAGCAGTTGCCCTTTACATGCAGGTTAAAATTACATGCACTATGCATTAATTGAACAATGTGGCTTCCTTTTATGGACAGTGGTCTGGTATATAGAGGTGCCATTTAAGTATGTTATGTTATGTCAATCATTGCTTGTCATTTTTTGGCAATTGCATTGTCTTTCCTTCTGAATACGTCTCCTAATTTTCAATTTGGTGTCTTCAAATTTTGCTTGAGACACCCAGTTTTCCCGATATATTTGTTATATTATCTGAAATATAATAAACATTTATTAATCACATATTTAACTATAAAGATTAACAGTTTTCTTAATTCATGAAAAACATTATAATACCTTAAGCTTACGAATAGAATAATAACATTTCGTCACGCATGTGCAACACATCTGACAATGTGCCTTTATATATCTTTATTCTCATAAAGCCAATGTATACCAATGGTACAGAGATATAACAATAAAATCAAAATAACAACAACTATTTACAATATACATACAAATTAGGAGAGAGGTTACAAAGGACTAAGAGCCTGGAGGACAAACACCGGCATTAATAGCACTTATAAAATGGCAGAGTTTCTTCAATATTGGTTTTCTTTAACTTGACATAAGTTCAGAAAACTTAATAATACTATATCTATACATGAAATAGTTTGACAGTGACTGCTTACGTTTTTGGTTAAAATGATTACATTCAAAAATATAATGGTATTCATCTCCAATTTGGGATCTATTACATAATTTACATTTACGATTTCCTCTTGGTACGTTCTGCCAATGTGGTGCCTTTCATGGTTCTAATTATTAAAAAATAAACTTCACATACTACCAGTTCGATTTCATCATACCCAAATTTGGTAATTACTCACCCAAAAGCTGACTACGAATTACCCAATCTTATGGCCATATGACGAAGAACACATGTTTATACAGTTTAAGCGATCAACATTCCATATAATCAATGTAGCATTGATTTACACAAATTGTTATCTAGTAAATAAATGTATATCAGTTCAAGAAAGTATGGCGTCACAAGTACCCACGTCAGGTTATAAGAGGGGGCATTACTGAGAATGCGTTAATTTGCCGTTAAGGTGAGATTACTTTTAAAACAATTATATCAGATATTCACAGATAAACAGATTTACCCAATACTGTTATGCAAATCAGATTATGTAATTGACATAAGTGAACTCAGTTATTACTGATGTCAATTAAATTTTGTAAAATACGTTTATCGAATTTTCGTTACAATTTCATTTCATGCTACAATTCTGATGATTCTTTTCCATAATCAAAAAATAAAATCGCTATTTATGATTCGTATTATAGCCTATGCAAAATAGAACATTACATTAAATTGATTAATTACAAACAATTAAAATGAAAATAAATCATTTAGTTTTTCATCTATTAAAAATTAAATATTGACTATATTAATACATTTTTGACGCTGCTATGTTCCATGCCCGAGTTACAGTGTCATTTATTTTGTTAAATATTATATCAAATTTCAACATTTTACAAAATTTGATATTGATTCAGAATAAGGACATAGCACGTGTAAATTGATATCAATAATAACATTCATATGCGTAAAAGGGATTTGATCAATAAGGTAATTGTCCTGCGATATATATATATCATTTTCATATATATACATTACAATTGAATAAATGTTGAAACAAAGAAACGTAATGTCAAAACACGTATGCTTTTATATATAACAATCCATGTATTATGATAGATATGTGAAATAGCTAGAAATTATATGGATGTAAATGAACATGGGATACTTATAGGTCCTTTCATTTGCATGTATGGAAGACAGGGCCATTTTCCATAAGTGATAGAATGTTGTGTAAATGAACATGGGATGCTTATAGGTCCTTTCATATGCATGTATGAAAGACAGGGCCATTTTTCATGAGTGATAGAATGTTGTGTATTTTCATGTGTGGAGCGCAGCGGAACGAGCGAAAAGATAAAACAATTTTTGTCATGAAGTTAATGAAGTTTTTATTGCTGTTCTACATTTATTTCAGTAGTTTTTTTCTAAAAAAAAAATAGATTTTGAATATTCTCCAGAGCTAATTGTTAAACAATGGAATCACCACGCAAAACGTCACGTGAAACAATAACGTTAAAAGGTTTCCTATCTCCAGTGTATTTAGTATGTTAGATTTGTCATTCATTACAAGTAATTGTCTTAGAATATAGAATAAAAAAATAATAATTGTCTGTTGATTCTGTAAATATGACCTTTCATTGACATTTGAAAAATTGGCATTTACTTCAAGCGTGGGTCTCGATGAATATCATTGTTTTTCTCAAAACTAAATAAAACCATACAGTTACCTCAACGAAATACAGTAAATGTATTTGAATTTCAAACGTGAGACACAATCTAAAGGTTGCTTTGTACTATCACATTACAAAACGTAAAATTTAATTTACAACGTTATGGTTTCTATTTGGGTACCAACGACTAAGCATTTTACTAGCATTGTACATTTGCATTGTCACCTCAAATAAAAGTGCGGGGTTACACTAGAATAATGGGCTCAAACAAACATGATGCTCTTCAAACACATCCTACAACATAAGTATAATCAATAAGTCAACAACCATCAGAACACCCGGAAAAATTGACACATTAGAAATCGATCACAGCAACGTTCGAAATACACTTGTAAAAACAAATCCTAACGGAGTCTCAAATATCAGATGTTCATAAAACATTAAACATCAGAATAAACATATAACAAGGAATCAACACATATCTTAACAGATCTGGAATAAGTTAGGCAATCCCTAAGTATTTCTATTGATCTGGAATGAGTTAGACAATCCCTAAGTATTTCTATTGATCTGGAATGAGTTAGACAATCCCTAAGTGTTCCTATTGATCTGGAATGAGTTAGACAATCCCTAAGTGTTCCTATTGATCTGGAATAAGTTAGGCAATCCCTAAGTATTCCTATTGATCTGGAATGAGTTAGACAATCCCTAAGTGTTCCTATAGATCTGGAATGAATTAGACAATCCCTAAGTGTTCCTATTGATCTGGAATGAGTTAGACAATCCCTAAGTGTTCCTATTGATCTGGAATAAGTTAGGCAATCCCTAAGTATTCCTATTGATCTGGAATGAGTTAGACAATCCCTAAGTGTTCCTATAGATCTGGAATGAATTAGACAATCCCTAAGTGTTCCTATTGATCTGGAATGAGTTAGACAATCCCTAAGTGTTCCTATTGATCTGGAATAAGTTAGGCAATCCCTAAGTATTCCTATTGATCTGGAATGAGTTAGACAATCCCTAAGTGTTCATATAGATCTGGAATGAGTTAGGTAATCACTAGGTTTTCTTACAGATCTGGAATGAGAATGAGTTAGGTAATTCCTTGTTTAAGTTATCCCTAGTTTTTTTCTGATCTGGAATAAGAATGAGATAGGAAATTTCTAGTTTTTCTTTACGGATCTGGAATGAGTTATTGTTAGGCAATCTCATGTAATAAAGTTTCAAGTATAAAATTAGAAAATTATTTACTATAAAAAAAACTAAATTTTAAGTCGTTTTAATATCTTTAAATACATTTAATTCAGCTACAACTGTAATAACAATAAGCACGCACGTGCTGATGCTCGATTTATTGTTTATGGGACACATGTTGTGGACGATGAATTTAGGTTTCACAGTAAGCTCATGGAAATTATGCATATATAATTAGAGATTGTAAATTGTTATAAAGAATACAATATTGTCGAATATAACAACAGACGGTCAGTTACGGATTTCTTGTTATTTTTCAAGGGTGCACCCGTCTTATCTATACATAAAAAGAAGTGTTAATTTAGGTATTAAGTGTAGATATATTTAAATAACCCGAACACCATACATTGTGTTAGAAATTGTTTATTTAACTATTGATGAAAATATTCAAGTGCACAATGTGATTTATAACGACCATCGTTCATACTCCTGTTTTCAAAGCTTTGATTAGTATATATCCTATACCATCAATATATATTTTCAATAGGGTGTGCAATGTTAGCATGTGTGGCTGATAGCTATATTATAGTGTTGTTTGCTTTTATCTTATAATTTATTTGTTCGATGTGTTGCTTTAAACAAAAACAGGAAACAAGCACATTGCATAATTGGCGTCAAATAATTTACAGAAAGATTCATAGACAGAAGTGTGGGTGGAAGATAGGCATTTTTTTTTATGACTGCTATTTTCTACAAGCTGTGTCTGTTTGAGCTGTCTGTTGGTTAATATACCATCGAGGATATAATTTAATTTCAAATAAGTACACACATATACTTGCACATACTTGTTCATGCTTTCGCGAAATTCGATCGGAACACATCTAGAACATTTGGTGTTGGGGACATGTTACAACACTTGATCTGGCGTAGTCATGATGTATAAATTAGCAAACAAAAATGTAGCCCTTTCACACAAAAAGACAAAAGACACATGCATTCCTCGTCTTTAATTTTCCCTCCTTGTAAGAATCAACAAAATCAAAAATCTTTTTTCTATCTTCCAACATTTTACGATATCTGACTGGAATCAGTTGCCACGGCCAATAGTTGTGAGTTGCTCTGTTGAAATATTTAATGATTGTGTCTCCTCTATCAAATACTAATATATGACACATGTAAATAGTTTCAGCCTTTTCAATTGACATGTTCACCGTCACAACTGGTATACTTTTTAACTTGTTGAAACGGTTTGTATTTGGAAGAGGTAGAAATAGAAGTAGCAATAAATTTCAGTTTTCCTTTTAAATATACAACATTACAACTATTTTCACTGCGTACTATGTTTGATGATTTTGAAATTGTTGGTGTCGACTTTTAAAAAAATTGATTGGCTCTATACGATAGATCAATGTGTCAGAGTGGAGCGACATGTCTACCCACAGACTTTTGTTTTAGTGAGCTAGCAGTATAAAAATCCAGTAAAGTGTTTTGGTCTGGTTTTTTAGTTTATAATTATTTTATTTGATCAATGATACAAAGACGATCAGACACAAGTTTTACCAACTTATGGAGTCTTCTCCTATATATACAGTCATTATTACATTATATTGAGAATGCACAAGAAAACAAGAAAAATACAATTTTATCATATAATATAGCTGAAAATAGTAAACGAGTAAAAAGAAATGAAGAAAAAGTATATGTGTGTGTGTGTGTATGGATGCTGGATGATGTTTGGTTAGTACATTAAACGATTAGAAATCGCTTAGACCTTTTTATGAATCGGAAAACTGAATCAAAAATAAAGCAATTATCTGCATAGCTTAAGGTTTCACTTCCTGAAGTGAGAAGTGAAGTATTGATCGATTGAGACAAATCGCTTATGCTGAGAAACAGTTCATTTCTTATTTCAGAATATTTGGTACAAACAAAAAAGAAGTGGTTCGCATCTTCTTGGGGGGCACCGCAGCTACACGCTGGGCTAGATAAAATATGAACCTTATGTAGATCATGGTTGAGGAAAGAAGCTGTACATCTAATTTGTGTTAGGATCACGTTTAACTTTCTAGGGCCATAGTAATAAAGTTTGGGAACTGAGATCTTATTTGATTGGCTGTTAAGACGAATAGCGTTTTTGAATTTGGATAATGAATCTAATTTTCTGATTGCAACGTCAAGTTTATTCCATTCTTTAACTGTGGAAGGAATAAATGACGAATTGGTTATATAGAGTCTACAGAAAGGAACTATTAAATTATCACCATTTCGCAAAGGGTATATAGTAGTACTCTGAATAGTTGGGGGAACTAGATGACGCAAGTATTCAGGTGCCATTCCACATTTTATATTAAAAAATAATTGGAGTTTTCTGCGGTATCTCCGCTCTGATAGTGTTTCCCAACCTGTCTCAGCATATAAATACTCCGATTTTGTAAAAATGGGTAAACCTGTTACAATTCTGGCAGCGTCTAATTGAAGTTTTTCTAATTTGTCTGAATAGCCAATTCCACAATTATCCCAGACTTCACAAGCGTATTCGAAAAGGGGGCGAATGTAGACTAAATACATTTTTTCTAAGTTGGATCTATTTAAACTGAATTTTAATTTAGGTAATATACCTAAATGTTTGGTTATATTTGTTATCATATTTTCTAAATGTTCATTCCATTTTGCATTTTGGGAGAGGATAACTCCCAGATGCTTATGGCTAGTAGATAAAGGGATACTTTTGACATTAAAAGAAAATCGATGTTGTCTATGTTACCGGTATTGGAGAAAAACAAGATTTCTGTTTTTTCGGGATTGAATGACATTAGCCATTTACTAGACCAGGCATTTAGTTCGAGTAGATCATGATTGATTACAGTTTTTATTTGATCAACACTTTGACTAGAATATCCGAGTGATGTGTCGTCAGCAAATAATCTACTCAACGATATAAGTTTTTCTCCTATATCATTTATGTATATTAGAAACATGAGGGGACCCAATACCGACCCTTGGGGTACACCAGCTGAGACAGGTTCGAAACTTGACCAAGAGTTTTTATTAATTACTTTTTGTCTTCTTTTGAACAGATAGTTTTCGAACCATTTTATTAACTTCCCTTGAATTCCGTATGAATTCATTTTGTGAATAAGACCTTTATGCCAAACCTTGTCGAAAGCTTTAGAAAAATCGCAAAAGACGAAGCAGCTAAATTCTTTTTTTTCTAGAGAGTTTAGGATCGAATTGTATAGTTCTAATAGTTGATGGACAGTGGAATGTTTTGGCAAAAATCCCAATTGGTATTTATATATGAGATTGTTATTAACAAGATGATTGTAAACATGCTTATAAACTATTCGTTCCATTAATTTACCTACACAACTTATTAAAGATATCGGGCGATAATTGGAGGGTAGGGATGTGTCACCCTTTTTGAAAATTGCAATAACACGGGCACTCTTCCAATTAGATGGATATTTGCTCTGTTGTAAAGATTTATTAAATATTATTAGAAGGGGCTTTGCAATTTTCTCAGGAGAAATCTTAAGCCTTTTATTACTTATTTTGTCTGGTCCTGTTGCTTTGTTTGGGTCAAGAATTTGAATAACATCAATAATTTCGTTCTCTGTTATATGTATTTCGTGAATAATATTATTTGTGTTTGAGTCAAACTGTGGAAGAGTAACATTTTCTTCGTCCAGTTTTGATATTGAGCTAAAATATTTATTCAATAACTCGCATTTGTCCGAATCGTCATAAGCAATATCATCAATATTTTGATCATTAATTGAATTCCGGAGTGGGGGTATACAATAATTTCCTTTGTTAGATTTGATTAACATCTTCATCATTTTCCAATACATTTTGGGGTTTGAAGAGTTATTTAATAAAAAGTTGTCTAAATTATTTTCAAATTTCTCCTTTGCTATTTTTTTCATATTATTTACCTTATTTCTTTGTTTTTTATATTTGATAATGTTGTTTTCGTTTTGAGATTTTAATAATTTTTTCCTAATCCGGTCACGTATGCGGATTTCTTTTCGTATTTCGTTACTGAACCATGGTTTGTCTTTTTAGCGTATCAATATTGTTTTTGAAGGGATACATGCACTTGAGATTTGAAGGAAAGTTTTTGAAAATTCTTCACACATATCATCTACATCATCAAAATTACAAAGTTTTTCATTCCAATTTATATCAGTTAGCATCTGATTAAATCTAACAAAATCAGTGTGGTCATATAACCAGATTTCTCTTGTAAATGATTTCGATGTAGCTTTTGGGCATTTAATGAATGCAATTGCTGCATCGTGGTCGCTTATATGTCTTGGTATTTTAAGTACATCAGAATAATTACAGTTCAAGATATTGTTTAGAATAATGGGGTCTAATAAAGTACTAGTATTACCACTTATCCTGGTAGGTTTATCAATCACATTCTTAAGATTAAAAATATTCACAAGGTCAATAAGTTTGTTGTTATTTGAACACAATAGATTTGAATTCAGATCGCCCTAGATAATGATGTTTTCATTACCTGAAGGGCCAACTCTATTGCGTATGTTAATCGTGTCCAGTAATCAATATCTGTACACGGAGATCTATATGTGTTGCATAGTAAAAAAGATTGACCTTTGGATCGTATTTCAACCCAGATAGTTTCGTCAAGATTGTTTTCTAATTCGGATTTCTTACTTATAGAGATATCATTTTTCGAATAAATGAGGAGCCCACCACCACTATTTGAACGGTCTTTTCGATGGATAATATTCGGAAACGAATCGAGAGTTATGTCACTATCATTTATTTGGTTATCAAGGTGTGTTTCAGTTACAACTAATATATCGAAATCATTCAAAGAGGTTTCTAGGAACTCCATTTTATTTCTAATACTACGGATATTAATATTACACAACGTAATACATCTATCAGTATGATTGTTTTCCAAAATTGACTGTGATAATTCGTGTGGACCAGGATTAGATTCGATATTTCCGACAAGTAGTATAAAATGGAGTGTAAAATGGAAAAACAACGCATTTACATTTGGATTTAGACCCTGGAGCAAGAGAAGGCAGACAAAAAAGAGAGAGCATCGGAGGTTAGTTCTAAATATGTTCAAATAAGTATCAGTCCGAATAACAAAAGGTCCACACAGTCTGCAAGTGTGAGAATGGAACATGCCTATAGCCGCTCTGTGTTCTTCCAAACTATTACCCATTGGGCTTTATGTTTGAAGACAGCAAAGAGCAGAGATAGGCCCGTCCCACTCCCACATCAAAACACACACCGCAGCATCCACACACAAAATTAAATGGGAGAAATAGCAACAATGATGAAAAAGTAAAGAAAGTTAACAAAACATAAATACATGTATATATACAAGCAAAGAAAATGAAAAGTAAGTTCATTTGAAATGTTGAGATATAGGGGGTTTCAAATGGGAAATTAGTGGTTATATTAAACTTCATATTATTGTTGTTACGATAGTATAGAATATAAAAGGTATAATAATTTTCAATTGACTCTAATTAAATGGATCAGTGAATTCAGATGTAAACTATTATAAGATTGTTTTATCAAACCCCTTAAGTTAAGGCGTACACTCAACGAGCTCTCAAAACTTTTGTGAATATCATATATAATTCTCATCTCTGGATACTGGATTTTTGTTAGTTATTGGATATTTTAGTATTCTCTAGCCGTGAGTTGTCTCTATTTTTTCATATATGTGATTTTGCGTAATTCTATTTTCGATGAAAGATCAGTATAAAACTTTGCATTACACAACAGTGAACTCAACTCATTAGGCTATTCGTACTACATACCCAAGTGAACGCACGTTAGAAAAATCCAAGTTGGATTTTGGACCCAAAATCATTTAAGCATGTCTGGATCTGACGACGGTGCACTGTTCCGTTTATCGCCAGCGGCAAGATCAAGAATATTGACAATTGAAAACTCAATCAAAAGTGAATATATGGAAATGATCCAAAGCTTATCGCTAACGGAACTTAAAAGTTTCAATAAACACACGTATAAAGAAATGATAATCCCTCAAATGAAAAAACTACTACCCGATATTAGCGATACAATAATCAGTTCAACCTGTCATTATATTTCGAATGCCCTAAACAATGAAAGTCAGAAACTTGTTGGCCAGCGCAAACGAAATAGCACAAGGAACAAGACAGAGGAAACAGTATCTACATCTACCACAAAAACGGATACCTTACTTGCACAAGTAGATGATCTAGATCTATCAGAATTATGTAGAACTATCAATGAGCCCTCCGATCTCGGAGATGAAAATATTGATGAAACGGTTTCTGCAAACACTCTGAATGATAGTTTGACGATTGAAAAGGAAATAAATAACGGAGAAACCCCCTCACAGATGACAGAATTTGATATAAGTAGCATAGATAATGAACAAGTTGATGCTAAGAAAAAGAAAGCAAAGACAGGAAAATCCTCAAAATCATTGAAAAAAACAAATAACGAATCCAATTCAGACGTGCAATGTATTTGCAAAGGTACTGGCAAAAGCAGTCTAATACAGTGTTCATGGTGTCAAATGTGGTTGCATGTAACCTGTGTAAATTTATCCGAAAAGGAGACTATCGGGTTTTGGGTTTGTCCTACATGCAGAGAACTGCCCAGGACCGTTCTCAAAATAAGTGAACAACTTGACGCCGTAATTAAAAATAACATGGATCTGGTCAGAGATACAGCAGCTAAAATAGTGCGAATACATGAACTGGAAGCAGAAAACAAACGACTTCGAGACTCCGTTAAGTCTATATCCATCAATAATCAGGATACTGAGATACATGTATGTGAAGAAGTACATTTGTCGACCAGTACACCAACAGAAAATAATGATGTACGGAAACCCAAAGGCACGCTTCTGATAGGAAGTTCAATTATCAGAGACATTAACAAGCGACGCTTCGAGTGTGACACTGACCCAATGTGCATCCGCGGAGGCAAAGTTAATGATATCTCATCTGCTATCTTACATCTTCCAGAGAACACTAATCTTGAAAACATTATCATTCAAGTTGGCAGTAACGACTGTGTTAGTGATGATTTTGATAAAGATACTTTCCGTGAAGAATATTGTGCACTTGTAGAAATTGCCAGGTCCGCAAGTGACAATGTTGTCATTTCTGGTATATGTCCTAGACTGGATGATAAGGATGGTCATACATATCAGTGCTGGAAATAGAATTCTGAGTAAAATCGCACATGACGAAAATCTTTATTTTGTTGACAATGACTCTTGTTGTAGAATGAAGAACAAATCCATCAACATGAGATTATACCATAAAGATGGCGTACATCTCAACCTATCGGGATCGTACAAATTAGCAGAAAACATCGGAATCACATGTAAAACCAAAACTCCATCTCAGAGTAACACACAACAGAAACGTCAGGTGCCAAAGCGGCGTCATATCAACATCAATAACTCTATACTGCCTACTTTTAATAGCGACATTACGAGACGCTCACAACAAAGAACAGATACGAGACCTTCCTTTAGGGAAAACCGTGGACAATTTCACAAACAAAACAATACAAACAATATGGAATATTATAATATTAGAAACAGGGACATGGGTAGGAATGATGTATGGGACATGAGTAGGGATGATGTATGGGACATGAGTAGGGATGATGTATGTTGTGGGTATTGTGGGGAACGTAACCACACTCACTCTGAATGCAAACATGGAACTCACATACAGTGTGACAGTTGCCATGAGTATGGTCACAAGGCTAAAATGTGTAAGGTATACTAGGTGCATGGCCATGGTGGTGATTGTTCTATAAAGTACAAAATTTTAGATTTAGATAAAGGTAAAGGTCTTAAGAAAGGTTGCCGCCGCCACTGTAGGGCAGGTAAAGGTAAGAAAAAGTAAACGACATCGCATTTTAATATAAATTATTTGAACATTAGAGGCATGAAAAGTAAAGTCCAAGAAGTCAATAAACATATAGCAGACAATTCTGTAGATATTTTTTGTCTTGCGGAAACTTTTCTTAGGGGAAATGATAAACCCAGAGACCTTCATAGCGATTTTATCTGGATTGGAAAGTGTAGAACACAATCTAAGGGTAAAGGGGGTATTGGTATTTGTGTGAATTCAGACATTAAGATTTTAGATGATAACCTGATCAACAGTCAATGCGATACGTTCGAGCGTCTGTGGATTTTATGTCGTATAAATGGGATAAAAACCGCAGTCGGAGTTGTTTACTTCCCTAACGACGGAGTCGACAAAAATAAAACTGATTTATTGTTTTATGAACTTTTAGAAAACTGTTCCGTGTTCCAATCGCATGGATATGAAACATGCCTGACGGGCGATTTTAATGGTAAAAGCCTACGTCAATGCGAATTTACTGGAAAATCGTTACTTTGTAAAGATAATCAGAGTTATAACGGTATTAGACTTTTACAGTTCAGTGAAGCTTCTGAACTGGATATTGTTAATACATTTAACTGTTGCGACGGCTTCTATACTAGAATACTCAATGATCAAAGATCAGCTATAGATTATGTACTAATGTCTAAAGGTCTTTCAACTAATGTTAGTTCCGTTTTAATTGATGAAAAGGGTGTGTTTGATTTGAACAGTGATCATGTCATTATCAGTGTTAAATTAAGGGAAATAACCCAAATTTTAAAAAAGCAGGACAGCTATTCTAGTATTAAACATTTTTGGAAGTTTACTGATGACACCGATTGGAAACTGTTTAGGTGTAATTTAAAAGATAATTTCCAAGATAATTGGGCTAACCTTTCGAATAATGTTAATGATATATGGGAGACGTGGAAGTACATCGTAAATACCGCTGCGGAATCCGTCGCAAGGAAAGTACCTAAAGTAAAAAATTACAAGAAGTTTTGGGATAAAGGTCTAGACAAAATTTTAAAGCGTAGACGAGAGGCTAACCGACTACAGCGTTTACATAACAAAACACGACAATATGATAGTGAACTAGGTAAGCAATTATCTGCCCTATACCAAAAACGGAAGAAACAATTGCATGATGCAATTGTTAATAAACAAGTCAATAATAAAATTAACTTTTTCAATGTTAAATGTGTAGGGGGTAAGAATAAATCTAAGATGTTTTGGAACATGTTAAAGGGACCTCGTGTTACAATTAACCCTTCCCAGAGCATTGACCCTGTTAGTAAAACTGTCATGTTTGAAGAGAAGGTAGAAATTGAAACCTGTCTCAGTGAACATTTTATGAAAATTGGTACAGACATAAATATTGCTCCAGGGCGTATGGAGCATATGTCTACATTTGTTAGAGAAATGGAAAACGATTTGAGTCATGGAGATAATATGTTTTCAATGGTTTTCACAAAAGAGTCAATAACGAAAGCCTTAAATAATCTCAAAATTGATAAGGCTCCCGGTATCGATGATATACCAAATGAGTTCCTAAAATATGGAGGGGATATAATGATAAAATCATTGTCGGATCTTTTTACATGTATTTCAGATTTCGAAATGATACCAGATGATTGGTGTAAAGGTATTATTAAACCATTAAATAAATCTGGATCCATATATGATTTGGACAACTATAGAGGTATTACTCTAACTTCGAATGTTAACAAGGTTTTTTCCAAAATCCTGGAAACATTAATTTTAGATTTTTTAGAATCAAACAATATAACTCGGTGAAACTCAAGGTGCCTTCCGAAAAGATAGAAGAATTGAAGACCAAATATTTTCTGTACAGGGTAATGCATCCCTATATAAATCTTCAAGAAAACATCTTTATTTGGCTTTTTTGGATCTATCAAAGGCCTTTGATGGAGTCTGGCGAGATGGCCTTTTTGCATTGCTGTGGGAAAATGGTATAAAAGGGAAATGTTGGAGACTACTAAGAAAAATGTATGAAAAGGTTGAAAATAAGGTAATATTTGGTGATTTTGAATCCGACTGGTTCGACCAAGAGTTTGGGTTAAAACAGGGCTGCGTTTTGTTCCCTACCCTTTTTTCTATCTTAATGACGGATATAGCAAACATGCTAGAAAATAGCAGTATTGGTGCAAATATTTCGTCAAAATTGATAAATTGTCTTTTATTTGCGGACGATGTTGTCCTCATAGCCGAATCACCCGAAGAGTTACAGGAGCTTTTAAATATTTCGAACGCTTTTGCCAACAAATGGAACCTAAAATTCAACTCTAAAAAGTCTAAAATTTTAATAACAAGTAAAAAAATTAACAAGGAAGGTACCTGAAAATTAGGAAATGAACCAATCGAAGAAACCGGCGAGTACAAATATCTGGATTATTTCATTAATAGATCCTTAAAATCTAACTTCCACGTGAATAGATTTCTTAAGGAAAAAGCAGATAAGCAGCTGAATTGTCTTATCCGTCTACTTGGTGAACATAGTGATTTCAATCGCATAAATTTTGGTGAATCACTTTGGAATTCGGTTATGAGGCCATCTTTAACCCATGCTTGTGCTGTATGGATGCCTCTTTCCGAAACGTGTAAACAAGCGCTAGAATCCTGGCAATATCGGGCAGCTAAAATCGTTATAAAAACTAGAATGAATATACCAAAAGCTGCCCTGTTACTAGAACTGGGGTGGGAACCTATTCTCGACTTTATTAATAGACAGAAGGTCTCATATTATAAAACGCTCTTAGAACTTCCCGATAATAGACTATGCAAATCCGTATTTAATGAAATGGTTAGAAAAGGTGACAGCTTTTGGAATTACAAGGAACATGTTTTTAGTTTAATAAACCAGCCTGACGTAAATTTTGGTATAAACATTAAGGAATTTAACAAGTTATATGGATCTCAGGCCAGAGACAAGTTACTAATGGAAGTCTCCTCTAAAAGTAGCCTTGATTTCTATCAACAGTGTTTTGTTAGTTTAGGCAAACAAAACTACTTAAATAACCATAATGATTTTTATGCCTCCCGTCTGAAACTACTGTCAAGAACCAAAACCATACCCCTTCAGAAATATCTGTTCAGGATGCACCTAAGTGCACACAGTAAATGCCTTTTATGCAATAACGGTGAAGATGAAGATCTCGCACATTTTTTGTTAAATTGCCCTGTCCTGTCTAGTGTTCGCGATGAATATTTTAATATTGTTTCTAAACAGTCTAGTGATTATTATATTGGTGTAGACTTTATGGAACAGTCACCTAGTGCCAAATTACAGTTTATTGTTGGTGATATTGGATATGCTTTTAATAATGATATTGGAATATTTTATGCTTTTATCGGTAAAATGTATATTGAAACATGTTTTAGATTACGAAGTGAAGTATTGAGTGTTACTGTTTAAAATATTTTAAGTATAATTATAAATGATGTTTTATGGAGAGTTTATGGACAGTTTATAACGTGTGTGTATATATGGCAGATGTCTTATCATATTTTTGTTGCATGTGCTTTTATCATAATAAATGTACATTTTAATAACTGTAGTTAGACGCGCCACCGACACCCCGGCGGTTGGCGCCCCCGATGTAAAGGGGTAGTTTCATAATAAATATATATATATTGGAAAAAAGAACCATATGTCATTAATTTACAGAGATGTTGTATCATTCCTGTCACAATTCATCACTCCACATATCTACGACTTAAATGTTCTACATTATAAGTATAATAGATATTTTTATACATTTATATATCGTAAACACTATACAATATTGGTAATACAGTTTTAGACACACAAAAGAAAATCACTTTACATACATATACACATTATCACCAATCAATTGAAAAAAAGGTAATCATAAAAAATAAATAAATAAAAAAATAATAATAATAATAACTTCATATATGGTATACACAATTATCATTGATTTTGCTGGCGTATTTATTATTATCAATATCTCGAATACAATGAACATATTTGGATACATGACCATGATAGGTATTAATTTCCAGGAGATTTTCATCATTTTACCATTTTATTTTTGATATTTCGTACACTGAGGAAAAGAAAAACAAAAAACAAGTTGTTATTAATCGGTCGAATATAATATGTACATTTTTGTATATAGATTTGAAGATATGGAAATTAATTCCGACATACGGAGATTTAGTGTATATCAAAATTAATGTAGAACCATGATATTTCTCCTTTGGGGAGGGATGGTACACCATAAGCAGTTAATGAAGAGGGAAAATATCTGATTGATTTCTGTAAAAGTACAAAATATCTCGTCTAGGAAGCCTAATATTTGTTGGAAAAAAAATCTGTTCAGACAGGAAGACATCATCAGTTTTGCTTTCAAATTAAATTACAACAGATGAGTCGAGAACACCTTTTAGAATAGATCGCGGAAATCAACCACGTAGTTTCGCAAATAATGTGACAGCTTAACTAGATAGCTTTACTGTATTAGGTATTTGATAAATTTGTCAGTCGATTGCGCATAGAATGAGTTATAAATTGATTTTATTTAAATCAGTTTTCGATAATAAGCTAACACTTTGACACGTTCCCATTCTCGGGAAATTAGGGGCTCTGTATAGGAATACCTATAGATAATAAATAGAACTCAATCTTTAATTATTGGGGATTTACGCTGTGCAGATATATCAATTTATTTGAATTGTATTGTTTAATTTTAAACGTTTTGACTTTTTATGAAAGGGTTTTCGATAATATGACAATACTTTGATACGTCCACTTTCTCCTACGGGGTATGATAGGGGGCACATATATAACTAGGTTAAAAAAAAAATGCTTATTTTGGATAGTATGACTTGCAGCGTGTGGACAAGTTGGGTGATGACAAAAATAGGATATGAAGAACAATAAATATGAAACTTAGTGGATTTAAGCTGGACTTTTAGCATTATGGAGAAAAACAATGTGATTTGACCTGGATTTACTGCATAAAAGTTATATGGGGGATGGAATTGTAAGAGGATAGTCGATTTTAGTGGATACAAATTTGATGGAAGATAAATAGTTACATACAATTCAGTACATGAATGGCAAGGAAAAAAAACTCAAAATCAATAACTATTAATCTGAGATAAATAATATATAGCTAAGTTTTTTAAGTTTAATTTATGTCATAGTCAGAGGCATTAAGTAGGTTTCTGATGTCATCATGGTTCCGTATGAGAGTTCGTCTGCTACTTTCGCTATGTTTTGGGTAGACACGACCGTCCGTTGTCCAGTAGGTCTTGATGTTTTGGTTGTACTTTAGATCAGCGAGGGATTTTACTAGGTTTGTCCTTGTTTTTGTCAAGTTTTCTGTGATGAAGATTCTGTTGGCATCATTTTTGAGATTTCTTTTGGAGTTATACACTTTTTCGCGACATCTGTATGATAAGAATCTAACAATGACTTTTGATCTGGTACAAAGTGGACACCTACGTCAACTCCTCTCATGTAACTGGTTCTCGCCATGATATAACTGAACAATTCTTATTTGGCGTTAAACAACAATCGCTCACTCACTCTTTTCAGTATTTCTTTAATATTGAATGTATGCCCACGTAAACATTAAAGTATTGGTATTTTGATCCATAAAATATGCAACGGATGATATATATAATGTGAGAGTTATTTCAGTTCAATTCAATGTTGTCATGGTTATATAATTAAAAGTACATTTCAATTCTGATAAAACTGTATATTTTGATGACCGATTTAATATTATGTTCGTTGGATACAGCACAACAACAATAAACAATTTTATCCAACAGCAGTAAACTATATTATGGTTATCAGACGTCATAAAGGTATAGAAAATAAAAATAAAATCTGAAATGTCAAGCATGTGATAACTATACTGTATCTTGACTGTCTAAAGTGTATATATGTAGCAGAATATCTTTTTTCTACTGTTTTTGACTCATTGTTTGACTAAAATATTGTTTGTGGTTAAAATTTTTAATTTAACTCTCTTGAGTAGAGAAATATCGTAACCCACGGGCAACTGAAGGAGAATCTATATGCAAACGTTAACTCCCCTTAGGGATAACAAAAACTTGGAGCAGTCAGTTTGAAAAAAGCCGACAATTACATGGAATGGTCAAATGACTACACAAGGGTTACTGTTAGGGTTATGGTGTTTAACGCCACTTTCAACAATATTTCAGTTATCTTGCGGCGTTCAGATTTATTGGTAGAGGAAATCGGAGTACCCGGAGAAAACTATCGATCTACCATAAGCTACTGACAAACTTCATCATATATATATATACGTCTGAAAATTAAACCAACCAGTGTTAGAATTAGATTTTAGAACTGTCAAATTTTTGTTCTTCCCTCGACGGGATTTGAACCCACACCATTGATACACTGCAGCACCATTCGCTTAGCCTTACGTCCAGCGCCCTAGACCACTCGACTACATCCACTCCCTAAAAAAGGAGCTTCAATAGTCGTAGTGTTACCTTGTCTCGTAAGGAAAATCTAGGGATAGACGTAAGACATGTGTATAAGCGTGTGTAGATGGTACATATATACTTAATATTATAATTTGACAGCAATCTAACTCAGCAATTTTTAATATATTGTATAGGATAATGAAGAATTCATTATACAGTCACAGGAAACAAAGTATACTATACAAACGTCTAGAAGCAAGTGACAACCATACAATATATCTGTCCCACTGGATCTCAAAGTTACTTTAAAGGATACTAGGTTAATACTAAATATTATATACGTCTGAAAATTAAACCAAACAGTGTTAGAATTAGATTTTAGAGCTATATATATACTGTTGTATCAAGTACACCTCGCCTGAGCAGGATTCGAACGCACAACGTTAGTTAAATCACGAAGCATTTTAGCATACAACGGAGAGGAGAAACAAGCTGAATCAAGACAAGATTGCTTTAACGTGGACAGCATGACGTAACTCAGACTATAGTGGGGTTTTTCTGATTGCTTTATCATTTCATCAAAATAAATACTACCATCTCAGACAAAAGTGGTAATTTGTTTCCTGATCTTAAAGCAATATATTAAATGATAATCAGACTGTAAGTTAATAGATCAGACAAATTAACTGATGCAAAATAAACCAAAAAAAGAGTTCCACTTTTATCCTTAATCTAGATCAAATAAATTAACGTAATATAAAAACTAACTTTATTCTTCGTGTATTTCTTAAGTCTGTTTATCATGAAAGTAGATGGTTCACAGTAGATGTTTCACAGTAGATGGTTCACAGTAGTTGTGTATTGTTTATTTTATCTAAAAAAAAATGTAATTTTGTATTAACGGATTCATTTTTTTAAATAAGAATGTATTTCTGTACACCAACTCCTTACATTTACAAATTCGGATATGAATGAATCAATACATATCCCGCCACATTTTTGTGCCTTTCCCAAGCCAGCACACACATTTCCAACTTCATATCTTCAATGATGTGAGATGAGATGCGATTGTTCGTTTTTTTCCATATTGATAGAATTGTTAGTAGTATATGGGTACGAACAAATTAGTATTTGAGGGGGAGCAACCGGAAGTGATACCGTGCGCATGGTAGGTGGTTCCATTCTCGTGCTGTTCTTTGGAAGGAGTTTCTGAGTGTCATAATTGAACCTCTCCTGGAAGAACCTATGTTGACCTCTGGTTCTGCTGTCACCAGGTCTGAGGTATGAGTCTCGGTCGATGTCCACGAGTTGATGCTGGGTCTTATACATCATAACGAGTCTGTTTATCCTCCTCCGTTGTTCTAAAGTCTGCCACTCAAGTGATGTTAACATGCTTGTCACGCATCCTTGTGTTCTGCTGGTGTAATCATTTATGACAAAGCGGGCAGCTCTTCTTTGTATATTTTCTAATGTCTGCGCACGGTATTCCAGGGTTGGTCGTAGGATCCTGAGGTAGCTGGTTTCTCTTACTTGTTTCATGTTGATCAACTGCCGATTGGTCCGATCAAAATTGTTTGTTTACAACAAGAGAAGTGGATCAGCGAGGGTAAGACATTCGATATTTTATGCCTTTTCTGTCGGAGTTATGCATTTATGTGTGCGTGAAAAGGATGAGTATATGTTTCTTTATGAAAGGTATTATTTGTTTTCTTATATCATTGACATTTCGGTGAACTATGAACCACATTTTTACAAATAATCATGAAAAAATTTAACGTTATGAACTTTCATCATTTATTTTACAAAACATGTACATAAACACATACGAGCAACACGACCCACAGGGCCTGTGCACGACCCCCGGATGAAAAGGATACTTTTTGAAATGATAGACGTTGACTCTTCACAGTCAATTGAAGTTTCAAAAATAAAAATAAAAATCAAAATCAAAATCAAAATAAGAAAAAAATGTGTTTTTATTTTTATTTTTATTTTTCGAACTTCAAGAGACTGTGGACTCATAATCATAGACTAGTAAAATACATGTACATGTACATGTCTATGCGTAGATGCGATGCTCGCCTGTAGGCTGTGCCTAATCCATATTATTTTTTTGTTCATGCAGCCGTTTTAAGTATAAAACAGCATTTAATTTGGTAAAAATACATTTATTATTCCGTATTATACCATTGATTCAGTGAAGCGTAATGTTTTGTGGTCCATGTTTTAATCGTTTTTGGGGACTTAAATATATACCCCGTCTGTTTTCCGAATATATGCTGACATTCAGGGTTGAAGAACCAATGAAAATATGTGTAACAAACTAAATTCGTAATATATAATAATATATGTAACTTGCATCATTAGATTTGCAATTAACCCTGAAATTTAGAGGCTAATATTTCTCAATTAACCCTTGTAATCAGAGGTTAATACTGTCTTCTGGGTTAAATCAAGGATAAAGATACCATAGCGTAAAATGCACAGTTAATGGAGCAACCTTATCCATATGTAATATGAGGCTGCTCAAACAAACCATCAATAACTAGATGGGGGAGATACTAAAAAATATGCCGAGTAACAACATGTACTTCAGTTATCCGGAAACTTACAAAATATTTACTCATATGTGGAAAGTACTTACATGACCGCATCATTTCACTAAGAGGAGAGGTTTGGTTCATAAAACTAACTTAACACCGAGACTTTTTACTGAAGTGCCTGTATCAAGTTAGAAAAGTAAGAGGTCATGTATTTATGTGTCAGAGGTATCAATTTTGTCTCTATCTACGATTTTGTTGTTGGATTTCGGAACTGTTCCGACAGTGGGGTATTTTTTGTTTTTCGTTTTATTAGATTTTTTTATGCACACATTTATATACAAGTAAGTACTCTTTGAATTCCAAAAAGGCAGATCAATGTCTTAAGACATATGTCAACACTTCAGTGTACTTTAATATCTCCCATTTAATCACATCTCTTAACTATATATGTATCCAGACACAAAAAAATATTAAAATTAATATCTACCTAATTATTTTACATCTATTAATTATGTTGCATTCATAGTGGGGAAAATATTTAAATTACAGACAAATGTTATAAATATAAGAAGGTGAATGATATTTTAATATATGATCAATACTTTTGTGCTTATGAAATCATGCCTTCATCCTCATCACCCATATGAACATAAATCGTTTGAAACAAAGCAGTTACTCTTGTAATTGTAATGAATTCCAGATATATCTCATTTCAACCGCTATGTATACTTGTACACATAAGTTTTCAGTTAAGCATTTATATACTTTTTGTATATAAATCAGTTAATAAACCCTTCATTACTTCACTTTAAAGATATCATTTTTGTTTTGACTTTCAAATTTGAGTTTCGCGAAATAATTTAGAAAATAATACTTTTTACATTCAATTATTAAATGTCTAAGCATGAACCATAACAGAATATATTAAAACGGTCTGTCACATATACACATCTGTGTGTATTCAATAGCTTACTGTTATCCTTGATGCCCATAGATAACAATAACATTATATTATATGGCAGTAATTGACCACAGCTTTAACAAATATTTTACAATTCTATAAAAAATAATGTTATTGCTAATTGAGTAACTTATTGGATGTGTCCATTATATCGTTCATTAAATTTCAAATTAATTTTTTTTTAATTTCAAATTAACTGAAATAAAAAATATATATTTACAAAATATCTATTTATGTAGAATGATGGTCACTGATTATATTGATATATAATAATATATGTAACTTGTATTTTTATTAGATTTGCAATTAACCCTGAAATTCAGAGGTTAATGTTTCTCAATTAACCCTTGTTATCAGAGGTTAATACTGTCTGCTGGGTTAAATCAAGGATAAAGATACCATAACGTAAAATGCACAGTTAATGGAGCAACCTTACCCATATGTAATAAGAGGCTGCTTCGACAAACCATCAAAAACTAGATGGGAGAGATGTTCAAAAATATGCCGAATAACAACATGTATTTCAGTTATCCGGAAACTTACAAAATATTTACTCATATGTGGAAAGTACTTGCATGACCGCATCATTTCAATAAGAGGAGAGGTTTGGTTCATAAAACTAACTTAACCCCGAGACTTTTTACTGAAGTGCCTGTATCAAGTCAGAAAAGTAAGAGGTCATGTATTTGTGTGTTAGAGGTCATGTATTTGTGTGTTAGAGGTCATGTATTTGTGTGTTAGAGGTCATGTATTTATGTGCTTGAGGTATCGATTTTGCCTCTTTCTACGATTTTGCTATTGGATTTCGGAACTGTTCCGACATTGTGGTATTTATTTGTTTTTCATTTTATTAGAATGTTTTTTGTTATGCACACACATTTATATACAAGTAAGTACTCTTTGAATTCCAAAAAGGCAGATCAATGTCTGCAAACATATGTCAACACTTCAGTGTACTTTAATATCTCCCATTTAATCACATCTCTTAACTATATATGTATCCAGACACAAAAAGATATTAAAATTAATATCTACCTAATTATTTTACATCTATTAATTATGTTGCATTCACAGTGGAGAAAATATTTAAATTACAGACAAATGTTATAAATATAAGAAGGTGAATGATATTTTAATATATGATCAATACTTTTGTGCTTATGAAATCATGCCTTCACCCTCATCACCCATATGAACATAAATCATTTGAAACAAAGCAGTTACTCTTGTAATTGTAATGAATTCCAGATATATCTCATTTCAACCGCTATGTATACGCATACAAATAAGTTTTCAGCTAAGTATTGATATACTTTTTGTATATAAATTAGTCAATAAACTCTCTATTACTTCACTTTAAAGATATAATTTTTGGTTCTACGCAGGGGTTAATTTTCAACATCATTTGCTTATTCTATTCTTTGTTCCCGAGGTATTTGGGAAAAAAACACATAAGTAGAGGGGCAGTTTTATATGGACCCAGGATGCTGACATTTCTCTTTTGTATCTTTTCGCCTTTTAATGTGTTGATGTCGTGCTTTCAAAGCTTGAATAAACTAAGACGCGAAATGACGGTAGCAGGCTTCCATAGTTTTCAAATAAGGTGTATTGCCACTAAACATGGGTACCAGTCGAAAAGAACGTATGGGAAAGTAGTACGTAAACACAAAATGGATTCCTACATTGTTGGATAAAAAATAAACCCCATTAGATACTGCAAAATACTGAATGTCAACAGACACCTACATATTTTAGGATAATGTTAAGCCCATATTTGATGTCCTTGTGGTTTTAAATAAAAAAATGATTGCATTGGAAAGAAACCACCTGAATTTGTGTTAAATCGAAAGTGAAAGTAGGATTTTTGACGGTAGACATCTTCGGACTGTCTGTTTTTTCTTATATGCCATTAAATGTATGTTGATTTTCGGAGTTAAGCTTCCAATTAGGTACCCCTTCCAAGAGATATGAGTGTCACTTAGATTAAACTTAAGATGAATCCTGTATGAAAGGTCTTTTTTTTTATTTAACATAGAAGTCTATGGAGAATTCTTTAGTGGTATTACTCCATAACTCGATACTTCTTTTTGTGATAAAGTGTGTCAGTTACTTGCGGCCAGATGAAGAATTCTTCCTGGTTTTCAGCTTTTCATCGCATATAAAAACAAAGACTAACAAAACGATATGACAGAAATATTGATGAAAATGGAATTAAACACTCCATTATCAAAATTCTACAGTAACCATGGAAACAATTGTACGAACAATTAAAGAAAAAAAATCATGCAGTGATATATTCGCATGGGTTCAGAATACCATCTCATAAACGATTACAATCTAAAGACGAATACAATGACGACGTCCCATTAGCGTAAACGCATCCCTTGAATAAAGGGAAAATGCATAGAATATTGTACCAATGATCTCGTCTCCCACTGAGGTGTTTTGTCCTTCGAATACGTAATAAGAACGAGATTATTATCAATGATTGACAATCTCTTAGCATTGATTACATTGGGTGAATGTCAACAACCACCAGAATATGTGTTTATGAGAGAACCTGTACAATAATATTTCAGACTTTGTGTTACATGTACCCTTGGCCATCTAGAGAGATTGACCTGAAGTTCCATCCAATTACTGCATGCACATTAGGCTATATGGGTTCATGAATTCTATTCAACAACGAAAGAACTTTCTGTATTTCATATTTAATTAAAAATAAAAATAAACTTTGTACGCTTTTGTCCATTTTGAAAATGCAAATTATGCCAACACAGGCGGAATATTTGATAATATTTGTTGAAAAATACAAACTAAAAAATGTATAGGATTCTTTTAAGCTTAGTATCCACTACATCAACCAATCAGAATGATTTGTGGTCAAAATTAGTACATGTAGATACATATATTTTGTTTTAGAAATAGAAAATCTTATTTTGTTAAAAAAACCAAAAAAAAAACAAAACAGAAACCACTCTGATTCTACCAAAATGAACTCTGAAACTGAAATCATCAATGTCATTTCACTTACTAATTCCACGCTTGGTGATTACAATCATGTTCTTTTCTCATTTGTGATTAACCACCGCATTTGTAACAAGAGTAGCACGACGGGTGCCACTATTGGAACAAGAGCTTCTTACCCTTCTGGGGCAACCGTGTTCTGTATTTTGTTGACCAATGTTTTTCTTTTGGTCATTTACTTGTCTGTCCTTCTTGGAATTGCGGCATCTGCACACGAAATGACAATGAAGACTTATCTTTCCCGAATATATGTGGATTCGTTGGTATACAAAATAAAGCGAATTTGACGTTTACAGGCTGAGTAACCAAACTATCTTAAATAAATGTTAGATAATACCGAAGGGGCAATAAAAAAAAGACAATCCAGAGAAACTGGCAACATAGGGTACACAAGACGAAGAAAAACAAAGCAAAGACACAACACAATATGTGTTGGACACCACTATGCACAAGCAATCAATGTTATTTGTCATAGATACACATGTAATGTACACATTTCAGTGGGTTGACAATCTTTTAACATGTTAACACGATATTTACACCATTCAACTTGACAACAGCGTTGTTTGTGGCTTACTCCCCCTGGAAATTCACTACTTCGTGCTGAATGACAGGTTGCCTATATTTGTAGAAGAATGTGCTATTTTTGTAATAATCAAAGAAGTCCTTTTCGAAAGACTTATGTTTGATCTTAAACATACTTTTCTTAGATTATGAAAAGTCTGTGTATTTACATTTTATGCACTTCGCTAACGAAACACATTCCTTTCTTGTTGTATTTTGATAAATCTGTTCACTTTTTAAAGTCTGGATATTTTATTAGTTTCATCACAAGATGTGCATATCCACATGCTATTTACATTAATGTAAATTATCACATTTATGGGTTTTTGTCTGTACCTTTGTGATATCAATTTATGAGAAACAAAGAATGTAAGTAATATGATTTGTATCATTAATAATAAGTGAGCCGATCAGAGTGTGTGTTGTTCAAACATACTAGTTATTGGAACATTTTACTTTGTAGAAATTAGTTATTACTTAGTAGGTCTGTTTGAACTGATTCAAATTTATAACGAAATAAGAGAAATTTTACAATTTATGTGAAATATGCTTCTTTGCTTTAGTATTCAGTTAGCTAACACATCTTTGTTTCTGTATTGCCCATGGTTACGTTTTCATCATTTGTGTTATGAAAAGAAAGTGGACCAAGATTCCACCAATGTCAATAAAACGAACAATTACCCCTCACTTTAACTCACTGAACACATAAAAAGAGTATCACGACATATGACTTCATGACATATCCCAGGACCTGGCTTGGGACAGGCACACAAATGGATCGGGGTTAAACCGGTTAATGGGATTCTAACCTTCCCCTCTTGATGACTGGATCTCCAACGAAAATACACCTATAAAAAAACGATAAAAACCTGCATAGATTCGTTTCTACGCAAACATGAATGTATGTGGTCTGCTGATTTAATCATTCTTTCTTTACGGCTATATGTCCTTTGGATACATACAAACCAGGATGGGGGTGGAATGACACTCAATTTATACACCTGTTACAAGTCAGGACCTAGATTTCTATGAATCTATTTAGTTGTCTTTCTTGTATTAGAGTTTAAGATGAACGCGAGTAGCAGGTCATGCTCTTGGGGTTAGGTATATTGTCAATCTGATTACTACATTCCACTGTTACCTCTTCTGATTCTTTATTCAAGAGGTTGAAATTGAAATAAAAAATGGGTAATTATTAAAGAATTTACATTAGATAAACACACACCACGATATAGCTGAAATACTGCTAAAGGTGGCGTTAAACACCAATCAATCAATCAATCAATCAATCGATTAAATTAACATCATTTTGTTTTAACGTGTAAATTACCAATGCATTGTATGCATTCATAAAATATATCAAAATGAATAGCGAGTCCTTCTAGTTATAAAACTGATGGAATAATCTTCACAACATACAAGTATAAAAAGGATACATTTTAGTCACACTGCTTTGAAATATCATTAAATCTATTCCCATCAATTCAGTGACCGTGAAAGAAATATCCGTCCTGAAAAATATATTGGAATTCATTAGCCGTCGTAATTTTGTTTGATTAGGAACGATGCCTACATTGAAGACGAAAACAGAAATGATATTAATTGGTCTTCACGTTAGAGAAAAGCAATCCATTTAATGACCTGTTACGGTCAACAAAGTTTTTGTTCTATTCATCGACGATCAGGCCCGACAAACAAACCTGTTTTAACCTTTGCAATTCGACCTTGCATGCATTATATATTGATGAGTGAGACCGTCGTGGCCGTGATGACATGGTAGTTGGATTTACAACTACTTATGCAATCAGTGCCTATCACCACTGGTGTTGTGAGTTCGAATCTCGATCAGGGCGAGTAATGTTTGTCGGTGACTTGCGGAAGGTCTGTGGTTTTCTCCACCAATAAAACTGTCCGCTCCGATATAACTGAAATATTGTTGAATGTGGCGTTAAACACCATCAAACATCAATCCAACAATATATTGATGAATCAAGTTGAGTTTTCTAAATCAGAACAACAAATAAACGTAACTCCTATACAATAGCGTGTTTTGAATAGCATTACTGGTTCTATTTGAAGTCGAGTGTTTAATCTTATTATCGTTTTTCCAATCACACTCGCGGCACATCTGCACAATCTGGTGTTACGTTAATAATTTGAGTTCACCCATGATTGAAATAGAAATAATCTAAAAGGAATACACAGAATGCTTTGAAATTTGTGTTACCTCAGCTGTGAACGATTCATGACAAGTCAAAGATTTTCCGCATCAGCCTCATTTTTTATGCACTTTGATAATCTTTTTAAGATGGTTATTTAAAACACAACAAGGATCGAGATTTCTAAAACGACGCAGTGGGTATTTTTAAGACAAAAGTGAAAAAAATATTCCTCTTACAAACAAACGTTAAATCCATTTGTAACTGATTATCAAATATCATATTTATTAGTAATAAATCTTTAATGGACAAGAAATAAAAATACATAGCATTTGGTGTTATACATAAGCTTCTATTCTATGATTGATTTTCACACCGGTAACTTCAATGAAACATATTGCATTCAGTTACTTTATAATAAGTCAATACAACCACGAGTGTAGACTTGCCGAGAACTTTGATTGTGTATATTGAGATATGGATAAAAGGTCGCAAGACAGACAAGGAACATGTTCAGAAGTTTTAATACAAACATAATATATATTACTTATATTAAGGTGAATTCATTTCATATCTGATTTCGTCAATATTATTTGATTGGTGATCTCAACAATACATTTCCGATCAGTGTTACAATGCGATAATATCAAAAGTTAACTCTATAACAACCATATCGAAGGAAAGAGAGAGTTGTCCTTTATAGATATTTAATCAGCTGTAGTGATATCAACATGAAATTAACTTTCTTGGATTTTGGATTTTCTTTTCTGTGGTTTTCTATTTTAGACAGACTAACACTTTACAGAGTAGTAGGTAAGTATTTATATATATTTATTATTCTGTAGACGAATACAAGTAGCATAAATTATTTATTTTCCCATTATATTACATCGTTATTTTTTTGTTATCAAAAAAGAGAAAGAAAATATTGAACCCAAATATCTTTTTTTTTAATTTATATACGGTATGTATAATTATTTGAATTTAAATTTATTGATTACATGAAAGGTCAAATTTTAAACCACTTAGGGAACGATCATGTAATTTTTAGGTAAAACGAGGCGGGGGTGGGTTTGGCGTTGTATTAAAAATATATATATATATTACCAAATTCTATAGAATGTAATATCTTGACCTGGAAGATGCAAGGTAGTAAATGATCTGACTCGGCAATGTTTCAAAGAGATTTGAACATTTACCATTTCTCATCTAAAAAAAAGTTTGCTCCCTCCCCTAAATATTAAATAATAACTCCCTTATTGAAAGAATACCCGTAGGATTTAACTGACAAAGAGTCGAATCTTCTTTGTTTAGTTTAATTGTTACAACATCTGAGTAGGAATACAACCTACTCTTCAACAGTTTTATCATCTATAGCCAAAATTGTACTCGCATTGTTCTACTATTGTGAAATATTGGCCATTATTTTTTTCTACTAGCTTCGGTATTGTCAGCATATATATTGTTCAACAGTATTATGTCTTCGTTTATATATTGTGTTATTTAATGGTCTTCGTTGTGACAGTAGTGACAGTATTGTGATATTTAATGGTCTTCGTTGTGACAGTAGTGACAGTAGTGACAGTATTGTGATATTAGGTAGACAGTTGTATTTGTTATTTATTTGTTCATTTGTATTATTGATTCATCAAATTCTTATGCAGATAATGAAATGCATATTGTAATAAAGATAGATTACCACTTTAATTAGAAGTAAATCCTCTATAACACTTATTTGAAACCGTGTTGACAATTTATGATTATAATTATCAGACGCAATCAAATGTAACCCCAACCAATGTTAAATGTAAACTATTTCAATGACAATGTGTAGAAAATATACCATAAAATCACCGTTTAATTATTTTTTTATCTGTCCACAGTAATTGTGTAAACAACAAGGGATGGCAGTGGCCGTGATTGTATGGTAGTTGGCTTTATCACCACTAAAGTTTCGAGTTCGAATCCCGCTCATGGCGATGTGTACTCAATACAACATTATGTGATAAAGTGACTTGCGGCAGGTCGGTGGTTTTCTCCGGGTACGCCGGTTTCCTCCACCAATAAAACTAATGGCCACGATATAACTGAAATATTGGTGAAAGTGGCATTAAACACCCTAACCCTATACTTATAAAACTCAATCGAAGATTAATGTAAACTATTTCATATATGTAGAAAATATACCAGGAAATCACCGGTTTTTCCCCCATTTATTTTATCTGTCGACAGTTATTGTATAAACAACAAATAATTCCACTCGCAGAAATTTAATGAGTGATTGTGTAACATAAAGAGAAAAATGAGCTATATGATGTTGAGAAAATGTTACCTACTGAAGAGATGATGATGCGCGTTGAACTAATCCAACACGCTCAACTGGACTTTCATAGTGCTAGGTAGCTGTATTACATTTAAGCATCCATTGGATTTAGTACTGCGTTGACTATTATTTTACTTACTTTGTTCCAGTATTGTTATACATGATGTTATAGTGACAGCCGGAACCTTTGAACCGTAATGAAAGCGGGAGGTTTGGCGCCGTAAAATCTGATTCAACCCACCATTTCTTTGGAAATGCCTGTACCAAGTCAGGGTCATTACGGTTTTCCCAGTTTTCCGGTTGTTGACTGATTTTGTCTGTTTATATACTTATGAGTTTTGACCTTCCCTTTGGAAGATTATTCGGAGTTCGGTAATTTTGTTATTACCCTTATTGGTTGACATTTCACTCCACACGGACATATCGCGACTCAGCAGCAACTAGTCGTAGCTCCATAATGATGTGTGCTTAGAAAAAACACAGCAAATACTTATCTATCGTCGTACGATTGACACGACTGTAAGTAGAATCCACGACCTACCACTTTCGAGGCGAGCACTCGAACCATTACACCACCCAGGAGGTTTACAGAAATAGAAATTAAAGTACATTTTCCAAATAATTATAGACAAAATATGACACAGGACATGCATTATCTATTGAAAATTTGACATATGCACAATTTTGTCGTTTGAAAGATGTAATATATAAAGTATCCATTTTCGACTTCACAGGCACATATAATATAATTTCTTAGGAATAAAAAAATGAATCCTATTTAAATAGGCATATTTATTTAACTCGTATGTGTGTGTATATATTTGTTTCAGTAAACGTGAATTAAAGACATACCGTAACAATCCACCGCCTCATTCCAAACAATGAACATTATCAGTAATGAATTGAAGACAAATTTAAGTGTAGTGTTTTAGCTGTTTCTCATATAAAGATAAAAAAAAAGAAGCTGTTTCTCATATAACATTCAATACATTATTCTTGAACTTATTCCAAATAATATATACGTCTACTGTAATCTGATGAGTTGCACATTAAAGATTAGAAAGAATTCGCACTCAAACAATATTAAAACATGGACCTTATATTCCTTGAAAACCGCTTCGGTGGTATAATATTTAGCGTGCTCATCACGAGTGCGATAGTTCTTGGGTTCGAGCCGCGGTGGGGTCAAACGAAAAACTATAATATTGGTATTTACTCGTTCTCACTCTAGGCACACAGTTTTAAGGAGTAAGAGCAAAGACGACGTGGCTCGGAATCAGGATAATATTTCCGAGTTGAGTAACATGTCAACCCACGGACTGTTGTGAACTCGCACTAAATACATCTAAACCTATTGGGTAACATGTCAACCCATGGACTGTTGTGAACTCGCACTAAATACATCTAAGTCTATTGGGTAACATGTCAACCCATGGACTGTTGTGAACTCGCACTAAATACATCTAAGTCTATTGGGTAACATGTCAACCCATGGACTGTTGTGAACTCGCACTAAATACATCTAAGTCTATTGGGTAACATGTCAACCCATGGACTGTTGTGAACTCGCACTAAATACATCTAAGTCTATTGGTCTATTACAAAGAGAGCATCATCACATCGAAATGCAACATGTTTTCGCCATAATATAATTGAAAAGGTGACCACGTGGCGTTGAACAACAATAACCCATTCCCACAAATATGAAAGTATGCAATATGAACAATTGCTCATCAATGACTAAGAACTCACACTCAAACAATATTTACATATGAACAGGAAATTGGTTGATATTGGTACTAAATATACATTCATGTTTCGTTATTCCGCTAGTGTTCCTTGCCAACCCCTTTAGGATTAGATCTACCATTTACTGCAAATGATGATAACCTTTCTAAAACATATGGTCAAACTGTATGCATCATGTAGGGTTTTATGTTGTAGAAGTTTTCGTCAATTCTGTCGAAGATTTCGTCAATTCTTTCATCATGTAGGGTTTTATGTTGTAGAAGATTTCGTCAATTCTTTCATCATGTAGGGTTTTATGTTGTAGAAGATTTCGTCAATTATTTCATCATGTAGGGTTTTATGTTGTAGAAGATTTCGTCAATTCTTTCATCATGTAGGGTTTTATGTTGTAGAAGATTTCGTCAATTATTTCATCATGTAGGGTTTTATGTTGTAGAAGATTTCGTCAATTCTTTCATCATGTAGGGTTTTATGTTGTAGAAGATTTCGTCAATTCTTTCATCATGTAGGGTTTTATGTTGTAGAAGATTTCGTCAATTCTTTCATCATGTAGGGTTTTATGTTGTAGAAGATTTCGTCAATTCTTTCATCATGTAGGGTTTTATGTTGTAGAAGATTTCGTCAATTCTTTCATCATGTAGGGTTTTATGTTGTAGAAGATTTCGTCAATTATTTCATCATGTAGGGTTTTATGTTGTAGAAGATTTCGTCAATTCTTTCATCATGTAGGGTTTTATGTTGTAGAAGATTTCGTCAATTCTTTCATCATGTAGGGTTTTATGTTGTAGAAGATTTCGTCAATTCTTTCATCATGTAGGGTTTTATGTTGTAGAAGATTTCGTCAATTCTTTCATCATGTAGGGTTTTATGTTGTAGAAGATTTCGTCAATTATTTCATCATGTAGGGTTTTATGTTGTAGAAGATTTCGTCAATTCTTTCATCTTTTATCACGATTGTCCTTTATTTTGAAACCATCGTCGTACGTTGTTTTTCTTCATATACAACAAATGGACAACATCTTTTAAGATCGACTGTCATCTATTTTTGTTTCAATATGAGAGGTAAGCTAATACTTATATCGTTCAGATCTTTTTACAGTTCTTATTTCATACAAATTATAGGAAATCTCTATATATTCATTAATTGTGTATATATGTAAGAATTTGTAAATTGGGAAAACGTAGTAATATTGTATTGCTACGTGTCAGATAGTACGAGTTGTGATATTGGCGATAATGTATGTTGAGACCTTCAAAATTGTTATTGTTTTTATGAAGTCATATTGTGTTTGACTTTATACTGACTGATAATTTTCAGTATCAGATTTAGTCCGTTGCATAAGTTATCGATATTATTTATTCCCAGATTTTATACAAGAATAAATGGAAATATTATTTTGATAAATAAACTTACTGTAAATTCGGTTACAAATCAACAAAACTATTTATTTTATAAGAAATGCGGATACCCAAATCAAATTCACAACCCGAGAACCTTCCTCTCTAACGTTCACATCATGCTGTGTTGCTATAGTTCTGTATCAGAATATATAGATGTTAAACAGAAAGATCGTGCAGAATGATTTGATTGGAACAAATGTTTTCACTAGATGGCAGAATAATTACGTTTTTCGTAACCACAATCGCTTCTTTTCTGCATTCCGCACCCGATTTCAAACAATACTCACACGGCGGATGCAAAAGTGTATCCGGTTTTTTAGTGGTCTTTGTGTTGCTAAAATATTTAGTTTTCTGTGTAGTTTTATAGCCATTGAATTGTCTGTCCTTTGAATTATAGTTTATGATTACTCCTGTGATATCTCCAAACTTTTCTAACAACTGCAAACACACCCGTCATGACATCACTTCTCTGGCATATACTAGTATAAATATAGGGATTTCAAATATTAGAAATAATAGGACACATTCAGATAACCGCAAGACATTGGAACATGGAAACGACATATGAATCCAATAAATAATGTTGTTTACAATTTATCTTTCCAAATTGTTAACATCTATTCTATCAGCGGTTAAAACCGCGATTTAGAGTTACTGTTATACTAGCTGCTCCTGGTGTGTGGAATGAATCAGATGTTGATCTAGAAAAAAAATCTTTAAAAAATGTTAAATGAAATACAAGCAAAGTCATTCTCCTAATGCAATAGCATTTAACATTTGATTTTTCTACCATTAAAATTACCATTTTTCAATCTTGCTAAAATACAGAATAAATACTCCTAATCATTTTAACAAGTGTCATCTGTACTTGCAATCATCAAAATGTTTGATCTTCTTTTGTTGATAATATATTTGTTTTGCTTGGTAGACGTGTATTTCAACAAGCAGTCGGCATCCCTATTGGTATCAACTTTGCTTACGCATAAAGCATATGTTATGCGGAGGCATCTAAAAAATATACAATTACGGAATCAGAAAAAAAAACCGTATTTCAAAACACTTCCTGTTGTCAACGGTTGGAAACCGCATGACAACAGGCGACAACCTATCGTCCCCCTCTATATCACGTAGGCAACATCTTAATTGTCCTATTGCTGTCACATGGTAAACAAATATGTACAGTATGATAAGTTAATACAGATTTAATTAATTTCATGCCAGTACCAACGACCTGACTAATTGGGACTGTCAATAATGTAAATTTAGACGACGAATATCATTTCCGTTTTAATTGTATAAAAATGTACAACTGCTAGATCCTACTTTATGTGTTTTTTTACGGTATTCATTACATTTGTACGGAAAGCGAGAGGTATCTTCAGACTTCAGACTTCGGACTTCACATTTCCACAACATCTCTGATAGGAGTGTCAAAGTGTCGTTTCCTTAAATCCATGGGTTAATAAACCAAGGGTTAAAAATGAGTTTTTCAACTTCATTTAACCGCTTGGCTAAATAACCATTTGGTTAAAATTTAACCAACCAATAACTGCAGGTTTAATATTTAACCAAGACAAATGTATCCCACAATTCCTTGTTTTATCAAATGAACAAGGCTCACTATATAATTATGACGACACATCAATATAGACTATTTCTTTCCTCTGTGGACAACTCCATCTTACAAATGTAGCAATGCCGGTCTAAATAAAATACCGTGTTTTCAATGGCTGATAATAGCACTTGTATCACAATAGCACTCAAGTCTGAAGTGTGAAGTCCGAAGTAAAAAGAGTGAAATATAACATCTAAAGTCTGCAGTCTGAAGGCTGAAGTCCGAAGTCATAAGTCTGATGTCTGAAGATACCTCTCGCTTTCCGTACATTTGTATACGTATTGCTCTATAATTTATTAGCTTTTAGTGTTAAATTATTTGCTTGTATTATGATATACCTAATTTACAAATGATATACAATCATTGCCTGTTGATGAGGCCAATACTGTACATGCTTTGTATATGCATTGCTACATAATTTATTAGTTTTTTTTATATCATATATGTAATTTGCAAATGATAATCAAAATTATAGCCTTTTGATGAGTTCAATATACGTTTTTATCTACGCAATGAAAGTAATATGATGTTTAACCCACATGCTAAAATAATATACGATTCTATTATATATACATATATGATATCTAAGATTAAAGAATTGTATTTATTTATGTATGATTCTTGTTATTTCCATGTAATAATATTAATTAATTTTACTTTTTATCATATTATTATAATCCAGGATAAATCTGACATTCTAGTAGAACTGTTGGCATCAAAAAGATTTGATTGACAAATCACTGCAAACGTCAAAGATACGAAGCAACTCTCAAATTGAACACAATCGTAATTAGATAACATTAACTTCTATTTTTAATATCAAACACCGGCTTTGTAACACGAGAATAACACGACGAGTGTCACATGTGGAACAAGAACTGCTTACCCTTCTGGAACACCTGCGTTCACGCCCAGTTTTTAGTGGATTCGAGTTCCTCGATCTTTAGTTTTCTGTGTAGTGTTTTGTAGATTATTGTTTGTCCTTTTATCTTTTTTTACTTTGGCCATTACATTGCGTGTCCTTCAATTTACGGCCTCTGATATACTACCACCATTTAAGCTGAGAAGCCCATATTTTGTCTTCGAGTGGATATATTGAGAACAGCTTGATCTAACATTGTGATTATCTTTTGCATAATATTCTCATTGGTTGTATTAAAGTTTTATTGTTACAGATGTTAGTTTTGTTTTGAAATAGTTATGGATGTTGGTTTTAAATGATTACGGGCGTTATATTTTTTTTAAATAGTTACGGATGTTAGCTTTTTTTTAAAATCTAAAGTTCATTGGTAATATTAACTTGTGTTGTTTATTTAAATTTATTGAAGGTTGTCTTGTTGTATGAAAGACGTCTCTAATTACTTATCAGAGACTTTTGACAATAATAGTCTTTGAAGCAACTTTATCTAATGGATGAAAGCATTTTATTTAACTAGTTGTCAAAGCCATTTAGGTGAAGTATGTCTGCGATGTCTCTTTAAAGCTGAATAAAACCAATTCATTTGATTAATATGTGTAAAAGAACTTACTTCAGTGCAGTCATCACCTTGTTCCAATGTTTGTTTGTCTAATAAAGGGGAAGTGCCATGCGACAATAGTTTCTTTGATATGTAACATAATAAACATATCAATCTACCTACATGTATTCTCATGAAGATGATATATATATACCATCTTGAAATAATATAGTACCATTCTTAAACCAAAAAAATATGCAGGTTTCTCCTATAATGTTTTTTGTTTTGTTTTTGTATATTTTGAATGAATAAATAGACGTGTGAGATATAGATTAACTATTTTATGAAAAGAAAGTTTAAATAGTGATGGTCAATAATCCGACCAGTACCAACAAAACAAACAATCACCTCTCACCACTAATCATTAAACATAAAAAAAAAAAGACCACGACATATGACGTTGGAAATCCAGGTCCTGGGTTGAAACAAGCACAGCATGTTGCGCTTTAGTTTTTGTCTATATTGTTTTAATTGTTTTGGCTTTCCGTCTTTTCGTTATTAAGAGATTTGACGAAATCTTTATTAATAGAGAGTTTCTGTACATTTCTTCGTAAATTTGAAATCACATTTTACTTTTAACACTTCATACGTCGCCAATATATTTATTCGCTTGATTATTTAAATAAAAAAGAAAAACCCTTACCCAGATAAATAATATAAATCTATTTACTGGAAATAATTCATTGAAATTGATTTCCAACGGGTCTTAACTGCAACAACTGATGGAATGAAATTCTTAAATATATTAGTTTAAATTCTCAGTGGCAAATTACACATTGTTAATAGAATAAATTTGTTTTCGCACGATTTGACGAAAGTAAAATACTTCTTAATCAATCACATCTTTTTCCAACTCATAGCTTAGAAGTAAATATTGTTTCGTCGTCATGTAAACCTGGTCATGTTTAGATTTTAAATCTGTATAAATCATTAGTATTTTGTCTTACCATTTGGTATTGACACTGTAGGGTTAAGGTTATGGTGTTTACGGCCACTTTAAACAATATTTCAGATATATCTTCTAATATTATTTATTTCGTCTTATTTTAAAATAAAACTAACCACTGACAAGACTGAAATAGTGTCGACCTAAGAGACGTTAAATACTAATTACCGAACCGAGCTGAATTAAATTTATTTTTGGACAAGCTACAGCTTAGTAGTAGAATTAAGCCTTGGTAGTTCATGTAATAATACATGTGAGATAAATGCCCGGTAATGGACAGCCAGAGTGCATGCATAATTGATGGTGTTTGAGCTTTTAATATAAAAAAAAGTTTTATATGACCAAAGAAGGTCTGCTTTATTAAGACCTTAAGCTACAGAACCGACTACATGTATATGACAACCGTTCTCAAAGTCATTTCTGTAATGACTGCAGCTTGTATTGTAGTCTTTTCTGCGACATGCATCATATTTACGGATATGGCGTATCAAAATATTTTCACGAGTAAATGCATGGACGGACCTGTCTTGTTTCATCGACTAAAAAAAAATCACCATTAAGATATTTTTATGCTCTCAGTAATATTAGCAACATAATTTCAGATTTAATTTCAAAGCCACTTCCAAGTCTTTTTCAGACGGTCTCGTGTCATATTTATCAAAAACGTTAAGAAAACTCGTTTGGTGATGACTTAGGTTTACTACTAATCGGGTTGCAAGTCAATATGCACACGTTTTGTTTTACATGATATAACGTTAGCCACACATGACAAGTTTGGTAAAGCCACTTTCAACAATGTTTGAGCTATATCGTGGCAATTGGTAGAGGAATCCACAGAAAATATCTGTATCATAGTAAATTTAGGAAATAACTGTATTGTATTTGAAAATTTCACTGCATCAATTGAAGATGTGATGGTCGCAAATTGAGTTTAATGTAATCATGTGTATTGCCACATTATTGACATGGTATCTCATATTATTTCAACCGTGGAATTGATACCGTAAAAATTACACCATTAAAACGACAATTGATGCCGTGAAATTTTCAAATACAATACAGTTGTCTCCATTCTAAGGTAATTTTGCGTATTGCCATATTATTGACAAGATGCCGTAAGCGGTAATCGGCTAAAATTAAAAAAATAGCTCATATTTCAACCGTGGAATTGATATCGTGAAAATTACAGCATTGTCCAATCACAAACCAGGAATATTAAACAACTACATTGGTTGATTGATTGATTTTTGGTATTTAACGCCACTTTCAGCAATATTTTCAGCTATATCATGGAGACCAGTTTTAGTGGTGGAAGAAGCCGGAGAGAACCACCGACCATGGGCAAGCAACTGGTAAACTTTATCACTTGAGGCTGCGAGTCGAGTACACCTTTTTTTGTAATTTACAAAGTCGGGCGCGAACCCACGCCGTATTGGTGATAGGCTTGTATGAGTTGCTAGGTAATCCAACTACCTAACTCATTGAGCCACCCGGGCCTTCAACTAAATTGGAATGCACAATAACATTAAACCTTTCATGTAAAGATTGCAAAATGTGAATGATACGAATGGCTTGTTTATACAATATTTTAAATCTTACCCAATATTTCACAGTATACGTTCATATTCGTTAAAACTATCCAAAAATCTTAGGTGTATGTACGATTTGTATAACTTCATCGGGTTGGAAGGTATGTTCAGGGTAGAATACCCAATACATTTCCAATAAGAATTATTTTCACTATATAAAAATGATAACGATCACATTTGTTTTACGTAATGCGTCACCTGTCCTATGCAAGATTTTTCGTATATTCCCATGTGACTATTTATCCAGATATTGAACCCGAATAGATATTTGTTATACACGTCGAATCTTCTAATGAAACAATGAAGCTAATCGTGTATTTTAAAACTAATTTTACACAATGAACAAATTCGTGTAAACAAAAGGCTTTCTATCTTTCAAAGGTATATTTCATATGGATTAAGTATGCTAATATCATACTTATTTTAATGAATACAAATCACGACCACAATATCTTCTAATTAGACCGGTTCCACAGAGAGTTAGATACAGTATAGATAATGCTTGATTTGTTTTATTCTGTCTAAATCCCTATTTTGGGGATTGATTGTTTTTTGTCTGATTGTCTACGTGCTTTAGGTTTTTACCATAACAACTGACTTTGTATTGGAGATGTGTTATTTTGCGCACTAAAGTCAATTTAAGCTTTAGTTAGTTCGTGAACAATGTAAAAAATGATGAAAAGAAATGTTTTGTCATTATTGGCAGTTTAAGCCAAAATAAAAGCCTAGAAGATAACACTACATATTAGAAGGGATCGTGGCTTAAATAGATAGGCTTTGACTACTGGGACAAATGTAATATTATTCCTTACTAAAGAAATATACAGCAAAATAGATGCATAAGATTCCATGTTTTTATTGTACACGGTCCACAACAATTCATCGTGGTACATGAGTTTGTCAGCATAACATATATCTCTTAGTTAACTGACCAAGGTATATGCACATCAAAAGTAAGCTTTTATATTTATATAAAAGTACAGAAACATTTTGTGCTAAGAAGAGTTTGACGATACCAAAGGGGTTATCAGAATCCGTAAATCGAAGAAGAACAGACAACGCAATGGCCAAAAGAAAAAGGACAAAATGACAAACAACGATCTACAAAAGACTACACAGAAAACTAAAGATCGAGCAACACGAACTCCACTAAAAACCTGGAGTGATGCTCCGGAATGGTAAACAGTTCCTAATCCACTGTTGGTACCCGACGTGCTAAATCATGAATTGACAGTTTAAGCAAGAATATGTGAACATGGTGTATGTATTTCATTCGTATGGTGGTATTAAGAATGCCACAAATATTGTTTTCTAGTAATAAAATTACTTACGGAAACATTTCCTTTTGTACCTTGTATATTTTGTGAAAATTGAACGATAAAGTTTGTTTGCTTTGTGACTTTGGCGACGTTCATTTTGCTGCAGATACAATGTTGTTCTATCCTTCTACAGCTTAAAATTAAACATTAGTGAAGACGAGTCTTTCCATATTTAAACATGTGTTCACTGCACAAAAACGATTTGTTGTTTGATTTTGTGATCAGTTGTTTTTGTTATTACCCTTATTTGTTAACAAAGCTATTTTTTAATATATGCCTTAATTATTACGATTTAAGAAATATTATAATAATTTCTATTGATGTGCATTTTCCTTAAATAATTTTTCAACATTTTCCTCAAATATCTGTACAACTTTAAACAGCCATCAGTAGCAACCATACACTTATTTGAGGTTATTTTGTTTGGGTTTTCGATAATGACAAATAGTATATATACCAATGTATCGTCATTTATGTCCAATACATCATTTAAAACCCGCTGTAGCTCAGTTGAGAATTTCATTAAAACATGACAAGAAGATGAACAGCCCATTGGTAAACATGTATAAAAGTAATATATACATTTCTACAATGTAAGCCAGAGATAACCTAGGGATTTCAACAAGTCAAGTTGAAGGCTTCATCAATGTCAGGATTCTATACAATAGATATATATATATCTATCTTGTTCAACATTAATTGTACTTTCCACAACCAAGTCACTTCTCGGATTTGATAAATGATATGTTTTGTTGTCGACAATATTGTTTTATTGTCTTTATGTTGACCATATGTGTTGTTTTTCGTTTGATTTGCGGTTTCTGGTGGTGACTCCTTTGGTACCTTCAAACTTACCGTTAAAGAACACGGGGCCGTGGTGGTCATGATCGTATAATAGTTGGATACCTGTACAATCAGTGCCTATCTCCACTAAAGTTGTGAGCTCGCACCCCCATTTATGGCGAGGTGTACTCGATACAACATCCGTGATAAAGTTTTGTCAGTGACTTGCGACAGGTCTGTGGTTTTCTCCGTTTCCTCCACCAATAAAACTGACCACCACGATATATCTGAAACATTGTTGAAAGTGGCGTTAAACACCATAAACCCAACTCAAATCCGTTAAGGAACAAGATCCTATGAGAGCAAAAAAAAACAACAAAAAAACAATCATTGATTCTTTATTTGTTTTCATACCTACATGATTGGAGTTATTGAAATTGTTTTGTGTATTGGGGTTGGCCATTTGGGGGATCATTTATTGTCTGCTACATGATCTTAGCAACACTAAGATATAAATTTAAGGATGTAAAGGGTTTGTTTGACCGTTGCCCAAATTCTGAAAATATGATGTAGACACTGGTATAGCATCACGGCACATCATGTTCATAGTTCCAGTCTAACTGGGAATTTACTCTGAAAGTACAAAGCTCTTCATTACATAATTGTGTAGCAATAAGCGCACCAGTACAAAATGCTGAATAGAAAAAAATAAGAGATAATGTTGTCCTGTGATGTTCTGCATAACGGATTTATTGTTTATTCGCTCTATAAAATTTATAAATTTCTAGAATGGTTTTTTGTTATACCATTCTATCTATTTAAATAACCGTTTACTAAGATCATCTGATGACAACAGTAATGGCTGATGATACTGATATATAAAGGACACCAGGCTTGGAATGGCTTTGTGTGTTACGTCCAACACAAACAAATAAAAATAAATGTTATATTCTGTTCAAGATTACCCTAAATACCTATCGTATTTCGAATCGCATGACGTTTAAAAGTGCATATTTTTATTAATTTAATCACGATTTCAAATGGTAAAAACGTAAACAATTTATAACGTACACATTGATTTTCGATATAAATCTGAAAGATATACTTTTATTTATTTTTTGTGTGCAAAAGTGTTAAGATTTGTAGAATATAATGCAATAAAAATAACATTAAATGTATTCGACGTTTGATGTAGACACATATATATATATGTTGGTTTTTTTTCCCAATCAATAATTGCAATTTCAAAACGTCATTGACCTTCAGACGATTCATGCTCGCTCACTTAAATAAAGTATTAAAATCTAAAGTGCAAAAAATAATAATGTTATGGTTTCTCTTTGTTGTATAATTATTATATATTTAATATTTGTTTTATTCTTTCTTGTTTGATATTATTTCGTTAAATTTTAGGAATTGATTTTGTCTTAATGAAGGAAACAAAGACACAACAAAATTAATTTGCGGTCAGGTATACTTGTTACTTTTATAAATTTACCGTGCAATTGTACTAATTTTGAAAAAAATGCATACCTGCAAGATCTGCCTACACACAATTTAATAGGGTTATTGGGTGCACATATTTTTGTTTGTTTTGTTTTGCACTGGCATTATATTTTTTTAATAGATTAAGCATACATAATTGTTACTTAATTGCCAAATTGTGCATCCAGGTGCAACAACATCGGTTTTTATGCAACACAGATATTTGGTAATTAGACAAATCCATGGATCAATATCTGGGCAGTTCAAAAGAAACCATTACTTTAATTTTCACAAATTAGAGAGAATTTCGAAAGAAAAAAAAGATTTTTTTTTTCACACAACAAAACAATAATCGGCGAAATAATGGATCAAAGAATACTATAAGGAATTTTCAGAGTGATTCAAAGATATCAAAGTTTCCACCTGGGAATAATTTTAGAATATATTATTAGCAAGATAATGCATTTATAACGTAAGTAGTATAGCAAAAGTTCAATATAAAGACTAGAATATCTAATTGTTATACGGACATCAGATCTAGAGTTCTCTAATTGATAAAAATCGATATTAATTGTGGGACTCTAATAAAAACGTAGATATCAAATTTAATGCACACCACGCGTTCCTGGCATAACCGTCATCAGGTACTCTCAAAGCTAAAATGTTTGAAAGCCAAATAATTTAAAAGTCTTTGGGAGCTAGCAAACTAAATGTTGTAACAACATGACCCCGTGGCACTGTGTTGACACCACGAGGTAATCGACAAATTTATTTTATGAGCAAAATTTCTTAAGCAAATAGAAACTATATCAAACAAGGCACAATCTCGACATTTATCTTCTTTAAAGACAAAGGACTTGGCCTGTAAAGGTAACACACTCTTGAACCAGTCCAATGAGAAATATTTGTTCCTAGTAAATATTGAATACCCACTTTTAGTCATCACTTCTAGAGCCGTCAAAAAGTCCGAGAAAAATGTTTTATTAGGACAATCTATGAAACCATTTCAAATTACTTAAAAACTGTTGATAATAATGTAGTTCTATATCATTATAAAAAACAGGATGATAACATGAACTCATCTTGTACCTTGAATATTGTGTGCGTGAGTGAGTGAGTGATTGCTGTTTAACGCCAACTCAGTACTTTTTCAGCTATATCATGGCGAGAACAAGTTAATTTTCAATGAGATGACGATGAGGTCCGATTTGTACTAGACCAACACGCGTAGTTGGATTTTTATAGTGCTAAATCACTGAAATAACAGTCTGCAGATAGACATGTCACCCCATTCTGACACATTATTCTGATTCTGAGCCAACCAGTCTTTGCTCTTTCTCCTTAATACTGCGTGCTTAGCGGAGAAGGAACAAATACCAATTTCATAGTCTTAGGTATAAACCGATCGGCGCTCAAACCCACGATCTACCGCACTAGAGACACGCACGCTAACCATTTCACCACCAATGCGGAAGAGTACTGTAATTGCAACATATTTAAATCGGAAATAAGATTACTATCTGTTAATTTCCTGACTTTCTCATGTTAATTCCAAGGCAGTATAATCAGTCGCTTTTTGAGACATATTTTATTAGGTAAACGAAAACTAATTTAATAAACTGTCAAATACATGCAGGTACTTTAAATTGACAATATTTATACGTCTAATCACATCCTAGACACACCCTATAGCTCTCTACTTATATAACTTGGAAAACAATTTTGTTATTGAAATTATACAACCAAACACGAGCGCTTACCGAAACATACCAAGGGTTACTCAGAAGTCTTATGTCCAAGAAGGACAAACAATATATATGTAATGACCAAAAGTAAAACAAAACACATGTTCAAAATACTACACAGAAAATTAAAAGATTAAGCAATACGAACCACACTACAAACCGGGGTGAACTAATGTGCTCCGGAAGGGTAGGCTATAATGTTGACGTCATCCGATAATATTCGAACATATTGTCCTCCTCTGATTGCATATCTCTCTTCTCAAACGGATGGGGGAATACATTTGTATGATCAAAGAATGAAAATAGTTTCACATGTTTCCGGCCGCCGTCAACATTATTATGCATAATGTATTAGCATTGACTACGATGTTCGGATCCATAGCATCGGAGGAGTTATCGATTACATGAAGTTTTAATATATGAAAGTAGCATAGTCAAAAAGGGGGCCGTCGTGGCCGTATGGTAGTTGCATTTACAACTACATATGCAATCAGTGCCTATCACCACCCACTAACGTTATAAATTCAAATCCCACTCAGGAGAGATGTACTCGATACAACATTATGTGATAAAGCTTGTCAGTTACTTGCGGAAGGTCTCTGGTTTTCTCCATGCACTCCGGTTTCCTCCACCTATATAACTGACCGCCATGATATAACTGAAATATTGTTGAAAATGGCGTTAAACACCATAAACCAATAAACCAACCAAGCCATGTACATCAAAACTGATGAATGTCATATTACTTCTAAATCCAAACTCAGGAAAGTCATATTCACTTCATGTTACAGAAGATTAAATACAATAACACCTTATCTGAATAAAAAAAATCATCTTAAAAATACAAGTTGAATGTGACTTTAAACACCCTAACCCTAACGACTTGATGTGATATTGATTCAGGTTGTTTTCACTATAATCTATGAGGAGAAAACACCTATTAATAATGTTCCTTTGTCAAAGATAGCGAAAACCATCCTAGCTAACGTTCATTCGTATCATATTTATTTCAAATGTAGCGGGAAATCGACTATGTTAATTAGACAAAGGTAAACTGGACACAAAGTGCACCTATCCAAAAAGATGTGAGCATAAATGAAGAATCCTGATTCAAATGATAAAGGTGCAAGATGTAATATGAACGCGTAGGTTAGGTGAATGACGCTACGTAGCATAACGTGCAAAATATTATTAATACATGTACATAATCTAATGCATGCTATGAAACAAATTAAAGTTTATTCGATATTGCTAAAGTTGGTGTTAAGCACTAATCAATCAATTCAGCTGGTTGTTTTAGTTACTGATCTAGAATGAAACGTAAAACAATGACAAAAGAATGATTTTAATATGTCGGTCTTCTTTCGCTTTGTAAAAATGCGATATATTGTCTTGGTAAATTCCCATTGGCACATCCGCGGTGCCCACATTTAAGCCAGGTGATGAAATCACACAAATAAATTATTTATTTACGCTGTTGTTAACGTTTTGAAAAAAATCTATTTGCACTGAAAATAATCAACAGATCCAAAAATTAATAAATATGCTATGTAGAATTAAAACGTGCAAACGTAATATTATTGTTGCGGTTGTTCCAATAAGACTTAGTCCATCAGCCAAGTCTGGAAAAGCCTCTAATAACGAAGTTTGTGTGATACCCCAGTAGACCGCATTTTTATTGCATGAAACTAAAGATTGATATTTAAATTGTCGATTTCCATGTGTTGTACTTAAATTAAAAACGCGGAAAAAGGTATAAATTCAGCTTTTTTTCTACCTACCTGTGTACTTACGTAGTTGGGTTCAATAGTTTGTATAACGTTTCATACACATGGCCGCTTTGATGTTCAAAATTGGATTATATATATTTGGTACAAGTATAAAAATAGCATAATTCGCTATAGCCTGTGAAAATAACGCATTTTCATAAGAGATATACGTTCTCGGAAATGTAGAATGTTTGTGTTGAAAAATAGCATGTTTTTAACTATTTCACACGTGACTGCACGGGATTAATCGCTACAATTAAAAATTACAACTATTAATTATTCCAGAACACGTATTTTACAGAATTTAACCCTTTAGCTAAATATTTCCGGATTTTCGAGTTATGCCGATACGGTTTCATATTACAAAGTGATTGTGATTTCCTTTCGTTTTCTGGCTTTTTGTGTAAATTTGTAGGTTTTGTTCTACACATATTTTTCATTTTGCCAATCTAGATAAAAATTTAGATCATTATCGACAGAATGTAATCAATTAGTGGATCATTTGTTTTGGGTCTGTTTAACTTTGCTTTTGTTGGGGTGCGTTTGATTTGTATTTTCTCATTTCATTTTTCTTATTGATCATTGATGTCAGTAGACTAGTTTTATAGGTTTTCTTGTTATTTTTTTTTATATCTTTACACTTGTTTCTATTGTTGTTGCACATTTTGTTTATTGATTTGTCACGTAATTGTCATTTATATTATGCTTTTTGAGGTTATTTTTATTTCTTTTATCATTTGTTAACTGTATTCCTGTTCATTTGTGAATGTGTTCTTGGTGGTATAGTTTCATAATTACTTTTTAAGGGTATTTTGTTATTTTGGAGGGTTGCTTTTTCTACATATGTAATGTTTAATTTTTTTTCGTATACCTTGTTCGGAGTTTTTTCTTGCTGGTACATTTTGGATATTTTTTATTTACATGTATATCTATTAATACTTTGTTATCGTTGTCTCTATAGCGCAATAGTGTGCTCAAAATGAGCGGTAGTGCACATACACTTAAGACAAAATGAAAAGAAAAGGCAAGTCACAAACAAATAAACTGGAAAGAGTATCTTTGTCACAGTACTGGTCAAGCTGGCGATCTATCAAATTGTTTGGAGTAGACTTGGGAAACCCTTAGAAAAGCAGCCGAAATAAGAAATGACCTTGTTCACAATCTTCTAAAACACTACTGGAGTGCCAGTCGAAGGGGTGGATACCACAGGCGATGTTTTCAACCTTATACCAGCAAACGTAATCTGAATTATCCACTGAAACGCAAAATGGACGACAATGTCAAAGTACCTGTCACACGTAAACCAGACAAACAACCTAGAACATATGACCGTTCAAAATGTGTTATTTGCTTAGAAGACAAGTAACTTGCAGATAGAAAATCCCGGGAACAGCTACGCCAATATTTAACCGACGACGATCTTTCCTCGTTGAAGAGGGCTGTGAAAAATGACTGTTTTCTCGTAAAAAGATTGGAATTGTTCAAAAATTGATAAAGACGTCTTTACAAAGTTAATGAGAACATGGAAAATATATCAAGAATGAGGAATCAGCACTATTTGACAGATCTTTTAATACGTTGGCTTCCGAAATTGAAACAAATGTTTTAAAAGCATTGAACGTGGTAAACATGTCAGTGCTTTAGTCTTGGTTTCATCAGCTTCTTAGTGAAGAAGTCATTGATGCCTCAAATTACAAGTCCTTGTATTTGCAAAAAATGTTAGAAAAACGTTTGGGAAACAAATTGTCATTTTGACGGTCAAATGATAACAGTTCATATATATATACAATTATATATTTTTTGTGATGACGTTCCCAGAAGGGCAGATCATTGAAACAACTTTAAAATGAAGCAGAACAAATCTAACGATTCCGAAGTGTCGGATCGCCCAACAGAAGACATACAAGTTGATGAGCTAGCCCGAGATATGTATTATATAGCAACAGTTATCCGGTGAATGACTTTGTCAGAAGTCAAGTGCCAGTTCCATGGCCCCCGCCTGGTAGCTTTAAAAATGAGCAATCTGTGACCATATCGAATTTGTTGTATAACTTGAATACCTGGGTTTTGACTGAGGACCAATCAAATCGACCCATTTCAAACTTATTGATTGAAATTTCAGAGGCAACCGATAGGCGTGTGGTATCATTTGCATAGGACATCATATACGATGTCACTCGTTGTAAGGTGAAAACCCCGAAACGTGTATGTCAGGCGGTACTGTTAAAATGCCTTACTAGTACAGCCGAACAAGTAAAGGTCCGCCAAACACTTTCTATAGTAGGAGATAGTTTTGACATTCCAAACGGCCTCCTTGATGTGGAAATTTCCTATGTGCTGTCTACGCTTTTCCGTCAATTGGTGATGTTAATGAGGGACGATTCCTTTTGCTTTGTAAATAAAAAAAAAACCATCCAGTGGCATCAGCTACCACCTACAAAAGACGCTTTGCAGAAGCACTTACAATGAGTAAATTTCCAGGCAGCGGTTTGGAAACCTACCTGTCAGTCTGTCTGTTAACTGAACGAACCAGCAGCCTGTATCTGACGCATTGATGCTGCTCATTAGTTGTGGATGTAAAGCAAACTGCGCCACAAAACGTTGCTCTTGTATGTCACAAGGTATATCATATGCACAGATGGCTGCAGATGCTCTGATCTTTGGCAAAACACGAATCAAAGAGAGTCTCTATTAGAAAGAAATAGTGAAAGCGACGATGAGGAAGAAGATTGAAACGCGAAATCATAGTTTAAAGAAAAACGTACTGATTTTTGGATTCCAGGTTCTTGAAAACACAATTAATGTAAACACCCCCTTGTTTTGGTCAAATATATAGAATTACTCCCATTAAATTAATCTCAGAGAGATTGGAACTACAGTAATTACTGCAAATATGAAGAAGCGAGCAATAAAAAGCTGAGCAAAGAACTTGTAGACACCAAACAGGTGAACATTTTGAAATAATATAGTAAAATTTACCCCCCTCCCCTTTCTCTGAATTCACAACAACAAGTGGTCTTTACATATATAGTTATCATCTTTCTAGCATTAAGGACATAACATAAGCATATATAAACAACTCCCGAAGAAAAATAACCGAAATGGTATACCCTAACTGGTCGGAATGCTTGACTTTGTCTTTTGTCTACTATTTCGCAGTACCCTTAAAGAAGCGCCTGTTGTACTATTTTCCGCATATTATAGCTGAGTACAACACTTGAATAAATAATCTACATATATTTATCCTTCGATTTGTGCGAAAACAAATGCGGTCTACAGGGGTATCCAGCACCAATTTCTTTTCCGGGTCTAGCTGATGGACTAACTTGGAAAAATCGAATTTGTCCGGGTGAAAGATAGAAGAGCCAACCAGCGTCACACAAATTATGTGCGACCTTGCTCGCAAATGTAAACATACATTGCCGCATTTCCCACCAAAATGAACCACCGTATTTGTACAGCTGCTCGGGATAAAATAGTTATATCCTGCCAATCTGTGTTAAAGCTAACAACACATTAGGGCTTCCATGAATTTATTTCCGTCTTACAGAAATATACGTAAAACATGAAAACAAAAAATGAATCTATCAGCTGATTGTTTATATGAAATTGATATTAATGTTATTAATACCGTCTTACAGAAAGATACGAACAATAAGAAACCTAGTCTTTCAATTGGTTGTTTTTATAATATCATTAATAATACCGTTTTACAGGAAGACGTACAAATTGGTATTTCTCAAACATGAAATCATTTTATTACCGCAAATTATATCTATAAGATTGAAATCAGAGTGTCAACAACAACTGTATCTTCAATAATTAGCAGAGCCGTTGTGGTCGTGATCGCATTGGGTTTGGATTTACGACTACCTGTTTAATCAGTGCCTATCATCATTTATGTTGTGAGTTCGAACCCCGCTCATGTGAGGTGTACTCAATACAACATTATGAGATCAAATTTGTTAGTGACTTGCGACAGGTCGGTGGTTTTCTCCGGGTACTACGGTTTCTTCCACCAATAAAACTGACAGCCACGATATAACACGAAATCACAGTGTCTACAACAGCTGTGTCTAATCAAAAATAATTAAAAAGACACCTCTTTGTTCTGATGAAAACCAATTTATTGACTAAAATCGACAGATACCATGAGAGTTCAATCTTATTTGTATATTTCTTGCATTAGTTGAAATTAAACATATTAAAGAAGAGAAGAAATCTTAAAACCAATGATTGATGTACATATTTAATTTGTTGTGAAACGAAATATTGTAATAAATATCAATTATAAATTCATATATGTATTTCAAGTTAAGAATCAAGTGTCTTCTTGTCTATGACAGGAGAAAATTAAGTCTGACAAATTTGATGATGAAGTTCTCAGTCAGGATTTCTATTGACGTATTTATCTGTTCACTGTTGATATTTACATCTCATTTTACAAATACGTATATATGTAAGCACTTGAAATGATTAAAACATGGCTTAATGTGAAAGTGACACACACATGATGTCTTCTAAATGAAATATAGGTATCAAATTTAGCGCGCACGACGCATTTCTGGAATAACCTTCGTCAGATACGCTCCAAGTCAAAAGATTGACAAACCAAACAATTAAAAAATTCCAAATCGTTGACGACAAACGGCACTTGTATGTTTTGAATCCTATTTATGCGAGGTGCTATTGACGTATGCTATATCAAAGATATATACATGTACATAATGATATACATAAAGGAGAATAAAACAAGTTTGTTTACCGCCTGGGACCGTCGTGGTCGTGAAAGTATGGTTGTTGGATTTACAACTACCTATGCATTCAGTGCCTATCACCACTAACGTTGTGAGTTCGAATCCCGCTCAGGCGAGGTGTACTCGATACAACATTATGTGATAAAGTTTGTCAGTGACTTGCGGCAGGTCGGTGGTTTTCGCCGGGAACTGACCGCCATGATATAACTTAGTGAAATATTGTTGAAAGTGGCGTTAAACACATAACCCTAACCCCAACCGTCTAATTTTAAATTCCTAAATTGTGTAACAGTATGCATAAACTATTATACATAGAAAATGAAATAAAACCAAATCAGTGTTCAGCATTTTCAAATAACATATGGCCTCTTAGCCAGATGGATTGAATTAGTAAGAAAACATTCATATATTCTAAAATTGTGAAATTAAAATGCTAGTACAATGTAATACTTTAACGGACAATTGAAGATTAATGAGCAAAGAGTCTCTGCTAGTTAAGCATATGCAAATGTATATTTAATCGTGATTAGTTTATCATATTCCTCAAAATTGCATTGTGTTCTAATGTTAGGAGATTTTACATCAGACAACGACTTCATAAGCTACGACTGAGAATTATATCCTTAATAAATAGCATGTATAAGAAATCTTCGTAATGGTTGATAAAGTACAGATACCAATTTTCTGATAACACATTTATTTATTGCATTGTAGCACTTCACGAAAAGTTTGAAGATATCAAAGGGGTAATCAGAAGCAGAAAAATCGAAGGACAGACAATACAACGGCCAAAAAAACAGGACAAACAATGATCTGCAAAACACTACACAGCATACTAAAGATTGAGCAATGCGAACCTGATAAAGAAACAGAGGTGAACCCAACTTATTCCGCGGTGTTCTGAAATGATATGACCACTACATTTTGATTTCTTCTTCCACATGTGCGTGGTTGTGTTGCATCTGTTGGGCTCAAAATACGGAGTAATTTTGAAAGTACTTTGTAGCGGTTTTCGTTTATGTAATTTCCTAAACTGTGTCATTTAGTTTGGAAACTATCGTAATTTTGTATGTGTGTATCTTTAATGAAGTTCCTGTACCATGCCAGACAAGTGCGCGGTCATGTATTTTTGCCTTTTCTACAATTTTGCTATTGAATTTTGGAGATGTTCTCACAGTGTGATATTTCCTGTTTTTCTTTTTTATTATGGTCGTCTGCTGAAAGAAGTTCGCAAAGCCCACATAGAAGAGAAAATCATACCATCATCATTACGACTTCAAAAGTGATAGGGATTGCGACAATATTATTTCACGTGCTGTAACATAAAAGTTTGCGACATAATATTTCACATATAATTGAATTATTTAAATTGTTTTCACCGGTATTTCAAAACACGACAATTGCTATTAAACATTCTTATTTACAAAATTATTGCATAAAAATAAATAAAATTAAAGAGGATACAACTGTATCATGTACTGTTGCATATTAAAATGGATACGATTTTAATGAGCTTTTAACGACATAGCGAACAGTTGAAAACATCTAACAATTTGTTTCATACTACATTTGTGCTTTTGTTTGTAGTTGCTCATTATCATTAGTATAACTTCCGGTGTTATTGTTGGAAAGAAACCCCATGCAATATGGGTTATTTGTCCTAACTTGTTTTTGACGACCTTGAGCGTATCTGGTGAAGGTTATTCCAGAAACGTGTCGTGCACGCTAAATTACATATCTACGTTTGTATTGTTGTTTACTACTATGCATATACTTAATAAGTGTTGGTTACATGCAGCTTCAGAATGTAATACTATTAGAATTGTGATGTCCTGTTCCCTCATATGTTACACTTTATATAAACGTTAGAGAAAACCGATGGAGAAATCAAGGACAGACAATCAAGAGAAACTGGCAACACTGGGCATACAAGAGACTGGCCGAAGAAGAAAAAAACAACACAAAAACTAACAAAAGTTGAGCAACAGAGACGCATAAAAAACCAGGAGTGAAAAACATTGTCTTTGATTAACGTTTTTTTTTTATTACTGAGACTAGTGATGCTTGCAGCAATAAATGACTATTATATGATTTTGAGAGAGGTTTTATCTAATTCTGAATACTCCGACTCCTGAGTTATGTGTAAGTTTCCTGTTTTATAATTGTTGTATGCGAATCCGATGACAAAGATTTGACATGGAATAACAATACCACATTAAGCCACACTTTTCATTTCTCCTTCATATTTTGCATATTTATCCCTATATTTAGTATTTTATGAAATGCTACGTCGTACATATTCCTCACAGCAATACATACATTATGTCAATTATAATTTCATACGATACATTTTCGTGTAAGACTAAAATCAATATCTATTTACAAAGTGAAAAGAAGTGCTGCTTGTTTACTTCCATATCATTCCAACTTCTAAGTAATTAAAACAAGTTATTTTCTTTGTCACACAATTTTTATTTGCATCAATATGGAAAAAATACCACTCTCTCGGAACAGTTCGAAAACCCAATAGAAAATCGCAAAATCCATACCTCTCACTTTCCAGGCTTGGTATAGGCATTCAAATAACAGTGGTGGGGTAATTTAGGTGTTGATAATTACATCATTGATGGATACATAGATAAGATTCCTGTTGGAGAGTTGGACGCATTATATTTCCTGTTTGAATTTCATTTCATATGCAAATAATTCCTGGACGTTGATTACGTTGATCACTGACCAATGCTGCTCCTTACCATATTCAAATTATTCACAAAACCAATACTATCTAAATGTTGATATTGTCTTGTCTAGATATTCTAAACCCCTCATTAAAATATTTATTCTACATATTCCTATATTTCAAAGACTGACATTAAAAAGGAGATAGAACAGATGTGTTAGAAAGCAAATACTCATTAATGTTTGAATAGGGTCACCGCTTTAAAAATAAAACTTGCTAAGCAATATTTAAAAATACCAAAATCATAATCAGACACCGTAAATCGATGGACAGACAATACAATGACCAAAAGAAAAAAGGACAAGACAAGCAATTCTTCTGGCCAATGCCATCAAACATAGGCTGTCAAAATCAATTTGTCAAAAACAACAACAGAATGTAGTTGAGACCTATTGTTAGCTCAGTGCGGAGTTAAATAGCACATCTTCAGTTACTGTTTACGATGATGAATTATAGAATGACATCCATTGTATATACCATATGGTAACGACAGTATCCAGAGGCAACGGAAATTTAACTACACGTTTATATATGATAGTTTGGACATATCATACATGTTGGTGGTTACATAATTTCATCCGTATATTTAGTGTATGTTTATAAATTAAACTAATCATATCGAAATAGTTTTTTTTAATACGTTGAAGCGATATGATATTCTTTAAAAATGTATAAAATGACATATTTAACACATCATCCATCTCGGATCTATATAAAATATGTATTTTGCAAGGAAATAATAGTGGTAATTTATATATATGTTTACTTGGTATCTAATTAATTATGTGGAACGATGTGTTCCGAAAGCAGTTACAGTTACTGATCCAGAGGAACACACTTAGTACAACTATTGAAGTTGTCCTTTTTAATAATTGAAAGGAAACAAACGGAAACTGATTGTACATCACTCCTTCCCGTTCTTCTCTTTTATTCCTATGAGACCGTTTTTTTCTCTCTCAAAAACTTGCCAAAGTCACAAGAATTACAGAAACTAAATCTGTTCATCTCACTTTCTGTTATGTTGAGGATGCTTTGCCAATCAATAATAAAAAAATTGCTAAATTGATTCTATTAATATACCCCAAGAAACCTGAGATAAATGAAGCAAGTTCATCGTCCTGATTTCTAGCCATTTCCCTCGCATACACACCAATAATCATCTTTATGACAAAAAAGACGACTTTAATTATGCCATTATATATACATTGTATTTTCACACCTCGAGAGTAATATATCATACGTTCTCGCGTCTAGAGTATATATTTCTCAATTAATTCGTTACTTTCAAACTTTCTCGGAAGATAGTAACACCTTACTGAAAAGTATTTTCTCACTTGTGTAGAGATGACGAGAGATGGTATTGACAATTAGATTTTGGTTCAAAGTTGACCATTGTTTTCCTGTTATGTCTTCTGATGACCTTGTGTCCTATCTAACATCTAAATGATATTCAAGGAGATCAGCTAGCTTTCGTAAGGCTAGTATATTATACATACGACAGCTTTTATGTCACAAAGAATACAGTTATTATGTTTAAAGTTTATTACAAGGCTGCATACCATGTTTTATGTGAGGGTCGATATTTTACTCACAAGTCGAAAACATTTCCATGACCGCATCATTTCATTAAGAGGGATGGAGGGTTTTACCTATTAAACAAGTTTCACCCTGCCATGTTTTTATTAAAGTGCCTGTACCAAGCCTGAAGAATGATTGACAAATGTATAGATGAATGTGGTGTGTTAGTGGTGTCGATGTTGCCTCTGTTTCTGTCATTGCAGATTGGATTTTGGAACTGACGGTGTTGTATTTTTTTGGCTGTTACCTGCGGTTAAATAAACTGTGTTACGCCATATAACAATACTTTATACTGTAGTATGTTTTTCCACAAAACTATATCATCAGTTGCTTCTTAAAATATTATATCAAAGTTAGTCTAAATTCACCACATTCAAACGAAATAAATTATATATTTGCTCAGCTTCTTACATTTCCCGAATACAACTAACCCATTAAATGAAATATGTACGGTGCAGTGATCATTTCAAATATTGTTTCATGATAATTATTCAAAACTGGTACTGTGAATAAGCTTGAGTTGGGAAATGTTTCGTTTTGAATGCCTTTCAAAATGACATTCCAGATATGACAATACTTTATGTTGTAAGTTACATATCTGACCCTATGAATGTTACCCTAGGTTGCAACCTTGACGACCAAGTTAACAGGTTACGATGACTAAATCTAGATTAAAGATATAAAATATACTAGACAAAAATCCCTTTTCGAAAATTTGTGGAACGATTTTATGATGACCTGTCTACACAATGTCACTGGTTTTATTTTCAGTTCAATGTATATAAAATAAATAGAGTTTTTTCCTATTTGTAACCATTGAATTTACAGTATAACATAGCTGAATATCTAAAAGTTAGAAACGGATGAATCTACTACGGCGATATATCTAGCTTCATTTCAAATTCATTTTTAAATATTGGATTTCTTATTAGCTATCAATTATCGCTTGTGTGTTAATATCATGTATTGACTTTATAAGTAGTCCAAAACTCAAGAAAAGTTTGAAGATACCAAAAGATAAATAAAAAACCGTAATAGAAGAAGAATAGCCAATACAATGGTTAAACGGAAAAGGATTACACAGAAAACCAAAGATTGAGCAACAAGTTCCCAACTGAAAATTGGGATCAGGTACTCCTAAAAGTTCCTAATCCATTATTGATACCCGTGGTATTACTCTTAATGAAAGAAGAAGCGACGACTGGATTGTGACTACGAAAAACAGAGCATGTCAATTGAAGACAACGACCATACAAGTGTCGAAGTGATGACTTCAGCTTAACCACTATGAACTATTGTTTCAGTAGCTTCCCTGTTAGTACCTGCTCTCTGTGCAGGTGCTGCTGGAACGTTGCTACATACACAGTTCACAGTGGAGAAATGGAAAATTATCATAATGTGTAAATTAAAAAATAATCTCAGTTGTCGTAAAGTTTCAATCTTAACCGTCCCTCACTGTAAATAGTTAGGTGTAGGTCAATATATGAAGCAATCTATGATGTCCTTAATTTTAATTTAAAGTAAATGTGATCAACAAACTTGGAATTATTTTATGTTAGTATATCATCCTTATAGCGGAACGTGAAATTACGTTTCGTTATTCGTCAGAAGACCACAGTTCATTGTAAATGCAGTGAACAAGATTTAAAAAAAACTATATTATCCAAACTAGTATAGATTGTTCGGAGTTCGGTAATTTTGTTATTACCCTTATTTGCTATAAAACCAAAATCATGAATATGATTGAAAGGTAGTTGTGGGTGAAAATATCTATGGCTATATATCTAACTTCATTGAAAATTCATTTTTATATATTGGATTTTTTATTAGCAATCAATCATCTGTTGTGTGTTAATTTCATACATTGATTTTATAAGCAGCCCCAAAACACAAGTTGCGTATAAAATAAAATTATGTTTTTGTCACTTAATTTACTTCATCTGAATGATATATAATATTTCTACATCGATGTAACAAAGAGAAATTGAGGCGGCATAGCAAAGTCAATTAATACCGAATAGATCTGGTTGTTTCTTAATTGAAAAGGGCACATGAATTGCTTAGACTTTATTCTCAACAGGTGTTTTACAATGTTTTTTAATTTAATCAAATTGGTTCAACATGCTATCAAGCTTGTGTGGTTCTAATGAAAAAAGAAAGAACATAAAAGAAGCAACCTTTTAGCACTCGAACAATTCCCTTTATTGCTTTGTTTGTTATATCGTTGTCATGGGAATCAGAAACGTTTAAAATTATATGTACAATGTACGCCATTAGGGCTCATAAGATGTGTTACTAACGTACATATTATCTTTTAGAATTGTTCTACATAAAGTACAGTACTTCTCGTGTTTAGCAACCTGTAACAACAACAAACGGAGTTTACGTAGTTCGGAACATAAATGTACTGTCTATGTTTAGTTGTTATTATTCTATATGTATGTGAACAAATGTATGTGGCGGGTTTCATTGTGAATGGAAAGTAAGATGAACATTCTGAATTTTCTTTCTATTTTAATTGTAGATCAGGATTAGAGTTGTGGTGTCTTAACGCCACTTTCAACAATATTTCAGTTGTATCGTAATTGTTGATCAGTCGCCACCATAACGACAGAACGCTATTTAACCTAAATCTTGCTGTGTCTTTATATCGTTTTCGCGCTTTGTCGGCTCACCATAACCATATAACAGTATTTCACTAAATCCGATGCGATTTTATCAATTTCCTCCTCTAATGATAGAGAAGTCATGTTGGGATACTTAAATATGGCGAAAAGATATCACGTTGCATTGTTTAAATGTACAGAAATATTTTAGCATGTCCATAATAAATATATAGATGTATATTTTTAATCATTGTTTACTTTGTTTTAATATAGGTTCGTTGGATTGTCACCCACTATCAAAATATAGGTTTAAAATTTAACTTTTCAAACTACCTAGCAACCGCATCAGTGGTGTAATGGTTAGCATGCTCACCGCGAGTGCGGTAGATTGTGGGTTCGAGTGCCGATCGCGTCAAACCAAAAAATTGGTGTTTGTTGCTTCTCCACTAAGCATGCAGCATTAAGCAGAAAGAGCAAACACCGGTTGGCCCGGTAACATGATAATGTGTTCGAGTGTGGCTACATGTCTATACGCGTTAAACAACACTCACTCACTCAATCAAACTACATAGTGATATTAGCAAGCAGTAGCTCTACAACACGCCACCAATATTATTTTTATACTTGCAATGTTATATAACCCGGTTGTTGTGTTGTCTGTTCTTCGGCATACGGATTCTGATTACCCCTTTGGTATCTTCAAACTCTTCTTATAGAAAATAATGTTTTATTTCTAATGACAGGTGTCTAAGTTAATAATTAACCATGTTCACGCCAAGCTATAGCTGAAATACTGCTAAAGTTGGCGTTAAGCACAAATCAATCAATCAATCAATCAGTCACTATCAATATTGATATCGTCAAAGTATTACATACTGATTAACTCATTGATTTATGTTTTAGTCCCCTTTGTTTTCCGATGCAGTCATTATTACATCGTACACACATGGTGTAATATTTCATGGTCTTTATCATAGTGCATAATTCATGAAAGGATTAAGACCTGATATTTTCACATTAGAATGACAAATTTTATTACATATGGTACGTTTGATTTGGGAATTTCACAAGTAAGTCTGTTTGGATTACTCCGAAAGCTATTTTAAATGTTCATAGGACAAAATTCGATAAGACCTCTTTACATCGACAATAAACATTTTATGTGGACATGTTATTCAATTGTTAGCGATTACATAACATATATAACGAAAAACAGGTTCTGATCTGGTCATATATCTTTCCTCTCATTTGTATAAAAACGTCCCATACATTATAAGACATATTTAAAACTTTCAAAACAGGACAAGACGCTTGGGCGACTGAAATTACAACAGCGATAAAAGCACTGTTCCTTCACTTTAATTTTTGTCTATGTGTAATGTTGGATAATTTTATGTTCATTTACATCCGTATCCTTTGATACTGATACATATACGTGACTAGGTGCCCGAAAGAGAATGCAGGCGCTACACCATCTTGGGAGTTGTTGGGTAGCCACGCACACTATTTGCACAAGAAATTATTTTTCGGAAACCACAAGATGCAAATGCATATGATAATAGGTCTGTAAATTGCACCGTAAAATAACGACAATGCCCGAACAAAACAAATGACAAATAAAAACGAAAATAATTGAAAATACGAACACATTATATTCAACGTAAACCGGAAGTGAGATAATTAGTTTGATAAATATAACATGTTTCTATTGTTATATGAGTAAAACGTTTCAGCTTAAAGAAAAACGAGAGGGGCCCAAAACGCACGATACTGAAAACGTTTGAAAGTGGTTGTGACATGTTAATCCAAGATGGATTCGTTATATTCATGATGACGACAAAGAATAACACTTAATAATAATAATGTATATTTTTAATGCTTCACGTATTTTTTGTTTTGGGGGGGATAGATAAATAAACGTTAGAGAGCACCGAAGATGCAATCGAAAATGAACAATACAAAGAAACTGGCAAACTTGGGTACACAAGACACAGGACAAAGACAAACAAACAAAAATAACGTAAATTACACATGAACCCTCCTACAAACAACTGGAGGTAAAGACGAACCGAACATCGTTTTTAATGCGGAAATCGTAATGGTCATTTTATTATATCATTTCGACACAACTGTTTATAAGATTTGAATTTATATAAATTAATTATCAATACATTTTGTGTAAGAAAATAGAAGAAAACAAAATGCAATTGAAATCACGCGAAATCTCACGGGAACAAGATCAATAATATACAACTAAATTAATTTGTACGACATAAATGATTTGAATCTCATGAAAAACAAGCAATTAAGAACAATATCAAGTCAAGCGTCATCTAGTTTGCTACCATCTCGTAAACATCTCTTATTTCGCTTTACTGCACCCTACCCATGCTATAGTATCAATCAAAGACGAAATGTAGCGTTATGTGCGTGGCAGAGGGATGTCAGAAGGTGATTGGAATTCGATAATGTGTCCGTCAACTTCACATATATCGTAGTATGACATGTCACCTCTGGTATCATGATACGCTGCTATTTGGCTTCATTTTAATTTGAATATATAATACATTTTACTTGTTTAAGATGAAGTTTTTTTTTATTCAGATAAGGTGTCATTGTACTTAATGTTCTGTCACATGTACTGAATATGAGTTTCATGAGTCTCGATTTAGAAAGAATATAACTGTCATCCTTTAAGATGAAATTACAGTCGATATATATTGGTATTCGGTTAAGACCATTTTAAAGAATAAATTACACATTTGATTGAAATTTAGTTGATTATGAAGATGAAATAACAATAGTATTTTAATGTTTAAGGCACGAATGAAGAGTACTGGAATTAAAACAATACAAAGTAAAACTGAGCAACGGCAAGACACATACCAACCCACTTCATACCATATATATTTTCATGTTTTTGTTTGACTATCGTCTCCGGCCACACGTTAATTGTTGGTGACAAACCATTTTGAATCATCAACGGACTTACTTCGAGGCATATATCTTTGTGTTCCACAAACCATTTGATGCGGAAAATATCTATTTATCGCAGTGTAGAGGAAATGACATTTATATTTATCAATGTACCTGGATGTTTCTGTCAAATTAACAATGTCTATTAGATGGAATAAATAATCAAAACGTATTGCAAACGTATGAAATAGTTAGGTGTTTACCATGCACAAGTACATACTGCGACATATGTCTTCTTTGTCAACAAACGTTACCCTTGTTTATTCACTATTGGATTTGAAAATGACAGAATATAATATGTAGGTAAAATTTACTTTAAATCTTTTGAGACTATCAATCAATATGAAGTCTATTGTTAATTAAGCCTATTGTTAATTAATAATTGGTCTACACTGAATGTGCTAGTTAAATATTCATAGAGGGTGGTTCGTTCCCCGGTCTGGTCAAACCAAATATAATAAATTTGCTATTTTATGATTCTCCATTAAGTGAACATTAATGATTAAGAGCAAAGATAGAATAACTATTGATCATGATAATACGTCCGATTTGAGCAACATGTCTACCCGTGGACTTGCATTTCACAGAGCTGTCAGAAAAAAGACTGTGGTTCTACAAACGTGTTGATATAGTATAATTGATGATCATCTTCTGATTAAAATGTAACTTGATCTCGCAATAATTTAGCTCTAAAATGTTCTCTTGGTGTTAAACAACACTCATTCCGGCAATCGCTTAAACTGTCAAGAACAAAAAGTGTATTAAAATTCTGAATTATGCAGATCATTGATTTGGCCATTGTATTTTCAGTCCGTCATCGATTTACGGCTAAATTAGATAAGGTCACCTATGCCTGATGGAAGAGAACCTTTAGTTTTATTAATAATTACATTTTGTGTAAACTGTAAATTTCAGGCGCCCGGCTTTGTAAATTACAAAAAAGGGTGCACTCAATTCGCAGCCGCAAGTGATAAAGTTTACCAGTTGCTTGTTCCAGCACTAAAACTGGTCGCCATGATATAGCTGAAATATTGCTGAAAGTGGCGTTAGATACCAAAAATCAATCAATGCAAATTTCAGTAATAAATATATCTAATAAACCATGTCAGTGCCGAAGCATACGTGATCCATTAACCTTCCTTGTCTTTGGACATACATTGTATATTATTCCTTTATGTCATTGTATGGTTCATTTCACGATGCAAAGGACCTCTGAAGATTTATGCAGTGTTTTGCGCTAGTGGTTGAGTAGTTTCTGAGAAGGGATTTATTTCAGCCAATGCAAACTTGTATTCCCTGTGGTGGTATGTTTTTCTTATATTGGATCGTAACAAAAAGAGCAGACAGTTTTACATTACCATAGATCTTTTGGGAAGGTTTATGGCTAATATGGTCTAGTCACTTAATAATGTGATAAACAAATATTATAAATAGTAATTTCAGTGCTTACTTGCACAACACGTTCCTTGAATAATCAATAACCTTCATCGGATTCGCTCTAAGCCACCTATACTATGAGGGAGATAAACCTTATATTTAATTCCAATTACACTTTTTAACAACTACTAAGAAGAGTTTGAGAATACCAAAGGGGCAATCAATGTTATTATTAAACTTCTTATTTGTATATTTAGAGCTCGCATGCAGACAAATCATTTCACAAAATGTGTTTAAAATGTCTAAATTTTAATAATGAAGTATAAAGAATAAAACATCTAAAGCACAATTTATGATATCTCAAGGTTATTAAGTTAAAACAATTAATTAAAAATTAATTATTTTATTTTAGCAACTCATTTTTGAGATATATCTGTTAGACTTCCGTGCTCTGTTGGAATTTTAACATACACACGTATAGATATGCATATCACGTAAAATCAGCTGAGAGCTGAATGTCTATCAAAAGGTTTGCATAATTAAATATTTAAAAATGAAAAATAAAAACGTAGAAATCTAATTGTAATTTAGTGTGCACAACGTGTTTCTGGAATAAGCTTCATCAGGTACGCTCATAGTTAAATGACTGGAAAGACAAATAATTTAGAAAGTCTTTTAGAACACGTAAATCAACGGATATATATGTTTTGTTTGTCATTTTAGCAACCTCGACGTAAAATGAACGAGGCTGACCTCTCACAAACAAACAGAAGCAATATAATTTCAAAATATGTATTCCTTAGACAATAATGATGATATTATAATGAATGACATATGTTTACGTATTTAATATTTCCTGGAGTGAAACTAAAAATATATATGCGCATGAAACAGATATAATGGTATTCAGTATTAGAAACCTCGATTTTAACACGGATTTTAATTTTAACAACATCCAGATTGACCCAGTTACCTCACATAGACACTCAGGTGATCATTTTAGTTTGTATTGCAAGTGGACTATTTATGTTAACACAATTATGGAAATGGTGTATAACAATTATACGTTCTAAGGAACCTATAGTTTAAGCTTGACCGTGATTATTTAGCAAGAATATATTTAACATTTATTATATCTCTTTTTGGAGTATTCTTGTGAAATATGGAAAAAATACGATCGTTTAGAAAAAAATAAAATATGCGTTAGTCGATTGGTTCATATAGTAGTTATAAAACAATCCCACCAACAACTATTTTAACTAAATCGGTTTCGTCGCAAATAATTTGCAATCAATGTATATTTTGCAGTGTACATGTGTCGTTTTGTTTTTTGGTATTTCGTAATATCGTAATTGCTTCGATCAATTGTGGAAGTACATTTAATTAAACCTTTCATAATCTAATTTAAAATTTTCAATTAATACGCGACGAGCAATTCAAATAAATTCTTTATAAGTTTCGCTAAGACATTATGTAAAGAAATTTCAAAATGGTACGTTTGTGGATATGAAACAAACGTGCGAACTAAAATAAGAGTGGAGATAAGCACGAAAGATCTAGCACGTTCTATGCAAGTTTAAAAAATAATAGACACGTTGAAATAACAATTTAATATACGTGATCACTTTGGAGTCTATAAGAGTGAACAATCCTTTAAAGTAATATTACACCAGTTTTGGGTGAAGAAAATGTTCCCCTGAAAATTCAATTTGGAATACGGCAGTACCTTTACTAAGCTATTCATGCATGTGTCAAGTCGAAATATGTCCCTTACAACTAGAAATCTGCAAATCCATGTGCATGTTTATCGTCCTCGCAATTGTTGTGGAGACTGATTAACTTTCAGTTGTTTTGTTCCGATGATTGCCGATCATGACCTCGTGAAGAAAAGTTTTGGTCCGATGATTGCCGATCATGACCTCGTGAAGAAAAGATAAACAATCATGGATGCTGAGGTAAGCACGCACACATTCCTGACAATGATTATTGAGGAATCTGTCTGTTTCATGTCGTGTGAACCAATTTTTTTTGTGCAATTATTCTTATGTGGTACACACGGAATATATATATATTTTTTTCATCAACTGAACATTGCGCATGAGCGATAATCTCCCCGAAAGAGTTCAAATCTTGGATCACGCGCATATCCTTTGCATTACTGTATGGGAAAAAAGAATTATCTGCTGTGAAATATTTTGCGATTTGCTCTTAAAATCTGCTTTTGAGCGGATTTTTAATGTTATTCAGTTGATTTTAGTTAAAATTAAGTGACATATTAAGTGAAAATATTTAATCCAAAAATTCCACTTTCTAACTTGATTATTATGTATTTAAAAGCGATTATTGTAAAATTAGTAAACCTTAAAACTGATAACTTTTTTAAGATTACTATTAAAATGAAAACATGTTTACCAAGTTCTCGACCAGAATTGACAGGATTCCTCTAATTTTACAGTTTGTTGGGTCTCGAAAGCTTAAATTCCGAAATATAGATTAGTCAATCTTGGACACCGAAAAGATGATTTTGCTCACCGCCGGTTGTCTTTATGTTCTTGTGGGGTTTATTTTGCTCTTTGGTCCTTTTTCATATTTGCCATTGTATTGTGCGTCCTTCCTAGATTTACGGCGTCTGATTACATGTACCCTCTTGGCATCGTCAAACGGTTTTTGTCGTATATTATATAAAACACAACTCAGTATGTTGACCCTGTTCTATCATATGTAAATTATAGAATATATCATTCCTTTTATCATTAAATAATTCATGAATTATTTGACATCATATATCAAAATCCACATCAAAGTGTATAATTAAATAATTCCAATATTCATGTGCTTAATAATTGTAGCAAATATCAGTTTCATATTGTACCACATACGGATTTGTAACTAGCATTTGTTCACCACGATCAAGCTAAAATTATGCTAATGTGGGCGTTAAACACCAATCAATCAATTTAGCATTTGTTTAAAAAAAACCATCCCATTATTTTCGAGGCACTGTAAACCAGAAAGATATGAGCACATTAGTTTCGTACTGCTTGATTCATAGGTGTCAAACAAATATTGCATCGCAAAATTTACATTAAAAAAGTGCACATTAAATTTTATCTAGTTTCTGGTGGCGAATGAAGTAGCATCCAGGAATATTTATTGCGGTAGAACATAATCCATTGACAGTGTGCAGTCATGTATATGTGCGTTAAGGGTATGTTTTTACCTTTTGTGATTTTCCGATTGTATTTTTGGAATCACTCACTCTCCTGGATTAATACATGTGGCATACAGATCAATATAAAGTCGTTGAATTAATAAAACGTAGATATCTAATTAAGGAGTGCGCACGACGCGTTTCTGTAATAACCTTAATTAGGTACGATCATTATTTAACTAGGATGAATTGCATATGATTAAGAAATAATTCATGGCAGGCATAGAGTTGTGCAAATTTACATATGGGCTGGACCTTTATATTCGAATTTTACCCCGAGCGACAGCGAGGGGTAAAATCTAAGAATATAAAGGCCCAACCCATGTGTAAATTTCCACAACTCTATGCCTGCTATGAATTATTTCGATTCTAATAGGACAAATACGGTAATTTTTAATCATTCGTGAACTGTATACACACGGCATTTGGTGGCTGTTCCATTTACCTGCTTCGAAAATTTTGAATTGATTTTGAATTATTTGTAATTGAACGAGATATTTTAAAACAAAGATATATTGTGTATTTTCCAACATAGATTCGATTGAACAATTCCTGCGTAAAATATTTAAAAAAAAAGTCGGAGTTCATTCGTTCATCATTTCGAGCGCTAACAAGATGGCGGAACGGAGCTGTCAAACATAATATCGAACACTTGAACAGTTGTTAATAATCGACAATTATTGCTAGATATGAAATAAAAAAAAATAAATGCCAATGGAAAAAAAAAGCTTGTAATTGTTGACATAATTTTTTTTATTCCGGAATAAATACTTAAGACAACCATCTATCGACTTTCACTTTTGTAATATATCGTCATCCTGTGACGTTGATTGACACAAGCTGGTTACTGATTTATTTTACGATTTTGTGAGCATTTTACTTGTTTGAGTAGCAAAATTCAAAATGCCATCAAATTGGAATATATCACTAATTTAATTACATCACCGTCCAGTTATCAATGTATACGTAGGAAAACATGAAGGTTAGTGCATTTCCCGGTTATTCATGGCCGACACATATCAATGGAATGTATGTGTGCGTATTAGGGATCCCCAAATGTAAATTTTCAAAACAAATGATAAAAAAATACTTAGTTACAGAATATTTATTAATAACTAAGGGGAACTTTTTATTTTAAGGACTTTAAAAATACGTTATATGCCGGTGTTTTGTTTGTTTACACTCGGTCGTCACGGTAATTTCACAGCGGGAGACACATGGAACAGCCAGATTTGTTGTGTACTGCACTTGCGCTAAATATAGAGTTGTTGAGTATTATCGTGTGTGCCGTTTTAGAGACGTCATATTAGAATTTACAATAACAAATGTGTCCTGTGATCTTGTTTAGTCATTCATATTTTTAATACCCACGACCTCAAGCCTTGTTTGAGTAGCTATTGCGTTAGCATCTGAGCTTTGTCTAAAAAATCTCTGTTCTGAGCACAAGCCAAAGAATAAGTTATGAGTTGTGAATTGTGAATTGTTAACTCTATACGCTGGTGCTGCTGGAATATTGCTACGGATGAATGGTACGTTATTCAGAGAATTGAGAAGGTGGATTGTTTTGTATGTTCACTGTCTATAAAAAATGACATGATTAAGATTTTAATAGAATAATAAATGTGCTATAAATCCATTTTAAGTATTTCCTATAAAAACAGGAAAAGGAGAAAATAATTCACATACATCAGAAGTTAAAGAACAAAGAGAAATCATAGAAAAAAATATTAATTACATTGAAATCAGTGCACAAATTTTCATACTTTATTTAACAATTTCCATTGAAATTGTTTTCAGATAATCAATGATATTACACATATTTTCTACTACCTACACATACATTTTCCACAATAATAACATGACGTCATTGGCCTAGAATTGTATTTCTGCATGAAAGATTTTTTAACAAGTGATCCCCATGTTGTATTGAAAACGTATGGAAAAAAAATCGCGTTATTTGATTCATTAAGCTAATATACAGATGAAACCATAATTATTTTCTCACACAGGAGAAACATGAAAATATATCATTAGGTGAACGATCTATTAATATAAGTGCATAATATGAGACAGGCAACCTGTTTGAAGGACGAAGTCCTAAAATTTCAATTGTGCGATGTTGAATTTATTTGACGACCTATGATTGGATAAAATAATTCCTAAAAATAACGATAAAGGCAGAGCCATATATGGAAATCTAGAGAATAAGATTAATACGCTTTACTGGCAAGTGGAAAATTCCATTCCTGAAAATAACGATAGAAGCAGACTGTAGCATTGTGTAATCTATTATTGCATAATTTGACCTTGACGCTGTCCAATAAGGGTAATAACAAAATTACCGAACTCCGAACAATCTTACAAAGGGAAAGTCAAAACTCATAATTATATAAACAGACAAAATCAGTCAACAACCGGAAAACTGTGAAAACCGTAATGACCTTGACTTGGTACAGGCATTTCTAAAGAAATGGTGGGTTGAATCAGTTTTTAAGGCGCCAAACCTCCCGCTCTCATTACGGTTCAAAGGTTCCGGCTGTCACTATAACAGTATTTAAATACAGGAACAAAATAGGTAAAATAGTTGTCAAAGCAGTACCATATTCGGTGACGTAAATGTCAAAAATATATTTACGTCACACATTGACAAAAAAAAATATCCTTGACATTTTTTGACTTCTTTATCTTTATACATTTTCACTATATGAAAATGCATCGCTTATAATTTTTTCTGCAGAGACGGAATATATTTCGACAAGATCTTGGTATCGGAAAATAAACTTTTTAAGAGATCGAATAAGGCGAATCTTTTTATAGCCCTGGTCCAAAATAAAGAAATATTGTAATGGATAACTGAGACGACGTATTTGACCAGGCTCTCTATATATATATGTGTGCATTTTTATTTAGCATAATTAAGCACAACTGCAAGATAGATAATAATTTATATTTTCTTCTAAAATAACGTGCAGTTATTACGAAACGATGCAGACGGAAAATTACAGAAGGTCAGTGGGCGGTGCTTAATTTTGTGTATTGACTATTACGTCTTTAGCCTTAGAACTTCCAAGATAGTCTGTCAAACATTGTTCGTGGAAAAAACTTAGTTACTGTTTCAAGTTATAGATCAGCAACATCGTACAAAAATGTTATAAGCTCCCGTGACCGACTATGGTTATTTAGACGGTTTGGTTGTCATCGTAGTAATTCGTGCTCGCGAATGATACGCAGATTCTGTCTCTAATAAGATGCATTTATAACTTTTCCTAAAGTAGTTCCAAAATGACAAAGTTTCTATGGTTTGGTTGTCATCGTAGTAATTCGTGCTCGCGAATGATACACAGATTCTGTCTCTAATAAGATGCATTGATAACTTTTCATAAAGTAGTTCCAAAGTGACAAAGTTTCTATGGTTTGGTTGTCATCGTAGTAATTCGTGCTCGCGAATGATACGCAGATTCTGTCTCTAATAAGATGCATTTATAACTTTTCCTAAAGTAGTTCCAAAATGACAAAGTCTCTTTGGTTTGGTTGTCATCGTAGTAATTCGTGCTTGCGAATGATACGCAGATTCTGTCTCTAATAAGATGCATTTATAACTTTTCCTAAAGTAGTTCCAAAGTGACAAAGTTTCTGTGGTTTGGTTGTATTCGTAGTAATTCGTGCTCGCGAATGATACGCAGATTCTGTCTCTAATAAGATGCATTTATAACTTTTCCTAAAGTAGTTCCAAAGTGACCAAGTTTCTGTGGTTTGGTTGTATTCGTAGTAATTCGTGTTCGCGAATGATACGCAGATTCTGTCTCTAATAAGATGCATTTATAACGTTTCATAAAGTAGTTCCAAAGTGACAAAGTTTCTTTGGTTTGGTTGTCATCGTAGTAATTCGTGCTCGCGAATGATACGCAGATTCTGTCTCTAATAAGATGCATTTATAACTTTTCCTAAAGTAGTTCCAAAATGACAAAGTTTCTATGGTTTGGTTGTCATCGTAGTAATTCGTGCTCGCGAATGATACACAGATTCTGTCTCTAATAATATGCATTTATAACTTTTCATAAAGTAGTTCCAAAGTGACAAAGTTTCTATGGTTTGGTTGTCATCGTAGTTACGGTTGAATGGTCTTTCATGAAGCTTATTCCAGAAACTCGTCGTGCGCACTAAGTTAAATATCATCGTTTTTATTACTATCATCGGGTCGATACTTTTGCTGGTGGACAATTACTCCTCGAGGGTACCTTCCACCCAGTAGTCAGTGTTTCGGTACTGACATATTTTATTAGATATATACAAAAATAGTATTGAAATATACAGTTCCTAAATAATGTAATTATTAATAAAATTAAGCTCCTCCTCCTCCCTCAGGTATAAGTGACAGCCAATTTTGGCTAACCAGTTTCAGCCTTTTGGTATCATTGGTTCCCAAAACGTTTAAATTATACTGCTTTCCAAGTTTCTGATGACGAGCGTACTTGATGATGGTTATTCCAGAAACGGGTCGGCGCTCAAAATTCGATATCTATGTTTTTATTTAATACAGTAATTGCATATTGGTCATTGACCTGTGGTATTTGTTTTTGTCAAACTACTCACACAGATAACTAAATTAATTTTAGTTTTGAATTTCTAAACCAAATCCTACATTTGCAAAACAAATACAGTACAACAATAATTTACTACATAATGTTCCCTTCAGAAGTAGGCGTTTCAAAAATGCATAAAGCAACGAACGTTCTGCAAAATACCACTTAAAAGATAATATGACCACACTTCTTACACGCGTAGAATGGATGAAAATAGCTTAACAGCAATGTCAAAGCCTTGCTCGAGTGCATTCAAAATACAGTGTATAGCATAGAAACATACGGGAATAGTTAAAACAGAAACAGCTTTTAATACCGACTCGTAGAATAAAGAAAACACCTACAGAAAAAATATACTTCTCATTTTGTTTTTTAATGTAAATAATTTATCTTTGACATGACACTGCGATATTCATAATAAATAAAACAATTGTTAAATAGTATATTTGGACGTTATTGATTAGACAAAATACGAGGTCGCAAAGCAACCAACATATTAATTCAGGTTATGTTTGGATCATCCAAATTGGCGTCACTGTAGACAGCACTAATAGCACTGAAATTCAAGATCTTATCAATTTGTGTCCCATAATATATATATTATTGCACTTCAGTGTATTTCATGATACAATTCTACTGTGTTATTAACAATATTCACTGTAGTGCTTTGGTATTTTGCTTTGATCATCATGCACTCCCCGTAGATCAGTGAAATTCAAGATATCGTGATAATTTTGGATTATCCATTAACGCTACATTCACTGTTGATCAGTGAAACCCTAGATTATAATGTTAGTGTTTGGTCACCAATGGGGATTACCTTTACTGATGTTCAATGAAATTAAAAATATCTTGATAGTGTTTTATCAGCGACGAGGGTTGAATGAACTGACGTTCATTGATATTAGTGTTTGACAGCAACGAGGGTTACATGTACATTGACTGTAGAATAGAAATATTCTAGCTTACCTTTATGAAAATTCAAGATAGCAAGATAGAGTTTGATCACCAATAAGGTAATCATTTAATATAGTAGCTCGTTTAAAATTGACGATATCGGTTAGGTCGTATTTATTAGCAAAGAGTCATGTGGGCAACAATAACTATTGATCAGTGAAATTTAAACTATCATCATAGTATTAGATGATCTATGAGGACTACATTTACTAGTCAGGGGTCAGAGTTATGGTTCTTGAGACAAAATTTCAGTTATGTCGTGGCGGGTAAATTTACGGTAATTCAATGAAATGCAAGATAACTTGATAGTTGTTTTTATCACCAATGAAAACTAGTAACACGGTGGGTGTATTATAAGAAACGGGAACTGTTTCTACTTCGCGAGCACATGGTTTCATCCCCGGGGTTCGTGTTGCTCATCATTTTAGTTTTCTGAGTTGTGTCTTTTACTTTTTATGTCCAGTACCCAATGTTGCCTGTGTCTTTAGATTCCGTGCAATACAAGTTATCATGGTATTATTTAGCATCCATGAGGGCTACATTGACTAGTGAAATTGAAGATAAAATTATGAAATATTGACATTATTGATAAATATTAATTAAGGTGTTCATAGTGTTTTAACTGTCATCATCTGATAAAACACACTGTGATATAAAATGTAGTCATGTTCAGGTTAACATTACGAGCATGGCAATGTTCGTAATACGCGAATGCAATACTTATGAACACGCAATGTAGCTTAATTCTCATAAAAACAACCTGGTTATCTAGACACGTAAATAAATTATCAATAGTCATATGTTTTTATTAAGTGGACATAAACGTTAGAGAAAACCGAAAATACAATAACAGATCCGAACGAAAGAAAAGTAATTACATCGCTTCGAAGGCTTCACTGTAATAATTAGCTAGGAATGTATGGCCGTCAACAGATAATGTTGTCAGTCATGGATGGTCGGTGGCTTCACTGTAACAATTAGCTAGGAAGGTATGGCCGTCAACAGATAATGTTGTCACTCATGGATGGTCGGTGGCTTCACTGTAACAATTAGCTAGGAATGTATGGCCGTCAACAGATAATGTTGTCAGTCATGGATGGTCGGTGGCTTCACTGTAACAATTAGCTAGGAATGTATGGCCGTCAACAGATAATGTTGTCAGTCATGGATGGTCGGTGGCTTCACTGTAACAATTAGCTAGGAATGTATGGCCGTCAACAGATAATGTTGTCAGTCATGGATGGTCGGTGGCTTCACTGTAACAATTAGCTAGGAATGTATGGCCGTCAACAGATAATGTTGTCAGTCATGGATGGTCGGTGGCTTCACTGTAACAATTAGCTAGGAATGTATGGCCGTCAACAGATAATGTTGTCAGTCATGGATGGTCGGTGGCTTCACTGTAACAATTAGCTAGGAATGTATGGCCGTCAACAGATAAAGTTGTCAGTCATGGATGGTCGGTGGCTTCACTGTAACAATTAGCTAGGAATGTATGGCCGTCAACAGATAATATTGTCAGTCATGGATGGTCGGTGGCTTCACTGTAACAATTAGCTAGGAATGTATGGCCGTCAACAGATAATGTTGTCAGTCATGGATGGTCGGTGGCTTCACTGTAACAATTAGCTAGGAATGTATGGCCGTCAACAGATAATGTTGTCAGTCATGGATGGTCGGTGGCTTCACTGTAACAATTAGCTAGGAATGTATGGCCGTCAACAGATAATGTTGTCAGTCATGGATGGTCGGTGGCTTCACTGTAACAATTAGCTAGGAATGTATGGCCGTCAACAGATAATGTTGTCAGTCATGGATGGTCGGTGGCTTCACTGTAACACTTAGCTAGGAATGTATGGCCGTCAACAGATAATGTTGTCAGTCATGGATGGTCGGTGGCTTCACTGTAACAATTAGCTAGGAATGTATGGCCGTCAACAGATAATGTTGTCAGTCATGGATGGTCGGTGGCTTCACTGTAACAATTAGCTAGGAATGTATGGCCGTCAACAGATAATGTTGTCAGTCATGGATGGTCGGTGGCTTCACTGTAACAATTAGCTAGGAATGTATGGCCGTCAACAGATAATGTTGTCACTTATGGATGGTCGGTGGCTTCACTGTAACAATTACCTAGGAATGTATGGCCGTCAACATATAATGTTGTCAGTCATGGATGGTCGGTGGCTTCACTGTAACAATTAGCTAGGAATGTATGGCCGTCAACAGATAATGTTGTCAGTCATGGATGGTCGGTGGTCTCACTGTAACAATTAGCTAGGAATGTATGGCCGTCAACAGATAATGTTGTCAGTCATGGATGGTCGATGGCTTCACTGTAACAATTAGCTAGGAATGTATGGCCGTCAACAGATAATGTTGTCCGTCATGGATGGTCGGTGGCTTCACTGTAACAATTAGCTAGGAATGTATGGCCGTCAACAGATAATGTTGTCAGTCATGGATGGTCGGTGGCTTCACTGTAACAATTAGCTAGGAATGTATGGCCGTCAACAGATAATGTTGTCAGTCATGGATGGTCGGTGGCTTCACTGTAACAATTAGCTAGGAATGTATGGCCGTCAACAGATAATGTTGTCAGTCATGGATGGTCGGTGGCTTCACTGTAACAATTAGCTAGAAATGTATGGCCGACAACAGATAATGTTGTCAGTCATGGATGGTCGGTGGCTTTACTGTAACAATTGGCTAGGAATGTATGGCCGTCAACAGATAATGTTGTCAGTCATGGATGGTCGGTGGCTTCACTGTAACAATTAACTAGAAATGTATGGCCGTCAACAGATAATGTTGTCAGTCATGGATGGTCGGTGGCTTCACTGTAACAATTAGCTAGGAATGTATGGCCGTCAACAGATAATGTTGTCAGTCATGGATGGTCGGTGGCTTCACTGTAACAATTAGCTAGGAATGTATGGCCGTCAACAGATAATATTGTCAGTCATGGATGGTCGGTGGCTTCACTGTAACAATTAGCTAGGAATGTATGGCCGTCAACAGATAATGTTGTCAGTCATGGATGGTCGGTGGCTTCACTGTAACAATTAGCTAGGAATGTATGGCCGTCAACAGATAATGTTGTCAGTCATGGATGGTCGGTGGCTTCACTGTAACAATTAGCTAGGAATGTATGGCCGTCAACAGATAATGTTGTCAGTCATGGATGGTCGGTGGTTTCACTGTAACAATTAGCTAGGAATGTATGGCCGTCAACAGATAATGTTGTCAGTCATGGATGGTCGGTGGCTTCACTGTAACAATTAGCTAGGAATGTATGGCCGTCAACAGATAATGTTGTCAGTCATGGATGGTCGGTGGCTTCACTGTAACAATTAGCTAGGAATGTATGGCCGTCAACAGATAATGTTGTCAGTCATGGATGGTCGGTGGCTTCACTGTAACAATTAGCTAGGAATGCATGGCCGACAACAGATAATGTTGTCAGTCATGGATGGTCGGTGGCTTTACTGTAACAATTAGCTAGGAATGTATGGCCGTCAACAGATAATGTTGTCAGTCATAGATGGTCGGTGGCTTAACTGTAACAATTAACTAGGAATGTATGGCCGTCAACAGATAATGTTGTCAGTCATGGATGGTCGGTGGCTTCACTGTAACAATTAGCTAGGAATGTATGGCCGTCAACAGATAATGTTGTCAGTCATGGATGGTCGGTGGCTTCACTGTAACAATTAGCTAGGAATGTATGGCCGTCAACAGATAATATTGTCAGTCATGGATGGTCGGTGGCTTCACTGTAACAATTAGCTAGGAATGTATGGCCGTCAACAGATAATGTTGTCAGTCATTGATGGTCGGTGGCTTCACTGTAACAATTAGCTAGGAATGTATGGCCGTCAACAGATAATGTTGTCAGTCATGGATGGTCGGTGGCTTCACTGTAACAATTAGCTAGGAATGTATGGCCGTCAACAGATAATGTTGTCAGTCATGGATGGTCGGTGGCTTCACTGTAACAATTAGCTAGGAATGTATGGCCGTCAACAGATAATGTTGTCAGTCATGGATGGTCGGTGGCTTCACTGTAACAATTAGCTATGAATGTATGGCCGTCAACAGATAATGTTGTCAGTCATTGATGGTCGGTGGCTTCACTGTAACAATTAGCTAGGAATGTATGGCCGTCAACAGATAATGTTGTCAGTCATGGATGGTCGGTGGCTTCACTGTAACAATTAGCTAGGAATGTATGGCCGTCAACAGATAATGTTGTCAGTCATGGATGGTCGGTGGCTTCACTGTAACAATTAGCTAGGAATGTATGGCCGTCAACAGATAATGTTGTCAGTCATGGATGGTCGGTGGCTTCACTGTAACAATTAGCTAGGAATGTATGGCCGTCAACAGATAATGTTGTCAGTCATGGATGGTCGGTGGCTTTACTGTAACAATTAGCTAGGAATGTATGGCCGTCAACAGATAATGTTGTCAGTCATAGATGGTCGGTGGCTTCACTGTAACAATTAACTAGGAATGTATGGCCGTCAACAGATAATGTTGTCAGTCATGGATGGTCGGTGGCTTCACTGTAACAATTAGCTAGGAATGTATGGCCGTCAACAGATAATGTTGTCAGTCATGGATGGTCGGTGGCTTCACTGTAACAATTAGCTAGGAATGTATGGCCGTCAACAGATAATGTTGTCAGTCATGGATGGTCGGTGGCTTCACTGTAACAATTAGCTAGGAATGTATGGCCGTCAACAGATAATGTTGTCAGTCATGGATGGTCGGTGGCTTCACTGTAACAATTAGCTAGGAACGTATGGCCGTCAACAGATAATGTTGTCAGTCATGGATGGTCGGTGGCTTCACTGTAACAATTAGCTAGGAATGTATGGCCGTCAACAGATAATGTTGTCAGTCATGGATGGTCGGTGGCTTCACTGTAACAATTAGCTAGGAATGTATGGCCGTCAACAGATAAAGTTGTCAGTCATGGATGGTCGGTGGCTTCACTGTAACAATTAGCTAGGAATGTATGGCCGTCAACAGATAATATTGTCAGTCATGGATGGTCGGTGGCTTCATTGTAACAATTAGCTAGGAATGTATGGCCGTCAACAGATAATGTTGTCAGTCATGGATGGTCGGTGGCTTCACTGTAATAATTAGCTAGGAATGTATGGCCGTCAACAGATAATGTTGTCAGTCATGGATGGTCGGTGGCTTCACTGTAACAATTAGCTAGGAATGAATGACCGTCAACAGATAATGTTGTCAGTCATGGATGGTCGGTGGCTTCACTGTAACAATTAGCTAGGAATGTATGGCCGTCAACAGATAATGTTGTCAGTCATGGATGGTCGGTGGCTTCACTGTAACAATTAGCTAGGAATGTATGGCCGTCAACAGATAATGTTGTCAGTCATGGATGGTCGGTGGCTTCACTGTAACAATTAGCTAGGAATGTATGGCCGTCAACAGATAATGTTGTCAGTCATGGATGGTCGGTGGCTTCACTGTAACAATTAGCTAGGAATGTATGGTCGTCAACAGATAATGTTGTCAGTCATGGATGGTCGGTGGCTTCACTGTAACAATTAGCTAGGAATGTATGGCCGTCAACAGATAATGTTGTCAGTCATGGATGGTCGGTGGCTTCACTGTAACAATTAGCTAGGAATGTATGGCCGTCAACAGATAAAGTTGTCAGTCATGGATGGTCGGTGGCTTCACTGTAACAATTAGCTAGGAATGTATGGCCGTCAACAGATAATATTGTCAGTCATGGATGGTCGGTGGCTTCACTGTAATAATTAGCTAGGAACGTATGGCCGTCAACAGATAATGTTGTCAGTCATGGATGGTCGGTGGCTTCACTGTAACAATTAGCTAGGAATGTATGGCCGTCAACAGATAATGTTGTCAGTCATGGATGGTCGGTGGCTTCACTGTAACAATTAGCTAGGAATGTATGGCCGTCAACAGATAAAGTTGTCAGTCATGGATGGTCGGTGGCTTCACTGTAACAATTAGCTAGGAATGTATGGCCGTCAACAGATAATATTGTCAGTCATGGATGGTCGGTGGCTTCATTGTAACAATTAGCTAGGAATGTATGGCCGTCAACAGATAATGTTGTCAGTCATGGATGGTCGGTGGCTTCACTGTAATAATTAGCTAGGAATGTATGGCCGTCAACAGATAATGTTGTCAGTCATGGATGGTCGGTGGCTTCACTGTAACAATTAGCTAGGAATGTATGGCCGTCAACAGATAATGTTGTCAGTCATGGATGGTCGGTGGCTTCACTGTAACAATTAGCTAGGAATGTATGGCCGTCAACAGATAATGTTGTCAGTCATGGATGGTCGGTGGCTTCACTGTAACAATTAGCTAGGAATGTATGGCCGTCAACAGATAATGTTGTCAGTCATGGATGGTCGGTGGCTTCACTGTAACAATTAGCTAGGAATGTATGGCCGTCAACAGATAATGTTGTCAGTCATGGATGGTCGGTGGCTTCACTGTAACAATTAGCTAGGAATGTATGGCCGTCAACAGATAATGTTGTCAGTCATGGATGGTCGGTGGCTTCACTGTAACAATTAGCTATGAATGTATGGCCGTCAACAGATAATGTTGTCAGTCATTGATGGTCGGTGGCTTCACTGTAACAATTAGCTAGGAATGTATGGCCGTCAACAGATAATGTTGTCAGTCATGGATGGTCGGTGGCTTCACTGTAACAATTAGCTAGGAATGTATGGCCGTCAACAGATAATGTTGTCAGTCATGGATGGTCGGTGGCTTCACTGTAACAATTAGCTAGGAATGTATGGCCGTCAACAGATAATGTTGTCAGTCATGGATGGTCGGTGGCTTCACTGTAACAATTAGCTATGAATGTATGGCCGTCAACAGATAATGTTGTCAGTCATTGATGGTCGGTGGCTTCACTGTAACAATTAGCTAGGAATGTATGGCCGTCAACAGATAATGTTGTCAGTCATGGATGGTCGGTGGCTTCACTGTAACAATTAGCTAGGAATGTATGGCCGTCAACAGATAATGTTGTCAGTCATGGATGGTCGGTGGCTTCACTGTAACAATTAGCTAGGAATGTATGGCCGTCAACAGATAATGTTGTCAGTCATGGATGGTCGGTGGCTTCACTGTAACAATTAGCTAGGAATGTATGGCCGTCAACAGATAATATTGTCAGTCATGGATGGTCGGTGGCTTCACTGTAGCAATTAGCTAGGAATGTATGGCCGTCAACAGATAATGTTGTCAGTCATGGATGGTCGGTGGCTTCACTGTAACAATTAGCTAGGAATGTATGGCCGTCAACAGATAATGTTGTCAGTCATTGATGGTCGGTGGCTTCACTGTAACAATTAGCTAGGAATGTATGGCCGTCAACAGATAATGTTGTCAGTCATGGATGGTCGGTGGCTTCACTGTAACAATTAGCTAGGAATGTATGGCCGTCAACAGATAATGTTGTCAGTCATGGATGGTCGGTGGCTTCACTGTAACAATTAGCTAGGAATGTATGGCCGTCAACAGATAATGTTGTCAGTCATGGATGGTCGGTGGCTTCACTGTAACAATTAGCTAGGAATGTATGGCCGTCAACAGATAATGTTGTCAGTCATGGATGGTCGGTGGCTTCACTGTAACAATTAGCTAGGAATGTATGGCCGTCAACAGATAATGTTGTCAGTCATGGATGGTCGGTGGCTTCACTGTAACAATTAGCTAGGAATGTATGGCCGTCAACAGATAATGTTGTCAGTCATGGATGGTCGGTGGCTTCACTGTAACAATTAGCTAGGAATTTATGGCCGTCAACAGATAATGTTGTCAGTCATGGATGGTCGGTGGCTTCACTGTAACAATTAGCTATGAATGTATGGCCGTCAACAGATAATGTTGTCAGTCATTGATGGTCGGTGGCTTCACTGTAACAATTAGCTAGGAATGTATGGCCGTCAACAGATAATGTTGTCAGTCATGGATGGTCGGTGGCTTCACTGTAACAATTAGCTAGGAATGTATGGCCGTCAACAGATAATGTTGTCAGTCATGGATGGTCGGTGGCTTCACTGTAACAATTAGCTAGGAATGTATGGCCGTCAACAGATAATGTTGTCAGTCATGGATGGTCGGTGGCTTCACTGTAACAATTAGCTATGAATGTATGGCCGTCAACAGATAATGTTGTCAGTCATTGATGGTCGGTGGCTTCACTGTAACAATTAGCTAGGAATGTATGGCCGTCAACAGATAATGTTGTCAGTCATGGATGGTCGGTGGCTTCACTGTAACAATTAGCTAGGAATGTATGGCCGTCAACAGATAATGTTGTCAGTCATGGATGGTCGGTGGCTTCACTGTAACAATTAGCTAGGAATGTATGGCCGTCAACAGATAATGTTGTCAGTCATGGATGGTCGGTGGCTTCACTGTAACAATTAGCTAGGAATGTATGGCCGTCAACAGATAATATTGTCAGTCATGGATGGTCGGTGGCTTCACTGTAACAATTAGCTAGGAATGTATGGCCGTCAACAGATAATGTTGTCAGTCATGGATGGTCGGTGGCTTCACTGTAACAATTAGCTAGGAATGTATGGCCGTCAACAGATAATGTTGTCAGTCATGGATGGTCGGTGGCTTCACTGTAACAATTAGCTAGGAATGTATGGCCGTCAACAGATAATATTGTCAGTCATGGATGGTCGGTGGCTTCACTGTAACAATTAGCTAGGAATGTATGGCCGTCAACAGATAATGTTGTCAGTCATGGATGGTCGGTGGCTTCACTGTAACAATTAGCTATGAATGTATGGCCGTCAACAGATAATGTTGTCAGTCATTGATGGTCGGTGGCTTCACTGTAACAATTAGCTAGGAATGTATGGCCGTCAACAGATAATGTTGTCAGTCATGGATGGTCGGTGGCTTCACTGTAACAATTAGCTAGGAATGTATGGCCGTCAACAGATAATGTTGTCAGTCATGGATGGTCGGTGGCTTCACTGTAACAATTAGCTAGGAATGTATGGCCGTCAACAGATAATGTTGTCAGTCATGGATGGTCGGTGGCTTCACTGTAACAATTAGCTATGAATGTATGGCCGTCAACAGATAATGTTGTCAGTCATTGATGGTCGGTGGCTTCACTGTAACAATTAGCTAGGAATGTATGGCCGTCAACAGATAATGTTGTCAGTCATGGATGGTCGGTGGCTTCACTGTAACAATTAGCTAGGAATGTATGGCCGTCAACAGATAATGTTGTCAGTCATGGATGGTCGGTGGCTTCACTGTAACAATTAGCTAGGAATGTATGGCCGTCAACAGATAATGTTGTCAGTCATGGATGGTCGGTGGCTTCACTGTAACAATTAGCTAGGAATGTATGGCCGTCAACAGATAATGTTGTCAGTCATGGATGGTCGGTGGCTTCACTGTAACAATTAGCTAGGAATGTATGGCCGTCAACAGATAATATTGTCAGTCATGGATGGTCGGTGGCTTCACTGTAGCAATTAGCTAGGAATGTATGGCCGTCAACAGATAATGTTGTCAGTCATGGATGGTCGGTGGCTTCACTGTAACAATTAGCTAGGAATGTATGGCCGTCAACAGATAATGTTGTCAGTCATTGATGGTCGGTGGCTTCACTGTAACAATTAGCTAGGAATGTATGGCCGTCAACAGATAATGTTGTCAGTCATGGATGGTCGGTGGCTTCACTGTAACAATTAGCTATGAATGTATGGCCGTCAACAGATAATGTTGTCAGTCATGGATGGTCGGTGGCTTCACTGTAACAATTAGCTAGGAATGTATGGCCGTCAACAGATAATGTTGTCAGTCATGGATGGTCGGTGGCTTCACTGTAACAATTAGCTAGGAATGTATGGCCGTCAACAGATAATGTTGTCAGTCATGGATGGTCGGTGGCTTCACTGTAACAATTAGCTAGGAATGTATGGCCGTCAACAGATAATGTTGTCAGTCATGGATGGTCGGTGGCTTCACTGTAACAATTAGCTAGGAATGTATGGCCGTCAACAGATAATGTTGTCAGTCATGGATGGTCGGTGGCTTCACTGTAACAATTAGCTAGGAATGTATGGCCGTCAACAGATAATGTTGTCAGTCATGGATGGTCGGTGGCTTCACTGTAACAATTAGCTAGGAATGTATGGCCGTCAACAGATAATGTTGTCAGTCATGGATGGTCGGTGGCTTCACTGTAACAATTAGCTAGGAATGTATGGCCGTCAACAGATAATATTGTCAGTCATGGATGGTCGGTGGCTTCACTGTAGCAATTAGCTAGGAATGTATGGCCGTCAACAGATAATGTTGTCAGTCATGGATGGTCGGTGGCTTCACTGTAACAATTAGCTAGGAATGTATGGCCGTCAACAGATAATGTTGTCAGTCATTGATGGTCGGTGGCTTCACTGTAACAATTAGCTAGGAATGTATGGCCGTCAACAGATAATGTTGTCAGTCATGGATGGTCGGTGGCTTCACTGTAACAATTAGCTAGGAATGTATGGCCGTCAACAGATAATGTTGTCAGTCATGGATGGTCGGTGGCTTCACTGTAACAATTAGCTAGGAATGTATGGCCGTCAACAGATAATGTTGTCAGTCATGGATGGTCGGTGGCTTCACTGTAACAATTAGCTAGGAATGTATGGCCGTCAACAGATAATATTGTCAGTCATGGATGGTCGGTGGCTTCACTGTAACAATTAGCTAGGAATGTATGGCCGTCAACAGATAATGTTGTCAGTCATGGATGGTCGGTGGCTTCACTGTAACAATTAGCTAGGAATGTATGGCCGTCAACAGATAATGTTGTCAGTCATGGATGGTCGGTGGCTTCACTGTAACAATTAGCTAGGAATGTATGGCCGTCAACAGATAATATTGTCAGTCATGGATGGTCGGTGGCTTCACTGTAACAATTAGCTAGGAATGTATGGCCGTCAACAGATAATGTTGTCAGTCATGGATGGTCGGTGGCTTCACTGTAACAATTAGCTAGGAATGTATGGCCGTCAACAGATAATGTTGTCAGTCATGGATGGTCGGTGGCTTCACTGTAACAATTAGCTAGGAATGTATGGCCGTCAACAGATAATATTGTCAGTCATGGATGGTCGGTGGCTTCACTGTAACAATTAGCTAGGAATGTATGGCCGTCAACAGATAATGTTGTCAGTCATGGATGGTCGGTGGCTTCACTGTAACAATTAGCTAGGAATGTATGGCCGTCAACAGATAATGTTGTCAGTCATGGATGGTCGGTGGCTTCACTGTAACAATTAGCTAGGAATGTATGGCCGTCAACAGATAATGTTGTCATTCATGGATGGTCGGTGGCTTCACTGTAACAATTAGCTAGGAATGTATGGCCGTCAACAGATAATATTGTCAGTCATGGATGGTCGGTGGCTTTTTCTGACGACATGTATTTCTGTTTTCTGACAAATATGTTTTGAAAGTGCTGCTGAATCCTCACAACAACATATACAATTTTCGCTTGTTTGATGGTGTTTAACGCCACTTTCAACAATATTTCAGTCATATCATGGCGGTCAGTTTTATTGATTATATACATACTCAATATCCAATTGACTCGGACCTATAATGTAAAGGATGAGAGACTGGCGACGGGCTTTATAACACATTTGTCTTTCGTTGATATATTGTTTAAACATAGTACAATGGCGTTTTTTCGGGAACAAACATTTAACTTTTAGGGCGGGGCTATATTTTTCCCCCTAAATATATGTCGCCAAATTTTATTAAAAAATAATCCAAAGAATAAGTAATCTGACCCTGCAGTATTTGTTGAAATATGGATAGAAATTTCAGATTATTAAATTGATTCCTGTTTCGTGTAAAAACAATTTTGGTTTCTAAAGGAACAAACTTAGCCCTCCCCCCCTCCCCCTTTAAAGGTAAAATGGTCGGTCAATTATTCATACACATGAGGATATCTTTGAGATTTTGCATCACAATAACGTTTCGGTCTCCATATACTAAAAGACGTGGTATCAAACAAGGTATTGCGTTGCTATTATAGATGTAATCCATAATTAAATGTAATAAATGGCAAGAATTATGCTTTACCAATATATACACGGTAAAGGTTTAATATGACAAGATTTTAAAGTCTTTATTCGCAGATCAAATTACAAAATCAATGCAGTGAGATGGCATTAATGTTATACATACGATTTCATGTTGAATTTTGTAATTCCTCGCTAATTTGTCTGGGGACAAGCGCTGAATACTTAAAACCCTCGTGCGTTGATGTATATATTAATGATTTTGATTAAAGCATATAGATCAGTTTAAGCTTGAGCGATCATTAAATAGTGCATTGCAAATCAAAATGTAATGTAATAGTTACATACAGACGGAAAGCAAGGTCGTGGATACCACCGTTATCACTAAGGCTTATACCAACAACATTAGAAGAGAGAGCGCTGTTAAATGTGGGCAAAATAAAGGTTGATTAAAGGCAGCTATTTGAATCAATTAAAAATGTTTGATTTATTTGAAAAAACATAAAACATATGGCAACTAATGCGCATGTGAAGCAGGGACTACTTACTACTCCGGAACACGTGAGTTTACCCCTATTTTTTTAATGTGGTTCATTTCGCTGGATCTTTAGTTTTCTGTATACTGTATTGTAGCTCATTGTTTGTCATTTTGCCCGTTTTTTATTTGCCATTGACATGTCTGCCCTTATTCGATTTCATGTTTCTGATTACCCCTTTGGTATCTTCAAATCTTTTTTAAATAAAACATGCATTCTTTAAAAGAGGATGTATATATCCTCCTCCTTTATGTAACAATTTCAGTCCATTTACCCTGCCTCTCTCGAATGCCCCTTTAACAAAAGACGTATCTTATTGAATTATTCTACACTGATCAGATTCTACCTTAACAAAGGGGCCTGGTATCTTCCCGTCATTTTCGTTTCCACCTGGGTCGTCATGTTTATCAATTTCTACCATCTGATGACAATATATTCATGTGAATGAAGTGAATAAACATATAACCTTTGTCGTTTTAGTCATTTTCATTATTTTTTTTATTGTGGAATAACAATCCTCGAAAGAAGCTACCTCACAATTTTATTTAATTGGCAATGATCTATAATAAAATTATATTTAATATACTCAGGATACAACATGCCGTTTATAACTTTTTCGTATTATACATACAAATACAAAGACACTATGACAATTAATCATCATACAATTTTGAAAACAAAATGACGTAGATTTTCTCGATCACGTCACTCCATTGTTCTTAATACGAGACAGGCAACCTCTTTGAAGGACGAAGTCCTAAAATTTCAATAATACGATGATCCGTACACATTAGCCTCACCGGACGCAATTACGAACAATTTCGATGATATTGACATTTGATAATAAATTTGACCAAATTGATGAAGCTGATTGCATGTTCATATTTCAGATTAAACACCAATATTCCTTTTGAATCATAGCCCATATATTATTCAATGCATTGTTACGGGTTTTAAACAGATTTTCATGACCCCGTTCTAGTCACTCTGTAACCTAGATCCGGACACAATTTCGAACGACTTTCTAGTGTAAATTATTTAATGACAACTGTTAAAATTGAAAGAGCATTCATCCATTTACGTTCACATATCCATTTGTATATAATACACATGAAATAAAAACCTTTCCTTTATTCATACCATAAATGTGTGCCAGTTTGCATTCGGAATTCATTGGACTCTTCAATGAATAAGGTACATCACGGATTTTGACATTTTGGGATAGATCAAGGTAAGGAAAATGTATTATATTGACTGTTTTTGTTTTAATTTCAATGTGTTCTACATATGCATAGAACCAGGAGATCATATTCTTTCCAATTACAGGCATAAGATAACAAAATATGCGTACTTCAATGAATTTTAGCGATAGATTCCAAGTGCAATTGTCGATCGTTTTCTGTTTACAAATATGAAAACCCGTCGTCTGCAACATTCAACAACTGCGCATGAATAATTTTCTCCCAAAACACGAGTAATTTAGCGGGGTATCTATTTATAAAAGCATTTTTTTAATTCATGTTTTGAAGGAACAATTAGGAGACATACTTTTTATTTCGTTCGTAATTGCGTCCGGTGAGACTATTATCTTTTATTTTGAATGAATTTTGTAGCCGATTTGTTATGGCTCATTTTACCTACTGACTACTGTACGCCGCTCTTCCTGTCGGGAGTTTCGTAGAATCAGATTTTTTTATTAGAATTTTATTAAAAGTTTATTTCTATTTTGCATAGAGTAAATAATCAAAGAATTGGGAATTTTTCATTGAAATAGATTTCTTTTGCGTTTCTAAATTATCAATTGATCTATTTTTTAAACTTCCGGTGAGCAGATTTTTGGCTATCAATATAGAAGGAAAAATCGGACAGCTTACCGTTAGAAGGACTTCGTCCTTTATTAAAACTGAGGTCAAACTGTTACCTGCTTTTCGACTGATATGGAAATTAACATTTGAATAAAACTGCGCAGCTAAATGCATGAACATTAACTTGATCGCTGCAGTTGAATGGATGTGCATTAGTTTGATTACTTTCTAGAAACAACTTAAAGAAACACAGAAATACTAACTTTGGTTTATTAAAATGATCTCATAAAAGAGTATTGTTTTAATACTCGTGTGCATTTCACACATAATGAAAATTATGATGTTTCTGCATTTCATGACTATTTGACATTTCTTGCAAATCCTGCAACGTAAAATTTATGTAGCTGATCTGCCATATCGATAGCCAATAGAATATAACATACCATATCTTGGTACATGTAATTGTATATTGTACTCATTGTCAATTGTGCAGTAAAATAGTTAAAACAAGTCGAAATGTTAATAAAAATGAGGTCAATGCAATACACTCACAATACTTGCTAGAAACATGTTAATACTTTCAAATGGATTGTCTGATTTGTATGTGGGGATGGAAAATAAAATTTATTTGTGTACTCAAATCCTTTCTCAGTTTACAATACAGATCCTGGAAACTTATTTGCTTAAAAATACATATTATTTTAGTGGTTATTTTTTTAAAGATTGTGTCTCTTTGATTTGACCATTGTATCATCTCGTTTTTGTTTTTAATTACGACTTTTAATTACCCCTTGAATGATACTTATTAATTTTACATGGAGACATTACATTGACCATAAGATGTAAAATAGCAATAAATGCTATGTTAATAAGTGATATCTTAATCAAGTCTCGTGTGAACACATTTTGAAATTTGATATATTTGGTTTGATGGTGATTTGGTAAATCGGATATATACCCAAGTTATGAGCGACGATTGGGAAATGAAAGTACACGACACAAACACAGAATAAAAGATCGAAGTACATGAATTCCTTCAGAAAACAGGATTAAGACCAGGTGGATGCATTTGAAAGATGAGCCTCTCCCATACACAGATTGACATTTAGTAGGATGGTTCATGTCTTATTTACGTTATTTGAGTTTGTTTGCGTATGGTGATGTCGAAACATATCTTAACATTGAGACAAAAATATTCGGTGTGGAGACAACTCGTATGTAGTGAACAAACAAAAAGTAAATCCGTGTTGCATTTCCTGTAAGAAAACAATTGCTAAATAGTAGCATATTAATTGATATGTAAATAACCCGTATGAAGAAGCGTCAGGAACTGTGCTCTGTTAGAAAATAGATGTTATTACGCTACTATTATATACAATTGTGGGGGCTGTCGTGGTCATATGGTAGTTGGATTTACAACTACATGTGCAATCAGTGCCTATCACCACTAAAGATGCGAGTTCGAACCCCGTTCATTATGTGATAAAGTTTGTCAGTCACTTGTGGCAGGTCGGCGGTTTTCTCCGGTTTCCTCCACCAATAAAACTGACCACAACGATATAACTGAAATATTGTTGAAAGTGGCGTTAAACACCATAAACAAACCTCCACAATTGTGACCATAAAACTAAACACCAGCTATATATTTGTTTTAATTGTGATTCTTATCTGACAAAACATGTAAAAAGTATTTGATTAAAACTTCAGGATTAATGATTGATTTGATTTGATTTTTGGTGTTTAACGCGATTTTCAGAAATATTTCAGCTATATCATGGCGACCAGTTTTAGTGGTGGTAGAAGCCGGAGTACCCGGAGAGATTGTCAAGTCTCTTATAAAGCGGTCGCGGAACATATATTTTGACAAAAATCCTCGTTCAAATTGCATTATCTTAATGTTAGGTTGGTCCTGACCGGTACTGTACACATGCTGTTTGTACGGAAGCATTTGTAATTTATGTAAGGAAGATTCCTTGACACATCATTTGCTTTTGTTTGTTAAATCCCCAGTGAGAATAGTAGGTGTACAAGTATGATTACCAGTTCTGTCATTGATTACAAGTTCATTTAGCAAACAATATTAATATATCTTGTTGTGCCAACATCTGGGTCCTTCAACATCGAAGTTACATTTATATCTAGGAACTCTAATTTGTTGTTGGTAATTTGAATACATTAACAGCGTATTGACCTCACCCATTTCTCGCTTGTCCAATTTCCTCCTCGCGTAGTCATTAGCGTAGTCCATCATTTGTGTTATGTTTTTGCCTCCCCGAACAGCTGATGGGTTTTCGACATTTCGTACCTTTAAATTACAAGTTAAGTCATTTGTTATTGCTGCTATCGACCAAGTGAATGGAGTCCGTATATATATAACCACGTGTCTATAATGGGCTATGTTTCAAGGTTGACTAAAACAAGAATAATAATGGGATCATATATGTTTTAAGTATCTTTCATGTTGATATTTATGGTAATTAGTCCACTGGAGGGTGAATGACCAATGAGCTTTAATTGACATGTACAACGATTTTATTACTGTTGCACAATGATAGCTTTTTTATTATTTAACGTTGGTGTCTTCGAAGAAGTAATATTTATACCACGGTTTCCCCCGAGTCAAGCAATCTAAAATTGTTTAACCGTTTAACTCGGAAAACCGTGGTATAAATGATTTGTAACATGAAGCCATTCAATATCACATCTAGGTCGTTGATTATTACACGGCTCTCTGCGAGTAATAAAACTGCATCCTAGATTTAAAACCTGCAATATCTCGTATCTGCGTGTATTATCTCATAGGTCTTAGCTGTTGCTTACATTCTGATATATAAACCATAAAAAGGATCAAAGGAAAATAATGCATTCATGTTACAATATGTCCTTAGAAAATGATTAATTCGGGGTATTTGATTATACGTTATGACATCTGTGGTAATATACAATATATGTGTTGCATAAAAAATAAAATAAAACAAGAATTGCATCTATTTTGTTTAATAGCTGACATGGATTTACCAATGGCGGTTCAATATTTTTATACTGAAGGAATGGAGTTTGACTGATTCTATCAACACATCGGCGCCGCATTAGATAGTCATGTTTATATGATTTACCGATAAAAGGCATGCTTTTATCATTTTCCAAGCTTTGGAAAGAGATTCGGTGGTGTTAAATAAAATACAACAAAAAGAACAACATGATCATACTAAAGTCCTACAATTGAAATATCCTGATTCGATTTTAGTAAATTTGGTTATAGTGAAACACAAATTAAATAACATTGAATAAATAGTGGTGAAATTGGCCTTCATAGAAATACATTATAATTTGTATTCTCCCTCACATTCAAATATACAACATGTGACAGCTTGATCAATTTCAGATTTTCCCAATATTGTATATTTTTAAATATATAGGCGTCGTTCAAGTTTACTTAACCAGCGTAAATATATATAATAAGTTACATTGATCGTTTAATATCTGGTTGTTTTATCAACTTTTTCGTGGCATCTCGTAATTATGAAATACTCTTTACAAACACATTCTGCGAAACCTGTTAAACTGAAATAATATTAGATATATTGATTCATTCAATATTTATATATTTTTTTAATCGATACATATTGTATTTCCTTGTTAAGAACATTAAAATCAAGGAAAAAATCACTTGTGTACACAAATGTTGTATCTACAATATGGCTTGACTGACATAATTCTGGTTTCTGTCAACACGAAACCTAATACCAATTAGACAAACGAAGAGCAGGCCTTTAAGATCATAATATTATGTTTGTCTCCATTTTCTAAGCTTGAAGTCATATAGTGCGATAAAATTATTAAGTAATAAAGAAGTTTGAATGATGAAAGCTTACCCGATGTTGTCAGTGTTTATCTTTAAATAACATATCAGATTATAAAATGATCAAGACAATATTTTTATAAAACGTTTATGAAAATGGTAAACACCAGAATATATATGCTTTATTTAACTCTCAGTCCTTACGATCATACCACTTCCCATTTCGATTTTCCCACTCTAAAATTGTCCAATCTGAACAATCTGGCTTTTTTGCAGCACGAAAGCAAATGTTTTATGAACATAAAGCCAATAATAACATTTTTATGCTAAACTATTATGCTTTTGTTTGCTAAACTTTGTCAAGTTAATATAACATTTAAAGTTAGTGGTTAAATTCACATATACAGATAGTATATATGTTACTCAGGTTCTAGACATGGTAGACAGCTCGGGGAATATAAATTCGCATCCCGAAATGTGACATTGTATATCCTGTCTAGAACCTGAATTATACGATGGCGAAGAAAATCCGTTTCCGTATCGCTCGTCGATTTTGTATGGTAGAATACATTTAAAACTTCAACATCCGTTACGTCATAGCATTTACATTTCAGCTCCATTCTACTTTTTTTTAAGAAGAACATGCTTATTTTACCGATTAGCACAATGAAATTATCCGATAAGCCGTAATAGGGTAGAATACTAATGCTAGAACTGGCAGACGGTTTTAATCCTTTGATCACATGATACATATCTACCGTTCCAGCCATTTACATAGCACGATATATCAGACCCGGCGTCCAATGAAAATACAGCATTGTTCTATAAACAATAATGAAATCCCGGTATCAATTTTTTTGAACGATATAAGTCTGATCCATACTGAGAGATATAGTAATTCTGCTTCGCTAAATTGCAATGTGCTTAAATTGGATTTCGAATTTATTCGTATATCAAGCCAGTGAAGTGAACGGTCATGCATTTATGCAGTAAGGGTATCGATTTTGTATCTTTCTACGATTTTGATATTTTGTATCCAAATATACATAGAAAATTTCCCTTTTGAAAAAACAAATGCCGTAAATATAAATGAAAACGTATTTAATTATGAGTTATTACATATATTAAGAAATAAGGGTAATAACAAAATTACCGAACTCCGAACAATCTTACAAAGGGAAAGTCAAAACTCATAAGTATATAAACAGACAAAATCAGTCAACAACAGGAAAACTGTGAAAACCGTAATGAACCTGACTTAGTACAGGCATTTCTAAAGAAATAGTGGGTTGAATCAGATTTTAAAGCGCCAAAACTCCCGCTTTCATTACGGCTCAAAGTTTCCGGCTGTCACTATAACAGTATTTATAACAATACTTGAACAAAACAGGTAAAACAGTTGTCAAAGCAGCACCAAGCTCAGTGAAGTAAATGTCAAAGACACGTTTACGTCACACATAAGAATTAGTATCGAAGAGGCTTAAAAATAGTAAACAGGTACTATATATCTTACACACTGTTATAAACCGTTACGAACATGGATAACCTTCTTTCTGTCATATTCACTATCTTCATATGGTACTGTGAGAATGAGGTTAGACAGTACAGATGAAAGTAAATAGAGAACATTAATTTGATCTACATACAATTTACAACTCACATGTTAAATATAAATCAATCTACCTTTATTAGCTTTAAAAGCATATCAATAATGAGAGGTACCCGCCAGGTATTATGATGTTAATTTAAACGGAAAATGCCACATACACGACAACGAATTTGTTCACACTGCGGCAACCTCGGGCAAAATAGTCCTTTTTCATGAGACACAGAATATGTTTTGTCTATCTGATTGGCTATTTTGTCGGTTTGTATGTTAAAAAATTATAAAGGGCCCGGGTGGCTCTTGAGTTAGGTAGTTGGATTACCTAACAACTCATACAAGCCTATCACCAATACGGCGTGGGTTCGTGCCCGGCTTTGTAAATTACAAAAAGGGTGCACTCGACTCGCAGCTGCTAGTGCTAAAGTTTATTAGTTGCTTGCCTATGGTCGATGGCTTCCTCCACCACTAAAACTGGTCGCCATGATATAGCTGAAATATTGCTGAAAGTGGCGTTAAAAACAATAAATCAAATCATCAATCATCATTTTAAAAATATAGTACAATGTTCACACACCGCATGCATATCTTAAAGTGCAATGTAGGATAATTTGTTATCATATATTTATAATGACATATTGCACGTTTTGAAATGTGCGTAGGCTAACTGTCTATTCAATCTATTATATAAAGTTATAAGTCTTACATTCCGGATATTTAAAGTCGGAAATTAGCACTCCTAGATTATTAGTGTTCAGTAAAATCACTAATAGTGTAATCACATACTTGACATAGTCTATACAGGCTTTGACAAATTGATATGAAGAAAGAAGCTTCTACGGATACATCTGTCCTTCGATATCTTCCTAGCTATTTTTTCTTTAATTTTTCAATGCATTATCACAATTGATTATTGATTAGTCTGAATTAGACAAATATTATAAAATAATGGTAGTCGTGAGAGATCAGAAGTAAAATATGCAGAAATGAGGTTTATGGTGTTTAACGCCATTTTCAACAATATTGCAGTTATATCGTGGCGACCAGTTTTGCCTTTAGAGGAAACCAAACCGAAGAACGCAGAGAAAACCACCTACCTACCGCAAGTCACGGTGGTTTTCTCCGGGTACTCCTGTTTGGGCATATATAATGTAACAACAGCAAAATTAAATATGCAGTTCTTGTAAAACGTTGTAAATGATAGAGCGAGTAGCTAAGCAATGACAGTATCAATATTATAGGCAAAGAAAACGTGTTGCATGGATTTAATTACTGTTGGCATATTAAAGCCTTTTAAGATCAGCTTGATCATCTATTAGTGTCAGAATTGTATTGATGAGTTTCTTTAATCAGCATCAAAGAGAAACAAAGATGTTAAATACTATTTTTTCATTTGATTTCTGCAAGGTTAATTATATAGCAATGAATGCTTCATCACTGGTATCAGTTCAAGTGACAATGAACTTCTTTACCTTGAAACAGCATATGGCAATATTAGAAGTAAAACACACAATCATAAGATGTGTAGCGAAAATATAAAACAATGCTAATCAAAACACCTACATCGTAACTGCAATGAACAGAAGATCAGAGGATCCTGACTTTATCCAAACTATGTGTCACGCATCTGTTTTACACTACAATAAACATATGCAATGACAATTCTATTCACATAAAGTAAGTAACACACATATAATCTCTAAGAGAATATGTATAATATCGTCTTGGTAATTTATATACAATGTAGAATAATAATTTACTTGCATGGCATTCTTTTTCGATCCAATATTGGCGAATTATGTTTTTTTCTGGAATTAATCGTATTGCAATGACGTTCTTGATAAAGGTACAACGTATACATTTCCCAATATAATATGGAAAAAATATGTAAACAACATATTATCATTTGGGTGTTTCCCCTGGTTATTTCAATTTTAATCGATGGTCGTTGATTTAGTTTTTTTTAATTAAAGAAGACTGTGGGAAGCAACTTGACTTCAAGTCTAAAATATGATATTTTCTTACGAACTTTAACGGTCAATGATCATGAATTTCAAGTGTGGTAAGAATGTCTGATAGTGTTTTAATTACGTTAAAGAAGTTGATGCGATGTTGTAAAGTTAAAATATAAGTGATGACGGAGAACAAACAAAAATAAATCAGCAATGTTAGCTGGTCTTTATAAATGATATATTATCGAATATAATCCGCTCTATGTAATATCAAGCATACTGGCTGGCGCTTACTGGTTTCACAATGGTTCATGTTATGGCACCCCATTGCTTATGTTTAATTATATCTATATGAGTGTTTATTAATGAAAACGTAGATATCAAATTTAGTGCGCACGACGCGTACCTGGAATAAACTTCATCAGGTACGCTCAAATTCGAAAGGTTGGAAAGCCAAATCAATTAAAATGTTTTTCCGATTAAGTAATCCAAAGGCCATAATCAGGAGCGCTAATGTCACCTATTCCCGAGGGAGGAGAACCTTAGTTTTAATAATAATTACATTATTTAGAAACAGTAAATTTCAATAAGAAATATATCTAATAAACCATGACAGTGCTGAACCACTGCCTACTGGGCGGATGATACCCCTGGGACTAATAGTCCACTACCAGAGGTATAGACCCAGTGATTGTAACACTGACTACTGGGCGAATGATACCCCTGGGACTAATAGTCCACTAGCAGAGGTATAGACCCAGTGATTGTAACACTGACTACTGGGCGGATGATACCCCTGGGACTAATAGTCCACTAGCAGAGGTATTGATCCAGTGATAGTAACACTGACTACTGGGCGGATGATACCCCTGGGACTAATAGTCCACTAGCAGAGGTATAGACCCAGTGATAGTAACACTGACTACTGGGCGGATGATACCCCTGGGACTAATAGTCCACCACCAGAGGTATAGACCCAGTGATAGTAACACTGACTACTGGGCGGATGATACCCCTGGGACTAATAGTCCACTAGCAGAGGTATAGACCCAGTGATTGTAACACTGACTACTGGGCGGATGATACCCCTGGGACTAATAGTCCACCAGAGGTATAGATCCAGTGATTGTAACACTGACTACTGGGCGGATGATACCCCCGGGGACTAATAGTCCATCAACAGAGGTATAGACCCAGTGATTGTAACACTGACTACTGGGCGGATGATACCCCAGGGGACTAATAGTCCACTAGCAGAGGTATAGACCCAGTGATTGTAACACTGACTACTGGGCGGATGATACCCCTGGGATTAATAGTCCACTAGCAGAGGTATTGATCCAGTGATAGTAACACTGACTACTGGGCGGATGATACCCCTGGGACTAATAGTCCACTAGCAGAGGTATAGACCCAGTGATAGTAACACTGACTACTGGGCGGATGATACCCTTGGGACTAATAGTCCACCACCAGAGGTATAGACCCAGTGATAGTAACACTGACTACTGGGCGGATGATACCCCTGGGACTAATAGTCCACTAGCAGAGGTATAGACCCAGTGATTGTAACACTGACTACTGGGCGGATGATACCCCTGGGACTAATAGTCCACTACCAGAGGTATAGACCCAGTGATTGTAACACTGACTACTGGGCGGATGATACCCCCGGGGACTAATAGTCCATCAACAGAGGTATAGACCCAGTGATTGTAACACTGACTACTGGGCGGATGATACCCCAGGGAACTAATAGTCCATCAACAGAGGTATAGATCCAGTGATAGTAATAAAGACGTAGATATCAAATTTAGTGCGCACGACGCGTATAAACTTTTATACTGTTCGCATTTTTTGGACTATTTATTTCGATTTTGCCTAATTTAATACCCAGTGGCACATTCCCTGGTCCACGAGTGAGCTGGTGATTATTTGATTTTAATGTCTAAACTATTTGTAAACAAGTGACCAGTGGAGGATGTTTATCCTCAGCTTTTTGAATTGTAATTTACAGAAGTTAAAAATATATTGACAGTTTAAAACATTTTTGCAGGACGTAATAATATTTCCGTACAATTGGCCGTCAAGGTCGTGATCGGATTGCAGTTAAATTTACAACTACCTATGTAATTAGTGCCTATCACTATTTGAGTTATGAGTTGAATCCCGCTCAGGCGAGGTGTACTCGATACAACATTATGTGATAAAGTCAGTGAATTACGACAGATCAGTTGTTTTCTCCACCAACAAAACTGAATATTGTTAAGCACTCTAAACCAAAACCATATTTCCGTACATGTACTAAGTACCACTGTGCATTGTTGTATAATATCGTGTTGTTTTGTTTATTTGTTTTTTGTGCGTAGTTTTATGTTTTACTATGCATCATTTTCTGTGCTGTCCGTCTTGAATTGAATTATTCCCTCGTTTGGGTTCTATATTGGTTATCATTCAGACCGTCAATATACATCTTGATTAAGCAAGCATTTCAAGTATCACGTGATTGTTCGTGTAAAAGTCCATTAATATACATTCAAGCTGACATCTAGTTTATGACTGCAGATTTAGGTGGATTTACAAGTTTGATTTCACATTATATAAAAGAGAATGCTGTAATTACTCCCTCTAGAAGGTTCTGTGGTAAAAGCGATAAACATGAGATATATGTTTACGTAATACTATTTCTTAATGGACGGAAGTGATAAAATGACAACGATAGCTTCAAACATCCTCTAGAATTTGGTAATAAGATTACAACATATTTATCAATATTCATCACAAGAATTGCCCAGACAGTAAAGAGTAACTGTGTGTCAAATTTTCTTGATTTAGGAAAGTCGACCGCAGTACAACTAGACTAAATATCAGACATTTTTTGCACACTAAACTAATTATATTCGCTTAGCGCTTTGGCAACTGTAGAACAACCACCTATTAAATGTGTTTGTTCTACGATTTCAATCTCTCCACCAGTAGTGTAGCTTTATGAAGTGAATGGAACTATAAAATAAAACTTGAAACCCATCAAATCTATTCAATTATAATTTAAACGGAATTAAAATATTTATTTTGTGCATGCAGCGTGTTACTTTCCGTCAACGCGTTTTCAAATTTAATTTCACGATATCGGTCTTATATTACGCGAGAATTCCACATGTTGTGCCTGTTCCAGGCAAAGGTGTAAATTGCTATCGCATAGTATGTTTTTCTGTGTTTGAAGGTATGAAGTTTGCCCGAGTATTTGGTCTATTTTTTCTCTCTTGTTGTTTTGAAAAACATGGAAATACATAGGTACATGTAGTATATAATTAATTCATTGGGTTAATACTAGAAAACGCACATACAAAGCCGATAAATCTATAAAATTAGTTTAACTCTGTTTAATTGACGTGTCTGTACCAAGCCAGGCAAATGGGTGGTCATGAATTTATATATTAGGGGAATCGACTTCGCATTTTTTTATTGGTCTTTGGAAGTGTTTCAAACGTGCGTTTTTTTCTATTTCTATAAAAGTACTCGTTCCATTATAAGACTTCAAACTTCCTAATACGTTTTTAGAATCGACTAGAATATGATATTTATTGTTTATAACCATCAATTATCCAGCTAGATACGCATTAACAACAGTTATACTATTGGCCGAAATAATTTATTATCAAATGGTGGTGTTTTATGATAAAATCATTCTACTTAATAAAATAGAGCACACATATTAACACGGAAGCAAATGGAATAATGGCCGCAATATGCTTAGACGTCAAGTCAAAATAACAGTTACAACATATGATTAATTTAACTGAAAATCAACTTGTGTCAGACAGCATGTAGGACGGGTCAAGAATATTTCCAGGATCTGTCAATCACAGTTCAAAAGAAATTACAATATATAATATGCAAGACTCAGATCCACGTCCAGCCTCAAATCGGTGTCCAACTCTCAAATCTATAGCCGTTTCTCATTTTCGCAAATCGACGTGCAATGACGTCACTGACGTATGCTCCAAATGAAACTATAATGGAGAAGCGATAAGAACAGATTCCAGATGAGGGATTCTTGATGACAAAAGAGAAAAGAAAAAGAAAACAGTCGGCAAAGACCAAAATGCAGAAACATTCTGGGAGGATATGTCGTACATTGTTCTAATAACAAAGGCAAAAGAGGAAAATCCTTATTGGGGACCAAAGAAATTACTAAGTGAGTTGAAACTTGGATATACAGAGAGAACAGCAAAAGGTATGCTGACTTTATACTTTTATGACACAGAAGTGGGATAAATGTTTCGAAAATCCGTTGATAACAACGTTCATCACAGGAAATGTGTTTCGGAAGATCAATTGATATAATTAGAGAAACCCACAAGAAAGATCACAGAAAGGCAGAAACTGTCCATGAGACACTTATCAGACAGAACATAGAAAACCTTTTCAAGGAGGTTAATTGTGAAAAAAACTTCCGTGGAATGGCACAATACAACATTATCAAGCATACCAATTCCTGTGACAAGGTAAAAGTACATACAGATCTTTGCTCTGAAATGGACGTCGATTTGATAAGCAATACATCGACCATAGATATGAGAATTTGGAAAGAACGTCGATTTGAGAATACCCTTAAATCGGACTGTGATTATAGAAAATTGTGGCAGATGATGCGGGTTTGAGGTGTGGACGCTGATCTGAGTCTATCATATATAAATGACAATCTCTACAAGTCAGCACTAAAACAAAAGCAGATATCTAATTTAATGCACATGAATAGTTTCTGGAGTAACCACCATCAAGTACGCTGAAAGCAAAATAATTTATAAATACAAAAAAGGGAGCCCCACATAGGATAGTCAGAATCGTCAACGGTAACATGTACATATCTCTGTGGGAGATGAATCTGAGATTTAGTAACAATTGCATTAATCAGTAACTGTAAATGTCAATAATAAACATAGGGGCCGTCGTGGTCGTATGGTAGGTGGATTTACAACCGCCTACGCAATCAGTGCCCATCTCCGGTAAAGTTCATACCCCATTCATGGCGAGGTGTTCTCGATAGAACAGTATGTGATTTAGTTAGTCAGTGACTGGCGACAGGTCGGTGGTTTTCTCCGGGTACTCCGGTTTCCTCCACCAGTAAAACTGACCGCCACGATATAACTGAAATATTGTTGAATGGCGTTAAACACTATAAACCAATCAATAATAACTATATCTTATAAATCATGCCAGCGTCAGTGCAGAAACACTAGATATATATTCCATTAAATAATATTTCTCCAGGGTAACGCATGAATGAAAGACTTTCTCGTGCTCACTGATCGATACGTGTTTGTACAATTCAAACGATAGGATAGGTTAAAAAAATTGATAACAAAAGGTTCGAAAACGAAAACATTTGAGGAAAAATTTCTATCCCAATATGAGCTATTATAATAATATAAATGTAGTGTCCAAGATGACCAATTGAATATTACATCGATTATGAAGTTAGCAAATAATATATAAATTGAAATCAATTACTAGGCAATGATATGGATGTAACGAGACTATTCAACATAACGCGTAGAGATAGATTAGAGTAAAAGAACAACGATGTTATTGTTGTTCCACATTTCATATGAATAAAGTGGCCGCTAATAAGTTGATGAAGCCCTTGGTTCTCAGTCTACCATAGCAAGGGTATTGACCTAGTGATTGCCGGACTAACGTACAATATAGGAATTAATACAAATTCATCAAAAACATATGTCAGTAACATAAAAATTCTTCAATAAAAAATGCGCGGCATATCTGTTGTTTGTTATGTTTTCCATATCTACTGCAATTAACCAACAACGTTAGATTATACTAGACAATGAGAAACAGAAATATAGCCATGACATTTGCCCAGCTCCCTTCATACGTTCAAATGGCCAATGCAATAACGACACAGCATTGTTACTACACAATAACAACATGTTAACAATAATTTCTTACATGATTTCGTCTTTGATGAACAATTCTCAAACATTAATTGACCTACGTTTGTAATAGATGTAATTTTAAAGCAGCAACTTGTGAATTATATTTATTAGGAACATAAGTCAACAGTATTTTGAAATGTAGTGTACAACATCATGAGAAAAATTGCACTTCTAGTTGCTTACACTTCCTGGTCCTTTATTCATTCATGACTTAACACCGGCTTTGTAAATAGTGTAACAGGATGTGTGCCACTAGCTTAGCATGAACTGCTTACCTTGCGGGAGCACCTGCATTCACACCCCCGGATTTTAGTGGGGCCATGTTAGTTTTCTGTATAGTGTTTTGTAGATCGTTGTTTGTACTTTTGTCCATTGTGTTGTCTGTCCGTCGGTTTACGGATTATGCTTACCCTTTTGGTATCTTCAAACTCTGCTTACAAACAAATATAGGAACCGGTGTGCAATCATATCTATTCAAACGACAATAATAAGAATAGCTTAAACGAGAATAGATCTGAAGATAGATGTCAGCGGAGACATTATTTTATATTGCAGCAACAAGAAAATATTCGTCATTGTAGGTCGGGCTATTGATTTTCATGGTAACCTTTAGCATTATGTTAGCTCTACCAGAACGACATTAACTACGTGTACTCTTCTCCATTGTACACTTATTGGTTGTTTATAGTACAAAAATAGAAATGAGAAGAACTATAAAAAGATATCAATGCAAAATGCTGCTTTTTCTTATGAGTATGAATTTGTAAGACTTCAAAAAATGAAAATAACGCAATGAGAACACATGATTTGATCATCTGTTATTTAACTACGCAAAAATTGCACTTCCGGTTTCATGTCGGTAGAATAAATCATACTGAATGAACGGAATTCATTGAAACTAAATATATGTCATGGTTTCCATGATTTAAAACAAAACTTACATTGTTGACAAACTAAAGGATCGAGCTTTTTTGAGGAAATAAAGAATAAATAATGTTTTCACTGCTACATGGATATTTAAATGCATATAAGTACATGCAGGTGATTTTGTTTTCTTCTTTGTTTTTCCATTTAAGATTATTTGGTTGTTGTAAACATGAAATGAAGCAGAAACCGTATGCAATCGTGATTTATATTACAGTATAAACTAAAATAGTCTTAATTGCAGCATTTTTGAAATTTGATTCAATAGAAACTGAACACTTGCATGGTGGTAAAATAGTGTTTAGTTTAAAATGTTCTTGATCTCCAAAGTAACATAAATTGTCAATTTCAAACTGACGACGATACTAATGTTCACAAATCACAATTACCTGTTCCAAGGGAAGATGATGTAGTTACGTAACACATGCATATTCCTTTGCTGACACGCTGCATCTACTAATACATTGATGTTAAAGGTTGTAATATGAATAATTGTGTCATTAGTATACATTAACATATTTTCATGTTCTATTATAATACTTGAGTTCAATGGTTTCATTATCGGTTAGCTATCAAATATGTGTTTCTGCAAATTGATTTATTTCCATTGCATTTAAAACATGGCCTCTAAAACGTATATACTATGCGCTTTATTTCGACACACTTGTAGCAATTGTTCAACTTACAAAAATAATGTTGAATCAATTTGCCTTGCTCTTGGAAGGTTGGTATATTGCACAATTATTGTTTTGCTATAATGTTAAAAGCTTAGAAACTCGCCTTTAACTACTAAGCCACATTTGAGGTGAAGTATATAAATAGACAACAAAAAATGTTCATTGCAAAGCAACGAGTTTTTTTGAAATATTTTTAAATGCATAGTCAAGGACATGTTTCCCTCAGTAAATAGACAAAACAACATGTTCATTGCAAGATAACAAGTTTTTGAAATATTTTTACATGCAATGTCAAAGACATACTTCCTTTAGTATACTAATATTTAATTGATTTTATACTGCTTTCAGAATTCTTTATCATAAATAAAAACAAACAACAAACGCTATTTAAGTGCATTTACAGTTTTCCTCGCAGTCTGTTATATTTAATGTACATAAAGAAGAGAAAACTCATATCTACGCATGTAAACAAAGCTATTTTGATTGATGCAATTTTTTAACAGGTTTTTTTCGCCAACTTTTAAAGTTGACAAAGAGAATCAGATTACATAAATGTTTTTGTATTGTTTGTCATCTCGACAATGTACATTTTAGTATATATATATATATATCCATTTGAGAATGACTATTCTTAAACCTAATACTAGCGTTACATAATATTATAATTTAAGACAATTGTCTAGGATTTTTTCGACTGATATTGAGCGACTGATAATATAGCTGTTTTAATGTATAGAGCATTGAGAGACACCAGTTCATTATTCCCAACCAAACATAGAATTAGATCAGGGGGTTAGGGTTCTTAACGCCATTTTCAACAACATTTCAGTTATATCGTGGTGGCGAGTTTTATTCCTGGAGGAAACCAGAGTACTCAGTGAAAACCACCGACCTGACATACTTTATCACAATATGTTGTATAGAGTATCCCTCACCTGAACGGAATTCGAACTCACAACGTCAATGGTGATATGCATTGATTGCATAGGTAATAATAAATCCAACTACCATACGATCACGACCACGACAGCCCAACACTGATGACTAAAATGTCTTCATACTGGTTTGTTGATGTCAAAATGCATAAAATGTAAAAGTGAATAAGAAATAATGCAGAAACACTGTTTAACACTATTTGACTGCTGTTATTTCTAATTATCAAGGTTATGAATATTTTTTGAAGAGCGAATCACTGTTAATACAATGTATTCAATACTCACAATATATACACTTACATCTACCAACAATCGGACAGCATCTATGTCCTAACACTCGGGTTTGAAAAAGTACACACACATAGCCGATTGGTCGGTTGGGAATATGGACCATCATATGACTCTAAACGAGATGATGGTTAGTTGGGTGTATATCGGAAAACAAACAATCTAAATTTCATTATGTTGGTCCATCAACCCAACTCATTTCAATATTAGTTCATTTTCTCATTGATGGACAATCATTTCATTTCTACAGATGTCATGCCATGATAGATGATTGCGTTATATATATATATACGTCTGAAAATTAAACCAAACAGTGTTAGAATTAGATTTTAGAGCTGTCAAATTTTTGTTCTTCCCTCGACGGGATTTGAACCCACACCATTGATACACTGCAGCACCATTCGCTTAGCCTTACGTCCAGCGCCCTAGACCACTCGACTACATCCACTCCCTAAAAAAGGAGCTTCAATAGTCGTAGTGTTACCTTGTCTCGTAAGGAAAATCTAGGGATAGACGTAAGACATGTGTATAAGCGTGTGTAGATGGTACATATATACTTTAATATTATAATTTGACAGCAATCTAACTCAGCAATTTTTAATATATTGTATAGGATAATGAAGAATTCATTATACAGTCACAGGAAATAAAGTATATTATACAAACGTCTAGAAGCAAGTGACAACCATACAATATATCTGTCCCACTGGATCTCAAAGTTACTTTAAAGGATACTAGGTTAATACTAAATATTATATACGTCTGAAAATTAAACCAAACAGTGTTAGAATTAGATTTTAGAGCTGTCAAATTTTTGTTCTTCCCTCGACGGGATTTGAACCCACACCATTGATACACTGCAGCACCATTCGCTTAGCCTTACGTCCAGCGCCCTAGACCACTCGACTACATCCACTCCCTAAAAAAGGAGCTTCAATAGCCGTAGTGTTACCTATATATATATATATATTGTGTGTGTAATTTTCCATTTTTACACACAATAGAGACATTACAATTCATTTACACAAGACATTAAACACACTATATTGGCATTTTCCGATCTAGATATATATATTTATGTATTGAATTAATACCTATATCACACGTTACTACATATGAAATGGTCATGATCAGAGCCCCAGAAAATTTTCTATTTTGATGGGGAGTTATTTCCCCTTATTTTTTGGAAATAGGAATATTCATTTTTTTTATTTAATGATTATGTCTATTGCAATCAGCTTATCACAGAACAAAATAAACTCTGATCTACCATATGACGTTTGATTAAAAAGTATGTCTATTTTTGTTTACAGCTGATGATATGTATGCCAACAGCTATTTTATGAAACAGAACAACATACCACCTGAAGACATGACGGAAGAACAAAGATTACTCTACAAAATTATACGTAATTACGATAGATCTTCACGACCGGTGTTTCATTCCACAACACCAGTTGTCATAAGACTTGGTATTTCTTTAACACAAGTTTTAGATGTGGTGAGTAGAGTAAACAATATTATTTTTTATATATTTTCATGACCCGTATAACAGATTTGGTTTTTAACCAGTGGGTTTTACATTTGGCTAGGAAGCAGTTATCTACGATCATTCACTAATTTTAATATTATACCATTCCTGTTATAAGATAATATATGCTTTTGAAAAAATTTACACACGAAATTTCAATTTAGAAATTTTCTTAAAACAAATGCATCCATTTTCTCTTGTCAAGCAGATATTAGCAATTTCCTCTTGTTCTAGAAAAGGGTTCGTAGAACATGACCGATACTTTTAATTTCTTGTCCAATATTCATAAAGTTGAGATTTTGATAAGAGATTTGCGCCAGTGTGGACCCGATCGACACTAACATTCATCCAGCATAATTCAAACCAGAAATTTCCTTTATTTAACCGCGGAACTTTTATGCCCTATTATAAACAAGTTGAGTTGTCAGAGCGTTGAATGTTCGACTCTTATTTTATCTGTTAAAGTGATTCATGATATATCTGCATACATATTATATATCAGTTAGTTATACTTCAGTATATGGATGTTGTAATTACAAGTTCTCTCGTTCTGTAATGATATTATCTAAGACTTGATTTCGGTGTCCGATTTCTTAATTATTTTGAATTTCTTATTTCCTTTTTGCTTGTTCTACGATTTCAATTACCCGACTAGTAGTCGTATCTTTAAAATAAATTGAAACATAAAATAAACATTGAAATCCAGTAAATCTATTCCATTGCCATTTAATATGAATTAGATATGTATTTTGTGCATGCTGTGCATCATTTTCCTTCCACGTGTTTTGGAATTTAATTTCACGATTTAAGACATCCTATATTTCCGCAATTGTTTGGTGATAGATGTGTACACAAGTTTTGATATAAGAGGGATTTCGGTGTTCCGTTCACTCATTGAAGGGAGCTGTTATTCCTGTTTGATCATCTTAAGACTCGACTCTTGCACGTTTAAAGGTTAATACACTTCAATTTCTCTTGATGATATAATACAATTTGCAATTTCTCTATTAATCTTTTTAGTTTCTTTACAGTTTTCAATTCAACACGCAACAAAGCAATTAAGTGATATTTTCGAAACTATTTGGATAAATGAAAATACGATTTGTTAGCGTGATTTATTGTATATTTACAATTATTATCCCATGTTGCTAAGACCGTTTGTTAAGATTCTCTGTAGTATACGATTTTTTTTTAAGTTGTTCGGTTAATCGATGTATCTCAGATGTAGTAATCTGGCAATGGGGTCCACTTTTACCGTCAACTACAATTGTAATTTCTAACATGAAATAATACATTTTTATATTTGATGGTAGATGGCGTCTCTAAAAACATGGGCCGTCGTGGTCGTATGGTAGTTGGGTTTATACTAACTACCTATGCAATCAGTGCCCATCACCACTAACGTTATGAGTTTGAATCCCACTTGATACAGCATTATGTGATAAAGTTTGTCAGTGACTTGCAACAGGTTGTTTTCTCCGGTTTCCTCCACCAATAAAACTGACAGAAACGATATAACTGAAATATTGTTGCAAGTGGCTTTAAATACCATAACCTTAATCCTAGCCCAAACAACATATCCATCTGCTTTCTGCGAGAATACCACGTATACGCACCTTGCACATAATAAATTTACGGCTGCTGATTTACCTCTTTGGTATCTTCAATCATTCCCCAGATGATTAATGAATACGTAGATTTTTAATTTTGTGACGTATTACCCATTTCATTAATAACCTTCACCGGGTACGCTCATAGTTAAACTAGTCGAAAGTCAAATAATTTTAAAGTCTTTGGGAGCATAAACATCAAAGGGATATCCATGATAGGCTAAGGTTTGTTAGAATGGTTGTTGATGGCCCTTTGCGAGGCATTTCATTAATATCATATTCCATTAAAACATATCCAATACGTGTACAATAACAATAATAATAATACGTTATCTGTTTAGTTAGCCTACTTAATGACCTAATAGTAAAAGTGTGTGCCAAACCAAGAGAACATACTTTAGTGCAGTCTCGTAAAAGTGTCTGGAGAAAGTCGACATATATACATGTACGTGGATTTTTTACTGGTGTAAAGTGTCCCATTTACCTGTTTATTTATGCTTCTTAATAAAAAAAAAAATACACTGATGCACTTCATTCTGTGTATGTTAAATCCGTAAAGTAAACTGATTTTTGGAAAGTTTGAGCTGTAGCCTGTAGGATTATTTTCAACCGGAATCATGTTTTTTGGACAAGAAAAAAATGATTCACAGTTAGAATTCCCGGATCTCAATTGTTGATATGTAGATTATTTGTTTATTCATAAGATCTTGAAAATGTAGCGTGCATGTTATCAGTTATATCCAATTATTTGTATAGCTTTTATATTAACTTTTAAGCCTGCTAGTGGCTCCCGGTATTCAAAACCAAGTGGTTTTCGAATAATAATTATGATCTACAGCGTGCGTTATCAACATGCACCTGCCTGCTTGTTAGGATACCAGTATGAAATAAACGAAGACAGAAAATGTAATTTTGTAATTTGAGCAATTACAGTCAATTCTGCCCATGCAGTCACCTGTATGTAAAGGTCACACTAATCTTGTCCCATCATAGAAAATATCATATGAATTGAACCTCTTTTAAGAGGTCAACTCTCTTAAAAGACCACTTTTTATTTGTCCCAAAGGTGACCTCTTAATACAGGGTTGACTGTATATTGAAAAGAAAAACGACAGTAACAAGACTATATACCGCTGTTTCTCATTTTAGCATTATCGAGGCTTTGTATTATTTGTATTCTTAAAACCGTTTCTAGAACAGTAACACAACCTAATCGTAAAATCGTAGAAATGGAGGGAGGTATAATCGATACTCCTAATACACACTTTATATGGAAGCTCACTTTCCAGTGCTTAGTTAATACTATTGTATTATTACGTGATGATTTTCATATTGGCCTAGTTATAGGTCCGAGGCCTGCTGTATTGGCCCCGAGGCGCAGCCGAACGCCAATACAGCAGACCGAGGACCTATAACTAGGCCAATATGAAAAACACCACGTAATGATACCTTTATTAATTAACCAGTCCAATATCTCTCGGAATTTTTCCTTGCAATTGTCGAAATGTCTAGCGGATTCCGATCTAGTTGTTATTGGACTGACTGGAATTGGGCCAATACGGAAAATATCCGTATTGGCCCAATGCAAGTTTTTATATTGTATTGACAGATTTGATCATATAAAGGCTAATAAATCAAAGTTAATTAATAAACTTCAATAAAAATGTCCAATACAGACATGCAAGTATTTTCCACGCGCGAGTAAAATCTCAACTCATAAAACTAACGTCGAGTCTTAATCTTGAACTTTATACTTAAGATATTTACCCTTCATGTCACGTGTTTACATTTTCTATCGGAGAGGTTTACATGTTCTGGCCAATGGTTGGAAATTTGAAAGTGTACAATTTGCACCTAACGCTGCACAATGTCTTATCAGATTTTGATGTTTATGGTTTAATTTTTTTTTCATAGTTAAATATTACGTTGTTCATCCGATACATAAAATTTGGTATATTCCATTTAAGAAGAAAAGGTGTATTTCGTTGCATATATTGATATTAGAATTGATATGCTTTAACTGTATATTTTCATTATCGATAAATCCAGGTATAACAGCAATATAACTCTACAATTAATTTTCTAATTTCTAGATCGGATATGTACAAATGCTTGAATTGTTTCTGGAAACCTGCTTATTGACGTTACATAATATCTTCGTCGTCTCACTTTCCCTCCCATTACAATCATGTTCACTATATAATCACTATTGAGTTGATTGATTTAAAGTAACGGAAACAGGTGCCTAATTAAAGGCTAATGAAGTTTTCAAGATCCGGTTCATCTCTAATATTAGTAACATATTTGTGGTTGTGGTTTTCTAGTCAATTTTCGTGTAACTGTAATTTCATTTAATTCGTTTACCGGTAACGTACAAACATATGTAAATAAAACAAAGTCTGGGTGTATATTATCAACGTAATAAACAAGACATTCTAATCTTCCTATTTACATAACTAATGGCTGGAAATGTTATGGTACAGCATTCTTCACTCTATAGAGAATTTACATAAGCTTATTTTGCTAGAACATTACGTTTCTGTCATTGCCGTAATCGTATGGTAGTTGGATTTATAACTACCTATGCAATCAGTGCCTATCACCACCGATGGTGTGGGTTCGACTTCCACTCAGGGCGAGGTATACAACATTATGTGATAAAGTTTGTCAATGACTCGCGGCAGGTCGGTGGTTTTCTCCGGGTCCTCCAGTTTCCTTCACCAACAAAACTGACCGCCACGATATATAACTGAAATATTGTTGAAAGTGGCGTTAAACACAATAAAACCTAAACCAAGCTTCGCGTTTCTGTAATGAACTTCATTAGATACGCTCATAGTAAATACACGTTAGAGAATACCGACGAGGCAATTAATAATCTAGAGAAACTGGCAACATAGCGTCGCATCAGTATTAAAGTGATGTAAGTCAAAAATCCTAACCTTTCGGAGAGACATCAAATTTTTGATTCATGATATCTTTCACACCTTAATAGTGACAAATTCAGAAAGTTGACTATATATTCTGATTGCAGTTATTAACTTTTTTTGCCGTTAAAATGAAACCAATGTGTAGTAGTTTTCTTTTGAAACAGCATAAACGTTTGGAGATACATCATTTTGTTGAAAAATGTAAAGCCCGGTTTCAGCATTAAAATGTAAATGCACATATATCACTCTAATTTTGAAAACAATATTAGTGGTTTACATTAAAAACAATGATTTTTGAAAGATGCATAATGAAATAAACTCATTCCATGTTTCAATTTTAATTCTAAATGCATAATAATAACATTTGCATAATCCTTCTGGGATACAATGTGCAAAATTAAGGGAAAAATTCTAGACAACTCTTCAATTGTGAGACAAATAATAATTAAAAACAAATAGAAGAATTAACAATATAACTTTGGTTTGAATTATGTGTTTTCAGTTGAAAAGGGTCTTTGATAAAATTCATGAAATGTTCTTAATGAAATGACATATTTTGTCCATTAAAATAGACATTTTGACTAAGAGTTTTCTTATGTCAAACTTTTATCAACAGGAAGTCAGTTCGTAATTAGCAAATGTAAATTGAAAGATCGACATCTTTTCAGCTCTAAACAAAAATATAACCTACTAAATACAAAGTATTCAATGAAAATTCTATTCTCTATAGATTAAACACTAAAGAATAACAAACACCATTAACACAATAAGAACTAACTGAAGTTAACTCATCATAACAAATATGGCTCAATTATATTGTGCTCTTAATCTACACCTATAACAGTCGAAAAATATAAAACAAAACTATCATAGAAAATATGAAAGGTGCACAACAATCGCTGTTGATGCCAAAATGAGCTCATAGACTGACTAATACAAATGCTAGGGATTTGAGATTGACCTGACAAAACAAACTTGATAACTTCAAGATGATATGATGATCAGTATAGCAAAGTAAAATGTTCAAACACAAGAAGCATAGGTTTTTGTTCTCACAATATGAAAATCAAACGATGTGAATGATCAGTATATATATTAGACTTGCTTTCATTGTTTCTTATTTTGTTTCTTTGCTTTGGCTTTTAAAGCTACATAAAATTGTTTATCGACCAGAGGCATGTATTTCATCATTTGGGTAAGATCGTCTAATTTTTGCTTAGAAATGACAGGAACTGGCCTTTCAATTGCCACCTTTGGAAACTGATAGATGTTTGATGCAGATGTACGAGTGGGCATTCTGATAAACGTTTCTTGTAATTCTGATAGAAACGATGTCCTATACGATACATGAAGTGGTTTTTCTTTACACAACACAATGTGTTTGAGCTTTGTGTATGGCACTGTAGCAAAATTTAGGGAGGTGCTGTACGAACTAAACTTATAAAAGTGTTGCGGGCGTAGTTGAATGATTCTCATTGATCCTTTGCGAACATTAGTAAGAACTCTTATTAAGCTTACAGGGCTTTTTCAATGTGGCTATGAATATTGTCAACTTCTTGAATTGATGAGTGACCTGGTTGGCAAAACTTCTGTTCAATTTGTTGTAATGTTGTGCTCTTATCCAAGAAATATTTCAAAGCGAATGTCATTATAGAGTTCCTGTTTTGGGGAACACAGGAATCCGACCACAGGATAATTTGAGTAAAGTTTGGATGTTCGTTTGTTACTTCTTTTAATATTGCTGACAAGGCACTAGCAATTTCATTGCCCCCTCGACCGGCTACATCTTCGGACCAAATAGCGTTGTACGCCTGTTTGGTTGTTGATAGATGGGCCGTTAAGTTGAATACATTGAGCTTGCGCCTATAATAGAAGTTTGACACATTTGCCCGCGGACATGAAAGCACATTTTGCATGTCAAAACAAATAACGGGTATTGCCCCCTTTCGATCATTGTCACGCTCAATTTTTGTAGCATTTTTACCTTCAATATGATCATTGTATTTCACTTCAAGTTCATCACTAACCATTGAATTTGAACTTTGTGCTTTATACTCCTCACATAAATCACACATGTCCTTTCTCGGGACATGGAATCCAAGATTGAATTCATAATTAAAAATACTGCTGTAAAGATGGCGCTTTTGAGGTAAAATATCATTAGATGCACAGTGCTCCTTGTACATATTATACATTTTAGTAATAGATAAACCTGGTTCTAGATATTTTCTGTTTGTGGACGCCCGACAATAATGGCTTGGCATAGTTTGAAACGACTGAATATGATTTCTGATAACATTTTTTGCATCTTCTGGAATTGTTTTCTTAACATTCCGGCCTCTCATATCATTCAAACTTTTCTTTTTAGAGCTGAAAAACCATTGAATGCGTTGTGCACTTATATCCAAAGTGGACAAGTAAAATTGCTTGCAAACTCGTATTTTTGAAGTAGAAATTTTAAAATGGTATTTGAACGAAAATTCTCTCCTAGAGTTTATTTTGGTCGTACGTTCGCGCTGTTTCTTCTCCTTGTCAATAGTGTTGCATAAAAACAACCTTTCTCGGAGTCATTCAGGAACCAATAAGATTCAAATAAATTTTTTCCATCTGAAGAAGAAAGGAGTAGGTATGATAAGGGCAGAAATTGGCCTAAAAAATAGACAAATTATAAATGAAACGTATTGCTTTCGTTTTTTCTTGATTTTATAAGACCTTTACCCCAACTACTATTTTGGTAACAATTTTCCATATTTGCACGTGCGATGACGTCACACTAGTCAATGAAAAGTCTATCGTTTCGTGAAAATATATGAAATCTAACAAGAAATGTGTATTTAATGTCAATTTTCAGTATAGCCACAAGAAGGTACCAACGGCATATTTTAGTATGATGTTTAATATACATGAACACATATCTCATTTAATTTTTGTGTTGGTACCCGAGTGTGGTGAGTATGAAATCTGCAATCAAAAAATAATATTACGGTCGATTTCTCGTCGGCGGCCATTTTTTATTTGTCATTGACCGTTTTCATCCGTAATAGACAGAAATAGAAATCGATCTTTTAATCTCATCCAAAATAAAGTTGGTTATCATAGTTGTTTGCTATGGGAGTAAAACTTGAACAATTTTTATGAAACAGTTTTGACGTTATTTAAATAGAAAAAAAACGGCTAAATTTTGGAGGTGATTTACTGCCGACCTGATTGTGCATCGAGTCCGACGTGTTTTTTTTTATAACCCTCAGTGGAATTTCATGTGTTACTATACTAAAGTATACTTTAATATTATCCCCACAATTCACAAAAAGTACAGAAAACAAAACAAGCAACCAAAAAGAAAGTCAAATTATCTTAGAAATTAATTCATTGGACATGTAAACGACACATCGGAACTTTCTATTTTTTAGTAGTCCCTTTACTTTTTATTATTATCATATTTTTTTTATTGGACAAATGTATTTCATTTTAGCTCTTTCGCAAAGTGAATTCCCGATGAATAATTGTAATAACGTAAATTTCATTTATATATAACTTAATTCTACCTTTTTGATATTCACGTTGCGGTGGCGTAATGGTTAGCACACATGACTGCCGATAACAACATCATGAGATCGTATCGCCGATATTTTTTTTTCTGTTTTTGTTTTTTTTTTTAGACAAAATTATTATGCATCATTAAAAAACGTTTTTGATGTGCTAACATTATTTAATGTTAAAATAACCGTTAAGACAAAATATCAAATGTCCATAGATTATAGCACTTCATTTTGGGTTAACTACTCAGAGCACACTTTTTAAAGCATGACAAATAAAATAACTTGTTATTGAGGGAGAGCACTTACATAGGCTATGCCTGATGTGCAATCCCATTAGATATTGTATTTATGCATTTATTCAATAAAATATTTGAATTGAAAATTGAATTGAATTGAAATAAAATAACCTGATATTTATTATAGACACAAAATGAAATTCACATGTTCAGATTTTGAGAACTGATTAATGATTATTTTGATAGATTGTCATTATATTAAAGTTTTTCCACATTTTCCATGATATTACAATTTACATACAGATACTTATGTAATATCGGAACTTGAGTATCCATTCATTGGAGTGTTAGAATGTAAGTTTAATCATGATGAATTATTGCATGTAATTTATGAACATGGACCATAATGAGATTAAAAAACATGGTTTTCCTCCACAATAAAAAAACCACAAAGCATTATTTTAAAAACATTGGAACAATACTGATTATTAAATAGCATGTATGAATCTATTGACGCCTATACATTCCCCAGTTCTTTAAATTGTGAAATGTTGGGTAACATAATAAGATAGAAAAATAGCTGATAATTTTCTAACTTACAAATTCTTAATCATTAGTAAAACTAAAAAGTGATCGTTGCTTACCGCCAAGTGAACAATTCTTCAGCTATACCATGGCGAGAGGAAGTTAAGTTTATTTCAAAATGGTGCTGTCTGGTTTGTTCTAGAATTGGAATTGTTAGTGCCATCTCACTGCTCCGCGGATAGACATGGAGATTCACACATTATCATGATTCCGAGCCAACCCGTTTTTGTTCTAATGCTTTACTGTTGTGTGCTTAGCAGAGATGCAACACATACCAATTGTATACAACTTTTAATTACAAAAATAAAAAAGAAATAACGTTAGAGAAATAAAGTAAGGAAAACGGATAGTATAATAAAAGTTAACATTGCTATCGTTGCCTTGCTTAGTGCCGACTGAAAAAATCTGATATAATGAACTGAAATTGATGAGTTTTGACTTTCCCTTTGTAAGATTGTTCGGAGTTCGGTAATTTTGTTATTACCTTTATTTATTATACAATTTAAACCATAAAATGTGTTTAAAAAAGCAAAGAACACGACTTATTCTCATAAAGAAATAAATATTTACGGTAAACACATTGTGTTCGTATATGGCAGAATATTTTTTTTTTAAATCTTAATAGCATATTATACATGTACATTAAAACTCAAAAGCAGAAAAAGGAGAAAAAAACTATAAAGTTCAGAAAAAAAATGAAAAAAAAAACGTTAGAAAGGGTAATATATAAGACTGCCTAAATGTTGCATTATTGTGACCAGAGATTGTTGTGTGGTTACTGTGATGTGCTCGTCATATGGATATTGACTTTCGTAATGACATGAGTGCAAATCTCACCGACACTAAAAGTTAATTGATGATGACAATGAAGTAAAGCTTCTACTGAAGAATATAATGCACCTATGATATTGGAATTTTTCGATAGGCATTATTATTTTTGATTACCATTATCACAAAGAAGTACAAGTATGTACCCTTGTCCATCGATCTGCACGTACATACGACCATGCACCCTAGGGTTTGGGTAGCTTATGGATATACGTCAAGATCTTGAATATAAGAAATGGTATAGTCACGACAGTACATTAATGATATTTTGTATTGGATAATGCCTGATTTTGTCCTTGATATGTCATTGTTGCCTCCGTGTTACCCTTAAGCACCATTGCTAATTATATAGGAATAGGTTCAATTTTCATTTACTAGATAGGTATGATTAAGCAATGGATTTTGATAAAAAGCACAACAGTATTTACTAATGGTTAGGTCACTGTTAACTGAGAGTTCGAATAAAATGTTGTGCCTTTAAGACTAGACATCAGCTACTAGATATAGCTTAGCAATCATATGCGGGCATTATATGATTCCCCGATAGTACATTTCTTTTGGCCATTGTGTTGTCTAAGATGTTGTATCTCGGGTATTATTAATTTAAAGAAAAAAAATATCTGAACCTCTAGCCATACAGTGATTTCATAGGTTTTCATGATTTATTTTATTATTATAATATTCTAGTTTTTTTAAGGTATGCAGGTAAAATAAAATTAAGAAGATTTGACATCTCAAGGTCTACGTTTGTCATGTTTTCTTTTCTGTTTGATGTTTACGTGTTACCTCGTTCGGACGAACTTACGCGACGTACGTCGGTCCAAACGATGTTTCCGTACCATAACGTTCGAAGCCTCAACCAATTGATTTGATATATGGATATGTTGTTTATAACAACAAATGGCAGATCAACTAGATTTTGGGGTAAATTGAGTGAAGGGTTTTTCAGTTAGAAGGGTATCCGTGTCCATGGACACATTTTAAATTGTGTATTATAACATGACCTCCTCCTTTCGCTTTGTTAACAAACGAGCTAGTTATTCATTCGGTATAATATCATTAGCACATGCGCCGGTGAATGTGACTGACTTTTCCATTGGCAGCATAAATTGTAACCCGAATAATGCCGATAAAGGGCGCAGTATTATTCGAGTTACATAAATTGTGTGCGACATTTTCCGCAAGCGTAAATATAAATTTCCGTCTTCCAATCATAGTATACTACCGTATTTGTACTCTTAGACATATCAGAATCGAAATAAATCATGGAAGCCAGAATGTGTTTTGAGTTTTAACATGGATTGGCGGATATTAGTAAATTTTATCCCTCGCTTCTGGCTCGGGATAAAATACTAATATCCGCCAATCCATGTTAAAACTCCCAACACATTCTGACTTCCATGATTTATTTCTTAATTATTCAACATGGATTATATCCTCTCCTGCCGCTGTAGCGCTGCTTTACCATGTTATGCAGTTGACTTGGTTCCTTTGACATTCTAATTACTGAGAATAATTTCCTCTCATGATTTAAAAAAAAAAAAGATCAACATTCGGTTATAAAAAGAAGAAAAAGCAATTTACAGAGCTCAGCATTGACGAGTTTTTGCGGTTGCTAGGGATAATATTTGGTTACTAGGGACATTGTAAGGTTTAAGGAATTCTTATAATATATATTGGTTAGTAAATGATAAGATGTCTCTAAATCTGCTAAGGTACCGTTGTAGAATTTTTGTTCTTGATTAAATAAAAGGTCCATGAGATCTACAGGAAAATACTGTGCATAGGGAAACCTGTTGCTATGTACGGGGCATAACTATGAATAAAATATCAAAATGTATTTTTGAAATATGAAATGACATTATCAAGTCAAAAGATCGTAGATGTCAAAATTCAACCATTAATTGCAATAATATATAGGCTAATTTAATGTTTACAAAACCGTTGCTAGGGTGACAAAACAACACAAAAATACTATATGCTACCATAGAGAATTGAAATATTAATTTTTAGAGTGTACATACACAGAATATAACATTTTGTCGAAAAGACTATGCAAGATATGTAAAATAAAACCACCATATTTGAATTTCCAATGATTAATTGGACCCTCCTCCATTTACGTTGCTATGCAACAAAGGACGTAGTGAAATCATCCCAAAAAATATTGTTCTTACCTTTCAATGATTGTGTTTAATATTATATCTATATAAACAGTTTCTGAGATTGGGCCAAAATCGACCCTTATCATACCCACTCCTTTTCAATGATACAAAAGATTTCATTGCTGCATTTGGTTTATACAGAACATGCATTACTTATGCCATTTTTTTCAATATTAAAGTGTTGTATGTCAAAATATTCAAGTGTTAGAATGATCTATGTCCTCAAAAAGGAAATGATATTGATTCTAGAGATGCAAAATACAAAAGAAAGAATAGGAAACGTGTAGACAAATAAGAATTAACAAAGAAAATAAGTCTTTATCAACCCTTCAAACCGATAATTGTAGTGAAAAATATTTCAATATTAGACTAATGTATCTGAATCTATTTTAAAATTAGAATGTTACATATCCCGAATAATCTAATTTAACGTTCAGAAAGGAAACTTTTTACAGCAACAAGGCAATGTGATAAAGGTAATAACAAAATTACCGAACTCCGAACAATCTTATAAAGGGAAAGTCAAAACTCATAATTATATAAACAGACAAAATCAGTCAACAACCGGAAAACTGTGAAAACCGTAATGACCCTGACTTGGTACAGGCATTTCTAAAGAAATGGTGGGTTGAATCAGATTTTAAGGCGCCAAACCTCATCATTTAAGTACAGCTTGGTAACATTTTTGGATAGATAAGGGTTTTTCATTACTAATTAAAATAATAAGAAAAGAGGCTTACCTTCTTCCATCATTCATATTGTTGTGAATAGGCAACTTCGGGTCATGTGACAAAGTTTCTGGACTATGATTGGATAAAGAGTTAGATCATTTTAATACTGATTTCAACTTTATTTTGGAGATACATCATTTAAATATTATGTTTTACTGACTTATGGTTCAGATATGAACTGAGTTACTTTGTATGTAGTCCGAGATTCCTCTGTCGTTTAACGGCATTGATAATCTTGCTGTAGCCGTTCAACGACAGAGGGTGATACATACGGAAAACAGCGGATTTGCTTCTCCAACTCTGGGTCAGCACATTTCCACGTTTCGTGGCTATCGGATTTTATTTTCTATCATAAACCTTATATAAATCGCTTCACCAATCATTTTTCTATTCATTCATAAACATCTTACCCTCAGAAAGTGGTGTTACACTCCATTACAGCACGATTTTGCCTTAGAACCTATGATTTCGACATTTGTCTTCCATTTTTCAAACATTTGTCACGTTACTACGAGAAAACTACGATTACCGCAATGTATCATGGGAGATAATTTGCATATAAACAAACAAACAAATATTTTTATTGCCAATCATAGGCGCCTGTTAAGGCAGAACAATTAACATAAAATTTAATACAGTTGATTATATTGATTGGTAATGATTTTAACAGCAAATTTAGTGAATTACAGATAACCATAAGAAAAAAAAAATGTAGTACCTTGTCCAAAAACAAAAAGGGGGAACGTAAGACATGCTCTTTCCGAAGCCCGTTGGTAACACTCTGCCATTGAATCTTTTCTTTCCAACACATTCTGTATAATTTCCTTCTGCTCTTCTTTGATCTGTAGATGGACTGTTTGTCCTGCAGAATACGCTTAAATGTATCGTCTTCCATGTGATTTGAATGTTGTTTACGTATGCAAATAATGCTCCAAATAATTTGGCACGCTGCATTAATTAGCTCCCATCATGCAATGCGTTGCTGTCATCATTCAGTTAGTATCGCGAGATCACGTGTGTAGATTCGAAAATGGAAGTCAAATGGCGGAATAATAGGATCTAAGGCAAAATCGTGCTGTAATGGAGTGTAACACCACTTTCTGAGGGTAAGATGGTTATGAATGAATAGAAAAATGATTGGTGAAGCGATTTATATAAGGTTTATG